>JAQFVV010012439.1:1200000-1896179 GCA_028023455.1 Epiperipatus broadwayi | reverse complement strand
AGTTTTATAGTTGTTTACTTCATTCTGATACTAATTTCATAATGTATGTCTTGCAAAATATGCAATACATATATGTTCTTTCTTAAAATA
Organism: Epiperipatus broadwayi; assembly: GCA_028023455.1. NCBI lineage: Eukaryota > Metazoa > Onychophora > Udeonychophora > Euonychophora > Peripatidae > Epiperipatus > Epiperipatus broadwayi. Next base: position 1,896,089 of record JAQFVV010012439.1, on the reverse strand, counting down.
ATATTTAAAATAACAATTTCAGAATTTATAAAGTATTATAATAAAATAAATTCTATGATTCTTTTATATTTAAGCTACTACTCTTCTCTACTAATACTTCTAACCTACTTCCTAATCAAAATTCTATCTACAAATATCATTTCAAGTCTTGTTTTAACTTCAGTAACAGCTTGCAATTTTTTTAAATAATGACTATCCAAACTATCTTTCGCTCATCATGGAAATATCGATGACCTTTAAAACGAAAATATAAGTTTCTATATATACGTTAATTTAACTTATCTAATAAAAAAAATAAAATATAGAATGTTTTTACCTCTTACCAACGAAAGGTGATATAAATATCAACACTAATATAATAAATCAAATTCTAATATTGTAAAGTACATTATTAAAACTTATTCACGAAAGAATCATATAATTATTTTATGGTTCTATTATTGCGGTTATAATAGTTTTATGTATAATTTAAGTGTATATTAATAAAACAAACTGTATTCTTGTAATAATCATGTGTATATTCTTTAATATTGTTTCATATTCATTAATAATCAATATGTTGGTTGATTAAAAGTGAAAATACTTATTATCAAATTATTATTTATTATGCTTTCATTTTTGCCATTAATGATGTCCTAAACGCTGTTAATATTTTGATCATATCTGGGATTACAATTTTCAAATAATTTGTGCATTTCACTCAACGATTATTCTTTAAATATTAAATGTTGTATCAATTAATATAATGAACTTAATGATTAACCAATTTATTTATATTAAATATTTGATTGTTTTTACCAAAAATCTTTTATCTATTATCTTTAATAAATCAATTGATAATTGATATCTGTAAACAATTGGAAAAACAAGAATATGCCATAAAATTATCGTGTATTTTCCCAACTACTAATGATTTTGTTTTTCATAATTTTGATTTTTTGACTATTAAAACTTTAGCTTTAGAACATCGTGTTTAAACCGTTTTAAGTCAATAACTTGATTCATAAAAAAATCGCGATAATTATAAGTTCTTATTAAATATAAATATTCAATTAACGATTAGAGGATCAGGTTCATTCTTTAAGTCAATTGTTTTGAAAAAGTTATTATTTTTCTAAGTTGATCAATAGTTTATAATATTCTTAGTATAATTATTATCTTAAATTGACGGATATCCTTTACCTAACTTCTTGGCACATTCTTTATCATCTTCGAGTGATATTTAATTTTTAGTTATTCTAATTTAAATAAAGTCTGAGCGCTATTATCATTCAATATTGCTGTTTACTTCATTGTACTGTACACCAAATTAAACTTCTGGATTCTTTTTGCCTTTAAAGCTATCGAAAAAGTCGATCTTTTAATATAACGAGTTTCTTTTCAAGTAAATAGTTTTGCAATTATTGTGATTGCCACTTATCTTTACATAGTCTACATATTTAGATATGTAATTTAAAATACTTTCTATCATAAAGTTTATTTATCTTTCTTTAATATTTATATATAAGATTATTATAGTCAATATTTAAAATTTCTTGTAATATTTAAGCTTTGTTAATACTTTTGTATCTGTAGTAATTCTCTAGTTAATCCGGTACATTGTATTTTTAGTGTAAGTCTCCAGCCATTTTATCCTTATCTGATGTTTTTCTTTTGATTATTTGATAATGGAATTGAGCTTGAGTAAACAGTCAATAAGGAATTATACTAATAAATTAACTGCATATTTAAGCAGTAAAACTTTTATAATTTTTTAAAAACTACTCTCTATAATTTTTTTAGCGATTCACAGGAAGCGTTTATAATTTTATAGCTATATCTAATAGCTGCCTTCACTTAAAAGAGAGTTTTAGGGTGTAGAAATGTATGCTGATGCATTTAAAATAGAATGTACTTGTGAATTAAAATTTTTTGATTATTGATTATGTTTATATTTAATGATTTATTTTTTGTTCATCCAAATGCACTGTTATTATTGATGTTAGTTCTGACATATTTTTGTCTTTATGACTAAGCTGAAGATTATATATTTATGTATGGTATTAGCATAGGCAAATAGTATAAATGTGATAATATGTTGGACTATTTCCATCATCTATCATTAAATGTCTAGAAAATTTTAAACTTTATTTAAACTTTTCAAATACAAATAACTTGTTAGTAATATCATATGAATAGACAATACAGGTTAGTAATTTTACAATGTTTTGAGTAATATTAATCTAAAGATGTAAGTTCGACTCCTATGTTAATATTGTCACTAGTCAAGCCAGCAACACCTGAAGAACTTGTGTACTAACAAGTTGTTTACTTTTTGAAAAATTTAAACAAAGTTTTAAATTTTCTAGACATTTAACATTTAATGATAAATGATAGAAATAGTCCAACCTATTAAAATGACTAATATACCATCATCACAAACCTTCAGTCAAATAATATAAATATTTATTCTTGATTATATGAATTTATAATGTTATTTATCTTCACTTAGTAAATTCTGACAGTAATTGAAAGTGATAGAGGATCTCTAATAAACATATAATATAATGATATATACTACTTAAGCTAAGAAGACTGGCATGCTATCTAATTCATGGCATAGTTAAAATAGTTCTGGTCATTGATTAGAACGACAATTTCAATGAAGTTTTATAAAATATAAATATTAAGAGTTAAGTGATAAATGTGTGATATTTGGATCAGGATACAGTTATCTAGCCCTTACTATAACCAGAATGATAATCTATGAGGATATTTCTCAGTATTTCCCTCCAAAATATTGAAGAATTATGTTAATGTTTACAATGATTTATCTCAAACTTGAGGAGAAAAATCCAAGAGAATAACCACTCTCTCTATATATAAGTTAAATGTCATTGCTGATCAATAAAAGGCATAATTCTGATCTCAGGTTGAGAACATTTGTTGCACATACATGTTTAAACACACACACAATTATAGTTGATATTTTAGTATTTACATGAAGATCTGAGGATATTAATTTGACAATCATAATTATTTTATAAGCTTATCTTTCATTTCTGTAGATTCTAATTACTTGTGCACATTTCTATTAAATGCTTAACTAGGAGAGTGAACATACCCACAATAAAATTATATGTTCTATATAATCTAACTTGCTTACATATATGTTAGGCCTTTATATACCCATCTATGCATTTATAATCTATTACACTTTATAATAACATATAATTCATAAGATCAGTGTTACTTGAAATAATTTTCAATTTCCATTAATACAAAACACTTTAATTTTATAAATGTCCCATTTTGTCAAAAAACATTTAAGCTATTATGGATTAATATTTCAAATTTAATATTTCATTATAAGAAAGTATAATTTTTAATCCATTTCATTTAGTTTGTATTTCCAGGGATTCGAACTTGGATGAAGTACTTATGTATAATTTATTACCTCTGTAATTTTTCATTTTCTGTAATTAAGCCAATTCCCTTAGAATTTAGTAGAGCAAGTATGGTGAAGACAGTTAAATTTATATATATATAAATAAAATTTTGTGATTCATTTTATAAAATCAGAATCTATATTACTATGATATTTTAATTTGTCTATAATATTAAAAGTAATTACTAAACAGGCAGAGTTTTTGTGCACAACAGGCCTAATGGATGAACTGAATATCTATGTGATAAGCTAGTCCCGAGATGGCAAAGTGTATGGAATATTATGCATTTTGGGAAGATTGGATAATAAAGGAAAGTTGAGATATGTTAGAGATTTAGTATTGTTACCATAGTATTTTCCAATGAATATGTAGTGAAGATGATTAGTAATAATTATTTAAATATTTCACTCTCCAAACATTGTTCTAAGTTTGTTAACAATCTAATGGCACATTATGAAATAACAAAGATGTATCTCTTATCTAGAATGCCCAAAATATTCAAATCTGTGCAAATCCCATCTTAAAGCAAGTTTACTTTCAGAATATACAATCTGGAATAATAACAAGCTATTGTGTCTTCACACATTCATAATATTAAGTATACAAATATACCCTCTTATATGTCACCAGGAAAAAGATCATTACCTTACTTTGATATCATTTAGGTGATTTAATGATGATTCTAAAATAGAAATATTCCATAATCTATTACACTTAATTTGGCTTCCCCAATATTTAGCCCCCATAAATCTGTTGCTATATATATATATTTGTCCAGACATGTCAGTTATACTATGTGATTCATTTGTAAATTTTTAAAATGTAAAGCTATGATTTTATTTATTTACAGATTGCGATTGCAATGCTGATGGATCTGCCAGTTTTCAGTGTAATAAAGAAAACGGATCTTGCATCTGCTTACCTGGTATTGCAAGTGATAAATGTTCTGAATGTGAAGCTAGATGGACAGGAACTGTTCCATACTGTTATCCTTGTGAAGAATGTCAGGAAGATGTTAAAAAACTTATTGACATATTAATAGGTAAGTATTTTTGAAAGATATTAAAAAAAATAACTTTAATACAAAACAATACATTATTTTTAATATAAATGATAATTACTGATATTTTTATTTTCGTTTATAAAATCATTGGAATCAATAATATTTTATATTTATTTTTTTTCAATTAACCCACAAACATTGCCCCCCCCCCATAATATTACAAAATAGTAAAGGTCATTTCTACAATTTTACACAAAAAATATTCTTTATATTGGAAAGCCTTAATCTAGATATTTAATACATATTATATTACCACTTTCTTTCATAGTTTTTATCAGTTCAACCAGAGACCAATAAATATAATCATTTATTACAACTTTTAAATTATATGCCATAAAATTCAAATACCTACCTTACATTGATAGTGTTTGACTTGGTAATGTATTTTCAAGCATTGTTATTTTGTTTAGTTATCAAACACAGAAAATCTGACAAGGGCAGGAAATAAGAATTCTTTGATAATTTAGTTTTTATTTAATATTTTAATTAGGTTACACAATAACGATTGTCTAAAATTTAAACAAGTCTTTACCTACTGCTATCAATTTTTGATATCAAATGTTCTTAAAACATATTATTGAAAACAAATCTTGTAGTATTTGCAACTATTAAATTAGGTCATAGCTTACTAACACTCCTTGCATGATTTTTATTATTTAAATTTTTAGAATTTGAAACCATGATTAACTTTTAGATTTAGATCTATGCAGTTTATCTCATTGGTAGACCCAAATGTTTTTGAATCGAAGCTCAACCTATCATTTCAAGGACTCAGATATCACAAATTCTCAAACACTGAAATTATTGATTTGCTTATATGACTTGGTGCAGTGATAGAGTGACAAATTATGGAATTCAAGATCTATAGATCATATCGTAGCTCTGTCACTTTTGGTGCTCAAATGTTCGATTATTTATTTAACTTTCATCTTAATTGATACACTCAGAACACACATTTGGAACTTGCAGAAAAATGGTTCTAATTCTTTGCATTATGAAATTTAAAAAATGGCCTTAATAGAATATATATATATATATGTTTGTGCATGTACACACATGTGTGTGTGATGGTAAAGAATAGAAATTGCACTTCAATATTTTTCACAGCAGTTTTAATCTCAAACCATTATTGCAGTCAATGTTGTCAATCTTTATTTTACTGCAATAAAAAAAAAAAAAACTTTCACAAGACATGTATGTAGTTCTCTTGGGAAAAACTGCTGACTCATCAATTATATTAATTATTCAAACTACAAACATATATTTCAGTTTGAGAGTATGAAAAGCTATTCAAGTTATATGAACCAAAAATCATATGTAAAATAAATATAATTATAAGGCTCATTTTTTTAACCTTATTATGTTTTTATAAGTGATGAAAAAATATAATTTTTTTTTTCAATTTATATGTTTGTTTTTATATATATTCATATACATACAATGCAAAATTAAATAGTTATGTATCAAGTATCCAATATAGTTTGACAGATGAGGATTTAAATATTTTTAGCTGGAGAGTTGAGGTTTCATGATAACCTAGATTAAACAGTTGATTGATCATAAAACAAAAGCATTATTTAATATGATATAATCTTTGCTATAATGAGAAAAGCATTATATATCTCAAGATTGCAAATCCAAGGTGATGAAGTTTTACCTAAATATTAGTCAAAATATATGCTATTCATCGATATTAACTTTCCAAGCATTAAGTTTTTAACAATAATCTAAAAGCTTTTTAACATTATTGTTTGTCTTTTATTCTATGTTCAGTATTTTACTTCAGCACTTGGAACATTTTTACTACTACATGTGTTTTGTTTGTATAAACTGCTGATTTGATGTGCTTTGTTTGGCTGAATTCTTTTATATAATTAATTATTATTTATTTTTTCTTAAAAATTAATTTTTATTTATTTATATTATAGAATCTACTGAAAAGTTTATTGAAGAAATTCCAATTTTAAGGCAGGGTTTAACATTTGATGAAGAATCTAAAATTGTTATTAAAAAAATTGATCGCATTCGAGACATCATAATGCACTCTTATGATTCTACAGCTGATATCTGGTCTAAACTTATCCAGGTAGATTATGTTAGGTATGTAGATTAGGTTTTATTATAAAAAATATTTTAGTTTAAAAACAAAATTATTTGACAAAAATATATGTTTTATCATGGTGTACATAATGGAAAGTACAAAATTGAGTACAGGTAATCCCCATATAACATGGCCAATAGATTCCTAAAAAATGCTGTGTTATGCAAATTCATGTTATACAAAATGAAGAACTAGTACAAAAAACATGGGTAGATTCTAAAAGTTAAAAAAAACCTATAATATTTGCATTTTATAACTAAGAGAAATATGTTCATTAAAACAATAATTGATCAAAAGTATTACATATTAATATTACATAATGTTTTCTCCATCATCACTATTAATCACCATTAAATGAGATGAAATATCTTTTAAGAAGTACTTTTTTTTACTTTCAGCACACATTCTTCAAAGCTAGAAATTAATTCACAAAAAAAATAATATTTAGCAATTCTTAAAAAGGTCCAAAAATAATACATACTAGAACATTTTTAATTTGTAAAGTAAAAATAAAAAAAATGATAAAAATCTTAAAGAATTGATATTCAATGAACAAAATGAATTAAAAATTCTAGTAAATTCTAAAATTCTGTACTAAATCACTCAAACAACAAATAATGACAGAGATGGTATTTGCTCTTAAAAACTTTTATTATAGCCCTTGTTATATAGGAATTTCTCTAATTTAAACTTATCATATGAATACTATGTTATAGGGTGAGTTTCTCTAACTCCCAGGTCATATTAGAAAAAAAACAGTGTTATAGGAATGCTATTTTATAGGGATTTCACCCCCCTAATTCTTGGAGCATGTTAGAGTGAAATTATTCTGTAGGAATGCTGTGTTATGGAGAGGTGACCTGTATATACAATTTTATCATCATAAAAAATTATCTAATGCAAAACATGAAGTGAATTATTTTTTTACATTTAGAAAAAGGTCATAGTATAATAAATAATTAAAATATACATTTTATTTTTTATATAATAAAATCAGTTATTAATAGTTCACTATTTAATTCTTCTATAAATATAAGCTTTTTTTGTTTCATTATGATAAGAAATTTTTTTCATCGATTATCCCATCCCAAGAGAGATGTTTTTTTAAAATACTTTTTATTTCTAGTTATCTAATCAAGAATTGCCCACCATGGTCAATGATGTTTTTGCTATATATTGAAACCATTTCTGTTTAAATTCTTTATAGTAATATTAGCAATGCCATTTTTGAGTTATTTTTCATTTCCCCATATTTTTTGATACTTTTTTGTATTTTGCACAATTAAAAGATTTATAAAAAAAAATTTCAATTTTCCAAATGCCTTATTAGCCATTTTTTTTCTATTTCACTTTTTTTAAAGTGGGTAATTACTTAAATTAGTGTTGGATATTACTACTATAATTCACTTTTTAAGTGAAGAAATCATTTCATCAAAATTTTCCTCTAGCCAAAATAGAATCTAGAATAACCTAAGAGTTACACATATTTCATATTAAAAGTAAGCATAATTTTCTTTTACTTTTCATTCCAAGATGTTTATATATATATGTTGGTCTGCATGTCTGTATTATAAAATACTCTAAAATTGGGCATATGGCATTTTAATATTTACATATTTATTTTGTAAATTAATTACATAATTATATTTTATTATAAATAAACTCTTTTTTAACTCAATGAAATGTCATAGAAATATCTAGCTGTTTTATGATTGGCATTGCCAGGCTTATATTGTAGTGGCTAAACTAGTTTTAGATGTAGTTTAGCAAGATGATTTGGTCTCACCACCTATGAATTTTAATATTTTCAAAGCTTAGTTGTGATTAAAGGTGGTAAATACATTAATAACATGCAAAATGCCTTCTACCATTTAAAAGATATTTATTCAAATACTTATTTAAATTTTGATAAATAAGAATGTTTTTAAAGTCTGTTAACTTAATTAATTGTTAAATATTTTAATTACATCACTTTTTTTTTTGTATACTTAACCAATTTTTATTTTTTTTTATTTTTATTATCTAACATCATAATCCAAAAATAGGAAAAGACAAAATGAAAATTGATATTTATCATTTTAATCAACATATTATTTTAAAATATATTTAAATAAATATTTTTTTTTTTTAAATTTTAAAATAAACAGACACACACACATATTATTAGTAAATAAAATAGTCATACATCATATGACTTAATTTGATAAGCTTGTAATTATAAACTAAAATAAAGAGCGTGCTAATAGGTCTAACAAGCTTTATCGATAAATGCCACAAGCGAAAGCATTTAAAATCTCTATTTAGAAATTATAGTCCCAGACTGGTTTCTAGCTATTGGCTTTTCTCAGTGCGGCACTAGAATATTTCAGAGACTAGATCCAAAATATACACTCAAACCCAACACTTCTCTGGATCTAGGGTCTGAAAAATCTTAGTCCCTCTAAGCCAATAGCTAGAAACCAGTCTGGGGTTGAAGACAATTTCTAGATAGAGATTTTAAATGCTTTCTCTTGCAGCATTTATAGATAAAGCTTGTTAGAGCTATTAGCACGCCCTTTATTTCAGTTTATAATTACAAGCTTATCAAATGATGTATGACTTGATTTTATTTACTATTATGGTTTTGCTTTTAAATCTTAAGTAATGTTATATTGGTAAGGCTATTAATTATATGATATGTATGGCTGAAGATTTCTCAACCCCATATAGCTATTTAAGTTAGATAGCTGAATTTGAAGGCATATAGGTGTTTGAAAATTTCAGACTTTCTACTTAAAAGTTAACTATCAAATAAGTGCTGGCTTTGGGTTGGTATTTTGGATCTAGTGTCTGAAATATCCTAGTGCCTCACTGAGGAAAGCCAATAGCTAGAAACTGGTGGAGGTTGGGATAATGTCTAGATAGAGATTTTAAATACTTTCTCTTGTGGCATTTATCGATAAATCTTGTTAGAACTATTAGCACACTTTTTATTTTACTTTTTATTTTAGTTTACATACATTATTAGCATTATAAAAATAATTTAACTTCATTCTTATCATGATCAATCTTAATATAATTATTTTATTGACATTGCTTGTCATTATTTTGGCTTCATAACAAAACATCAAATATTTTTCTCTGCTTTCGTGCCATGCGATGCACTATGATATTGACATTGCTTGTCATTATTTTGGCTTCATAACAAAACATCAAATATTTTTCTCTGCTTTCGTGCAATGCGATGCGATGCACTATGACTTCTCCTTTATCAGAATCAGGAATTTCTTAGCCACTATTTTCAGAGAAACCTGTTATCCACATTCCTTTCCCTTTCCATTCCCCACCCTAAATTTTTCCCATATTCTTCTCTATCCTTGCTCCATCCCACTTTCACAACATTATCTTTGTCCATTCTATAACCTTTATATCTAGATCCCCCTTATCTTTTTCTAAACCCAGCATAAAAATCAAGAAACCACTTTCTGTATAATCACTTTGTTTATATTTATTCTCCCACAACTTCATTATTTGTACCTTTCTGCTTTCCTTAACAATTACATCTTCACATCCGCTAATTAGCAAGTCCCCAATTAAGACAGTCTCATAGTTAACTTTCTCTACTTCATCCATAACATTATCTTCTACCTGGTGGAATTCCTTATCTATCTACTTATTATCATTTTCTACTCATTAATTCCTTGATTCATTCATACTTCATGTCTAATGCTTTTAATTTTACTTCTACATCCTTTACCTCTTCCTCTATCTTACTTATTCTTTGCCTAACAATCTTCTGCATTATTTATTTTGTCATCCATATCTCTTGTCATTCCACTAAATATATACATTTACCTCCATTTTTCATGACTTTTTCTTTAAACTATCTACACTTAACCATTTTCCCACTACTTTTATCACATTTATAGATGATCTACACAATCATACACCTTTTACATCCTTCCTGGTTTTATTTAAACATTTCAAATGGAAAACCTTATCACATTCTATTTCAATGCCATCTATGATAAATTTGTATAATCAATGGATGCTAGCCATATTTCTGGCTATTGAGTATCTTTTGAATATAACTAGTAATCAACAATTAGTCTAAACATTTGAATATTTCACTTTTATGGTGCCCATCAATTATGCTTGCCAGGACATGATTTTAAATAGAATAAATAAAATGGATTATTGCTTCTAATACAATGCTAATTTTATACTAATATCAAAGTTGGGTTAAATTAATATATCTTTTTTTTTTCTGTCTTTTTCTAATTTTTAAATACTGTGAATACAGGATTTTTTTTAATAGAGAAGATATGATTTTGTCTTTATTATATATTTGCAGCAATTTCTTTTTAAATGCATTCAATGATAATATCTGCTTTAATTAGTTGTTTGGGATTGCATTAAAAATGGATGGTTTAACTTTTTTCTTTATGTACTTCTGGTAGCAATATATTTTATTTAGCTTGTTAAATAAAAAAGCACATTAAGTATTTTAATAGTAATGTGATGTGATGTATTGTGGCTTCTCCTTAAATGAAGTCAAGAATATTTCAGCAACTATGTCCAGATAAACCTGTTAGCCATTTTATTTTCCATTCCCCACTCTAAATTTTCCCATATTCTGCTCCATCCCATTTCCACAACATAATATTTGTCAACTCTATAACCTTTATATCTAAATCCCTTTTATCTTTTCCCAAACCCAGCATAAAAACCAATAATTCACTTTCTGTATAATCACTTTTTTTATATTTATTCTTCCATAACTTCATTATATGTACCCTTTCTGTTTTCAAGCATTTACAATCAATTAACAAATGCCTAATATTTTCTATTCCTTCCTTCATACATGCATTATTTATGAAGACTTGCACTTGGTAACACTACTATATGGAGAGTTTGATATGCTTATTAACAACATGTGTAAGCATATGAAATAGCAGATAATATGATGTTTTGATGGGTTTACACCTATCCTGCCTGTAGGATAATAGTGATTGTGTTTTTTAAAAACCAAAGGCACCAAAATATAAAAATGCTCAACTGAGTTCAAATCTATGTAACTATGCAGGCAAATGAGTTTGGGTTAGAAACTTTATGGTGTTTTCATCTTGGGATCCTATCTTTATAGTTAACCAAGTAGGTGAAAGGTTGCTTCTGGAGGATTGCATTAGATCAGCGGTCCCCAACCTTTTTGCATTTAAGAGCACATTCTATAATACTGGCCAGGTGGTGGGCACCATTTATTTTTTCAATGTAAATTTATAGTTTATTATTGTTAATAATACACATAATGTACAAAAAAATATTTATTTCAAAAATAAAATTTTAACATTTGATTACAATATAATACAATAATTTATAAGAAATTTTAAAAATTAAATTTATTTATATCAGATTAATTTTTTATCGTGTTCGGATAACGGCGGGCACATGTAAAATAGTCTGCGGGCACCATGGTGCCCACGGGCATAGGGTTGGACCCCTGCATTAGATCCTAAAATCTCAGTGCAGTGCTCTTAAATCCAAGATTCCTCGCTGATCAAACTAGAAACTAGTCTGAAGATGTTGGATGAGTAAGTACCAGATAGAGATTTTATGCCCAAACTTTCCTGCATCCATTGATTATGAAGGCTTGCACTTGGTGGCACTTACTGCAATGAGAGTTTGTTGTTCTTATTAACAGAATATGTAAGCACATGAAATGATGATCATGTGATGTTTTGATGATTTTATTTTAATAACACTTAATTGTTATCGATATTTGTTTCAATCATTGCTTTAGGATTAATATAGTTTAATTGTAATTTTGAAAAGTTGTTTGTCTTTTAATAATCAGTAATTTATAAAAATCACACTCCTTTTCTGTAAATTTGTACTAATTTTTTAAATGTGAAAAATGGCATAAATCATTACTTCATTTTATTTTATTTTTTTTTCTATTTTTAATTGATAATTTTTTTTAAAATTTTTACATAACTCAATACTAAATATTATTTTTCTTTTCTGGGTAATTGCATATTGACATAAATGTACTGGATATTTATACTGAAAATATCTATATATTTTAAATGTAGTATTTTTTCATGCTTAGCATACTTTCAATATATAACTTATCATAATCATAGGACTTTCACTTCTTAGTGTCTAATTTTTATACTATGATAAATTTGGTTGCATTAACTACAACTGCAAATGAATATGGTTTTTAATATATAATTTTTAAAAAAACCATGTGGCATCTCAGATTCAAGAGCTGAAAGTTTTTGAAATAATTCTCATGTTAGAAAAGCAAAAATAAAATGTAAGCTTGGTCAATTGAATAGAGCAATTGTGGTCAGTCCACCACTTCAGTATTTAAACCTTGCATGGTCTTCTAAGAAACTGTCTGTCTGTTTATTTGTTATTATAATTTAATTTTAATAAATTTCTCATTTAATCTTAATGCTTATTTCCAATTTTTAGGAACAACTTTACTGGAGTTTTAGAGCAGCTTAACGAAAATGAAAGTGAGGGTGAAAATGTGGAATCACCTGATGTTGCAGTGAGTGAAACTATGCCTATTCTTACTGATTTTAAAGGACAACTTTTACAGATCAAAGTTCAATTGAAACAAATAGAAAAAGATATTGTTACTGTACTTCAGGAGAATATTGAGGGTAATTTGATTTAACTTATTTTTGTTGCTGTTCTAGATATTTGCATTAAAAAATGTACATTAAAAATATAATTTTTTTATTGTGGTAATACATATTTCATCATTATCTCTACAACATTGGCAGTCACCAGAAAATGAACTTGGCCATTCTATTGAAAGTCAGTGAACAATAAATAAAAAGTAAATTTTTCTCTGACTATGTAAATTAATATGTTTGCATATAAATGTATAAAAGCCTTAATGTAGATCAAAATCTTCTCCAATGGTTCTTCATATGAAACAATGTAAGAGAAAGAATTACTTCCCTGATTTTCAAATTGTTGGATGATCGTTATTTTACCCTCTAAGTAAGAATAATGAATAAATTTATGAATGTTTTATCTCTGTGAATATAATATATATACACATACAAATACTGTATTAAGAGCAAAGCTTTATTAAGAATAAAAATACTGTAGTGCTTGGCATGCTTTTGACAGATAATTGGTATAGATATAGCAATGGTTGTAACAGATATGGGGGAATAAGACCTTGTTTAAAATCTAAAAATTAGCATATTATGTGTATAGTGCATTAATTAGTTAGAGCAAGCTACTTTTTGAAAAGGGAATACAAGATTCTTTCCTATTTATGACATAATTGTTCTTGGAAATGTGCCAATCCTCCTTAACTTTTGCTTGGCATCATTACATTCCAAGCAAACAACATTGAAATGTGGGTTCAAATCGATGGCCAGAATTAGTGCAATGCTAAAAAAAAACAGATTTGGTGTCTGAATATATTTTTTCCCAGTTATATATGTATTTATATTAAGCTGATTAGGTAGATATGTTGATCCAAGGTTTATCATAGTAAACAGATGGGCAGGAAGAATTTTGGCATTTGATTTTATATACAATTTAAGAATGAAGATCCAGTGGTAGTCTATCCTTTGAATTATTGATTAACAGGTACAAAGGGGAAGTAGTGTGAATCCAACTCGATGGGTAGGAGTGATGATTTTATGAATCAAATGAGTGACTTTGGGTAAGGAAGGAAGGTACAGCCAAGATTTATTATTGGTTGTTGGGGATGGGTGTCCCATTTTATAATAAAAGTTCTTGACACTATGAATGAGAGATGAAAACTTAAATCCAATGTTACACAGGTCAGATATATATATGTCACTATTATTTTTACGGTTGGACTCAATTTACACTGATAAAAAATTCTAAATAAGAATGCCTTAAGCCCTGCAAGTTTGTGTGCTATTGATTTAATAGATTTTGGGTATATGAAACCACATATGTAAAGAGGTTTGATGAGCATTTTGTAATTGAATGAACATGTGTCTCATTGAATATACAAATTGAAAAATTTGATGTCATTATCATTGTCTTCATTTTTCAAGTCTATTTCAGTGATAAAGCAAGTATGATATCCTGTTGGATTTGAGTGATGAAAGAATTTGGAGTGAAAATGAGGATGTTGTCAATATATTGTAGATACAATAATGCATGATTCAATGTAAAGTACTTAGTTAAGATCATTTTTTTAAACTTGTTGAGGAAAATACTAAAATGATCACACTTATGGGAAGACCTATGGGCCAACATTTTTCCATTTATAATATCTGTTGTTGAAAGAAGTAGTGATGTCATTATGTATCCAGGTTAGGCAGCCAATAATAAATGCTATTTTTTGTGCCTTATAGTCAACTTGCTCTAACACCTGCTTGATAATCTGGATGAAGACTATATATGAAAGAGATCCATAAAGTTCAGTTATGTTTAAAAATGCTAAACAGTCTGTTTATGGAGGTGAATGTTTTTAATTTAGTCAACACATTCAAATGAAGAGTTTACCATTTATTTGCCAAAGCAAATAGATCAATTAGCTATTGTCCTATCATATTTATGGCCTTGTAATAATAAGCTCCACAAAAATTGATCATAGGTTGCAGGTGGCTTTCCTCTTTGCGCAGTTTAATATTGGAAAATAATCTGGGTGAAGTAGTTGCAGATGGATAGATGTTGTAATATTCCCATGTAGTGAAGGCTTTGTCACAATATTTGTGGAATTGACATGAATTTTACTTCTTTTGATGTTATAAGATTCAATCAGTGAATTGTTCAATCAAGAATTTGCCACTAAAATCAATTTGCAAATCCAAAATTTAAAATTTATGCTGATCGAATTTTACAAAATCAAAAGAAACAAAAAAAAAGTCATGTCAAGGTATCCTCCATAAATATAGTGACAAAGTCTTCACTATACAGGAATATTACAACATCTATTCATCTGCAGCTATACTGCCCAGATTATTTGTTAATATCAAACTGCACAAAGAGGGAAGCCCTCTATGCCTTATGATCGATTTTTGTTGAGTTTATTATTATAAAGCTGCAAAAATTATTGGGCAATGGATAATCAATCTATTTGGCTTTGTCAAATATATCATGAAATCTTCATTCGAATGTGTTGACTGAATTAAAAACATTCACCTCCATGAACATGACCAATGAACATCTTTGGACATAACAGAAATTTGTGGGCCTGTTTCACATACAATGTCCATCAGATTATCAAGCAGGCATTAGAAAAAGTTGAGTATAATGCACAAAAAGTATTTATCATCAACTTCCTAACCCGGGTACACAACATCACTGATTCTTCACCAACAGATATAAGATGGAAGAGAGGTGGCCTATGGGTCTTGCCATAAATGGATCATTTTCATTACTTTCCTCACCAAGTTTGAAGAAATGATCTCACCTAAGTGCTTTACATTGAACCCTACATTACTATGATACATTGATGACATATTTATTTGTGCTCTAGATTTTTTCCATTACTCAAATCCAACAGGATTTTACCCTTGCTTCATCATTGAAATGGGCTCAAGAAAATGAAGACAACTATAATGGCATCAAATTTCTTGATTTGTATGCTCAATGAGACATAGTCTCATTCAATTTCAAAATGTCATCAAACCTCTCCATATACATGGTTTCATACCCTCGAAATCTATTATACCAATGGATCATAAACTTGCAGGGCTTAAGGCATTCTTATTTAGAAATTTTTATCTATGTAAATGTGAGATCAACCATAAAAATAATATTGACACATACATATCTGACCTGTGCAACATTGGATTTAAGTTTTCATCTCTCATTCAATCTGTCACAAACTTTTATTATAAAATGCAACAACAATCCTCAAACAACCAATGATAAACCTTGACTGTCTCTTTCCTACATATCCAAAATCACTCATTTGATTCATAAAATTATTGCTCCTACTCATCAAATTGGAATCTACACTCATCCCCTTTTGTACCAGTTAATCAATAATCCAAAGGGTAGACTACCACTGGATATTCATTCTCAAATTGTATATAAAATCAAATGTCAGGATTATTTGTGCCTATATGTTTTTATGGAGAATCTCAGGCTAACCTGTCCACTTGATTGACTCAGCATAAATACATGTATAACTTAGCAAAAACATATTCAGACACTAAATCTGATTTTTCAAGAATTTCATTAATTTCAGCCATTGATTTGAGTCCACATGTTTCAATGTTATTTGCTTAGAACACAAAAGGTCAAGGATGCTTAGCACATTTACAAGCACAATTATGCCATCAATAGAAAAGAATCCTGCATTCCCCCTTTCAATAATAGTTTGCTCTAACTAATTAATGCACTGTGCAAATAATATGCTATTTTTTTTTAGCTTTTAAACAGAGTCTTATTCCTCCACCTTTGTTATAAGCATTTCTATATCTATGACAATTAGCTGCCAAAAGCATGCTAAGCACTACAGCATTCTTATTGTTAATAAAGCTTTGGTCTTAATATAATTTTTGCATTTGTATATATAATTAAGAATAGTTATTCATCAACCATTATTGGATAGGTAACTGGGTTGTCTATAGACTGGTTCTCTGAAAGAAAAATTCTAGGCCTGATTGAATACTTTTAAGCTGTAGCTGGACTGAGTTAGAATTCCATAATATAGACATGAAATGTGAAGATGCTATCACTATGCAACAATATCCTTTAAGTCACAAATATCATCACATTACATAATAATATTTTAGTGTGTGTATTTGATATTTCATAATACTGGGGTTTTTTAATCATTGCAGTAAACTTAAAATTTCAATAGCTCATATAATCTAATCATGGAGTGATATTATATTCTATCATATGAAATCAATTTACATATTTATGTCTAAGGGTGTAACGAAAAATAAATTAATGATACAAAAAATTACATATATATGCAGCCATTATTTAAATATTTTGTACATCAATGATCATTCTCATTATGAGAATTTTTTCCAGTGTTTTGAAATACTACAAGAATAGTTTTTTTTTTAAAAAAAAACAAACAAACAACACATATAAAAAATTATTTTTAATAATTTAGAGATAAATAAGAAGTAAATTTTATTTAGATTATGTTATTTTTGATCAACAGCTATTAATGAGAAATACAGTTCATTATTACTTTTATTAATTTATAAATAAGTATAAAATCACTTTTGAAAAAAAAGTCAAAATAAAGTTTTTTTAGATCTTAATACAATTTTTTTTTAATAGCTGACCAATTTATATTGGATTAAAAAAAGGGACACATTTTTTTTTTTCCTAAATGAAAATGATTAATTGTTTTAACTTGATAAATTAATGTTTTGTTCTAGGACTTATTACTGCTTATGTTTGAGTACTGAAAACTCTTTTTTCAAATATAATATAAATTTTTAAAAAAAATAAATGAATAAAAATTAACTCTTTGACATATTTCAAAAATGTGTTTTTTTGTTTCTTATCTATTTATTAAAAGTGTCATTTTTAAAAAAACAAAAAAACAAAATAGTTTCATAAACGCTGATTTAAAATAAAGTCCTATCAAAAAAAAAAATTGATTAAAAAAAAAGTTTTTCTAAAGAAAGATATAGTATTAGATTTATATTTTGTAAAACTAGCTTTTAAATCCCAACTTATTTTTAACAACTAGTGCTAAAAATGATAAGCTTCATGGTTTTTTTAATCATAAAAAAAGAGTAATAAAAATACCTAATAAAAATAAGATATTGTTTTTTTTTTGTTTTTTTTTAAAAATCAAAATTGAAAATTTTTTAGAATATAATCAACAAGTTTATAAATTAAAAATATTTATAACCTTAAATGATTTTTAAAAAATTGTGCTTAATAGGGCAATAAAATTTTGTTGTGGTAATAATATTCCAAAAAAATAATAATTGCATGATAAGACAATATGTATCTTCCAAGAAATAGAGTAAATGAATAAAATAAAAACAATCAATGCAATGACTAACAAAGAGTTTGACAAAATAAAAACAACTAATGATACTGCATTTAATAAATGATATAACCACAGAAAAATATCTCTGAATTTGAGAATAGTAACTTATAACAAAAAGTATGTTGAGTACAGGTAATATAATATGAAGACTGACTCCAAAGGGTAAAAATAGACTTTATTAAATAAAGAGAATACATCAGATATGATATTGTCAAATTTTAAAAAATGTAAGAATTTATCAGACAGAAAATATGAAAATAAAACATTCTATAAAAAATATCCAATTAATTGTAAAATAAAATGAGAGAGAGAAAAAAAGAAAATCAAAATTTAGCATGTATAAAAATTTTATTAATATAAATAAGTCAAAATTGTCAAAATTAATAGTGAGAATAATGTCAAAGCAGAAGAGAATAAATGCAAGACTTTAATGAGAAAAAAAAAATTGTTGATTGGAAATATTTGTAAAATGTTGCAAGTAGATTAAATTCATATGATGTCAAATGACTCCATTCAAAAAAGTATTGTTTTTAAAAATATTATCAAAAATTTTAGGAAATTGCATATATATTCTTTAGCTTTTCCCTGAATCTAAACGCCAAGGCATGTCCTATGCCAAAATGTCTAAAAAATTATATAGTTTAATTTTATAGTAAATAGATTTTTATTAGTTGCCTTATAATGCTATGATTCTATATATAAAAAGTTACTATATCAGTATATTTGTAAATTTTATAGCTGTAAAATAAGTTTGACAGCTTGACTTATAATATTTTAGTCTTAAATAGTGCTTATCATGCCAAAGTATTTAAATCATTAATAGTTAATAACTTAAAGTAGTAAGTAATGTATTTTATAAGTTAATAGTATTAAGGTAGTTAAAATTTAACCACTAAAATGTTTCAAAAAGCTGATGTTAATCTTAAGCTTAAAAACCAAGTTCAAACCTTATATTTAGGTTTGCTAATAATTAAATTGAATTTAAAATGCATTAATATAATCTTAATTTTTAGCACAGAATTGTATAATTAAATATTTAGTTATTTTGCACAAAAAGCTATAATAAAGCTAATAATAATTAAAGATAGGATTTAAAGTAGTAGATTAATGAATGTTTGAATGAATGAATAAAGGTAGTGTGTAATTTTAACATTTATTTATTTTTAAAGGACTTATCAAATGTCTAATTTTAAAAGACAAGATAAAATTATATTCTGAGCAACTTTTTATAGATTAAAATTAATAATAAAAGAATGTATTAAATATTATGTGGATAATATCTTTATTTTAAAGGAATGTAAATTTTAATTATTTAATATATTTTATTTTTATTCTAATGTTCAAGTTTATAAATAATTATTGTAACAAGAAATATTTTTTATTTTTTTGTATTGTCTAGACAGGGAAGTTAATTTATTTTAAAAAGTAAATATTAATTAAATTTTTGGTCAACAACCTTCCTTAGTTTCAGTAGAACATGGATTCAAACCAATAAAGAGAAGAGGTTGTAAATTTAAATGTCAGTAATCAGTGTTTTAAAGTGGTCAGTTGACACAAGCTATAAAAATAAGTGAAACTGATACCTACAAATAATCTAAACTTAAACTTTTCATTTTTCTTTCTTGAAATCATTAAAAAAAAATTTTTTTTTAAAGTTCAGTTTAATTAACCAGTGTAATTTTATCTAAGTTTTTTTATTTTCTTAGCTTAAAATAATTTTAGGCTTATAGTTAAATAATCTAGGCACAACATCTGAATTTAAACTTCAAGAAACAAAAAATCTTCACTCCAGCCAGCTTTATTGATAAAATTAATTAATTATTACAATGTTTAAAATTTTAATATTTAAACTTTGCACATTAGGAAATTATGAAAGACATTATTATTGTTATTATAATAACATACAGACTGTTATTAATTTCAATGTTTATTTCATATTTAAGTTTGCTGTAAAATATTTGAAATTCTTCACAGCAATAACAATAATGTTTTTTAAAAGTATTGAATAACTTTATCCTAGTTTTCCTGAGAATACTCATTTTATATAAAATATCTGAAATTAATTTATCTCATGCTAAAAGCTTTGAATTTCATTTAATAGATTATTTTATTATGATGAGTATATTACTATTTTATATTATTTTCTACAAAAAAAATATTTAACTCTATTATATTATATTGCTTAATTGAACAATTATTTGTCTGTTATTTTGATGAAACATTATTTGCTCTATAACAACATAAAAGAAGTTTAATTTATTACAACTATTTTCAACCCAGAAAAAAATCATCTTCTTGGATCCAGGGAAGAGAAAAACAATGGACATAGTTTAATCATGTTTAACAAAATGTTTTGAAATATTTTAATAAATTACTTACATTATTAAGGAATATATAAAATACTTTTTAAAAGTAATATTATATTTGGACTGACTTAAAGTGAAAATAGTCAAAATAGAGTCATAGATCACATGACCCAATTCTCTTGAGCTTGTAAGATATAAACAATGAGCATTGCCAATTGCTCAACAAGCTTTGTGATAAATGCTTAGCCAGAGAAAGCATTTAAAACATCTATCAGGAACCCCCTCCCCAAACCTCTGACCATGGTTTTGTGCTTTGGCACTCCTCAGAGATGCTAAGGTAGCTTCAGATACTAGATCTAAAAATACCAACCCAAAGCCAGCATTTATCTAAAAGTTATCTATTGAGTGGAAAATCTGAAATTTTCAGACACCTACATGTCTTCAAACTCAGCTATCCAACTCAAATAGCTATATAGAGCTGAGAGATCTTCAGCCATACCATATATTAGTAGTCTTAGCAATATAACATTGCATAAGACTTAAAGCAGAGACTATAAATAGTCAAAATAGAGTCATAGATCACATGACCCAATTCTCTTAAGCTTGTAAGATATAAACAATGAACATTGCCAATTGCTCAACAAGCTTTGTGATAAATGCTTAGCCAGAGAAAGCATTTAAAATATCTCTGTCAGGAACACCCCAAACCTCTGACTATGGTTTCATGCTTAAAGTGAACTTTGTCAGCGATATTAATTTTATGAAAGTCTGCATACTTTCTCTCTCTTTCTCATTGTTATGGAAACCACTGCTAAAGTTTTAAAATGATATTTGAAAAGAAGTATTTCTTCTGATGAATACTGCTATTATTAATTAATTAATA
This sequence comes from Epiperipatus broadwayi, assembly GCA_028023455.1. Lineage (NCBI taxonomy): Eukaryota > Metazoa > Onychophora > Udeonychophora > Euonychophora > Peripatidae > Epiperipatus > Epiperipatus broadwayi. The sequence continues at coordinate 1,874,337 of JAQFVV010012439.1, read as the reverse complement.
ATTACTTTGAAGGAGTAAAATTTAAATGCTTAAATGAAATATGAAAAACATTTGATTACAATTTAATAAATATTTGTTGTTTAATCCATAGAAACCTGCTCATTGAATGGCATGCTTACAATTTGCTATCATAATTCATTAAATTTTACTTAAGGATAACCGTGAAGCATTTTTACAATATTTTAGTTGTTATATTTGTGTTTGATATCTTTGCTATCCACAAAACTTTGTTGCTTAATAGACTATTTGTGTTCCCATTTAATGATTAAATGATAGAAAAACAGAAGAAATAGAAGGATTTTATCTGTATTTTATTTTGAAATGGTAAAGGGTTCATATTTTATTTACATTATAATTTTTGCTTATAAGGTTATTATTTGAAATATATATTGTTTTATGTAATTTTATATGCTATTTTAGTAATAATTTTTGATCAAAGTTTTCAGAATATCAGTGTATGATATTTCCATGTTTTAAAATAGAATGTGTTCCGTTTTTATATGAATTATGTATAAAAGTATATTATTATGTTGATGCAGAATAAGTAAATGTATATTTATTATTTTATTGCTTTATTTTAGCATTAATTATTATTTATTATCTTTAACATCTGTTAGTTATAATATTTTTGTTTAGAAATTGAAGCTTTAGACTCTCTCTATTTAGGAATGCTTATTTTTGCCAGTATTGTTAGAGATTGTTGCATGTTTATCTTGTCATTTTTACTAGTTTATTTTAAAAGAGATAGTAGTTAAGTCTCTCTCTTATGTTTGTTGTCTTGATAGCATACATTTTTTGGAAATTGTAGCTTAACTCTCTAGTTTTAGTCAATCCTATTTAGTAATATTGTCCCAGATGTGCTTTCTCATCATTCCTTGACTTGTCATTATGTTTTAAATCATTTTATTATTGCCCTCAAAGATAGCTGCACTTATTTGAGACATGTGCCATCACACTTTTACTTTGTCTTTATTCCATTATCTCAATATAAATTTATTTTGTTGTTAAAATGTGTTTGTAAAGCATGTGTAACATTTTACCATGAGCCATTATAGTTGTTTTTATTAAGGTATTAAGGAATACTGCCCTTACCTCTTGAAGCATTCTTGGTTATTTAGCTGTGAATTATATATTGTTGATGTGTAGATTCTGTATTTAAACTATGTCAATGTGTTGGTGGCCTAGTGGTTAGCATAGCTGTCTTCCAAGCAGTTGGCCTGGGTTTGCTTCTCGGTCAATGCATTTAACATATGAAAAAAAAAACTATGTTGAGTTAGGACATAAATATGATTAATACTTAACTTCAAAATTTTAAATTGTATCTTAGACATAAATAGACAATATATCTCTCTCTTAACACTCATTTATTGCTATATTGGTAAGCTTGTATTTTACATAATGTTAAGTATCCATAAAAGGGATACTATTTATAAAAAGAATATTATTGTGTGAATGCCTTAATATGTAAAAACTTATTAGAATTTAAATTAACAGTTTGACCAACTAGATTATTTTTGCTTAACCAAATTTTTTTTTATAAATTCATTTATAATTTTAAATGTTCTGATGGTATTTTTGAAAGAAAAGTAATGTTTGTGAAAGCTCTTGGCTTTGTGGACCTAAAAGATGTTACATTTGTAACTTGTTGTTGTTTTTGTTTGTTTTGTGAAATAAATATTTGTTACTATTAAAAAATTTCTTATAGTCATTTTTCCACATCATATACTCATTAACCAGAAATCAAAATAATTATAAGACTATAATAAATTATCTTAAATGTTTTTTTGTAAGAATACATGAATCACTTTATAGAATTATGTTTAAGTATTAAAATTACATATGAGAAAGATGTATTTTGCTTAATAAACATTATTTATCATTTGAGATCACTTCAGCCAATTTAGTTTACTTATTGAAAGATCAATGAAATTATTTATTTTGAAATTATTTTCTATGCATATGAAAGACCATATTTATTATTCCATAATAAATTTAGATTATGAAATAACTTAGTTCAAATTTAAAAAAATATTTAAGTAGATTTTTTCTATTTTATTTAGAATGGCTATAAAATTCATAACCCATCCTTAATGTCTGAATGTCATCCTAGATTATCTTATTCTAAATTAAAAGATCATGTTGTGTTTTATTTTAAATTAATATTATTATTATAATTGTGATATCTTATTTTATCTACTATGATTTCATTTTATGTTGAATAGATCTTAAAAATAAAAGAGAATTTATTTTATGATTAAAATCAGTCATATTACTCTGAGATACCCTAATTTATTTTACGAACCATATTATTTAAATTTATTTTGCTAAAGAAGAAATTATTTTTAAAAAGATGAATTTTTTGTGGCAAAGATTTAAGAGCACACTTCCAGATTTTATGAAATTAAATATAATGTTTCATCTGATCATAGCAATGAGATACTTAAGATATGGATAAGAATGATAATAGTGATAGTAGATGTTCTAAGAGAATGATTTTTAAATGTAGCCTCAATGGCATATGATTGCAATATCAAGAATCTTGTTTTGGTACTGTAGTGAGTTGAGAGGTCCTCCTCTTAAGTCAATTGATAATATTGTTTTATATTTTAATGTATTTTATTGTAATTGTTTACCTTTGCATATTTTTTTATTGTGGCATATGACAATTATATTTTATAACCTACTTAGCTTAGCTGACATCATTATTTTTGGCTTATATACCTTATTTAGCTTCTTATTGTTTAGCTTTGATTTCTTTTGTATATTCATCCGTTCTTAGGTTACAGTTTGGCATATTTAAATTGTTTTGTTTTTCTTGGTTACAACATCAAAGAAATGTTTTTAGTATGCCTGAAAGCTTTTGTATTATTTCATTTGAAATTTAGTTGAATATCTAAAAAGATTTGATGATTTTTTGAGGACAGTGAATTATTCAGCAATACTTCAAATAAAAGGTATTATTGCTACTGATTAATTCTCAATATATATATAAAAAGCCACAATGAAACACATTTGGTTAGAGTTTGTTATAGCTCTAAAATTGAGTTTTGAGAATAAATTGTGTGTCATGACAAACATGTTCTATATTGGCCATAACAAAGTATTATTATTTGGCTACAATAGTCGATTTTTAGTTACTTTCTCCCTTTTGGCAGAAAACACATAAACTGATAAAATGCTGATGAAGATAACAAATAATAAATGTATATACTATTCACCAAAAACACAAAACTGTTATTTTTTATAGCATAATTCAAATTCTATTATTATTATTTGCAAACTGAAAAGTTGCTTTTAAAAAAGATGAAGATTTGATTCTTTACTTTTCATCCCTAATGCTGCCTGATCTCTGTGACCAAACTAACATCTTGTCATTTTAGGCATCTCATATTGTAAAATCAAAGAAGCTGTGTTCTCATGAATAATTTCTATTTACAGTATTCCGGTTCTGCAACTTATTGTAACTTTGAGTCATCAGTAGATGCTAGATGATATTGCTTATTAAATCATTAATCAATATTAGCCTATCTGTATCTCCAAAATAGTTTCTATCTTATAGTCTTCATCAATGAATTAGATTGATATAAATAGACTTTGCTTCTGAGAAGTCTTGAATAAACTATGATCATGTGATTTTTTTAGTAAGTTATATTCTCTCTGCAATCATCTAGATTCTACTTCCTGTTGCTAAAGCTCTTTAACAATTCAAAAGTGATTTGCAGTTGTAGTTAAAGTTCTTATTTAACTTGCTGCATTGAACAGTGTCCACAAAACAGTACTTCATTGCTAGATTCAAATTCACTTTGATTCAAATTTTAAGTTGCTGAAAATATGTTACGCATATTTGAAGAATAAATTTAATTAAAATATTATTAACATTATTATTAACTATTATTTTTTTTAATTACACATACTGCATATATAATGCACAAATACACATTTATATGCAATCATATCATTGAATTTTTGTTATATGTGTATATTATTATTATGTGCAAACAACTCATTCCATTTTATATGCAATATAAAAATCTTAGTGATATATATATATATATATTGAATATATATTTTATTTGAAAGATGCATTCCAACATCTGAATAATAAGAAGCCTACTCAGTCAGAACCAACCAATAGTGAAGATAATGAGACTAATGAAGATGATGATACCAAGTCTGAAACAAATTTAGCAAAATATAAACCTATTGAAACAGCTTTAAATCTTGTGAAGATGTCTTTAAAAGAAATTGAAGATGAGATGCCTGATGTTCCTGAACAGGTAAATGAACCTTTTATATTTAATCATATATAAAGTGTGTGCTGCATCACCTAAGGCGTCCTAATTATTTAAATTTAAGCATATTTTTTAATTATATGCTTTTTAGTAAAAGATCTAAGACATTTTGGTTCTTTAAGCTGACACTATAGTAAAGATAGAATAAAAAAACCACAGCATTGAATGACTATTCTGATAATGTTGTTTTAATCTTTCACTTTAATATGGATATTAACAAAAATAAGTCTATAAAACAGTAGAATGGCTAAAACATTGATGTGGAAGCACCCAAATTTGTTTTTAAGTTTCTGAAATTACTTTTTAAAGAAAAAATAAGACAGAAAGCAACAAAACTTCTAAACGAAAAAAAAGTAGATGCTGCTTAGGAAGGCAGAAGTGAGAATTAATTTTAAAAAAGCTGAAAGGCATTTAAAAATAATCAGTATAGAGCAAACAAATAATTCTAAAATGGGAGGAGAGAAATTTTAAACCAAAGGTTACTTTCATATTCAAATTAGAGGTATATTCAAACTAATGAATGTTCTTCACTTATTTTATCTGTGTCAAATTAATACCAGAGAGTAGTTTGTGAACATCATACTAGAGAAATATTATTCATTAAGTGGATAATACCAGAGTCTTTTTCTAAACTGAAGTAAAAAAAAATGTCAATAATGGTCAAAAAAGAAGTGTTTGATAAGACGATCTGGATCTTACTGAAGTTAAAAATTTCTATACAAAAAAAAGTTTGTATGTCCAGAAAATATGCTGTCTAAGTTAAACATTCTCTTTATACTACTTTCTTCCAATCTATTATTTTTTTCCTTCTATTATTACCAAACATTCTACAAGAATTTGTTATTTTTTATTCTATTTAAGTAAAAGCTGTCAAGCATTGGTGGTCGAGTGGTCAGCACAGCTGCCTTACAAGCAGTTGTCCCGGGTTAGCGGGTTCACTTCCTGGACGATGCTGTGACACATGAAAAAAAAAGCTATTTGTTAGTTGTGATATCATTTCATCCATCTCATTTTTATCTTAAGTCAAATAAAAAATTTTCTCATCTAATTTTTTTCCCTTTCTCACTTAGCTATCCTGTTTTTCTTCAATGTTTACATTTTAAAAGCAAAAGTTCTGCATATTCAGCAATTATTGTCCAAATTCCTATCCATTTTCATCCTTTTTTACTAGATATCGTAAATGATTGATTGTCCTTTCCTAAGATAATAAGCTATCCTATATTATTATATATGATTTCATAATTCGTATATTTTTTATTCTTATGTAACTTCAAACTATTTTTTTTATTTATATTAATTTTTCATCTCTATTCCTTCTTCTCTCCTTTTCTATTCATCATAATTATAGAGATGTAATATATTCAGTATATCTCTATATATGCAATGTGATGTGCTATGGCTTCTTCTTTATCGTAGTGAGGAATCCCAGAAAAACCTGTTAGCCACCTTATCTTCCCTTTCTATTCCCCACTCTAAGTTTTTCCCATATTATTCTTTATCCTGCTCCATCCCATTTCCATATCATTTTTGTCTACTCTATGGCCTTTATATCCAGATCCCCTTTTTCTTTTTCCAAACCCAGCTTAAAAATCAAGAACCACTTTCTGTATAATCTCTTTGTTTATATTTACTTTCCCACAACTTCATTATTTTGTATGCATTTACATTCAATTAACAAATGCATAATATTTTCCATACCTTCCTTACATGCAAACTAAATCATCCACATGTCTCTATTTATGTGTATTCTCTTATTGCTGATGATCCTGTTCAAACCTTAAACAGTAAACTATTTTCTTTGCTATTATCATAAATTAACTCACACCCAATATTCTGTTTACTTTTATATATATTTAAACTCTTTTTATTCTCCATACTAGTTCTCCATCTCTTCAATTCTCTATTTTTTATTAGTGCATCTATTCTTCTATCACATTTTTTTGCCACTATAACACTCAACAATCCTCCTAACATAATCATCCCACCTTGCATAAAGTCTTTATCTAAATTTTCTGCATACCAAACTACCTTTCCCATTTATATTGTTGCCTGATCTTTACTTGTAGCCCAATTAAATACTATTTTGGCTATTGTTTTACTATCCACAAATTGCAATCTACCGAACATTTCATTTCGCTTTTTGCATTTCTCATATGAAAATGTGACTATCTCATTTCTCCTTGAATTACCTCCTTTGCTGTCCAAACATCTGCATCTAATGCATGTCTTCCTATTTCCCTTTGTACTTTTTTTAAGTAATCTAACACCCCTTTACTAACACATAATGCATTGTTACCATAAGTTAACCCTTAATTTTACCACTACCTTCCAAACAATTCTTGCTACATCATATTTATTTTATGAAAGCACTGTTAGTTTCTTTAACAGTCTCTTTTTTTTCTTTGCCTCATTTATCAATTTTTTCTTCCATTTATCCAAGCAATTTCTCTGATTACTTAAGACATTTCCCAAATAATTATACCTATTCACCACATTTAACTTTATATCTCCCAATAAAAATTATTTCTTTTCTCTTTCCCCAGCATTTATCATCATTACTTTTGATTTTTCTTCACTAAATTTAATTCCCATCTCTTAAACCAGTCTTGTATACATCCTCAGCATAACTTTCATATCTTTCCTACTTTCTGTGCACAAGAAGATATATCAGTGAATGAAATACCTGATAATGGTATCTCTACTCCTCTTCATATTCTTTCTATTGCTCTCTCCATTTCTCTCAAATACAACAAAAACAAAATAGGTGACATAGGACATCCTTGCCTTAATCCCACCCCACTTTTAACTCTAACTGTATTATATATTTCCTAATTGATATGTATAGTAATTATTTTCATATAATCACTTAATAAGATTCAGTAAAGCTCCAATCATTCCCAAATTTACTAAACTTACCCATAATCTATTTCTTTTTACTTTATCATATGCCCTCTCTATATACAACTGTCTACCTGTATTCCTATTCATATCTATAAATTGTGTGACTACAAATAAACTAAAATGTCCTATACACCTATCCAATTTAAAACCTCCTTGCATTTCTCCTACTATATTTGCCACTCTTTCAGCCATCATATATGCAAAAACTTTATATAACACTGATGTTACCACTATCACTGTATATTTGTTTAACTTTCTATGGTTCTTACCTTTTCCTTTAAATAATAGCCTTTACTCTTGTATTATTCCAGCTATCTGGAAATTCTCATTAAAACATGATAATAGAATTAATTTTATCCTTTTCCCCAAATTCATCACTATCTCTGCTGCCCATCCATCTAAACCATTGCCTTTCCACTTTTCAATTTCTTCCCTGATATTTCCATTACTATGTGCTTTTAAGTTTGTTATTACTCTGTCCTTGACATCTAACATCTTTTCTATATCCATTACATACTTATTTAAGATTGTCTCTAATTCTTCTCTAAAGCTACACACTTTTTTCTCATCATTTAGTAATACTATTTTTCTCTCCCCTACATTCCTCCTTTTAATATATTTCCAAAATTTTTTACTTTCATTTCTTCTACTTTTATTAATATCCTCTAATAATTTACTATTTAATTTTATTCTCTCTCAATAATTATCTATTTTAGCCAACTTTTTTTGTTTTAAAATAGTTTTCTTATTTGATATTAACATATTTTCACTTTCTTTGTTTTTAATAGCATATTTATATTCTTTGCATATTTTTTTCTTCTCTTTTACACTTTTACTAATTCTCACTTTTCTATTACTTTTATTCTTCTGAATATTCTCACTTAAAACCCTATTTGCCGCTTTTTCTACTTCACCACACCAGTCCTTATATTTATTCCCAACAAACTCTTCCATGATTTCTTCTTCTTTTATTACATTCTTCTAACTTATCATTCACTCTCCATTCACATTTTCCACTATGCTTTCTACTTTTATTATTTTCCATCACATTACTAATCTTTTTCATTATAAAGAAATTATGATCATTATTACATACTCTTTCTTCATTATCAAACACTTTAATTGTCCATACTTTATTTATTCCCTCTTTCTCTACTAATACATAATCTATTGTGTGAGATATATTATTTCTAGACTATGTGTATTGCCTCTCATAAATATTTGATAAATTTCCAATGCTCAAATTCAGTCTGATAAAATTTTTCAAAAGCTGTCTATTCTTATTATCCGCATCATCAATTTCTTTAGTATGCTCATTCAAACCTTCTATAATCATTATTTTCTTCCTCTTTTTTTGAAACTCTATATATCCAAAAATAGGCATTCATATATGCTACTGTTCCACTCCATTTTAGTTTGACTATCTCCATTGGTCATAAAACAGTCATCATCCATTCTTGTCTTTCTAACTTAAATTATCTCAAACCACAAATGTTCTTGCCACTTTACAGCATTTAAATGTTTTTCTGACATAACTGTTATACCACTATTCCTTTTTTCTTTTTCTTTTCTATTTATACCCTGCCATACCAAATCTTCCAGTGTACATTCTTCTTCTTTTCTTAGATGTGTTTCCACTACCACTAATACCCCATCCTTTCGATTTTAACTGCTTTGTTTAATTTCAACTTCTTTTCTGGTCTCCTATCACCTTGCATATTTAAATATTCAATTTTAATAATTTTTTCCTTTCTTAAAACCCTACTTTTTTTTTCTATTATATTTGTAATTAGTTTATTTATCATTAGTTTTACAGACCCATTTTGTCTCCACATCTACATTTATATCTTGGGTTAACTACTCTTTGTTTACTTCTTATGCCCTAACCATTTTTAACTTTTTTTTGGATAATATTATAATTTATGTAAATATATATGATATGATACACTGTGGCTTCTCCTTTTTTGGAGTCAGGAATCTCTCAACCATTATGCCCAGAGAAACCTGTTAGCGACCTTACCTTTCCTTTTCATTCTCCACTCTAAGTTTTTCCCAACTTTATATACAGATAGCAGTGACATCTTCAGGCATAGATTTCTGCAATGCAAATTCTAAACAAATATTACATTATATTTAAAATTATAAAAAATATCCATTTTTGTTTTTTAAAAATAAATATTTTACCTTTTATTTTTTTTAAAAATTCATTTATTTCCAATTTTTCAAAACATCAATAATTTTCCAATACTTAGCAAAATTGTAAATATATGTTCACATTAAATTAAAAGTTATGTCCAATAATTTTATATGTAGTATATTATTTAATAGTGATTTTATTTTGAAATTACAATTTATTAAAGTGTTATATTTATTAAGATATGAATTTTTTATTATATCAAATATATTTTGACTTTTAAATTTATTTATTTTCACTTGCTTTACTTGATCTAAAAATAATTGCATGTATCATTATTGAGAAATTATTAATTAAAGATAGTACTAATAATATTTAGAGAAAATAATGAAAATATTTAATACAACCATAATGCATTTTGCTGCTAAGAACAATTGTCAAAGTTATAATTATAATAACTGTCTTTAGCAAGAGTGCTCTGCACCAAAAATGCATTAAGGTTATATTTTCAATGATTTCTGTGAATATATGATATTAATACTGTCATTAATGTATTACATTTCTGTAATGGAGTTATTATAGTTATTTGAGATATAACTAATAATTTTTAAATTATAAATTCATTATTTGGGAATATTTTTACTCAAGTTAATTATTTGACTTGCTAACTACATATATGTTGAATGAACATTTTTATTTATTTTATATAAACATATAAAATCTTTTGTATGCAACTAAACTCTTAATCTTTTTTATAAGTGATGCACAATCAGATAAAAAAAGGCAAAATTATTACACTTTTTATGTTTGCGTACACACACATGTATGACATATATACATATAAAAGTGTCTTGGGGTAAATAGCAGCCCAATGCATTTACTAGCAATGATTACCCAATCTGCTTAAACAGTACCAAATTTCTCCAAAAATAATGCCTCCCAGTGCAAGCTATAGTAGTCAATGGATGCTCATAATTTGGAGTTGAAGTCTCTGTCAGATAAAATTTGTAAAAAAAATTCTGGTATACAACAGAATTTTTTGGGTAACTGTCACTAATCAATCCAACTATCAATTCATTTAGAAAAGAATGAATGTCTCAAAAATTATAAAATCACTTTAGTATTGGAAGATTATTTTGGCAATTCAAAAAAAAAATGGTTTGATTACTAAAATCAGAGAAAACATCATGAAAAATTCTGCAAAGAACTGTATAATAAAAAGATAAAAATAAAATAAGTATCCCACAATATTCTGAATGAAGAGATGAGACACAATTCAGTCTATGGAGAGGAAATAACATAATTATTATAGCTTGGTGAATAATTGGAAGACAAATTGTCTAAATGATAAGAATATACCAAATAGCTAGAAGGCAATAATAATATTGATATTTGAGAAAGATAATTTTTTTTCTTAGAAATTGCAAATCTTTAATTTATATGCAAGTACTTTGGATTCAAGCTTACCAAAATAAAAAAATAAACTGAATTTTAAAATGATTATAGCATTTTAGATATTACTATCTTACTGAGAAAAATAAAGTACCAAAATGGAATTAATTTAAATATGTTTTTAGATAAATGAGATATAAGTTTTAAACTGAATTCTAAAAGTTATAAAAATCATAAGAAGACTATATTCAAGATTAATGGATGAGATAAGGAAGCTTTTTAGATTTTGACATTAATAAAAAAGGATACCAGATGAGGTCATCATTTTGATGTAGTTTATTAGTAGTTAAAAATAATGATGAAGGTTATGGTAACATAATACACCAATTCAAATGATAAAGGATATTACAGAAAGGAGTATGAATTTGTATCATATGTAAATGTTACACAAACCATTTTTATTGCAGAAGTGTTTTTATTGCAATTATAGTCGGAAAACATTATAGAACATAAGATAAATATAGTGGTATATTCTGTGGAATATATATTAAAATGTCACACCATAGACTAAAATTCATAATATTCCTAAGAATTTTAATTTTGTCAAAAATGTGTAACAGAATCAATCAATCTCTCTAAAACTTTTACAAATTTTATAGAAGATTGCTTTTTAAATTAAAATAGAAATTTATGGCAGTTAAAATAAATGGGGATTTCTTAAGCTATTTGGATTTTGTAGCTAATTTAAGTTACTTGGAGTTTTTAGATAATGTAATTATTTTACATAGTGCATTAGATTTTTAGAAAAGATTACAAAAGCTATTTGATGAAAGAAATAAAATCTCATTAAAGAGAAAAGAAAAAAAATAAAGTTTGATAATAATTAATTAGAAGTTAAACAGTTATGGATGGAATTAATCACAGAATTAAAAAATATAATATTAAAATAAAATAACCAATATGCATAAAAGGAAAATTTTTAATAAATGTGTCTTCATGGATTTGGGATTTAGATACTTAATAGAAAATGAATAGAGAGATTGCAAACAGCAATTCAATATAGAGAAATGTATGTTAGAACTAATAACTAGTAATTAAAAGAATTATATATATATATATATATATAACAGAATATATATATATTGTGCCAACTGAAATTTAGTGTAATTTCAGTATTTGGTGTAATGTTAAGCATAAAAAAAATTGTTTTTGTTATTTTCTAATTAGTTTTAATAGGAAATGCATTAGTTTAAGAAAATTGAAATAAGTTGCTATGACAAAATGCAAGAAATGCTTTATTTTTGCCACATAAATTTATAAATTAATTCTATTCTTTTAAAATACATATGTAAGTAATAAAGTTCATAAATTTGATAAAATTATTATTGTTTCTTTATTGTATGTATTTTATTTACTGCAAGTACACATGAATATTTAATGTCCTAAACCTGTATGTTGTTATGCTTATGTTACCTGTGTAATATTTGAGTTGGGAATGATATATATAAAGTATATATTTGCAATGCAGTTTTATAAGAATGTAGTGTAAATTGTTTTGATTTGTATTAAAAGAGTATCATTTGTGTTTTTAAAGTGTTAATATTTTTTTAATATGTAATCATTATGAAATTTATTTATTTATTATTATTGTAAAAGAAATGTTAGTTTAGGAATGCAGGGTGAATGAGTGTAACCTTGGATTTAATGATGAAAGTGACATCAATTGTATGAGGCTATAAATAAAACTGAATGAATCAAATTCACTCTCTAACATTCTGACTTTCATAGAAACAAACCTAAGTTCTTTAATATATATTTTTATTTATTTTAAAAGTATTTGCATGACAATCACAAAATAATGGAGTAGAAAGGATTATATTTTCACAGGAAACTGGATTGAATTGCCAAATACTTGTTAAAAGAAGGAGAAAAATAATATATGACATTCATATTCATCTTAATATTTTCTTACTGAAAACTGATTATCACGTCTGAACAAAGCATTTTAATAATGAAACATCCGAAGCTGACAATGTAATGCTGTACATAAGAATTACTTCTACTGACAGATATTTTATAATATCAATGAAGTATTTTAACATAGGATATAAAACAGTTTATTTCTATGTTGTTTTATTGTAAATAGAGATCAGTATCTGTTTATTCATAATGCCATTATGATGTCAAAAGTTTGATAAATAGAAGATAAATAAACTTCAATAATAATATTGGAATTTAACAAATACACATTATTCTGGATAACTGTTTACAGTACTTTTACCTTGTTTAGATTAGTGAATATCATTCAATTATAGCTCATGGAATAGACATTGGAACTATTGTGTTTCTTTGAAGAGCCATGCAGAAGGATTGTGTTCAGGTCGTATGTTAATAATATGTGTTTTATTTATGTATTTATTTGTATAATATTTTATAAATCTTATTGATTACTATATTTTAAGTTAGTTAATTATTTGTTTCATATGTATAAAATAAAAGAAAGGAAAGCTTAATTTAGATTTAAATTTATATCCTAAATTTGAATAATTAAAATTTGATTTGAAATATTATATGTTTATCTGTTGACTGCAAATTATTTTTGAATATACATGTTATAAGTATTGAAAATCTGAAAGGATTATATTGTAACAATTGTTCATTAATATTTTATTTGGAAAATAAGGTGAATGAATAAAACTTATTATTATTATTTTTTACTGTAATCAATTACTTTGTTATGAATATTGTAGAATTATCATTAACTTTCTTATATTTTAAATAGTGTGTGTGTGCAGCAACATTTTTGTTTCACATAAATTGTATATATCATATATTAAGCATTAAATAGATGAAATTTTGCTGTATAAGCACTTATTTTTATTAATACTAATTTAGATGAAGAATAGATTTTATGATATTTAATTAGAGAGTATAACACAAACATTCATTGTCTCTTTGTCATTTTTTATATTTATTGTTTATAAATTTTTAATTCATTTAAACAAATAAATTTGCTTTAGTGGTCATTTCAATTAATAATGCAAACCTTTGGCTAATAAAATTTTAATGTATAATAATTATGCATTGATTTACATCATATATTTTATAATAAATAATAGTAAAATAGTCCGGGAATCAAACGATTGGATTGGTAAGTGTATGTATTATTATGCATTATTTTCTCTAAATAAATACAATAGATTATCTTTTGATCTATGTATATATCTTATGTGATAATAGATTAATTAATTTGGTATAGCTAGATATTTAATAACTAATTAGAATATCACCATAATTATTTTAATAGTTATATGCAATAGTTATTTTTGGATAAAAATTTACATCTGAGCTAGTTTGATAGTTTATAAAGTATAAATATATTAATTATTTAGAATAAACAAAGTTATAATTGGATGACAATATATTATTTTAAACTATTATTTATTGGATGTATACTATAGTAACTTATTATTTAGTTAGAAAGATGATAATTTTATGATGTTATAAAATTGATAATTGCATACGTTGAAACTGGTATTTGAATTACATTATATAGTTTACTTGCTTAGATTTAAAGCTCATTGGAGTAGATTATATATTTAATTTAAATATTAAGCTTTTAATATTACCATTTTCTTATACTAGAGTATTAATAATACTATGCATATTAGAATAATTATATACCTCTCCCAACCCTCATCCATCTACTACACTAAGGTAATTATAATTTAGAGTTTAGTAACTTGGCTCTATTGACTTGAAGAATAATTCATTGTGATTTGCTAATTGTATTTATTTAAGTGTCAAATAAGAGTCTTTCACTTATTTCATGTTGTTATGATTTGGATAGTGCAAATTGTAGGACTATTTGAAGTATTGGCTTTCATTTTATATCACTATAAGTTGGCATAAATGGGAAGGCATGTTAGATTATTCAAGTGTACATATTATGTTTATTATAGTTTTTAGTATTGTAAACATTTTATTCCATTACAATTTGATATTTTAAATTTATGAGATTTTAAAAGAATTTTTTTTATATATTTTATTAATGATAGGTTAATGTGCATAGATCTGTGAGATAATAAAGCCTCTTACCATCATTAATATTTTTATCTTGTTACAATTGGTTTATTCAACAAGGGCATATCAATATTTATGAGATAGTGTTGTTTCTTTTAACATTATTTTCATTTTATTCTGTTAAAATTGGCTCCCAAATTTGTGGTGCGATCTGAAATATTAGTTTCTCACATTTTTATTACATTACAATTGGCATCAACAATTGGGCTATACTTTTATTCTGTTACAGTTGGTGTCTCAAGTTGGCAAGCTATATTAAAGTCTTTCTTTCCTATTATCATATTTTTATTCTGTTTCAAATGATGCCAACTATGGGCTTGATTAAAGACAAATGATAGAGGTTGGAATCTCACACATATTTGTAGGAGAATACAGGGTCATATATTTTATATAGCAGTAATATTTTCTATAAATAGTTATAATTCATTTAAAATTTTAAAGAATTTATTCAAATAGTAGGTAGAGAAAATATTTTGAAATGCTTTAAAATGAATGCTGTTATTATTGTTCTTTTGCAAGTTTTTTTGGTAAACTGAAGGTGGGAATGGACAAATATTTTGTCATTAAATAACAAAATAATTTAAAATATTTTCATAATTTATCTAGTTGAAGATAGATATATTCTTTTTGAGATAAATAAGCAATTATGAACATAAGGGGTTAAACATTAGTAGGAGTTTTTTAGAAAAATGATAGAAGAGATGAAAGAATTAGAGAAAATATAAATAATAAGATGTTCAAAGTAAAGAATTAAGGGAAGACATAAATAATAAGATTGATGCTCAAAGTAAATAATTAAAATAAAACTAATAATAAGATTGATGTTCAAATTAAGAGAGAAGATATAAGAATCAAAATAGAGAATTTAGAGAAGAAATGAGTGAATTAAAGATAGGGTCAGGCAATTCAATAATAAATTAGACATTTAAAGTGAACTTAATGCCATGAATTGAGGAATGTAGGTATAATCTAGATGTTAAATTAAAGGAATCCAATGATAAATGTGATACCAGATTTATTGAATAAAGAGACCAGTTAGATAAGTCACAGGAAAGGTTAGAAGTTAGATTTGAAAATTTAAACAGTGCAATTAAGACATGTAAAATTGGATATAAAGAATTGGCGAAGTATATAAAGATTGAGAAGGCATATAAAGATGATCAGGAAGCATCAAAATTAGAAGCAAATAATGTTAGAATAGAATTAAAAGATATTCAGAATGGAGTATAAAGAAGTGTGTAAGAAACAAAATAAGACTGAGAAAGAAATGAAGAAATTACAAAAAGTATGTAAGGAGTCACTAGGTAATTTAAAAGGCATGCAGGAAAAATTATGCAACATTGAGTAAGTAAGGCCTGGAGAGTTAAACAATATAAAGATAAATTAGATAGTTATCAATCATCTCTACAGGAAATAGAGAGTAGTAATAAAAAGCAAGAAGAGACTTATAGCAAGTTGGAAGATAATAGTAAATTATTAAAGCAAGAGATAAATAAACATTTTGAAGAACAAGAGCAAAATATAAATAATAAAATATCCATAATGATAGAAGATAGGATAGTATGTTGAAGAATACTTTTGTTAAAGTTATTGATGATTATCATATAGGTCATGTAAACATATATATTTGGAGGATGAAAATATTTTGTTAGAGAAGAAAGCAATGAATAGCCACATAGCTAGTTTTATACAGACTAAAAGTATTTAAGGGGAGTACAATGAAAATCCCATAGAGTACTTAATTGGTTTAGAAGAGTTGTTTTCACTAAGTCGCTTAACTGAAATTGAAAAATTATCTATAGCTAGCAATCACTTGAGTTCATTTGCTAAGCACTGGTAGAAATTATTATTCCATAAGCCAGAAACTTATGGAGATTTTAAATATATCCTATTAAATAGATTTTGGGGAGAAGACAAACAGGACAACATGAAATATTAAATTAGCCAGAACAAATATAGTCTTAATAAAGACAAATACACACAGTTTTTCTAGATGCAGATAGCCAAATTAAAAATGCTAACTGCATTTCCATTATCGGAGTATCAAATAATCTGGATAATCAGGAGAAACTTGCCAAGGCATATTGAGCAGATGTTAATTGCTGCTGGGAGACATACTGTTGAAGAGGTATCTGAAATACTCAGAGTACTCGAGGCAAGTGAAGTATCTGGAGAAAACAATTATAAACATAATAAAGATAGTCATATATATAATGTTTTCCCTATCAAATTTGATAAGAATAAGAGAAATAAAGTTATATTGTAAGGGTAATCAAGTTTTTACCTTATATGAATAATAGTATGGGTAACCATAAAAATTATTATAAAAAAGGGCGTGTATGCAGCAGGAAGTTAACCTGTCAGCATACCACAATACACCTATGAAAATGCTTGGAGCTAGGCCTAAAATTATTCCTTTAAATTAAAATAGGCCTCATTGAAACATTTCTTACTGCAGGAGCCTAGTAATATTATAAATTTGGGGACCAACAATATTATAAATTATTTGATTTTGTTAAACTTTGAAATAGAGGGACGATAATTATGACAAGGCAATAGAAGTTTATCTAGCTAATATTTATTCTGAAATTAACATTTATTATTCTAAGTATAATAGTAAAGGTCTTGCTGGATTCAGGAAGCCAAGTTTCAATCATTTCAGAAAGATTGTATGTTAAAATTATTGAGTCAGACTTAGAAGTTTCTGTGTTACTGTTGAGACAAATTCATTATCTTGACTAATGGTCACAGAGCAAAATAGCTTGCTCAACAGGTATGGTTGATCATTAAGATTAATTCAATGAGTATAGAAAAAATATTCTTGATTATGACTGGACTTATTCATGAGATTATAATAGGGGCAGATTTCAACTGATTTAGATGCATCATTGATTATGTTAATCAAGAGTTAATTTTGAATGGGGAAAGTGTAAGATTACTTTGGAGGTACCCATTCAAAATTTTAGTTTATTAACAATCAAAAATAATTCTACAGAGTTAGATTTACAAATGAAAATATGTGAATCTACTGAGTTAGATAGTAATTTTAAAGATATATTTTTTCATTTACTCTGTAGGTATGAGGATATACTTTCTAAGAAACCTGGTGTAATCAAAGGGTATGTGCAAAGAATACACTTGAAGGACTATAGTCCATTTCTGTGAAAAAGCTATCCTATTTCTCACTCAGTACAAATCTGAAGTTCAAAAGCAAATTGGCCAAGTTATTGAGTGGAATACTATTAGAAAATGCTCTTCAGCATATAATAATCCATTGGTGATCATCCATATAAAGGATGGATCCATATAAAAATTTGTTTAGATGCAAAGTTCTTGAATCAGTAATGATTTCAGAATGTGATGTTCCTTCTACTGTGCAAGAATTGTTGATTCAATTTAAAGATAAAAAGATCTTTTTTACTGTTGACCCAACAGCTAGTTATTGGCAGGTATACTAGCATGATGATGATCAGAAATATACTGCATTTAAAGGTCACTCACATGTTTTTGAGAGAATGTCTTTTGGAACTGGTCTCCTCAGATGTTTGGCTAATATCTTATCTAATGAAGTCAAAACCATTATTACCATATATGTAGATGATGTTTTAATCCTTTTAAGATCATCATGGAGCATTTTCATCATCTAGATATGTTTTTGAAGGGGTGCAAAGAAAGATATATTAAGATAAATTTGAAAAAGAGTAGGATAGCTGTTAAGGAGATAGATTTTCTGGGGCACATTGTAGGATTTGATAGGATTAAGCTGCACCCTGATAAGATTAAATCTGTTCAGAATTTTCCTATTCTGAAAAATAAAAAGCATTCTTTCATTGGTGTCTACAATTTTTATCACAGATTTTATGAAAATTTTGCTTATGACACTATTTAATTATCAAAATTGTTAAGAAAAGATGTGAAATGGAAATGGTCTAAAGATCATTCTATAGAATTTGAAAGAATAAAATTAAATTTCTTAAACACTGTCATCTTATATTATCCTAATTTCCAAGAAATATTCAATGTGCAAACACACAGTGTATGGTCTAGGAGTGGTTTTATCCAAATGGACCATGAAAAGAAGACTCATGTTTTGTATTTCTTGAATTTATTGTTGAAAGGTGTGGAATTGCACTATATCCCCCCCCCCAAAAAAAGAAAGAAGCCTTCACTATTGTGTGGGCTTTTCAGAAGCTCCAACAATATTTACTTGGATCTGAAATAATAGTTATTACAAATCACAAAAATTTAGAATTTATTAATCAGAGCTATCTTAATAGTGAAAGGCTAATTAGGTGGGATTTATTCCTTTAACAATTTAATTATAAGATATAGTACTATAAAAGAAAATATTGTAGCAGATATCCTAATCCTATAAAAATGGACACATATCTTATAAATGTAGATAATATTTTCATCATGATAATTTTTCTAAGAGTTGATGACTTGATTGAAAATGATTTGAAAAATTTAGCAGTCTTACAATTGTAGGATTCAAAATTGAATACTATTATTCAATATCTGACTATAAAAGTAGAATTCAAAGCAATTAAGAGAATGATTAGCAGTAAACTTATATTGAGGTATAAGATGTTTAAAAAATTTGTTGCACTACAAAGTTAGAGAAGGCCATGAACAATCATGATGCGCATTATGGGTAGAATATATTGTGTACGGACTATTCTAATGGCCTGCACTGTATGCATCTATTTTGAACAGTCTTAGGTATTATGAAATTTGTTTAAGATAAAAGTACACTCCTAAATTATACATTAGTACTTTACAATCAATTTTACCTAGTCATTCCATTGATCTTTTAGCCATATATTTTCATGGTCCTTTACCACTTGTTTAGGAAATTTAAGTTTATATTGATCACACAGTGTTTTTTCTAAACTTATGGGAGCATACACAATGATTAAAGTTAGTGCAAAAAAGTAATAAAGTATCTGCAGAAATTACAATTTGTATTGATAGGGAAACCCAAAAATATTTTGATAGATCATGCTATATTATTCCTGTCTAAGGAGTGGAAAGGTCAGATTGAATGACAAAATATAAACCATGTTTTGTGTTCAATTAAGAGCCCACAGTCTAACTCTTGTGAGAGAGTTATGCATGAATTGGGTAGATTTAGGGTATACCTAAACAACCATCATAACTGGGTAAATAAGTTGAAGGAAGTGGTTAATTATATCAATATAACCCAAAATAAATAACTAAATTTATCTCAAGGTATTTGAACTTTGATATAGGAAGCCTGTGTTTATGAAGACTCCTTTACCTATTATATCTGAAGAAGAAATAAACTACAATAGTGATCTATCAAACACTAATGAAAATTTGAGGAAAATTGAACAGAAAAGAATTGCCTAAGTCTCTCATAAGCCTTGTGTATTTAAATTAGGAGATTATGTGTTTGTGAAGACTTCTTAAGTTAGTGACTCACAGAAGTATAAGCGTAAATTTTTTTTAAATGTATCTGAAGGACCATTCTAAATAAAAAGAAAAGTGAGGGAGAATGTATTTCTCTTAGAAATACCTGAAAGTGAAAAAGGTACCTTCAGTGCCAAAGTTTAAAACCAATGGGTCCATCTGAATAAATATAAATTATTTGAAAACTAAAATATGACATATAGTAAAATATAATAAAATTAATGAGTATTGCTTTAATGTTTGGGTTGAACCCTAAATAACTGCATTTTAATTGCTACTAATATAACCATGTGTGTTAAAATGAATAGATATGAAATTTTTTGATACTTTTAATGAAATTGAAATAAGGCCAATTTTAAGCAAAATATACTTGCAAAACAGTAATGTATTAGTATTTTTTAATTGTGAAAAATATTGGATACCAGAATTAAATAATAGATAGTTTAAATATAGTCTTATGGAGGATAAATAGTATAAGGTGAAATAAAAAGAGGGAATAAATTTTTTATATTTATGTTCATTGCTCCTTATGTGGTTTATAAAGTGCAATATGATCCTAAAAGTAGTTATGTTCTAAAATCACATAATGATGTGAAAGTATATGGATAATTGCATAATAGTGTAAATATTCTGAATGTTTAGTCTTAATTTTTTTTTAAGTCAGATTATTGAATAAGTTTGGTCTAGAGTTAAAACCTCAGGAACATAAACTCATCCTAAAAGTTAAGTAGTAGATATAATTTTAAAAGAAATGCTATGTTGGAAAAGATTCTGAATTAATTACTTTTAAAATAAGAGGTCTTATGGATAAGATATTATATTGTTTGAACGTAATCATTTTTAAAGTTATATTATTGATGGGAAAAGTTACTGAAATAAGTAAGGATAAAAGGGTTAATTGCAAATTTATAATAAAACTTTAGTAACCAAAGGATAAAAGAATGTAAAGGTGTAATCATAGTTGTAAAATGTAAGAAATTGTTTTGCTAGTTATGATATCTTTGGCATGTTAGTTATTGGAGAAATAATAAATAAAACAATATGGGTATACAAAGGAAATGTAAATAAAAGAATAAGCAAGTTTTTGTCTTATTTTAATAGGAATACTGATAAAATATTCATAATTTGTGATGATTGAATTATTAAATGCTATATAAAAAAAGAAGAGAAAATAATAAACATTTATATATATTTAAGTAGAAATAGTTCATTATATAAATTAGAAATAGCAATAGAATTATTATTAGTTTAAATTTTTTTTTTTGTTGATAGGAAGGGAATATTGTGTCAACTAAAATTTTGTGTAATTTTAGTATTTGGAGTAATGTCAAGCATAAATATATATATATATATTTATTATCTAATTAGTTTTAAATATAGGGGATTTGAACTCAGACTTTCAAGCCCCTTCATTATCCACACTATCTTATACTACTGATACACATGACCACACACATGCAGAAAAGATAAATAATTACCAATATATGTATTTTGTGCTAAACCAGCACTCATAAATTGATCCAGAGTACTATTTCCCAGCTAATGAGTGCTGGTTTAGCATGAAATACATATATTGGTGAAGATAAATAATCACCAATATTTTTTGTGCTAAACCAGCACTCATCAGTTGGTCCAGACTATCATCTCCCAACTGATGAGTTCTGGTTTAGTAAGAAATACATATATTGGTGATTATTGATCTTATTTGCATGTGTGTGGTCATGTGTATCAGTAGTATGAAATAGTGTGGATCGTGAAGGGACTTGAAAGTCTGAGTTCAAATTCCCTATATTTACAATTAGGCTCCAGGTATAAGAGTGCCTGGTATTTCATATCTTACTAATTAGTTTTAATAAGAATTGCATTGAGTTTAAGAGCATTGAAATATGCTGTTATGACAACAAATGTTAAAGCAAGAAATGTGTTATTTTTGCAACATAGATTTATAAATTAATTCTCTTCATTTAAAATACATATGTAAATAATAAAATTTATAATTTTGATAAAAATATTATTGTTTCTTTATTCTAAATTTTTTATTTGCTGCATTCATAGGTAGTATATCGTAAACAGTACACATGGACATTTAATGTCCTAAACCTGTATGTTGTTATGTTTATGTTATATGTGTAATATTTGAGTTGCAATGATATATTTCCAATGCAGTATCATAAGAATGTAGGGTGAATTATTTTAATTTATATTAAAAGAATGTTATTTGTGTTTTTAAAGTATACATTTTTTTTATATGTAATCATTATGAAATATTTTTATTATTTATTATTATTGTAAAAAAAAATTTAGTTTTGGAATGCAGGTTGAATGAGCATAATCTTAGATTTAATGATGAAAATGTCCTTAAATGTAAAAGGTTATAAATGAGATTGAATGATTTGAATTTAATCTTTAACACCCTGACTTACTTAGAAACAAATCTAAGTTTTTTAATATATATTTTTTATTTTTTTTCTCAGTGATGATTTGCTTGATAATCACAAAATGATGAAGTAGAAAGGATTATATTTATCCAGAAAATGACTGGATTGCCAAATATTTGCTAAAAGAAGGAGAAAAGTAGTATATGGCATTCAAATTCATCTTAATACCTTCCTACTGAAAAATGATTGTTGAATGTGAACAAAACATTTTAATAATGAAACATCAAAGCTAACAGTGTACTGCTGTATATAATAATAGTTTTTACTGACAGATATCATTTTATAATATCAATGAAGTATTTTAACAGATATAAACCAGTTTATTTCTATGTTATTTCATTATAAATAAAGACCAGTATCTGTTTATTCATAATGTCATTACATGTCAAAAGTTTGATAAATAGAAGATAAGACAAATAATACTTCGAGAATATTGGAATTTAACAAATACACATTCTGGATAACTGTTTATGAGATTTTTATCTTGTTTGGATTAGTAAATATCATTGCATTATAGTTCACAGAATAGACATTGGAACTAGTAGGATTGTATTGTAACAATTATTCATATGTATTTTATTTGGAAAATAAGGTGAATGATAAACAAGTTTAAAATTATTATATTTGACTTTAATCAATTATTTTATTACAAATATTGTAGAATTATCATTAGTTTTCTTATATTTTAAACAGTGTATGTGTACAGCAACATTTTGTTTCCATATACATTTTATATATTATATATTCACATTAAATAGATGAAATTTTGCTGTATAAGCACTTATTTTTATTAATACTAATTTAGATGGAGAGTAGATTTCATGATATTTAATTAGAGAGTATTTCACAAACATTTATTATCTGCCATTTTTTATATTTATTGTTAATACATTTTTAATTCATTTAAACAAATAAATTTGCTTTACAATTAATAATGCAAACCTATTGGTTAATAAATTTTAGTATATAATAGTTATGTATTGATTTTCACCATATATTTTATAATAAATAATCATAAAATAGTCTGGAAATCAAATTATTGAATTAGTAAGCATATGCATTATTACGTATTCATTTCTCTAGGATAAGTACAATAGATTATTTTTGAGCTGGATATACATTTTACATGATAATAGATTAATTGATTTATTATAGCTAGATGTTTAATAACTAATTAGAAGATCATCATAATTAT
Source organism: Epiperipatus broadwayi (assembly GCA_028023455.1). Lineage (NCBI taxonomy): Eukaryota > Metazoa > Onychophora > Udeonychophora > Euonychophora > Peripatidae > Epiperipatus > Epiperipatus broadwayi. The sequence goes on along the minus strand of JAQFVV010012439.1, from coordinate 1,850,469 downwards.
TTAACAGTTATATGCAATAGTTATTTTTGGACAAAAACTTATATCTGAGCTAGTTCGATAGTTTATAAAGTTTAAGTATATTAATTATTTAGGGTAAACAAAAGCAATTATAATTGGATGACCACGTATTATTTTAAACTATTATTTATTGGATGTATATTATAGCAACTTATTTTTTAGTTAAAAAAATGGCTATTTTTTGAAGTTATAAAATTGATAATTGCATACATTGAAACTAGTATCTGAATTACATTAAATAGAATGATTTACTTTGTATAGATTTAAAGCTCAACAGAGTAGATTATATATTCAAATAAATATTAAGCTTTTAATATTACCATTTGCTTACAATAGAGTATTAATAATACTGTGCATATTAGGTTAATTATAATTTAAAGTTTAATAACTTGGCTTTATTGACTTGAAGAATAATTCTTTGTGATTTGCTAATCGTATTTATATAAGTGTCAAATAAGAGTCTTTCATTATTTCATGTCATTATGATTTCGATATGGCAAATTGTAAGACTATTATTGACTTTTACTTTATATTATTATAAGTTGGCACAAATGGAGAGGTATGTTAAATGATTCAAGTGTACTTGTTGTGATTTATTATAGTTTTTAGTATTGTAAACATTTTATTTCATTACAATTTGATGTTTTAAATTTATGAGATTTTAAAAAAATTTTTTTAAATATATTTTATTAATGATAGGTTAATGTGCATAAATCTGTAGGATAACAAAGCCTCTTACCAGTATTAAGTATTTTTATCTTGTTACAATTGGTTTACTCAACAAGGGCATATTAGTATTTATGAGGTAGTGTGCTCTGTTAATATTGTTTTTATTTTATTTTGTTAAAGCTGACATCCAAATTTATGGATGATCTCATATTTGTATTCCATTACAATTGGCAATCATTGATTGCACTATACTTATATTCTATTACAATTGTTGTCCCAAATTCGCACGCTACATTAAAGTCTTTCTTTCCTATTCTTGTCATATTTTTATTCTGATACTATATATATATATATATTAGTTCACAGAGGATGGTACAGGATTTTTTAACATTGTGGGGTGATTTAATGTTTAATATTTGTATATTTGTTTTAGTATAGCGTTATGCACTGGGATTATTTTCTATACATTTGTGTTAGGTGGTTTAAAGATTAAAATTACTTAAGTTTAGTTTGTCTTTATATAATAATAATAAAATCTTTGTTTGTAACGATAAGTTAAGATCATTACTTGCTAAAATTTCAAATTCTTTGTTCGAGTTTGTTCGTATTTCAATATATAACATCTTATAGCAGATAGTTCAAAGTAGTATCATTTTGAGCTGGCCATTTTGAAATACGAACTCTAATGTATTTATATATTAGTTCACAGAGGGTGGTACTGGATTTCTTAACCATGTGGGGTGATTTAATGTTTAATGTTTGTATATTTATTTCAGTATAGCGTTATGCACTGGGATTACTTTATATATATATATTGAACCGGATATTTTATCCTATTCAAAAGTTTCATCACAAAAATAAAACTAACTTTTGTTTTAATAAAGTTTAAAAAAAAAACTATTTAAAAGTTTTGTATATAAGAATACACAGTTGTTTTAAAAGTCCTATTTTTTTAATAGATTTTATTTTTAAAATAGCTTTCTTTTGGTCGCTTGTTTTTTTTCTCAAAGTAATTAAAGGCTAGCAAACTTTTAATCTTATAAAAAAATATTCTAAATTTAAAAAAAAAAGTTAATCATTTTTGAACAAAGTATTTTAGTTTGGAAAGTTTTTTTTTTTGTAATTGCATTCTTGTTGTTTTGATAGTAATCGATTTTTAATTTATTTTAACCAAAGCTGAGATTTGTTTTTACATTTTTAAAAATTAATTATGAATAAGATTAACACTGATCAGAATCTTTAATTAAGATTAAGTTGAGATAGAGAAATGCCCTGGTCACAAACTAATGATTAAAAGCACATATAAATAGCCCTGGGATTTCAGACTAAGAATTCTTCAGCTATTGACTTTTAGATACTTGTGATGTGTATTGATTCAACTTTTTATGCTACTTGAGATCCAGACTAGAAATGCTGTACTGTTGAATTTAAAGTACTGTCTTCAAATTACTAAAAGAATCTTTCCTGCAGAATGCTAAAACTATATGCTAGGAAAAATTGCCTCATCATCATGCCATGCTAAAACAACTTAAAGTCAAGCCTCAGATCCCAAATTGTCCCTGCGAAATTATGTTGTAAGAGCTAAATAAGAACTGATTTCTAACATTGCCTCCTGAACAAAAATGGAAACCTAAATTCTTTGCCGGAATTCTCCCATTGAATAAATTATATGTGCCATGATGAAAGAACTCCACAGTCTTAAACTTATACCTCAAGGTAATCTATTTTCTTTATTCTTGGGGTTTTAAAGTCTCAGCTTAATCTTAAAAAAATAACATATTTTTATAGTACCTTTTGCCTATTAAATATTTTAAGCATTTATTCTATGTATTTCCTTATTGCAGTTATAGTGTGTATTGGCATCTTAGTTTTAAGATTCCATATTTGTTTTGAATTTATTTGTCAGAATGCGTACAGAAAGTATTTCTTAAAGCCATTTACATTTATAATTATTTCACTTTCTTAATAATGTTTGGGTAGGTGTAAATAATTTTCTGATTACTTATCTGTCTTCTATTGAGACTTTTAATTATTAAATAGCAGCTTAAGTTTGGCCAATCATTTGGTTGATGATCCACCATTTATATATTTCTGTTTTCCCTTGAATCAGAGATTTGATTGTCTCTTTGTTTTTTTAGAGTTACCTATGCTGAAGTATTTTCTAAGAATTTTATTTTTGTTAAATTGGAGATTTAAGTTTTTCCCCATTCTATAATTCATACTTGATCGTATTCTTTATATTTATTTTTCTTGCATTGTAATTAACCTTGGCTGGTTTAAATGGACCTGACCATGAGCGTTTTGCAGAATTATGACATTCTTAGTTCCGATGTTTTTTTTCTGGGCTAAGAAAAGCTCGTCTTTACTATTACATTGATTCATGCAAGAATCTTTCATTTGTGATTTGTTTTAAAACTTTTTGGAATAGGGAACGTGAGTCATCAGCTGAAGGAAAATTCTTCCCTCACTCTATTAGAAAATTAGCCTGTCTGCCGGAGCGTTCAACACTTTATTTTTGTTTGTATATGCCTGATAGAATTTAATAAAATCATGTTTATTTTATAAATATTTTTAATATTAATTTTAATAAATTTTAAAATTATATTAGCTAACGTTTTTCCGAGTTTCATTTTTTCAATTGTCTGAACAATCATCATCACCATTAACTTTTAATCACCGTATATAAAATTTTCAGGTACTCAGTGACCTGATGGCACCCTTAGTGATCAAAAGGAGAGAGAACCATCCAGTACAATATATATATATATATCTGACATCAACCAATAATTGGATTATAACTTTATTCTGTTACAATAGTGTCTTTAGTTTGCAGGCTGCATTAAAGTCTTTCTTTTCTATTTTTATCATATTTTTATTCTGTTACAATATATATATATATCTGTTATCATTCAATGATTGGGCTATACTTTTATTCTGTTACAATTCATGTTCAAGTTTGCAGGCTATATTAAAGTCTTTCCTATTCTTATTATATTTTTATTCTGTTACTATATATATATAGTGCAACTATGTGTCACTACAAATCGACACTCTGCAAAATTTTTAAGATTACCAATTTCTGGTTTGAGGCACCACCAGCATATAGCTTAGCACTAGATCATGAAGAATTTTCAATGATCAAAGTGGTAATTTGTTTACATATTGCAGTCACATAATAAATTTTAAGATATAATCTTATTCAGACTCTGCTAATTATACTTTATGTTTGAATCAGAGGATACTTAGTTGTTAATGTTATAAGTTAATTAAAAACAAAGCCACTTAAGTATGGTTTAAACATTATATTCATTTTTAATACTAACTGCTTTCCCAATTCCCCTTTTCAAAGCACTTCAACTAACTTGATCCAAAATTTAAGATGAAAGGCACATGTAAATCTGAATTCCATTTATTTTCCTTTTAATACAATTCATTAATAAATATTTTATATCTTTTTCTTGAGAAAACATGTGCCACACACAACCTATGAATAACAGTGATTTAGGTTCATTCTAGAGACCTGCCTAAATAGGTGTGAACTTAGATTGATTTACTAAGAAGAATGAGCGTTATCATGCACCACTCAAACTCTATATTTCATGTTAAATAATTATATTCAATTCCTAATGGACAGCACAAGTGTACATTGTGTGCTTACAGCCATCTGGCATCTTTTTTTAGTGCACCAGGTTCTGACATAAGGTTCCTATCTTTTCTTATGGACTGAACTCTTAACTGATCCTTACCCCCCCCATTCCTGTTTTTCTTTCCAGATCGAAAAGTTAACAATTTTGGGACCCTAAACTGTACAAACATTGACCATAATAAAATGAATTAAAATTATAAACAATGTTTTTATGAATGAAAGTTAGTAAAATAACACCAAAATAACATAAAAAACATCCCTCTTAAAACCCACACTCTATTGTTGAAACTTCTATGTACAAGTAATTCAGTTAATGGAGTCTAGAATTCTATTATGCTATTTAAAATCAAAGTTCTTTAAGTAACAGTTCATATGTACCCTTATCAACCAGCTGTTTTACTTTCATCAAGTGAGTATTTTCCATACATATGATTTCAGTTCTGAACTGCTGGCATGAATCCTTTATTTTTTGTCCACTGGCTCTTTTGACATATTGGCTAGCTTGCTGAACTTTTTCTTTCTGTAGTTGCAATCACACAGGTGGCTCCAGGTATGGCTGTGAGACTATTTCCCTGAGAAGGAAGGTTTTTAATGTCCTCCAGTCAAAGAATATTTTCTTGGCACTGGTTAATACACTATTGAGCAAAAGTTGTGGAGATTTTTCTTCTTTTTCTTTTATCTTTTTTTAACAAAAGCAAACTCTGCAATTTATGTTTTTTTATAAACTGGATTCACACTTTTGAGTTTATTTTTAGATTTGTTTTGACACTTCTAATTTCTGTCCTTTTATTCTCGCTGCATTTTTAATTAATGAAAAAGTTCTTGTTCAATTAATGCAATATATAGACTGTAGCAATATTTTTAATTGCAAATACTTTTTTTTATCTCGAGTTCAGCAATAGAATTGATTGCAAAAATTTATAACTTTTTCCCAAACACATTTTCCCAAGAATTACAATTAAAAAAAACTTTTAATGCAAATAAATCTCAAGGTGTAATTTTATCTTGAGTTTATAATAAATTAATAAAATGAAGAAATCCTGATTTCTTCAAGATAACAAAAAAAATTGAAAGATTTCAAAGGTAATTTATTATTTTAAAATATATGTACACTTATATATATATCTGACATCATTGAAAAAATGCAAAAGCAGTAGTAGAATTGGTAGATATGTCATAGAAAAAATGTCAATAAATGAATAATTGACATTTTAAACTGGATTTCAAAAGTTTTTAAAAGACATTCAAGATATAACAAATATGAGATGAAATAATAGGTAAAGAAATTTGAAAGATGTTCATCCTGCATTGAGTTGATAATGGTTAAGAATTATATACAAAGTATTTTTTTAAGTCTATCATCATATGGTTTATATAGAGATATATTTTTGCTATCTGTGATGTATCTGAATATAAAAGCATGAATATAAATAATTAAAAATATTAAACAGAATCCACTACAAAACAATACAAAGTTGTGCTAGCAAATTTATAATAATGTTTTAAAAATAGGATTTTTAATTAACATTTGCGAAGATCATCTGATGATAATTAAACACATAAATATATTTATTTTGAATAATGTAAGATATGATTGTAGATTTATGTGTACATTCCTATATATAAATATTGAATTAAGTGTTTGTATAAAATAACAATTCGTGTCAATAGTTAATACAGAGTTAAATATAAATAAATAAAAACAAATAATATTTCCAAGCACTTTCAACTCTTACGAGTCCTTATCAAGGCAGTGTAAAAATTCTATTTTCTCCTAGGTGATGAATCGAACATTTCATTGTATTGGCCAGGAACAACTAATCGGAAAGCTAGTTAATTTTGAATTCATAGCACAAGATGAATTTTGTATAATATATGATTCTTTAATCTTGCGTTTTTTATCATGTGTTTCATTCATTAATATTGTAAAATCCTTTGGACTGCATATATGGCCTGTATTATTTTGGTGAACATAAAAAAACTGAATAAACTGTATCATCTTTTCTTGCTATATTATAAGTATATTTATGTTGTTGAAGGCGATATTTAATATTTGTTTTGGTTTCTCCAACATATATTGCAGTACAATTTATTTGTGGGCATCTAATAGAGTATACAACACTGCTTTTATCCTCCTTATTTATTATTTCCTTAGAATTATTTATTAACCTATTAAGGTTAGGTGGAGTTCTCCATGCTAATCGAAAATCTTGACTTAAAACTTTTATTATATTTTTATTAATATTGGGAATAAAAGCTAATGACATCCATGGTTTATTATTCATATTTATATGGTCACTATTATGACATTGTTTATAATGCTTCAATACAATAGATAATAGCATTTGTTTATTATAACCCACTTGTATTAAATCTTGCATATAACATTTTATATTATCTTTCATAAACATTTTATTTGAACACAGTCGTTGATTACGTGTTAAAAAACTCTAAAACCAGCTAATTTGTGTACTAATAAGTGACCACATAAATATGAATAATAAACCATGGATGTCATTAGCTTTTATTCCCAATATTAATAAAAATATAATAAAAGTTTTAAGTCAAGATTTTCGATTAGCATGGAGAACTCCACCTAACCTTAATAGGTTAATAAATAATTCTAAGGAAATAATAAATAAGGAGGATAAAAGCAGTGTTGTATACTCTATTAGATGCCCACAAATAAATTGTAGTGCAATATATGTTGGAGAAACCAAAACAAATATTAAATATCGCCTTCAACAACATAAATATACTTATAATAGAGCAAGAGAAGATGATACAGTTTATTCAGCTTTTTATGTTCACCAAAATAATACAGGCCATATATGCAGTCCAAAGGATTTTACAATATTAATGAATGAAACACATGATAAAAAACGCAAGATTAAAGAATCATATATTATACAAAATTCATCTTGTGCTATGAATTCAAAATTAACTAGATTTCCGATTAGTTGTTCCTGGCCAATACAATGAAATGTTAAATTCATCACCTAGGAGAAAATAGAATTTTTACACTGCCTTGATAAAGATTTGTAAGAGTTGAAAGCGCTTGGAAATATTATTTGTTTTTATTTATTTATATTTAACTCTGTATTAACAATTGACACGAATTGTTATTTTATATTATTTTTATATTATATACAGAAGTATTATTTATTTAAATGTTTATATGGATTTTATTATACTTATTAATTAGGAATGAGGAGATAATATCCATTAATGGAGAGAAACTTTAACTTTTGATGTTATTAAGAAATTATCAATTACTACTAATTAACAATTCCTGAAGATAGGCGAGTTTTTCTCATAAACCTATAATAACTCATTTGTTGAGATCTTTGAAGTAAAAGGGGTCCTCTTTTACTTCAAACCCACGTTCTTATGTGGATTTAAACTTGGAAAGTTATTTTTTATTGGTGTGGTAATGTGAAAGAATAGCATCTTTCTGGGCATTCTGCAAAAATATTTTTAACTTCTCCAAAGAGTTGCATATTTTGAATTAAATGTTTATATATATATATACAGTGTTTAATAAATTATTTGTTTTAATATTAATGTTATAAGTCTATATCTATAATCATTTCACTATAAGTATAAATATTTATACTAGCAGCTCATTATTAATTTTTGGTTAATTAGATTTTTTTCTAATAAAAACCATCATTATTAGGAAAAAAAAGTTAACTGAAAAAAAAATTTATGAAAAATCGTTTATAGACTCCACAGAGTATCTTTGATACAGATAAAGTTATTTAGAATTAGAGAAAGATTGCTACTATTGATTTAGTCTAAAGAAGTCATATGATTATTAGTGCCAATCTGTTATTATAATCTTAATATATACATTAAAAAATGTTAAAAACTAAAATTTGCTTTCAGTCATTGTAAGTTTTGAATGATTATAATATTATATATGTTTTAATGTCTAAAAGTGTTTTTTTTAATTTATCAATATTTTTAGGAAGATGTTGCCACTTCTGAAACAGAATCATTTATTGAATTGGTGGATCCATCTATAGGAAAACGTCTAGATGGATATAAAACAAAAATACAAAAGTTTTTAAAAGAATCAAACAAGAATGTATCTGAAAATGCAAAAAAAGTACAAAAAGTTCTTCATTTTTTGGCTCATATTGAATCCAAACAAGCATTTATTTTTGGTAGACAGGTTCGTTTAATGTCCAGACAAATATCTCTTGAAAACATATGGAGTGCAGTTGAAGCAGATTTGGACAAAGGTCAAAAATTACATGACAGAATTACTCAACTTAGGTATATATATATGCCTATACATAATTTGTTTTCATAATTTACATTTGTACACTACTATATAATATTATTATACATTATGTGAATACATTTAAATAAGTACTTTAAATGATCAAATGTTAATGTTAAAATTTGTCCATAAAGTTGCCTTTTATACATAAAATTTAAAATAATCAATTTAAAACAAAACTGAAACAGACAACTCACTATAAACAAAAAATAATTTGATGTTCAAAATTATTTATTAAGCACATAACATGTATGTAATTAAAGAGAAAGGATCAATCCAGCTTTCATTCCTTATTTGAATCTTATCAAGATGTTTCTTTTTACACAATCACATGACCAACTACCCTACAGCAACTCCACCCAATGGCACATTATTTACATTACATTACTACATTAAAAATGTCAATTTATTCTGCAGTACAATGTATTTCAGGAATAATTTTCTTCATAAATTGACTCAGAATTTGCCAACAATTGACACATATATTGCAATTATTCAACTTACATTCGCACTGTAATGGCAACAGATTTGGAATCAAATCATAAATATTTAATGCTAAAATTGCTTATTATAGATTAGCTGTATGCTAATCAAAACAGAAACAAAAAAAATTATTATTAAAAATCTTAATTAAAAAAATCTAGCCATAATAAAAAATGTATTGTGCATGATGATTGAAACTAATATCTCTGCAAATTTATTTACATCTAATTTAAGATGGCAATCTGTTTATTAGATGTTATTTTTTCATCAGCCATTGTTGATTTACAAGAAAGAGCTAAAAATAAATTTTGGGAACATTAAATTTATATGTTTTAAAAGTATTATAATTATTGGGGAAAAATTGGAGAAGTGAATGATTATGATTATTTGAATTGGTTGATATCAATTAAATTAAATGGAAAACAGAATTAAGTTGCCTTTGAGAATATTTTACATGTTCAATTTAAATTTTTTTTTTTAACTATTATAACTTGCCTAGTTTGTCTAATAATTGTGAGATACAGATTATGAATTTTAAAATGAAACAAAGATTACAAGCAATACTGAGGAGTGTGCAAAGTTTTCTGTTCATATTGTTTTCTGAAATAATTTTAAAAATTAAGAAAGATATTGCTAAAAAGATTGAGTAATCTTAAATTTGATACTATTTGTCCACCTTACTTTGAACATTTTTTAATAAAAAAAATTGCATATATGTACACACAGACTTACATGTTGACTGTCCTGAAGTTCTCTTCAGAGTCACTCCTTTTTTTTTTTTTAAGAAATTAAAATAGGAGTGGCTCTGAAGAAGACTGCAGGACAGTTAAAACATAAGATTGGGTGTACTTATATTCAATAAAAAAAGTTTTAAGAAATTAAAAGAGGAGTATATCTCACTAATTAATTATAAAGGTTGTCTGGGTTAAAAAGTAAATAATAAACCATAATTTAGTAAATCTAGGAATAATTATTAACGTTTTTAAATAAAAACAATATTGTCAAGTTAATGCTTTAAAGAAACTTTATGTTTTTATCTTGAATTGCACTAAATTAATAATTTCAATGATGAACAAATTAACAGAATGGCTATTTTAAACTTTCATACAGTTAATGTTTAAATCCTTTAAAATTAATAAGGTCAAATCAATCTTTCAAGGGATCATCATATATATATATTCACCTATAATCTTAATTCTTATTTTGCTCAGGAAGTTACAGTTCTTATCAGCGCAAAATTGTTTCTAAAAATTTTATAATATACATTGTAGTCAACTTACCTATTATTTTAAAGATATCTAAATCCCATCATTCAATAAATAAAATATGATGGACTATTCATGTACTTCTTTTATTTTCATAGCTATGACAAAGACATTTATTCTATGAAAAGCTTTTTCATTTTGGTATTAAAAATTGAAATATGTTTAAACTAGAATTTTGGAACTGTAGATTTAGAATTCCAATATGATATGAACAAAGTATTGTTTCTTCCATTTTGGATTTTCAGTTTTTCAAAATTATACATGCCTTTTTACACATGGAGAATATTAATTACTTCATGGAAGATTTTGGAAAAGTAATGAACTTTTGCATGATGGGATTTTAAAAAGTTATCTTAGTTGTAATTTATGAAGGTCAGTAGCTTGGTGGATAATATTGTGACTGATTCACCTGAAAATAATTGTACTTTTGAATATTGGTAATTCCAATAATTTTTATAATCTGAACATATTATTTAAAAGTAGATTTAAAACTAAAGGCATCTATAGTCCTTATATACATTTGCTAGTCCAATAAGTCATCATTTGTATCAAAACACATAAGCATATTTCATTGTAAATCAAGCAATTTTATAGCCCTGCTTAATCTTGCAACTGTTTTCACACTGCACAGTTTGCTATATAGTATGCAAATTAATAAGAGATCCCAAATATATCAACAAATCATTTTATTCAAAAAATATATATCTTTTAATTATTTTACTCAGTCTTGTTGTTTCACAGTTTCGATTAGCATTTTTAGTTTCCATTGTCTACAGATCTGCTAGTTAAATAATTTAAAAATGCTACATAAAGGTTCTTAATTTGCTGCTCACTTTTTCTTCATTGCTGATTATCTGTTTTTTATTTTGTACTTTATCATTCCTAGTTCATTTCCACTTAGATTACAGCCTTGATAGATGTCTCTTTAATTGGTATGTCTGTACATTCTGTCCTAAGCTGTTTCCATGGTTTTTCCAATATCAATGATATTCCAGACCTGCTATCAATTTCCATTTCTAACTTTTTATTACAGATTTGTAGCTGTAACATAAACTTATTTTGCCCACTTACTCTCATATTATTAATACTAACAGTATAGTCTAGTACAACTCCATTCGTTTTTACATTTTGATGGCTCTCTTGACTAGCTTTTTTATTCATTTCCCTAGACATTTTTTCCAAATGCGTTTTCTGTTTACAGTTATGACACCTTAAATTTCGAAATTTGTACTCTCTGTTCATGTACCCAGCTTTTCCACAGCAAAAACAATTCATTCTTTTGCTTGTGCTATTGCTTTTATTCTATTCCTCTTGATCAGTTTTTTCAACAGCAATTTTACTCTCATTTTCAATTTTATTTTTGAAAAATGCTGCTTGCTCTATTATCAATTTGTGGGCCATACCCTTCTTAATAGCTGACTTGAAATGTAAATCTGTTTTCATTAGCAGGTTTTGCCCGAGTCTATCATCTAAAAGACCCCAAAATAACTGATCTAGTAATATATCATCTATGTAATGTCCATATAGGAAATCTTTTGCTAATTATCTTTAACACCATGCCATACTATGTGTTTTGAGTTGTTTAGGGCTAAAATGACCATTTAATTTTTTTATTATCTCTTCATATGATACACAATTTGACGAACCTAGTTTCCACTGTTAAAGCCTAAACAATGTCTTAACTATTCTCAGACCTCTACATAGTTCTTCTGAGAGCCCTATCAGGCATATACAAATAAAAATAAGACTTGTGTGATCTGTTTAAGTTCCATATCCATATGTTTACACCTACAGAGGCTTGGTCTCTGGAATGACCTTCCTTGTAGCAGAAAAGTCACTACAACTTTTCTGACACCTTTTTTTCTGGGTTCTTTCTCTTGATATCCAGTGATGCAACAACACCATCACACGAAGAATAAAAAAAAGCAACTGCTCTTTTACACACCCACTAGTAATACTTTTTCACATTTTAATATCATTTATTAATTATTATAAAAGGTAATAGCTATTTACATCAATCTATCCCCTGCAGCAATGTGTCCTTTCTCAAATTATCTTCAAGCATTTAAGTGCATACATGCACATTCTTTTCCTCTGCAATTAGTTCTTCAAATATTTATTCTTTTGTTTGATTAGTTTTAAACAGCTTAATGTTCTAATCTAAACAATACTAGCCTTTCCTATATTTAAATCCATTAGATCCTTTCCTGCATTATTATTCACATTTCTTTTATTTTACAACAATCTTTTTTTCATTGCTTTTAATTCACAATATCTTTCTATATATGTTTCTAATCTTTTCTCTTTTTTCTGGAATCATAAATCCTAGTTTTATATTTATACAAATTACAGTTACTAAAGCCATATTTTTTCCAAAATATAACATTTTTAAAAGTATCATGTAAGTTTTAAAAGTTTGCATAATCCAATATATAGAAATATTTTTATAAATGTCTCTCCAAAGCTTTTTTAACCATAGACGAAGTTTGTATTTTTATTGTTATCTTAGCAAGTTTGCTTGTGATGAAGTCTTTTGGATGCACCTTCTCAATCTGATGCTCAATAAGCTTGGTTTATGAATCTAATTATACATTTGGGTAACTAATCTAATCTCTTATCCATCTGATAATTACTTTTACTACTCAATAGTAAGACTTCAATTTAAATTATCTAATTTTTTCTGCATTTGATTTTTTTTTTCATATGAGTTGAATTTTATATTGTATCATTAACTAATGCATTGGTTAAAGCCACCTCAATCAACTTTATATAATTTTATGTAAATTAATACACTGTATAGGCTTACACACACCTGCACATATATAACATAATATATAATGGATTCAAACTCAGACATTCACATGACCCTCAACTCTCCATGCCATCTCATATTGCTTTTCAACATGTGTATGATCAGGTGGGTCAGCAATATGAGATGGCATGGAGAGCTGAGGGTCATGTGAATGTCTGAGTTTTATATATTTTTCTAAAAGTTTTTTTACTGATCTTATTTTGGAACATACTGATCTCTATAACTAACTTAAAATTATATCACTTATAATCTGGAAATTTCAATGTGTAATAATGTCTAGCATCCATTGATGTTTTGAGTAGAATAAATTAAGTAAATTACATTTCTTAATGATGATATTAAAAATAAGCAGATAAGTTATGTGATACTAAGCTTAAATATATCATCCTTGTCAAAGGAGCAATAGCACCCTTTCCTTTAATATAAAACTGATGTCACTAAAATAAATATTGCAAGCTTAACATGAGGTCTATATAACTATATAAGAAATCTTATAAAATTATAAGGTTGTCAGATTATTAGTTTGGCTTCTTGATATTTTGATGCAAGTCATTATTCATCTTTGAAAAACTCAATCTGAAGATTTAGATATAATATCATCTAATATCCATTGATTGATAAAACTTGTTGGTATCACTATTTTATAAAATTAGGGAAGGTGGTATAGTAAATAGTTGCTTGTTTTTATAGTATGTTAATGATTACTGTAGGAAACTCTCACATAATTTACTTTTCAATAAGGGATAAGTCTTAATTTGTTTATTTTTTGCATGAGAATCTTAAATTATGATGAGTTTTGAGAAACCAATTGGCATCATTTTGGGAAAATGAGTATTTAAATTCATAAAAAAATGAAAACATAATGCAATGTGTACCCATAAAAATATTTATATTCAGAAATTAAAGGTGTTACATTATTATCTCTTTACCATTATAACCCATTCACTGATTAAATTCTTTTAAAAGTAATAATAAATGCTTCAATTTTTTTATTATGAAATTTTAATTTCTTCATCAGAAATATTTTAGTAAAATGTATACTCTTTTTTTCACTTTGAGAGACAGAGAAAAAACTAAATAAGTTATAGGATATTTCTAATTATCAAGTTGTCTAAAATATAAGATCACTAAATCATAATAAAAAAAGTGCATTTTTTTTTTTTTTTTATATAAGTGCAAACTTCTTTAAACATGACTTTTGTGAATATTATAAATAACTTCAACATTGATGTTTTGTAATTTATTAATTTAAAATGGAATACTAAAGAAATACATGGATCTTGTTTAAGTCAACCAGATTTTACAGATTTTAAAGATAAATGCTAAAAAGTTATTTTTTTTTTTCTGAAGAAGAAAATAAAGATTGATAATTATGAATTAAATGAAGTTAAAAACTACAAACTGATCAGATTATTAATATGAATGGAAATATAATGGATGAAGTTTAATCATAAAATTAAGTTTTGTTGGGGTGCTTTTGGTAGACAAGAGCTCAAATTTGTGTTTGAAAATAAAAAATTTTTCAAGAAATGCGTTTTATTAGTTTTTACATATGAATCTGAATCTTGGATACTAACAGAAGAGAAATACAGAGACTTCAAGTCATGGGTCAAACAAAATATGGAAAGATGACTATTGGGAATAAGTTGTGAGAATATCAGATATTTAAGTCAGTGAAATAATTAAGAGACTGAAATGGAGCTGCGCTAGATGAGATGTATTAATAGAAGCAGTAATAGAATGGTCTCTTGATATTTTAAATTGAATCCCAAGTGATTTTAAAAATTTAGAAAAAAATAACATGTGAAATGGATGAATAAAATAAAGAAATTTGCTATAGCTTCTATGATATGGAGAAAAATTTGAGAAACTGTATTAGACATGGAGGGACCATCATCCTGCACTCGAGTGATCGGGTGAAAATAATATTTTTATAAAAGCCTTATAATATAGTAATATTGCATCTACATTCCATGTTTATGATTTGGGTTTAAAAGCAAGCCAAGTAAACAAAAACTATTTCAGGTTTTGATCAGGGTTTGGTCATTTTCTTTCAGATAGTCTGTTTAGCTAATCATTTAATATTGTTTAATAAATGGATTTCTAATTATTCTTAGTTGGTAAAACAAAACAGTGTAAATTTTCACTACCTGACAATTTGAAACAGGTCATAAGTAACACTTTCACAACTGTCTCTGTATGGGGAACTGACAAAAAGACTGCTGTGCAGTTGATTATGAAATGTGTGTTTTGTCTTTTATCTAATATTTATTTTTAATCTCAGAATAATTAATACCTTATCACTGTTTATCTTTTCAACATTTCCTCTTTACTTCTGATATGCACAACAAGAAAGGAGTAAATAATCAGCACTTTAAAAATAATTTCAGTGAGATTGAATAAAAATAAATACATAAAAATAAACTATTAAAAAAGATAAAACACATTTTTTCTCTAAATTTTGAACAAGTGGAGAATTGCCAGTTAAATATAATAACAACTTTGAATAGGCATACACTAAACTGAAAACAAAATGTATTAAACTACAATGACTTCTAGATATCCAGCCTAATGATTGCTTAAAATTTCTGATGATTTAATATTAGATCATTTTTCCAACCTAAGAATGCATAAAATCTTTCAAAACAAAACAAATATGAAACAGTTGAGTGAGAAAGACACATTATCAATACTTACTACAAGAAAAATAATGAATGCAATTTAAAAAAGAACTCAAGCTAATCGTAGCAACAAAAAAAAAAAGATTTGGACAAGATTATTATTTAATCATATCAGAATTTAGAAAATAGTTTGGAAACAACAGCTATTGTTAAAAATGTTTACTGGTACATATCCTTGTTAAAGTTATGGAAAAGCAAGATAATTAATATCATTGTTAGAAACATAATTTATAATATTGTTTTTGTTCTAACCATCAGTTAAGTTTTTTTTTGTAATAATCACCCAACCAGCATCAATCTTCTGAATACCTTTATTATAAACATAAAAACTGAAGTTCTAATGTCTACCAATTTTATAAAAATTTTATTATCTTTTTTCAAGTTTTAGGCATGTATTATGTATAAAAGCTGTTATCTAACTTCATCAAAGTTCTTGACAAACTATTATAGAATAGTACATTTCAAACTTGTATGAATTCTTTTTTACTTTTTAAGTATAGAAGCTATTATGAAAAAACAAGTTTAAGATATTTTAATTTAGCTAAAATAAAGTTATTTTTTATTCTTTGACTTTACCTACTTTGTGCATAATTTATATAACAAATATTTTTCAAATTAAATCATATCAAATAGTCTTATCTATTTCAGCAATGCATTTGTGCATGCTTGTCTTAAAGTAGTTGTTTTATGTTGGATGTGTCATGATGATAAGATATCGAGTGGCAAAGCATTAAATTTTTTCCAGAAAAAAACTTTGATGCAGACGAAGTTAAAAAATAGCATTACAAGCTGTCAAATAATGTACTAATGGAACAAATTGTAAATATATATGAACATTATATATATTGGACTTTCCATCATCTAATATTAAATATTGAATGTCTTTAGGAAAAATTAACTTTATTTAAATTTTCATTTACATTCAATTGTTAGTAATAGCATACAGGTTAGTATTGGTATATATCTGCATGCAGATATACTTGCCTCATGTTCATTTTAATTCACTATTTTCCATCATATATATGTAATTTATTATTAAATATCTGCACACATTAGTAATAGGTGCATAAAGTGTGTGTACAACTTGGCATTATTCTGACATCATTTTAAAAAGCTAGAATTGTTCGTTAAAATCAGGCAAAATTAGTGTTAAAAAAGAAAAGAAAAATATTTAATAAAAGTAAAAATTAATTGTAAAAAGATGCTTGAATAAGATTATACAATGGGAGAAAGGAATTAGCTATTAGGGAAGGGAGCTTAGTTGCAGTTAAACACCTTTAGACATGATAAGGTGTTAAATAAGAAAAAAATGAATAAAAGTTAGGAAACCAACTGGGCGACACAGGAGAATGAAGAATTGAAGAGTGGATGGATAGTAATTAGAGAAATTAGTAACAATCCATTAAAGAAACTCACTAAGTGCAACCTGAGGCAGGGGACTAAAATATATAAGCATATGATTTGTCATTGTCTAAGATAATAATAATACTTCTTACCAAATTTATGGAAGATTATGAGGTGTCACGATTATTATGATCAACTAAATTTGTATCAACGAGATCAGACAAAATTTTGTTTTATCACTCAACTCAGGATTGCTGAGAATGATAGCATCAAACCAAAACTGTGCCTGCAAGAAGAAATATATAGAATGATTGCCATACCTGCAATGATTAAGTAGCTGGGTATCAGCTTCTCCACCATCATCACGGGGAGTTGTGGCATCCGAGCTGTTCCATCAAAATGTGAAGTTTAAAACCATATTTTCCATGTAAGCCGCAAGATCACCAGTTTACCTACACGTCCCTAAAGCCCTGAGGGCATTAATTTTCACTGGTAAATATGTTCCCCTACTTTAGAAACTAACTGTAACTTTATATATATCTGCACATACACTTTAACTAGTCTTAACCACACAAATTGTTTAACATTTATTTTATGTCAAAATCTAACAGCTTAATTATTTTTATAAAATGAGAATTATATTTGCTATTTTATTTATGTTAATTCCTTGAATGATGGAGGGAACTTGTTTATTTAGTAATGTAGTTATGCTTCTTTTCTCATGAAGTACCAGGAGATGGAGTGGAATAAAGAAGATGGTCAATTTAGAATCTAATTTTAAAGGACAACAATAACTAAAAGATTTAACTGATTTTCATAGTATGCCTTATTCCTCCCATTATGTCAAGAAAGTTATCTTTTAATTCTCAGAATTTGTACACAAAATAATTAAAGAGTGGAAAGCACATTTTCTAAACTTTTTCCAAATTATTTGTATAAAGTACGCTTTTATATATGTATGAACTAGCCCGAATATTTGAAAAACTTTGTTATAAACCAGTAATAGAATAACATATTGACCTAATTTACAATCTTTATGTACTGCCAAGCTAATAATGCAAACAATAATAAAATAATATTGTATAATAACAAAATGATGAGTTATAATAAAATTCATAACCAAGGGTTGTAATTATTATGGGTCAATACGGACATTAATCCACTAATTGCTTATGTAAAATGTATTTACTGCAATACTACTTCTATATACCTTAAATCGCAATCGACACCAATATATATATATAATGAATCTAGGATTGTGCTGTCAGTTTGTTTCAGGAATAATCCACGCCCCCAAACCAAAATAAAAAAACATACGTTATTGAATTTGGAATATTAAAGCATCAATAATTATTGTGCACGGTTCTTAATTTAACAGAATTATTTATTGGTTAGCTAGGAATGCTCATTGTTTATCATTATATATATATAATGTGTTTTACAAAGTTATTATCATAGACAGAAGGCCAGTGATATATTCTTAGTTATTGATATTTATATTTGTGTTCCTGCCTATATATGTTGGACTCGGCTGTTATTTTATTATACATCAACTATGCATATTCTCTCAACATTCCATGCATCTCAGGTCAAATGGCATAAGGGCAGACCAGATGCCATGTGCCCAGGTTCCTAATCAAAAGATTAACACTGGTTTAGGTTCGGCAGAAGCTGCTCTCTGCTACCCCAAATCCTAGATTTTGCACACCACACTCTCTCCATCTGGTATGTGCCCTTGGTGAGAAGCAGACACACCTCTGTGGCCAGGGACATTTAGTTTGTAGCAGTGGACCATCTATTCAGATCAACCAGATGATCATCATCATTCCTAGACCATTGTCCACCCTAAGATAGGTAGTACCATGATTTCTTCATAACGTCCATGTTTCAACTTCTGCTTACCTCCATTAGCGACCCTAAGTGAGCTGATTTCAAACCCATACACAAGTGTTCCCCTTTAATAATTAAGGTATTTATTGTTGTATTCAAACCTGAAAAGAGCTGGTAGACTATGTATTTCTTAACTCTTTATAAATAACATATATCAACTAGTAAGCAGCCATCACCTTCAAATAAGCCTTGTAAAAACCAGTGGATAATTTTAGTTAACTGTTGTAAACCAATCTCTTTTCATTGATAATTGATAATAAATTATATACCTTGCATTTATTAAATGTGTATCTTTATTGTGGGCTACAGTGTGGACGATTTACTATTTATTTTTAATCATTATTTCTTAGCCATTAGTCACGCTTTAAGTATTCAAACATATATAACACAAATCACACATCAGTGGGTTTGTAAACAAATATAATAGCAGTCACCTGAGGATAGTCATAATCAAACCTTGATAATGGTAGTATTAATATATCCCTATAGAATGTAGTAGGTGTAGAGTGATGTAGGAAGTGTGGAGAATTCTGAGAAAGAGGTCTATGCTCAGTCCCTGAGTTACATCATGCTGTATGAAGAGGGAAGGCTATGTGATGTCAAGGGCATTAATTAGGTGTTTGAGGCCAGGAAGCTTAGGTAGGGGTTTAAAATAGGGACATGGGTCTTCCCCATGCCAGCTGATTGAGAGTCCCTACTTGGTCATTTGGTCTTGTTGACTAATTATACAATCTTGACCATTACAGTATATACACAATATTTTGAGCATTACCTTAAAATTCAGTATTCAAGAATCTAAATGTCCAGATTTAATTCCCATGCTAGTATTGTCACTAGTCAGGTTAGGCCACCTGAAGAAGAGAATAATATCACTAAAAATGTGTATATACTAATTTTGTGCTATTACTAACAGTTGAGTGTAATTGAACATTTAAATAAAGTTAAATTTTCTAAAGTCATTCAATATTTAACATTAGATGTTGTAAATAGTCCAACATATAAATACAATTAAAATGCCATCATATCAAACTTTCAGGAAACAAGTTGATGGACAGTGTCTGAGGATGTCTGATTGTTAACTCATACTGACTTTCAATGACAATCTTTTCTTTAACTAAAACACCTCAAAGCAAAGGAGAATTGTACAATTTTGGAAAAAGAATTGTCTAATATTAAGTATGTCATTGTAAGATTTTGTGAAATCAGAAGAAAATATGAAGAGCAGTTGATTTGAAGAGGACATATACTTTATTATAAAATCACAAATAGAGTGAAGTTCATTGTAAATAAACAGTTGAAGAACAACAGTTGGAAATTGATAGTATATCAGATAAAGTGGCAAGATTTGTTATTCAAGTTCCTGGAAGATATCGAATGAAATAATTCAAATTTATATCCCAATGAGTTTTAATTGTCATGAAGAAGTAGAGGATAAAATTTTATATGAACATGCAAAAATTTTTTAAATAGAGCAAACAATATTTTTAATTTGTCATGAGAGATTTTAATGTTAGTATTAAACAATTAAAATATGAAATTGCTATGGAAAATTTGATTATAGTGATAGAAGTTAGAGAGCATTCAGACTTGTGGAAATTGAAGAAAATGAAAAACTATATAATATGAATTCCTTTTTTTTTTTTTTGATAAATGATAACAGAAATGAACATGGGAGCATTCAAATGAAGATATAGCAGAATTAGATTCTATTTTAACTAACAGAAAATATGTATTTTAAGAGTGTTATTTTCCTAATAGATTTGCATAGAAAATGATTAGTGATTAATGAGAACAGGCAAAATTCTCCATTCTGTGCCAACCAGAGTAATCAATGGATGCCAGAAGGCTTGTGCATAAAATCCCCATCTAGGTCCTACTCATCCAATATTGTTAGACTAGTCTGTTTGGCACAGGGTGGCACTACTATATGGAGAGTTTTGCCTGTTTAATAACAGTTATGTGCTAGTATAAGAGATGGTGATCATGTGATGTTTAATGATCAATGAGAAGTAAGTTGTGTGCTAATCCAAGACTAAAGAAGCATAACTTATTAAGAAAGATAGTATTAGCCATTGATATTTCAAACTTTCAGAAAGTCTTTAATGAATTTAAATTAGAACTTACTCATCATTTAAAAATGTTAATAGATTTTGAAAATAGTTCAGACTTGACTATAATTAATAAGAAAATAACTGATACTTTACTAAGAACTATGACAAAGATAGTTGATACATACAAACAAGTCTTAATTAACTAGTAGAATTTCAAATAGAGACAAGATAATCTATAAAAAAAAGTATACATTTATAAGAATTAAATATCTGGATTCTATAAAATAGTACAAAAAAGAGTTAATAATGATATAAAAGTATAATTGTAATAAACTTTGAGCATATATATGTAGATGTCTTTCATAAGGTGTCCAGTGTGTAAAATAAAAAAAACATTTCCCAATTTTATTTAGTTTAAGGCATTTTGGGTGCTGAGCACTATAATTGTACCTCTACATATGAAACCAGAGCAACTGATTTATCACTTGTTAATAATAGAATGCTTTAATTTACATGTTACTATAATTAAATAATTGGATGCTGTTTGATATGTTGTTAGTGATATTATTGTGGTTAGCAAATTGTTAATTAACAAATAAAGTTGTATCAAGAGAAAATAAAAGTCTCAATATTATATCATCTTGATATTGAAAGGAAAGTTGTTCTGAAATAAGAAGAAAAAATTTAATTATTAACAAAAAGAAGAGTGACATCATGAAAGAGTTATACAAAGAATTATATAAGGAACAAGAAAACAATCCCTACATTCACACCATCTTTTGAATTGTCAAATATTTTAAATAAAGAGATGAAATATGCAATGAAATCTAGGAAAAAGAAGAAACCCCAGGAAATGATAGAGTTATTACTGATATCTTAAAAGAAGTAAATGGAGAATTGGAATGTACCAAATGATTGAAAGAATGCATTAGTGATATTGCCAGATATCTTTAAGAAAGATGAAAATATTAAAAATTCTCACTATTCATTCTATCAGCTTTATATAAGATCATTCCACAAAATACTTGTAGCTTTTATACTGTGAACTGAAAGAATAAACTGTCTTTAAAAGTTTCAGCACAGTGAATCATTCTGCTTACTGAGAGAATTTATAAGAAAGATGAATGAATGTGAGTGACTATTATATCTGGATTTATAGTTATGAAAAGATATTTGAGTTTCTATATGCTTTTCAACAGTCATTAAATCTTTGGATCATCAAGTTGTAAACTCAGAATACTGTCATTTTCTGAGGAATGTTTAATAAATGCAGTGTTAGTCATTATATTACATGTTGACATTAAGATGATTAATAAGGATTATAACAAGATAATTCCATACATTCAAATTAAAATGAGAATAAAAATATAAGGATCTTATTTAAAATGCAACTATTATCAGATAAAAGTAGGATTGAAGATAACTGCTAATAAGACTAAAGTTCAATTGATGTTCTCATAAGAAAAAATAAAGACAACAATCCCTTGGTCAAATTATTAATACATATGGAAACAGTGGATGAAATTAATCATACAGTTAAACTTGGATGCTTTTCATAGAAATAAATTTAATTGTTAAAAAGAAGTAGCTTACATATTTGAAAAGAAAGATTTTTAAAACATGTTTATTAGTTAGTTTGTCTGAAGTTTCTGTAAAAATGTGTTTCAAATATATATATAAGAACTGATAAACATGTTTTAAAAATCTTTCTTTTCAAACTCAGTGAAATATGAAAAGATTATGTTGGAAATAATGGGAAAAAAAATCAAAAACAAATTATATGATTAAGATAATAAATAGCTTCATTGACTTCATTGAAAGAATTAAGAAACTGACTTTGGAACTGGACTGAGCATATTTCTAGAAGAAATGACGATAGATGAACAGTTGAATTCTTAAATTGGATCTTGAGAGACTGTAAAAGATCTAGAAAGAAACCATATGTGAGCTGAATGGATCAAATAAGGAAGTGTGTTTTTGTGATGTAAAAAAAGCCTATGGACTGAAAAAAGAACTTGACTCTATTTGGAGACACCATTCTGCAGTGGATTGATAATGGTTGAAAATGATGATGATTTGCAACTTATGATATGGTTTGTATAATCATTATAAAATTCGTCTTATAACTTTTTCCCCTGGTGTTTTTTTATGACTATTTTCATTTACAACTATCTCATAATAAAGATATGTTGTGATGTAGAACAATGCAATTTTAAAAGTGTTTAGTTTCAACAGCATTCTTACAACCAAAGTACAACTAAAATAGTTTATTTTTTATTGTAATATTCAAATAGTAAATTTATATTTTAACTTAATAACAAGCCGATTATTCTTATTAAAAATTATATAGGAATTCTACTAAATTTCATTTTATTCTCTTAAAACATATTGCTATATGCTAATACTCCACAGATATTATATATTATATCCTTTAAGCCCATTATAAATTTTGCTGACGGTATTCTTAAAATTATATTTGATAATAATGTACTGTTCATGGTAAAATTACTTTTAAGTCATTTAAAAATTTAAGTACAAGAATACTAACAGATAAAGCTATTAAAAATTAACTTCATAATAAATTAATTTTGAATTTGATTCAATTACCTTTTTGCGGCTGATATAATTGCATCTGCTGTTAAGGATATAAATTTTTATAATTAAGCCAGATCCTTATTGTGTTAAATCATCTCTGTTCAAATTGCTTATAATTGTCTATATATTTTTGCAAATACTTTTTTCCTTTTAAATTTATCATAGAGAACTTATTGTATAACTAAATAATTTTGTATATATGTATCAATATTGTATCTTGATTTTTTGTCAAATAATTTATTAATAACTATATACATATTGTAAGATATGATCCTACATCCCACCAAGAACCATTAAACACTCATATATACTTTAATACCAATAGCCATCATAGCAACCTTCTCGATATATAATGTACCATAGATTATATATATAAAGAGAATGTAACCCAATTAAAACGTAGTCCCGAAAACAAAAATGTTCTCAAACATTTTTAGATGAGAAAATACTTAATTGTTTATATTATTAAAAGATAAACAAATGTATGATAAAATCCATAACCCAAACTAAACATATAAAACTTAAATATTTATACTTACTCTTATTACAAAATCTTTTTGAACTATTGTTTGATATACACATATTATAACAATATATATATAAAAGATGATCAAATTTAGATGCAAGTAATAAAATTATAAAAATATAAAGGAAGGAAATAAAATTTTTATTATTACTAATCTACCACATATATATAAATCATAACACATGATATAAATAATCAAGTCCACATTGGATATCAAACTCACTATTTTAAAAGAATCAATTCAATACTTGAAAAAAACACAATCTTGTTTTGGTGATTGGCAGTAAATATATACAAATGGTCCATCTTTTTGAGAAAGAGAGAAAAAACTCTTGTTGACTTATCAACACATATGTTTTAGAAGCTGTGATCGAATTTGGTGTTCGGATACCAAGGTTGGCAGATATTAAAGTAAAACCTCAAGCTATTAAATTCCATTAATGATATACAAGAGCTAAAATAAAAGCTGATGTATTTGAATTTGGTAAACTAAGGGAATTTAAATGAGAAATTCCAGAACTAGCTTTAAATTTATTTGATATTTGAAGAACATTTTCAGTCTTTAGTCAGAGAGTTATACCAACCCTACCTTGAGATTCCAAAGAAGCAACATCTAGCTGTCCAACAAACTCAAGGACTCTAATTAACTACTTAGATAGACATACCATTATGCATGGCTAAGTACAAAGTTACCTCATGAGAAGAGATTTGTCAGCTATGAAGCTGTAGCAGCCAAATTCAATTTGAAGCAGTATCTATCCACCTATGCTGAAGGCAATACCAAACTTTACTATTTGGATCTGAAGATATGAACTTAACAATTTCAAAGTATAATACATGGGAAAAGAAATTTAGATCACTATTAAGCATGTTCCCAGACATTCAAACTCAGTCAATTGGATTATGGATGGAAATAAGGACACCAAGCTTTAAAACATTACCCTTTATGGACTCTTGATTTCTCTTCAGTTGATATTATACAATTAATTATATACATATTATTTCTTTCCCTACCATAGATTAATGGGATGTATATTCTTGATATGTTAGAAAGCAGGAAAATATTACTAGCTTAATTGTAAATTGAAATAAAAATATGGGAGTCAGACATGAACTTGTTTGTGGATGAATTTGATCATCACCAGGGTTAGAGGAAAGACTTTATATTGACCAATATTAAGCACCAAACACTTGCACAGTTGCACTGTTATTTATTGTTTGTTTATTGATTACTAACCATTTTATTATTTACTTGTTTCTCAGTATATATGATTAAAAACTTTTAGCATAAAGGGTCTTTTCTATTATAACAGAAATAAATCGTAATAAAAAGGGTGATCCCAAGTCACTATCATGCTATTTAATATAAATCAATCGGCAAAAAAAATGTTGAAAACTAAGAATTATGATTTTACTAAATTTTAAATTATCAGGCAAGTATATATATATAGCAATAAGTTTCAAAACTTTTTTTTTACTATACAGTATTGATATTAAATGATTACTCTTTGAGGGGAACAGAGGGATTGGATTAATGAATATCGACAGTATTGATCAAAGAATAGTTATAAATATATAAACGAATTAATTGCTACTGTTTATAGTTTCATGTTGAAATAATTGTAATAAGAGTGAATAAAATAAAAAAAAATGTTTTCAAATTAAAGTTGGTCGTTTACATTTTTCTTTATTCATTTATCAATTTATCACACACTTGATGCAACAAAGATTGTAATACAAATATTCTTTGAAATAAAAGATTGTGTGTATTCTCCTTGAGCTCGAATTCTGGGATAAATGGTACTTAGGGATGGGGGAAAGGATGAGTGTATGTGGAGATATCTGTTGTATGTTCATATGCAAATATGTTGCCTCCAAGGATTGAGATCGAGATAGGTAGAAGTTTAGAAATTTAGGAATCCTAGATATGCTTTCTTACCCACTCTGATGGTCTATCGAGTATACTAATATGCATAACCAGAAATCAATCTCTTTACAATATATATGCACATATATGTATATATGCAGGTATATGTAATATTTTTTGCTTGGTAGCAGCTTAATGTCATTAGAAAAATTACCATTAAATATTGGCATTTGATCATTGTGATGCTACTTTCTATTACTTGACATTGACTTAACAACTTATTCCAATATCCCAATTTTAAAGCTCTATCTCAAACTTATGAGTCCTTTATATCATGAATATTTACTGTAAATATATATTAATAATAGTTCATGGCATAGTTGTTATTGTGTCTACTTGTCATGCTCGTGATTTGGGACTCAATTCCAGAATAAAGTTTCACCATCTGGTATTTGATAAGCCTGATCAATAATGCTTTGTCCTTCACATTGTTGTAAAAGTTTTAGGTTTGCAGTAATCTATGAAAAATTGTTTACATATTTATATTCTAAATATTAAATCACTCTATATGGCTAAGAAATCCAGCAACACCCTCTGTGAAATAAATATATAGAGTCCATATTTTAAAATATGGACTAATATATTTATATATTTATTTTACAGAGGGTGGTGTTAACTTTGTTAGCCATATGGGGTGACTTAATATTTGGATATTTATTTCAGTTTAACATTAACTGGTATTATACTTATGTACTGTAAAGGGAATAAATCATTCTCCCAGGCTATAAATTAGAAGCACTTTAAATGTTGAATAAAGGATCCACCTATTCTTGGAAGCTCTGATGTTTATAAGCATACTTTTTTGTCAACATTATTGGTAATTCAGAGTGAAATTAATTTATTAGTCAGATGAAATACAGAACTTAAAAGAGTTATTAAACTCAGAATCAATTATATAGAGCAGGAGACAGCATTTCTCTTTTAACACTTTGTTTATAATAATTAAAGAAGACTTAATATGTCAACTTTAAATTAAACTTAGCTCAATGTATATGTAAGCAAATGAAGTAAATCACCCTTCTACCATGTTATGAATTAAAAGCACTCTAAATGTTGAACAAAGAGTCAAGAATAGAATGAATCTATCTATTCTTGGGAACTCTGATGTTTATAAGGCATGCAAACATATTATAACCAAACTATGATTATCATTTTATTACTAATAATGCAGACAATAATAAATTTATCATCTTTATAAAATAATAAAATCTATGTCAATCAATTTTTACAATTAGAGGCTACAATAAATTTTTACTATGGTTGAAAGCATTCAACATTTATAGTTCTTTTTTTTTAAGGAAGGCAAGTAAAAAAAATAATTACATGTTATTTTTTTTCAATATTTTCTTTAATATTTTTTGATATTTAATATATGCTTCAGTAATGAACCCAAATTTCAATATTTCTACAAGAGTGGAACTGTAAATCATGGATTTGATCAAACTAAGCCATGCATATTTGCTACATTGATTAAAACTTGAATTAGCATTTATTATATACATTAAGAACAATTGGTGAATGACATTGGAATATATGAATAATTTGGGCTACATGACAAAATTGGCCTAATTGAAATGTATTGTGGAAGTTTTTTACATTTTACTATTTTTGGGTTCACTAAAAAGAAAATCCTGAATTGTTCTCCTGTATTGATTTTTTTTATTAGTGATTTGAATAAAAGAAAAGGTAACATTTCTATTAGCTTAATAATCTGAAATGTGAGATTTAGTAAGCAATTTAGAAACTTAATGGCAGTACTTCAGCAATTGACAAGAAGATTTAAAAATGATTGTGGAATGTAACTACAGAGAAAATATAGTCATTAATTGATTAGTGATATTTTAGATATCTTTAAGGTGCATTGAAAGTGACATTTGAAATTGAAAAATATAATCCTATTAGATTCATAGGTGGAATTCTTTCAAATAAAAGGATTATTTGATCACATTTGGAATAATGATATAACAATTAAAATGATGACCTTTAGTGCTATATCCACTCGACTTACTCTCATTTAAGGAAAAATAATGAATACATTGGAGATGCAATATATCTTAAAAATGGAAAGACTGCAGATCCTGATGAGATAACTGGAGAAATTTTAAAATATGATGATAATAATCAAAACTTCTGGTATTTTTTTAAGAAGTGTATGGAATCATAAAGTTTTATTAAATTATTTAAAAAAAGGGTATTAGGCTGCAGTAATTATTATGGAATTTCATTGTTACACTTTGCAGCAAAAATATTTTCAATGATTTTATTTAAGAGATTGATTTCAGTTATAGGTGAATAATTATTAGAGAGTCAGTGTGGTTTTAAAGAATCAAAGGAAATTGTAGACAAAGTTCTTGTCAGCAGACAAATGCAGGAAAAGTGACAGGAACAAAAATATAATCTGTATATTGCTTTTATTGATTTCATCAAAGCATTTGATTCAATTAAGAAAAGAGTTTGTGGCAAATGGAATGGGATATTGGATGAGTAGGTATTAGATGGGGATTTTATGCACAAGCCTTCTGGCATCCATAGATTACTCTAGCTTGCTGTGTGTGGCAATATGTATAGTGAGTTTTGACTGTTTTAACAACAGTTATAAGCAAACATAAGAAATGGTGATCATGTGGTGTTTATTGGCATAAAGCATTATTGGTAGTGGAAAAATTTGAAGCATTTGAAATAAAAACTGGTGTTAAACAAGACAGTATACTAGCTCCAACATTGTTTCTCACTTTTATATCAGTGATTTTTGAAACAGTTCGTAGACAACTTTATGTAGCTGATGTTAAGATGCAATACAAATTTGATAATGTAGTTTTTAATTTGAAATATTAAAGCAAAAAAAACAAAAACAAAACAGCACACTCTAGTTTTGAGTCCTAGATATACAATAAACTGATGACTGTGCTATTTTAAAATTTTCAAAAGGTGATGCATAAAATGTTCATAGTGTTGTGAATGCAACTTACAAATAATTTAATGACTAATATTCAAAAGATTTAAATACATTATTAGTCAGTAATGGGAAAAAAAAATCGTTGGCAACTTAAAAATATAAGCCAATTTAAATATGTTAGTAGTTTTTTAAAATAGTAAGGTGAACTTGAATGCTAATTTCAGTGCGTGTATGCATTTAACAATTTAATTGAAGTATTTCAACTCAGCAACTAATACGACTAAATTAATTGTATGTAGAGATATTATTTTGTCCAAACTATTGGATTCCCTATTGATATAACAAAAATATTAAAACACTTTAAGGAGGCTTTATAAAGTTTTAAGAATTAAGATGGCAAGATCCTAAGATCAATCAATATCCTCTTCAGTTTCCTGGATATAATATTAAATCTACTATTGTTGGATTGGGCATGTGAAGTGAATAAACGGTAATAAGATTTTTAAAAAGTATTATATTTAATTTGAAGTGGTTTCCTTGAGAGAATCTGCCTTCATTTATATTATAAAGATTATCTCAAAGACATTCTTTAAAAAATGCATTATTGATTGCTTTTGCTGGGAAGATCCTCTGAGGATGAATAGAACGAAGAGATATAATTAGACAAGGTGTTAAAAAATTTTGAAAATTAAGTTTTCTGCAAAGATGTTAAAAGGCAGCTTCTCAAACTAGCAGACCCGTGATATATGTGACATATATAGAAATCTCAATCTTATATTTTTATCCCCCCTTTTTTTTTCTCTCTCTCTTTTTCTTTTACCGGAATTAAAATAGCAATACTCATTAAAGAGTGGCCAAAATGATGGAGATAAATTAATATAATGTTATGTGATCATTTTTTAAAATCAAATATTATTTTAAAGCCAAGTGAGAATATTCATATTCTGTGATTAGGCAGCTACATGTAAAAGACAAAAATATTAATTATCTACAATTTAATGAAGAAGTATTAGCTTTGTTTAAACTGTATGTAATAACAATAAATATATGCAGCAGCACATATATAGTCAAGCTTTAATGTTTAGTTTGGCTTAGTTTGCTTAGCTAAATTTTGACTGTTATGAGCCATAGACGTAGTAATAATTGTAATGGGGAATGGATATGTATATATATTGTTCATGTTAATTTACATATGTTTTACATGTAACAGGTAGGGTGGATAGGCCATTTCTTAGATAAGAGAATGCAGAATTCTTTCTTGTTAATGGTGTATTTGTCTTAAGTGTGCCATGCTTCCATAATCTTTTGTTTAATATCATTATGTTCTGAGCAGACGATGTTGACTGTGGATGAGAAGTGTTTAAAAAAGATTGAACGGGTTTCATTGCTTATTGTTTGCCTTATTATAGAGATAGATGTATTGTGCAATGTGAGTTGATAGGTTGGCCTAAGATTTTCTGCACTAAATGGAGAAGCAGGTGGGATTATGATATTTGATTTTGTACATAATGTAGGAATGGAGTTCAGCTGACAAATGGTCCTTTAAGTTGTTAAGAAAATGTTGCAGAGAAGGTTGTGTGTAGAAAGCTATTTTATGGGTGGGAGTAATAACTTTGGTGATATGATGGTTTATGACTGGAATGTAGGGAGAAAAATTCAGGGCTTTATTGGTAGGGTGGAGGTGTTGTGTTCTGTGGTACAAATTTCTAATGGTTTGTAGATTGCAGAATTTGCAGAAATTATAAAATTGTATTGGGAGCTTACTCTGAATGTCTCCTGTAATATTCCAATCAAACTTTTCCAAAATAAAGTTATTTAAAAATTAAAAAAAATAGATTTAACAATTTATACACTATTGTAATCTAAACAATTATTCTAAAATATCATGGATTTCTCTGTTTTCTGTGCAACAAAGTGGGTTTTATGATTTGTATAATAGATGAATTATGTTTTGATTAATTGGGAGATTATTTTTGATTTTTTTTCCAGTAAATACAAAATTTGGGTTCAAATTATCAATAAACATTTTTCAATACATCTATTTTGAAAAGTTGAAGATTTATTTTCATCCAATGGGAAAACAATTTTTCTACCTTGTATATTAATTCCTCTAAAAATATATGAAGTTATAAGATGACCATTCCATGGTAAAACAGTGTTTTCTCCCTTAGCAATCCTGTACAAAGTTGTAATAGTGATAATATTTATTAAGCACTTAAACATTTTGTTAATACACAAAATTATTTTGACTCGCTAATTGTAATATAAAGAGATCTTTCCATCATGAAGACATAAAATCAGAAGAATTTATATTAAGTTGCCAAAATATCTAAAATTATTTCCTGCCTCAATCATTGTCTTCTCTGAACAGATTACTCTTTGTATTAAAATAATTCTAAAGTTAAAAGATATGGCATATTCTTAAATACCCAGTGAGTTCATATTTTGACTGAAACTAAATTAAACACACACACAAACATCATTAAGTCTATCCAAATAAGTATTATATTGTTTATTTTTAATTTCTCTATTAAAAAAATACAAATATTATTTATAGAAATTTTTAGAAATTTGTTATATATAATAATTATTATTTTTTGCTTGTTTATTTGTTTTGTTTGTTTTCATTGTAACATATTTTATGTATTTTCAGTATTTTCAATAGCCTAATTTAAAGAAACTTTATTGCAAAAGCCAGATATAGAATTTCTAATAGATGATTTTAATTATCTATTTTCCAGTTTATTGCTTGTAATAAAATTATTTGAAATTCTAATTCATTCCCCTCAACTATTTTAAATCATAACTGATCCCCCCTAAGTACAGATATTATATAACAAGATCTTAATTGCCTATGTTTTTAAATCATCAAATCAGCTAAGAAAGATATCGAAACATTGTTCATTCATATAATAAAACAGGAAAACAATATCTTGTAGTGTAAAGTGAACATGACCATGATTCAATGTTATTGATTACATTTAATCTTTACTTTACTTCCACTACATGTCAGTCAATATGAGTTTTAAGAAATAATGAGCAATGCAGTGTTGATATTAAAAATTTGTTTTAATTGTAATCTCCATTTGCAGTGAATTTTAGATACTTAAAATGTATCATGTCTTGAATTAGACAACAATGTATTGTGTGAATACATCTATTTGCAATAATCAAATAATTGTTGTTCAGGATATCATGTGACATTTGAGTACCAAAATAAAAGATTAAGCTTTCGTCTAGAAATCTTTAGTTCTATAATTTGTTTTTCTAACATGCATTAATCTTAACAGGAAAGCAATCTCTTATAAGAAATCTGTTAATTGGATTTTTGTATTTTCAGTACATGTATTAGGAACTAATATCTAATTTGATAAATCTGAATAGTTATCTGTAATTATGTAAATTGTTTGCTCCACTGACGAATATCATCAAATAATCTACTATCTATCAGTTGATCATAAAATAATATTCTTTTAGAAGCAAATTATTTGAATGAGAAACCTAACCAGTGAGTGTATGAAAACTTCCAAATGTATTCTTGTAAATTTGTTCAGGTGATAATATTGTTTGTTTAATAAAATTAAACTAAATGCAATTTTAGCTAAAAATTTTGTACTTTGATTAACAACTATTATGTATTATAATATAAACTTTGAAGCATTTCTTTAATTATATCTGCATTGAACCATTGAAGTTTTTTAAACTAAATGTCAATATTGTCTTTTTTTTTTCATTTATAATAGTTGGATTACCCCAGGACAAGACCAATCACATAGAATTATATTGATTAGAATTTATAGTAAACAAACTAAAAGAAAAACAGTTCCTTTATTTTAAAATAACATTATGTGATGAGAGGAATCTTCAACATATTATTATTTAAGAAGCCATGCAAAATGCTTAAGAATCAAATCTTGCAAATGACTATTACTTCATATCTTTTTTTTAACATGGTAAAATGGAAACAATTTATTCAAGCATTTAAAAAAATGCTATCAGAGAAATGACTTTTGGGACTGGCATTTTATAAGCTATTAAAAATTAGATTTTCACTTGAAAATTACAAAAGAATATTAATCAGCTTTATCCTCTGTAGGAGAATTTGTCAAAATATATCATTTGTTATTCCATTATTTTCAATTTATACTCATCCTTTTATTTAAAAAAAGTGTGAGTAATTCATAGAAATTATTTTTATGTGACTAACCTCGTCATATCTGCAGGTATAAACAGACTAATTACTGATAAATACTTCAAATTACTCAGGAATCAACAACTCATCATTCAGCTAGAAAAGTCAGCAAAGGATTTCAAACTTTTTAATTTTTCCATTTATATGCCTAGACCAGTCACTTCATATTTTAAAAAATAGATTTATTAATCATCTGAATAAATGCATGATTGATAAAATTTAAATGTTTATCAAGATTTGTTTATTCAAATCACAGAGATGAATATTTTTGATGCCATGATAGTAGGAATATTAAGTAATTTACCCATGATTGTATTTTTCTTTGATAATAGTTCATAAAATAAATGCAGTTCAAAAATAATCCATATTAAGCAACCTTTCACTACTCCTTTCATTAGCATCAGATTGTTTCTTCTTTATTTTGAAGGTTTAAATTTTGTATATTCCAAGCTTTATTTTTCCTTAAAGCCTAATTGCTTGTCATATTGCAGCAAAAAAAAATTCTAAGGACACTTAATCCAAAATTTCAAATAATGGTACAAAAAAAAAAAAAAAGAATATTTCTTTTAATTTGTAAATAGCATATTACAATTTAAGTTATGGTTTGAATTTATCCTCATTGAAGTAATTTGCAAAAATTAAAAAAAAAAAAATTACAATTCCATTACCACTGTTTTTTTTTTTTCTTTCTTTTTTTTAATGCATATAAATTCATCCAAAGCTCAACAGTTTTATCAGACTTCAACTTGAAAATTAGTTTTATTTCATTCAAGAGAGAACCCAAATAGTAAAATCTTTCATAAAGAAAATCAAATGATTTATTGCTCAGGAAAGTGAAAGTGCTAGGTTGCAATCCATGGATTTTGAGCTCCAGAATCTCAACTCAATCACCCAACCACCCCATATAGGCAAGAAATCATTTGATTATATTAAATTAATTGAAATGATTTTTTGCTGAAATCATTAAGCCTTTTAAACTACATAGAACTAGTGTGTTTATTATATCAACAAAACAACATGATTTTTTTAAAAAAAATCTTTTGACATCTTCATTAAAAGCTGTAATTCACTCTGAAGTCATCTGGTGTATATTGATTACTCATGCTTACATAGGTAACTTATGTAAAATGCAGAATTACTGCTGATATCATAGACTTTTGTCAAGCATTGGTGGCCTAGTGGTTAGCGTAGCTGCCTTCCAAGCAACCGGCCTGGGTTCGTTTCCCGGTCAATGCTTTGACATATATATATATAAAACCATAGACTCTTAATTCTTTCTGTATGTGTTATGTGAGTTGTTAGTATAATAAATTTTGTCTTCATAATAGGAAATATATTCCATTAAAAATGTTTAATTTTGAATAATCAATATCTTTCAATATCCCTATTTTTTTTTTTATGTAGTATAGATATTTTATGTAGATTTTCAATGTGAATTTTAATTGTCCTCATGCAATTGTGCTTAGAAATAATTACAGCCTGAATTTTTAGAATTGATGAATTAAGACAATAATTATGCTAATTGTTTAATAGGCTTGTTGATTTCTTAGAATTTTGTTAGGACCATAATATTTTTTAAATTAAAATTGCTTTAACAAACATCAATTTTTGACTAAATAAATGTGAATTCTTTCTTATTAGAGGGATAAAGTAAATAAATTTGTTTTGCATTAAGCATGATGATCAAAATGAAGATTTATCTTGCTTCTATCTATTCTCCCCAATCTTAAATGAAAAGTTTTATTAATTAAAAACAAAAATAAATTGTTAAATGTTAAAATAGCTCAAATTGTTTATAACTTTTTTTTTCCCAAGGAACAATGCATATGAACTATTCAAAATGGTTGTTTCAAAGCAATCAACTCTTACAAAAGAAAAAACTGATGAAACTACAAAGGATACAAAAGTAAGTCAAGATAATACTCAAATAAAAAATGAAATTAATAAATATAAGAATTTTTATATTTAAATAGTATAATATAAAATGAAATTTTAATATTATAATCATATTATAAATTATATTTGCATATGGTTATGGATATATATAAGTGTACACATACAATTATCTACGAATAGGTTTTTATTTGCACATAATTTTTTATATATTATTTTAAAAGTAGTTATAAATATTATTATTATTATTATTATTATTATTATTATTATTATTACATATTTAACATTAATTTTAATTGACTCACATGGATATAGTTTTATTATATATATAAGGGAAGAATATTTACCTTAATATGTGATTTTATTTAATATTTCAACCAACAAGCAGCTTTTTTTAAAAGCTAAAACTAAATGTTAAAAAGTGTCCAAATTATAAAAAATTCTACACTTACACAAAATAAATATTTATTTTATAGACATATACAATGTTTTATAGTTTAACCATTCTCTGTCATTAAATAAAAATAATCATTTGGAAATTCATAAGAAAAGCAAACACTAGAAGTGACAGATCCAACATCCGTTACTTTATCTTAGCACTAAACAACATCTTGTAATTTATCTTTAGGTTTGAATAAAACCAAAATTGGAAATATTGGACAGTAAGTTGCACATTTAGATAGCATTTTTTCTTTATATATATATTCTTTAATTTTTTTAATTATTATTTCTGTAAATACAATGAAAGTATATAAGATGTAATACAGTATAGTGACATTTATGGAGCAAAATATAAATTACTTTTATAAAATACACTTTCCAAGTTTACATAACTGGGCAAGAATAAATTACTATTTGTAATATTGAATGTTTTTTAATTACTTATTTTTATTTCATTTTATTTATTTTAATTTTATTATATATTTATCATTAAAAGATAGTCAACACTTAGTTAATCCCAATATTAATAACAACTAGCAATTTCAAACTGTTGTCAAGGCAACCTCTTTTTAACAATATATATATATACATACACACACATATATATATGTAATTATATAACTGAATATTTGTAAATACAGTAACCAAATTAAAAATTTTATCCACTTAGGAGCACTTTCGATTATCCCAGTAATCTTTGTCAATTAAACCTTTGAAATGCTAACTTTCCCACAATTACATGATCTTAATGTTTGCTGCTTGCCTGTTAATTAAGTCATGTTTATATTTGTATATTAGCATAGCTTCCTTTATTTTTATTTTATTGTTATTTTTTTCAATTTGCAATATTTTTACATTGTTAAAATTGAAGTCAAAACCATAAATACATGATTTATTATGGTTGTAAAAAACAGATGCTGAAATATTATTATCTACTATGCAATTTTGTTTCGATTTCTGAACTCGTTTTAATAATAGCAAGTGTTCTTTAGTTTTTTTTTCCCAACGTACATCTAGATTCACCTATATATCCACTGCCATACCTACATATCCATTTATAAATGACACAATTTTTATTTATAAATGAGGTTTTATCTTTGGAGTTATTTATTAATTTGTTTAATGTAGGAGGTGTGTAAAATGCAATATCATATATACCTTTATAAATTTTCCTTATAAAATTTACTTGATCATTTGAAATATATGGGATTGAGATCCATATTTTTTTATTAGCAGGAGAATCAATATTATTATTAAAATTTTTATTCTTATATTTTGTATTAAAATCTCTAATAACATTATATAACTGTAGCCAACATTTAACAATTCATTCGAATATATTTCAATACTTATGCCTTTATCCGATGAATATTTGCAAAGACTATTATTTCTAAATAAGAAGGACTTCAAACCTGCCATTTTGTGTGACATTGGCACTTTTGATTTATATGGAATATAACCTCTTTTTACTATTGGTTTTTAATGGTCATACAGTAATCCAGCATGCATTGATTTCTAGTTATTTTAAGATCAAGAAACTGAACACACATTAAATCTTCATCTGTTTTTATCCATCTTAGGCCTTTTAAACCATGAGTTCTTTAAAGAATTAAATGGTTTAAAAGGACTAAGATGGAGAAAAATAGATGAAGATTTAATGTGCATTCAGTTTCTTGATCTTAAAATGACTAGAAATCAATGCATGACTATTAAATCAATAGTAAAAAGAGGTTATATTCCATATAAATCAAAAGTGCCAATGTCACACAAAATGGCAGGTTTGAAGTCCTTCTTATTTAGAAATAATAGTCTTTGCAAATATTCATCAGATAAAGGCAAAAGTATTGACATATATTCGAATGAATTGTTAAATGTTGGCTACAGTTATAATCATATATATAATGTTATTAGAGATTTGAATACAAAATATAAGAATAAAAATTTTAATAATAATATTGATTTTCCTGCTAATAAAAAAATATGGATCTCAATCCCATATATTTCAAATGATCAAGTAAATTTTATAAGGAAAATTTATAAAGGTATATGTGATATTGCATTTTACACACCTCCTACATTAAACAAATTAATAAATAACTCCAAAGATAAAACCTCATTTATAAATCAAAATTGTGTTATTTATAAATGAATATGTAGGTGTGGCAGTGGATATATAGGTGAATCTAGATGTACGTTGGAAAAAAAACCTAAAGAACACTTGCTATTATCAAAACGAGTTCAGAAATCGAAACAAAATTGCATAGTAGATAATAATATTTCAGCATCTGTTTTTTACAACCATAATAAATCATGTATTTATGGTTTTGACTTCAATTTTAACAATGGTAAAAATATTGCAAATTGAAAAAAATAACAATAAAATAAAAATAAAGGAAGCTATGCTAATATACAAATATAAACATGACTTAATTAACAGGCAAGTAGCAAACGTTAAGATCACAGAATTGTGGGAAAGTTAGCATTTCAAAGTTTTAGTTGACAAAGATTACTGGGATAATCGAAAGCGCTCCTAAGTGGATAAAATTTTTAATTATTTAGTTACTGTATTTACAAATATTCAGTTATATAATTACGTATATTGCTTTAAAAATACATACATCGAATAATAATATTATATATATATTACATAAAATTAATGCACATTTTTACATTTCAAATATAATGTTATAGATTGGCTGAAAAAAACATAAAGTAATGCTAAAGCTTCTAAGACACAGTATATTAAAGTTTAGTCTATGTTGAAGGTTAAATAAAGTTATTAGTGATTTTTAACTTAATAAAGAATATATTGGGTATTGTAGATCATATTGCACAAAAATAATATTTACACCAAATGCTGCTTGGGTATTCTTCACTATTGCTGACAGGAACATTATTCAGAACTTGAAAAATGCTATGAAATCTTTAGTTTTGTGCTTTTGATGTAATTTATCAGTATAAATAATTTATTTAATAAAGATGCCATTTTTAAAATATCAGTTTTAAAGCCACACCATGATTAATCCATTTGTTACTGAGACTAATGTTTTTATCTGTAAATCGGATCCCTAAATAAAGCAATTCATTTTTAAAATCTTTAATTCTTTGGTATTTTATCAAATAAAGTCCCAGCTCACTATTAGACCTACAGAGGGACAATTTTTGTCATAACTGATTTTATACAATATATTATCAAGTTGTTGTTGTTGTTGTTGTTGTTGTTGTTATTATTATTATTATTATTATTATCATCATCATCATCATCATCATCATCTATTTTCATAAGACTGCCATTATTCTATCATAAGATATTACTAGAGAGAGATTGATTTGATATTTTTACACAGGATTATTTTCCAATCATTCATTAACAGTTACTGTTAATCACTATACTACTTTATTTTATCATCTTTCTTTCTTTTATAATTTCTTTGATAATTAAATTGTGATTTTAAACCATTAAATAACATATCTTGAATTAGTTAAGTTTGGAATAGTTTTTTTTTTTTTTTTGCTTTGTTTGGTTATTGTAATACAGTGTAATTTAGTTTTCAATTTAAATTAATGATGAAATTTTACTTTAGGTTTTTTTTAAATAAAAGATAACCATTTTAATAAAATTTAATATGTTAAGAAAAACTATCACAATAAAAAAAAAAATTCTTCCTTTTATAAAATGTGGAATTATCACATCTAAAACATCACAGATTGTATCAGTTTAAGAGAGATTCTGAAAAAATATGTTGAATTAACCTGCAAAAAAGTATGTGTAATCTTATAATAATCAATTGACAAAACACTTTATTACTTTTACAACGCTTTATGATCCACCTTTCCTTCAGTTTACAGTTGTGATTGCCCCAGCAATCTTCTTCAGAACCCTTATATATCCTAATCTCACTGTATAATCTTATATTTCATTTCTGAAAATATTCATTTTAAGATATATATTTTCCTATATTTTTAATAGGTTTTAGCAGACAATCCAAAGAATGATGATGAAAGTGGTGGTAGTCAGGATGGTTGACGCATGCATATAAAATGTAAGTATAGAGTTATCTATATGAATTGTGATCATCAGTTATTAGGAATATTATTTAATTAAGTGATTAATCTTGTTAATGTAAGACTCAAAGATCATAGCTTGGCCATGCTGTTTATTCTCACTGCTCAAACATTTTACAAATTCTCAAGCAATAAATCATTTATTTTTTTAAACATATCAACCATGCCTAGAATATGGAGTTCAAATTTATGTATAAATTGAGATTATATTTTTAGTTGCTAAAGATTTTTCAAGCAAATTAAGCAAGCTCATAGCTAACCTAAATAGTTATCCAAGATTTATCATAAAAAAGTTATTTGACTATTGTTAGCTGAGATTAAAGGCTCTAGGATAATAAGAATTGGTCAGATGAATATCAATGTATTAATCATGTACAAAGCATAGTTATGATGCATTGCTTATGTTGGTGAGAGAAGTTTTGTATTTCTACAGCTAATGATACCATCATTTTATTTCTACTTAAAATTAAAACTGAACGTTTTCAATTTTATAAGGTTATTATTTGAAATCATTATTGTATTTATAAAAACAATAATATAGACTGTGCAAACAAAATGAACGAATGACCTGCATCATGTTTTAGTACTTTTTTTTACTTTTAAATTTTTTTTAATTGTTTATTTAAACAACAATAACAAAATAAATTAAGAATAATCAAATTAAAAGTTGTATTATGCAATATAAAATGATAAATAGTTATTTAAAAAATTAAATTAAAAATGTGATTAATATATAAAGAATAAGATTTATGGGTCATAGTCAATTTAAACAGATGGTAGTAATAATTTATAGAGAAAATGAAATAAAACAAACTTAATATAAAAAAATAAACTTTTTCTGTATATTTTAAAATAAAATGTATAAAAATCTGTGTATAATAAATATAACTTTGAAAATGACAAAATTACTCTCAGTTCATTGTTAAGAATTTAAAAGAAGAAGGAAGTCTGTACTCTCCAGCGGTTATAATAGATTATCTCCATAACTTATTAAGTTTCTTCATCAATATTAAAAATCTACATACACACATATATATGGAAATATTAATCAGCATAAAAAATGATGTCTAATGCAAACAATTATTAATTTTTAATTTCTTAAGATGTTCTGCATATTCAGTTGAAATAAATGTTAAAGAAATAATTAAAAAGAAGCATTAAAGTATAGTGACATATCATTAGTTATGTAAATAATATTTACAACTCATATAAAAAAACAAACAAAACTATATACTACAACTTAATTTAATATATGATGTAAAAACATATTCTATATAAACCATTACAAACCAAATAAACATCATAGAGTATACTTTTATATTAATTTAATATTTATACATTTTACATGAATAACCAGAAATTTTTATAATTATCAATTTAGAAGTTCCAAATAACTATTTTACTATTTCAATAAAATGTGTAAAAATATGACATGCTACACTTCCAAATTTGATAATGGTTTTTGCAAATTTTAATCATGATTCTCAATCAATGTACCTATGCAAAGATCATTCTATTTTTTAGAACATGAGCTTACTGTACCCATATTTAATAAATAAACTGTTCTCTTATGGATAAAAAACAAATTAATTCTATCTTCATTCTCAATGTGTATTGATCTTTAAATGCATGTTATCCAGAAGAGTACTATAACTTGATAACTGAATTAACCCACTCTTAACATAATGCAGTAATTGGTTTTTCATCACGAACTTTTATATTATAGCAATATATACATCTAGATTTCTTTAATAAATTTAAAATTAAAACTATTAATGGTGAATTAGTAAACTATTAAATAGTGTTTTAAAATTATATATATATATTATACTAGACAGCCTGTACCTAGTATTCTTCAACAGAGAGTGCCACTAAACCTCTAGCCTAGAATATTTATAATTTGTTGATATGGATTTTCATTACAAGTGCCTACTACAGCTGTCCCATCATATCTAGACCAGTTATTGCCACTAGTTCATGGAGAGCTGAATTTCTTGTTAAATTAAACAATGGGAAGGGCAGACAACAGTAAACAAATGTCAGACAAATCTAACAGTCAACAACAATATTTATTAACAATAGTAAAACAGAAACATTAATAGTAGTTTAAACTATATTAGCTCATACATATAAGAAAATTGATTTCACACCCTTTTAATAGAAGTAGTTAATGTATTTGACAGTTAACTGATTCTATTATTCCATTTATTCTTCCCCTCAAATTAACTTTATTCATTAAAATAATGGAATGTTACTATAACATAACTTTACATATACTCGACAATTTCAGATGTGCGCACATACCTTTGAAGTAACATTAATCTATAATTAAACATCAGATTTTATTGCTAGACAAACTTACATATGCCAATTTTACTCACTAAGCTCATATGCAGTGCAAGATTCTGACCACATGAGGAAACATTTAATGGACAATAATTAAGAGGCCCATAAGTAACCTGTGTTAAATAAAAGTGAAAAAGATATATGAATGCATGGGAAGATTTACTACACTTGATCTAATACAAAATCAATAATGATCGCTAATTTTATGTGATAAATAAACATGGGTTAAAACAGATAAAAATATATAAATGAGCATTGGCAGACACTTTCCTGAACATGATGCCACCTATTAAAATCCATCTCTATAGAGTGGTAAGCATAGAAATAAATAGAAAGGTCGAATGTATAAATAAATCTGTTGTATATATAAGGTATCATTTGATATGCATGCACATATACAAGCAAAACTTTCTCTTTTGCTATCAGTCATCCATGATATAAACAACAGAAAAAACTGCTAATATTTTAAACAGTTTAACATTTATAGAAAATTTATTATACACACACACATCTACATATGTCAAATAAAAAATGATTATCTTAAGATTTAAGGAGTTATTAATTAAAAAATATACTAAAAGAGATATTAATTTAGATTTTCTTTTTTTAGAAATAAACTTATAAAATCCTTTAAAGAAAAATCTAGATTTTATAAAACAATGACAAAATTGGGATGGGGGAAGAATCTTGCTACAGGATTTTTTTTAAAAGTAATAATTTTCTGTCAATTTTAATAGGCAAATAAAAATAAATCTAGAAACTATTGCAGGTTTATTAAATTTAGTTATCAACTGTCAAATTTTAAAAGAAATTAAAGTGATAGCTAAAATATACTCAAATGGTTATATGTATAATATATAATAAATCTATAAAAGTAAAATCAATAAAACAAATATAAAATTACATATCAATAACATTAAAATACAGAAAACTACCCATTAATATAAATAGAAGTATTAAACTGTGAATTGATAAAACAAAAATTACATACACTCTTATGTATCACTGGTTTTAGTATATCTAAAGAATAGTTCATAAAAAGATTCTACCTTAAGTCCCCAGTGAAGTGAGTATTTGGTTATTACTTTTTGTACAGATGTATATAAATGCACATATATGCTTGGTATTTTGATTCAATTTACAGAGACTTTTTGTTTCATGGGTGATAAAAAGTGATTTGCTATGATAGGCTCTAGGATGTCAGCAGTTGGTAGTAAGTTTGTCATATGCTGGTTATAAGCTTTTTCAGGAGAATGGAGTTCATCTTTTGAATGCCTTAGCAGCACATGGCTTCAGATATGGCAACTGGGGTGAGTTCTGAATTCATTTTCAAGATGGACATATATAACATGGCAGAGTCAAAACACAATAGATTATTAGACACTGCAGAATAGTTTAAGTAAAATCAAATAGAAGTAGAGAGAATAATAAATGATAGCTATTTTTGTATAGACCCACTGAACTTGTTTACTCACTCAGGAATTTAAAAAATCTCCCTAATCTACAAACAAGTGACTAAAATATTTTTACTCAGATAAGGCAGTATTTTAATTAATTATGAAATTCCAAATTAATTATATTAACTATAAATTTTTCCATACAACAATACTTAAGAGAAATAAAACTATATTTTTGTTAAAGGTTTATTAAAACGAACTGACTAGAATTGATAAAGAAACTTTTAAATTTAAATATAGCTTTTCTGAACTATAAAAAAAATATTTTACTGAAAAAAAAAATAGGCTGAGCTAACTTTTAAAACATTTTTACTATTAGTGTACACACATACACATAATACCACACTTGTCAAAAACACAACTTAAAAAAAAACCACACAAATAAAAAAACAATTAAAATTAAAATTAAGTAAATTAATATTGATATAGGTAAAGCATCTTAATATATATTGATATGATATCAAATTCAAATACTTATGAGCATGCATATTTATAACAGAAAAAAACACATAATTTTAGTATTGTAACTATCAGAAAGTATAATTGCTATAACCCGACCCAAAGATATAGGTAAAAGGGTTTCGAACCTCACCTACCCTATAGATACTAAGTGACCTCATTCCCTTAATCTCTTAAGAATTAATTTTCTAATGCAGCCTGGTAGTCAGGTAGAGACAAAAACTCTTAGGAATCCTAGCATGTGATAATCAGGTTTACACATATACAATAATGAATATCTACAACTGGGTTACTATTATAAATTATAGTTTATTGTTAGCATAAGGTTATTTATGTTTCATTTAATAGAATTACTGACAAATAAGTATCCGCATTTGTATATAAGATTCAATTGTACTTAGATTTTTGAAGTAAAAGAAAAACAAAACATTTAATATGCATTATTAAACATGGGGATAAATTTGACTAGGTAGAAAGGAAGTGCGGAAATTGATCTATGGTGTGAGAACCTGGTAAAGTTAACATGTTTAAATTAGCTAAATGAACCGGAGACTGAATTAAATATAGCCTCATTTATACTAAAATATATATATAATCCCAATGATTC
This sequence comes from Epiperipatus broadwayi, assembly GCA_028023455.1. Lineage (NCBI taxonomy): Eukaryota > Metazoa > Onychophora > Udeonychophora > Euonychophora > Peripatidae > Epiperipatus > Epiperipatus broadwayi. Next base: position 1,805,918 of record JAQFVV010012439.1, on the reverse strand, counting down.
TTTAACAATAGATTTGCATAGCAACACACAGATCATATACAAACAGGCCTAATTATAAAACAAAAGAGTAAAATTCAATGTAGATGCATGTCTGTAAAATATAGTAAAATCTTCATCATGACACCAATTTGATTAATGGATAGCTACTTCGCCTCTAATTGATTATTAGAGAAAGAAACCCATTTGCCTAAGTGTGACCCAGATTCAAGAATGAATTGTTTTGTGATAACTTAGTGTCCATTTTCTTCTCACTGCCCCTTTAACAGGATTCATTATTCCAGGCAACTGATAAGTCCAGTATTCATGAGCTGGCTGGTTGAAGTAATTTGAAAAACGCAAAAAAAAAATGTAGAGACACGATATAATCACTAAGTAACACAGTACAGGGAATGCTGTCAAACGACCATAAATATTAAAGCCTTATTAACATTAATATATATATGATCCCATATATTACTATGCTAGAAAGTTGTACAATAATACCCCCCTCCCCACTTCAAAGTCAAAAAAATAAACTTACATGCAGGCATTATCCCAGCATTTATTATTAACCTGATTAATTGATAATTATTGTTATTTAACTAATTTATGCACATAGATTTGATGAATATTGAATTGATAATTATATGAAAAAGGTCATCCTACATCCCTCTATTACAAATACTAAATAACAGATGCTTATATATACTGCATCTCCCAATATGTATTTATTTAATAAGCATTTAGTTTAAGTATACATATATATATAATATTTTTTTTTTTTACAATCGTTTATGTATAATAAAAATATAAATCAACAAATTAAAAAGATGCTTATATATGATATGAACATCTTTTTTAGTCTAATTATAAAATAAATATAGAGTTTAGTTCAACTAAATGTCAATGTTTTTTTAAAATAAAAACAATGTACACCTTTACCCCGCTTAGCGATGGCAATTGGTCCTCCAAAACTCATCGTTAAGCAAGAATATTGTATATATAATACGTATTTATAATGGAGGTCTATGGGAAAAAAATTGGTCGGTTCCAGTCAACAGAAAATATTTATATTGGTTTCCAAGCTCAAAGATTTTATTGATTTTTTTTATGACAATGATGACTAAATACGCTATCTAAAAAAAGTTTTATATCACTAGGAAAAAAAATGCATATTTTCACTGTTTAAAAAGTACAGTACAACAAAAAAAAAAAGAGAAAGTGAAACTAAATTTGAATTTAAGAGTTTTTATATTCTTTGGCAGAAGTTTTTCATCGTAATGAAAAAAAAATCCATACTGAAGTGCATTTTTTTAAAATTTGTATTACAGTACATATTACTGTACATTTATGTTTATTACTTATGTGAAATTATTCAAATTAAAAAACAATGTTTAATTATAAATTATTTAATAAAACATAAAGACTTATTTATTACTGTACAAGTAAATTGGTCAACTTTAGAAAAAAAATTCAACTTATTTTAAAAGAAAAAAACCCAATTGTACTAATTTTCTAAAAACATATACTAAGTTTATTTTTCTTTTATTTTATATTTGCTATAAGTCGATTGTTGGAATCTTAATAAATACTGTACAGTATTTTTAGTAATCTAATAGTGCCCCCCCCATCCCCTTCATGTAGAAAGAAATTCATTAACATTTATTTTAAATACAGTACAATCTGTTTTCCTTTTTAAACTTTTCTAATTCAACATTTGCATTTTAAAATGTTGTTTTTCTTTTGATTTGAAACAACTTGAGTGTAAACAACATGTTTATTAACAAAGTTACAAAATCAATAACTATTTTTACATAATTATCCAGGTGTTCTAAAAATAATATATCGTAAATAAGAAACACACCCACGCAGTTTAATGTTCATATTTAGTGTTTTCCTGAAAGTTTGTGATGATGGTATTTTAGTTGGAGTATTTCATCATCTAATATATGTGTTGGATGTCTTTAGAAAAATTAAACTTTATTTAAATAATCCAAGTATTGTACATTATATTTAAATAAAGTTTAATTTTTCTAAAGACATTCAACACTTATATGTATACAGTATTATAAACAAATTAAAAATCCTTCTCCTTTTTCTTTTCAAAAACTTTATTTTCTTATCTCAATACTGAACATATATATATATACTGTACTGTATATACAGTATTTATATTTATCTTCATAGTCATTTTCAAGGATATCTCTCTCCCACTGCTATATTTTATTACTCTTTCTTTTACATTATTTAATTACAAATCAATGTTGAAACGTTGGAGTTTGGTGTTATATAAATATATATACTGTATATATTCAGTATTGAGATTAGAAAATAAAGTTTTTGAAAAGAAAAAGGAGAAGGATTTTTAATTTGTTGATATTATTGTAGAACATATATATTTTAAAAGAAAAAGTGGATGAACATTTGCTGTGTTATTATATATGATGTATACAGTATTATAGATTCAATAATTATAGATATTTTAAGTTTATACGTTCTATATGCAAAATACTGAATGCAGACCTAACATTGTGTTTTATGAATAAAATATTGTGTGTGTATACAATTACAGCAAAATCATTACCTGTATACATATTACAATAAGATAATTTTGCTTTTGGGTAAAATGAATTTAATATGTATATTCTGTGACATCATCAGTGATGCAAAATCCAAGATGGCTGCCAAAAAAAATTTTTTAAAAAATTTTTTCCCGATCGTTATAGTGAAAAATCGATTGTAAATCGAAGTAGTGGGTACAAATTGATGATGATCGTTATTGTGAAATATCACTAAATAGTCAATCACTAAGCGGGGTATAGGTGTATTATTTTCTCTCTCCTTGAAAAACATTTAATAAAAAAACAACAACTGCGGAAGAAGGTGGAGGAAATTCTTTCAAAATCGATTATGACTTGTATTTCTGTATAACCCTTCATATTTGATTTATAGTGTAAATAAAGTTTATTTTGGGAAAAAAAAGATCAAAACTTTTACAAATTATTGAGAAATGATATTTGCCTTTTATTATAGTGGACTGGAAAATAAAATAAAGTTTTTAATTTATTTATACTATCTCCCAGCTCCTCGCTTATATATATATTCCATATTACCAATGAAATAATAAATACAAAAAAAAAATCTTGTTAATTCCATAGGCATGCTAACCTTTTTTAAATATATGTAAGGTACAAATATATGTTAAGCTAAACAATAATATATTTAAAAAAATGACAAGGTAACTTAGACGCGCATATATATGTGATATGAATTAAACTTTATATGTAAGGCAAATTAAGAGTCCATTTTTAGAGGCCACCTGATACAGTCGTTATTTCTTAACATCTTTTATACTACAAATGGTAGAGTTCTATGGAGATGTGCACTTTAATTTCAAGTATTTTATTTGAAAATCTTGTCAATATTGTTATTCTGCAATTAAAATTTTTTTTAGCTATGAATATGGAGAAAATAAGAGAACAATTGAATTTAAACCACTAAACATCACATGATCACCATTTCCTATGCTTGCTCATAACTGTTGTTAAAACAGGCAAAAACCTTCAATACAGTAGTGCCACTCAGTGCAAGCCAGGGTAATCAATGGATTTCAGAAAGCTTGTGCATAAAATCCTTATCTAGTGCCTACTCATCCAATATCCCCAGACTAGTTTCTAGCTTGTGACTTCTGTCAGTGAGGAGCTACAACAGTTATGAGTAAGCATAAGAAATGGAGATCATGTGATGTTTAGTGATTTAATACCAATCCTGCCAAATAGGATAGCGGTGGCTATGATTATTAAAGATCCAAAGACACCAAAATGTATGGGAACTAAACTGAATTCAGTCCTCTATAACTATATAAGCTACTAAGCTTGGATTGAAAATATTATTGTGTTTTCAATTTTAAACTCATAGTTTTGTAGTTAAGTAGAGATAAAAGATGGCTGATAGAGGGCTGCATTAGATCATAAGATCTAGGTGCAATGCTCTCAGATTCAAAACTCATTGACAAAAACCATAAGCTAGAAACTATCTGTGGATATTGCATGAGTAGGCACTAGATAGGGATTTTATGCACAAGTTTTCTGGCATCCATTGATTATCCAGGCTTGCACTGTGTGGCATTACTGTATGGAGAGTTTTGCCTGTTTTAACAACAATTGAATTTAAAACAGACAAAACTCTCTATATGTTTTGCCATTCAGTGCAAGCCAGAGTAATCAATGGATGCCAGAAGGCTTGTGCATAAAATTCCCACCTCGTGCCTACTCATCCAATATCCCCAGACTAGTTTCTGGCTTGTGGCCTTCATCAGTGAGGAGCCTTGGATCTGAGAGTACTGCACATAGATCTTAGCATCTAATGCAACCCTTCAGCAACGACCTTTTATCTCTACTTAGCTACAAAACTATGAGACAAATTGAAAACACTATAATATTTTCAATACAAACTCATCAGCTTATATAGTCATATATGTCTGAACTCAGTTCAGTATGTATACATTTTGGTCTTTTTGGTTCTTTAATAACCATAGCCATCACTATTCTACTAGGCAGGATTGGTTTTAAGCCAATAAATGTCACATGATCACCATTTATTATGCTTGCTCTTAACTGTTATTAAAATAGGCAAAACTCTCTATACATATTGCCACTTAGTGCAAGCCAGAGTAATCAATGAATGCCAGAAGACTTATGCATAAAATCCCTATTTAGTGTCTACTGATCATGTGATGTTATTGGCTTAAAACCAATCCTGCTAGTAGGATAGTGGTGGCTATGGTTATTAAAGAACCAAAGACACCAAAATGTGTATGTACTGAACTGAGTTCAGACCTATATGACTATATAAGCTGATGAGTTTGGATTAAAAATATTATAGTTTTCAATTTAAGTCTCATAATTTTGTAGTTAAGTAGAGATAAAAGGTGGCTGCTGGAGAGTTGCATTAGATCCTAAGATCTAGGTGCAGTGCTCTCAGATTCAAGGCTCCTCACTGATGAAGGCCACAAGCTAGAAACTAGTGTGGGGATATTGGATGAGTAGGCACTAGATGGGGATTTTATGCAGCAAGCCTCCTGAAATCCATTGATTACTCTGGCTTGCACTGAGTGCCAATATGTATAGAGTTTTTTCTGTTTTAATAACAGTTAAGAGCAAGCATAAAAAATGGTTATCATGTTGTGTTTATTGGCTTAAAACAATTGAATTTACAAAAGCCTATACTTTTGTTCCTGATTAATAAGCCGTTTAGAATATTTGTTAACCATAAAGGCTTGTATCCAAATAAATAGTATGCAAAATATTTATTGTTCCTAAAGAATTTTTTTTTCTATCAAAAAAACAAGCAAACAAACATCAACAAACAAATGCGTTATCCAAAAACTTTATAAATTCAAATATATAACATTGAATTATTTTTTTATTATTGTTAATCTTTTATTTACACATGTATTATGATAATTTAATTTATCGTATGATATTAAATTATATAAATAATGTTTACATGCTAACGTATTTTAATTTTGAATTTAAATCTAAAATCTATTTAGTATGATTATATGTCACAATTAATCATTGTTAATATATCTTAACATTTAAAATGTATTATTATTTGAAACTGTTGGCATTTTTTAAAAAATGATTAAGAATTAAACATTTTGGTAGTTCTAAAGTGATGACACCGGTGAAATATTAATATTCTTAATGTTCATTGTTTTAAATGAAATATGAGGTAAAACTTATTGCCCGCACTCGACGAGACTCCTCGTCGACATCTAAAATCACTCTAACTCAGTTCGTTTTCATACGATAAAATTCGTTAAATACGTATTGAATTCGTTTTTAAAAGTTCTGTACGATGGTGACATCTTCCGATTTATTTTAGAAGTAAAAAATAAAAAAAAACGCATTTAAACCTAAACAAAGAAGGAACATTATTTGTGATTGGTTCTTAGCATGCTCTCAGCCGAAAAAGACATTCTGATTGGCTGGAAAGAACAAAGAAACTGCCTGATCAAAGAAAATAAAGAAAAACGCTGAGATTTTCATTTCGAATACGATTTAAATTATTATTAAATAATATTTATGGAAATTAAACATAATTTTCAGAGAGAATAATAAAAAAACAAAATTATTTTCGAAAAATATTGAAGATTTAAGTAAATATATTGAAGATGTAGTAAAAAGAAATATTTACTTTTCTATAACGTAAAAGTCGATCTTTTTGTTTACATTATAACTTTTATGTTGCCGATATAGAATATCTTAGAATAAATAAATAGCAATTTATTTTTGAAAGAACTTTCGTTTTCTTCATGACCTGAAAAATTAATTATATACTTTTTATAAACGTATCTGAGTTGAATTTAATATTATAGGCGAATATGTTTTAACAATAGGCTTTGTCTTCAGTTTGTGAGTTGGCCAATTAAAAGATTTGATTTTTACCTCATACAACCAATGATTTAATTAGCGGTTTAAGGGTTAAAATATAAATAAATCTTTGCTAAATTAAGATAATTTTAATAAATAGATTCAAAATGAAATATAAACATATCTTAAAATAATGTTAATAAAAGTTTAGACTTAAACTAACCCAACAAATGTTATATATGTGTGTACGTGCAAATGGGATAGTAGTTGCATTCAACTTAAATGAACAGTACAGTGAAGAATATTTCTGTAGTGTAATTTTCACTACACCACTCTCAAGCAAAGTAGAGTCTATTTTCTATTTATTTTTAATACTTTGTGGAGAGGTGTAATCATAAACATGTGACTAAAGAATGACAGGTGAAAAAGATGTATGACCCCAGGATGCACATTTCATGCTGACCTAGCACTCATCAGTTGGCCATTATCACCGATAAAATATGTGTAAGAGATTGATCTGGGCCATCTGATGAGTGATTGATCAGCACTAAATATATATTTTGGAGATCTTCTTTTTCACATATCTTGGGTCATATATTTATGATTGCACCCCTCCACAGAGCTGTTAAAAGCAGATAGAAACCAGTCTCAACTTGCATGAGAGCACTACACAAATATTATTAGGTGGATAATCTCTAGTTTAATGAATGACTAATAAAAATTATTAATATATTTCCATTAAATGGTTTGTGTCAAAGTTGAGGGTCGTAAGTTTGACATTTATCAATTAAATAGTAATAAATGTAATAAGTGCTCTTATATGTAACTATAGAGAAGCTTGTTTTTTCTATTAATTAAATATGGCTTAATGCTGTCAAGCTCTTATAGCATTCTTATATTCATAGCAAGATTAAATATAATAATAATGGAGAGATAAGTATTTATATTTGAAGAGGTTAAAATTTATTTAAACTCAATATTAAATATTTAAATTATAGTGTCCATTTTTGGAAATAGGGAAGTATGAGTCTCTACTGTTGATAACATTTAATTATAGGTTATATAGAGACTCCTCATCTTTCCTTCTCTCCAAGGAATGGATGCTATAATTTAAATATTTAATATTGAATTTAAGTAAATTTAAATCTATTCATTTATATACAATTACACTCATCTCTCCAATTATCTAGCTATGAATGTGAGAAGACCATAAGTTTTCGAAATTGCTAAGCCATATTTAATTTATAGAAATAACAAGCTTCTCTATAGTTGTATATGTAAGAGATGTGGTCTGTGCCAGTAATGAGTGCTAGTTCACCATGAAATGTGCATCTTGGGGATCATAATCTTTTTCAGATGTTTTTAGTCATGTATTATGATTACATCCCTCCATAAGATGTTAAAAGTGGACAAAAACTAATCACTACATTGCACAAGAGTGGTGTAGTGGAAATGATACTCAGAAATATTCATTAAGTGAATAATGTTTAGCCTAATGAATGACTAATAAAATTATTAATAATACAATAGTTTCTTTTTATCATCTGTAGTATTAAATTTAACAAATATTAGAAAGTAGGTAGGCCTAGTGGCACGAAAGAATAATATTGTCTTGTGGCAATATATATATAATGAGTTTTGCCTGTTTTAACAACAGTTATACACAAGCATAAGAGATAGTGGTCATGTGATGACTATTGGCTTAATGTTGTCTTTATATAAATATTTAAGGTGGGCACAATAATTATTTGAAAATTCCAAAAGATTTGAAGTCCCATTTAATTACAAATGTATTTGTGTAATGTGAATCAGTACAGATAAAAAATGATCACACTTTTAATGAATAATATTTTTAAATATGTTATTATATTGGTTCAAAGTTAATATAATTTAAAAAAGGTGATTTGCTATGGATAAAAGATTAAGGCAGTTTGTGTGTTGTCATCACCCTTATTCCCAATATAGTATCAGAAATGATAATGAGAAAGACTTTATAATCATTTTTCAGGGGATTCTATATTGGAGAAAGATAATATGTAGATTATATATTTTGATGCAACAACAGAAAAAGTTTTCCAGAATTTGTTAAATTGATTAAAAAAGTAGGAGCAGAATATAGAATAAGGTTAAATATAATCAAGACAAGGGCAATGTAATTGATTAACTAGAGTAATTGCACAAATAATGTGGAGGATGTTCAGTTACAATAGATTTTAGAGTTTGTCTATCTAGACTTCAGTCTAAATCACAATATAAATATTATACAAAGAAAAATGCAAGATTATTGTTTGTTTGAAGGTTTGTGATGATGGCATTTTAATATTAATTATTTATTAGACTATTTCCATCATCTAATATTAAGAACTGAATATCTTTTGAAAAATTTTAAACTTTATTTAAACTTTCCAAATACATTCAACTGTTAGTTAATCAAGAAGGTTAGTATTTAACACAATGTTTTAAATGGTATTTTCTCTCTTCTTTAGGTGTTGTTGGCCTGATCAGTGATGAACCTGGGTCTTTAGATTCTTGAATATTGTATTTTAAGGTAACCCTCTAATCAACTGAACTATTCTGCCAATGGTAACAAACAGTCAGTAGAAATTTTTTTATAGTTATCTATCGTAACGGTCCGGATTTCCTAAAGGAATTAAAGTGGTCGCATCTAACTATAATCGGATTTAGGGTCTTTATATAGGATACTATAAAAGATACGATTTAACTTTAATCCAAGATTGAATCCATTTCAAACAAGATAATTTAAAATTAAGTATTTAATATGGATGCAACAGAGTCTAATTAATCCAATCTTCACCTTTGTTAATTGTTCTGTTATGATCAGTATTTGAACTCAGGGTAGTTTTTACATTTAACTCTCTCCAGGGGTTTCCATCAATATTCTACAGTAGTAATAATACTTAATATAATCTCAGTAGATTTTTTAAAATTAATTTTAACCAAGTTATCAGGATATTAAATTAGTATGATATATGTGTGTGGGTATATGTATTTAATCTTATTTTGTTTGGGAAAATAAATAAATAATTTAAATAAATCAGAGAACTTTTTGAATTTAAAATAAACTTTAACATATTTATTAACAGATAACAATTTAAATTTATTTCAAATAACAAAAAATTATTATTATTATTATTATTATTATTATTATTATTATTATTATTATTATTATTATTATTATTATTATTATTATTATTATTATTATTATTATTATTATTATTATTATTATTATTATTATTATTATTATTATTATTATTATTATTATTATTATTATTATTATTATTAATGTTGTTATTATTATTATTATTATTATTATTATTTACATACATTTCTATTATTTTATGATATCAAATAAATTATACCTTCCCAATCTCCATAGTAGATATGTATCATAACATGAAAAAATTTTAATAAGTTATAGAACAATGAATGAAATTTTATAATTTCAAAATAAAAAAATTATAATAATACTAACCAGCTAAATTTAATTTAATTAATATATGAATAAATGATGATTAAAACAGGCAAAACTCACTATATGTGTTGCCACACACAGCAAGCTAGAATAATCAATGAATGCCAGAAGTCTTGTGCATAAAATCCCTATCTAGTGCCTCTCATCCAATATCCCCAGACTAGTTTCTGGCTTTGGCCTTCATCAATGAAGAACTTTGGATTTGAAAGCACTGCACCTAGATCTTAGTATCTAATGCAACCCTCCAGCAGCTAGTCTCGGGATATTGGATGAGTAGGCAGTAGATGGGAATATTATGCACAAGCCTTGTGGTATCCATTGATTATTCTAGCTTGCTGTGTGTGGCAATGCATATAGTGAGTTTTGCCTGTTTTAATAGCAGTTATAAGCAAGCATAAGAAATGGTGATCATGTGATGTTTATTAGCTGTAAATGATCTTATATTATTCAATCCTTCTGAGGGAATTCCAATTTTATGGGACCCCTTCTTCTATAGGTGGTCATTATTATGAAATAAAAGACCTTTCGTGCAAGAATGATAATCATTTACACAAAGAATAATAAACAAATAGTACTATATTAATTTAGTTAGTAATTTGTCACATGTCTAATATGAAGAACAATGAAATCTTACCTCCATATTAAGTCTACTTCAAGTCACTTTACAGGGAAATCCTAAATTTTATTAAATAAAAAAATATTTAACTCAATGATCTTTCCATTTCTGTTCATCTAATACTTTTTTTAAATGGTCTCTTTCAATATAAATGGATTTTAGAAGCAAAGGAAATAAAATTAGATGTTGAAGCTGATAACCCACAAAGATAATATAATGTGTTAAAATTTGATGGTATTGTCCTATTCCTTTCCATAATGAGATTAATGATGTTCATTAAGGATAAATTTCATTATTCTTCAGTTATCAACTATCGATGAGGCAGTCAGAATACTCCGCTCTTGCATGATGTTGACATTTTTTCCCACAAATTATTTCGTTATCAATTGAAGTTTCATTTTAGATTATATACATGAAGTACGCATATACTTTAGACATTTTAGTAGGAATAAGTAATTACATTATTTTTAGTTAAAACGATAGCATTTTATCCAATAGCAAGTGGTCTTTATTCATGATGAATTTTTTTATACTTATTATCTTCCTAAAATAATTTAGTTTAAATATATAAATGTTTTTTTCTCTAGAATTCCAATTTAGAATGATCTTATGAGTTTCTTTAATTAATAAACAAAAATTATATATAATTTCATTTTAAATTATAATTAATAATACTAAAGAGTAATTTATTTACACTTTTTATTGAGTGGGATTAGAGTTCTTTTCTAATAATATTTTTACCAAGAAGAAAATTTGTTCAAACTATTGATCTATCTTTAATATGTTCAGAATTCGTACACAGCAAAATCACTATACGTAGTAGCAGCTAGTTCATTGGCAAAAGATAGAATTAATTAGGAAATTATTTGCTTTAGTTTTTTATAGTAGAATCGACTTCTGGTAGCAAGTGTTAAATATACTCTTTGATTTTCACAATTTCATATTCGATTATTATTAAAATTATTATAATTAATAATTATATAATTGAATTTTAATTTTTATTTCCTTTGTTTTAGTTGCTAAGATGTGACTTGACCTAAAGGTTATCTCTATGTTTGACATCTTGATTAGCGATTTTAGTCAATTTAAATAATCATTATATATAAATATGATTAAAAAAAAATCATGTTAATATTTATTTTAATCTAAAACAACTATTTATTTAAATGGACTTTTGTCATCAATGTTTTTTATAGTTTAAGCTTTAAGTTATATATCTGTATATATATATTTTAATATAAAAGTATAATGTATATACATTCATGTATATATAAAGAGCCTACTAATAGCTCTAAACAAACTTATTTATTTTATTTTTTATGATAAATGCTACAAGAGAAAATACCTGAAGCCTTTATCTATGATGGCCCCCATCCCAAGACCAGATTCGAGCTATGGCTCTCATCAGTGAGGAGCTATGACATTAGATTCAAAATACTAACTCAAGCCAAGCATTTATCTAATTCTTAAATATTAAGAAAAAGATCGAAATCTTCAAACACCTACATGTCTTCAAATTCACATACATATATATGTATGTGAGTAGTTTTATGTACTCTCACATTATGATGATTCTCCTGATTTCTTCCCTTTTTTTTAGAACACAGTTAGTTGGTGACTTCTAAACATTAAGTACTACCACACTGGGTTAAGTTATGGGAATATTTGCCATTGTCATGTGAGCAGCCTTTTTGAATATTCTTCTTTGTATCTTTTCCTCTATCCAATATTTTTGTATTTTCCCAATTGAACATATTCATTTGTACATACATGGCTTACTACTTTGGATATATCTGTTGTCTTTTTTCTAAGCATCAGTTTGTGCTTTTTCAATTACTTTTCAATGGGATGATTGGTCTCTGAGTATACATTCTCCCACAGTCACATGATATTGTTTAGATGCAGTTTTTGTTTTTCAGCATTTTCAATTTAGGTTTTGTAGATGTTAGAATTTCTTTTAGTATGCTATGGCTTTAGAATGCTGTTCTAATGTTATATTTATAGCAGATTTTTTTTAGTTTGTCTTTTATTCCTGGTATGTATTGATAGATTACAGTATCCATAATAGTTTTTTCTTTTGATGTTTCTTTTTTTTGTCTATTTAAAGTTTTTTTAATGACAGCTGATGGATAATCATTCCTTTTGACAATTTGTTCTATGTAGATCTTTTCTGTTTCCAAATCACTAACTTCTGAATAAACTTCTTTTGCTCTTTTCCATAATGATAAAATAACTCCATGTTCTGTGTTTCTGGAGTGATTGGATGTATATACTAAGAATATTCTAGTGTGTGTGGTTTCTGTAGACTGTAGTTTTGATTTTGACATGAGGGAATATTATCACAGGAATAGCTAAGTATGCCAATTTATGTTCTTGTGAATTTATTTGAAGGGAATATGTTATTGATGAGAGACCAAAATGTTTGCAGTAGTGTTTTACCATGTCACCATACAACAGATGGACCATCAACATAATGAAGTTAAATTTTATATGGATGTGGAATAGTGTTTATGGCTGTGGTTTCAAGTTTTTTTTAATTTTGTTGGAAGAATTCTGTGTTGTATTGGAAATATATTAATAGTTACATTATATTATCAATAGAGTTGTTTTGGTTTGTAAGATATCATCATTAAATCATTTTCTTACAATAAACAAAGTTTCATCACAGGAAACGTTTGTAAATAAGCTTTCTACATCAAAATGTCAATTCTTTAAATTTTCATGTACTTGATTAATTCTACAAAATGCTTTGAATTCCTAACAAAGATCAAAGAATAGAACTTTGAAAAGAAATCTTGATAAGTTTGCCAAGGTGAATTTCTAAAATTAACAGTAGATCTTAGTGGAACATGGTCCTTATGGATTTTAGGTAGACCATAAAGATGAGGAATTTTGATGAAATGCAATGTTAATTTATTTTTTCTGAATCAATGAAGGATCTGTGATGTTTTCTGATTGATAATTGCAATTTTGCTGTACTCAGTAATAGATATTTTGCCATCATTTTTTATAGACCGCTGTTAGAAATTCTTGTATTTTATCATAATAAATTTATATCCATTACAATTATGACATTGCTTTTGTCAACAAGGAGAATGATTATAGATTTATTTGCTTTGGGAGACTTAATAGCTTTCTTTTCATCATAAGAAATGTTTAATTTCAATTTTTTTATCTCTTTAGTGTTCTTTTTATTTGCCAGGATAATTCTGCTGCTTATTTTACAGGCAATTTTTAATGAATTCCTCAGTGGCTGTCATTATATCTAATAAAGGACTATTAAGTGATGTGATAGGAAGGTTTTATCCTTTTTCCAGAACAAAAATTTCAGAATCCATTAGGCGTTTAAAACTAAGAATGTTAACAGTTAAAGCTGGTAGATTGTTTAATATATTGAGACTTTTGATATGCCCATATAGGTTTCCAAATTTTTTTTTGACATTATTTCATTTTTCCATGTCATTTAGAATGTAGTCATTTTACTTCTTGAGAAACTCTTGTGATGTAAGTTTATTTTTTAGAAAACATTTTACTTCACCAATGGAATGCAAAAACTTTTGAGATTTATTTTTTTCTTTTAACAAGAGTCACTTGCTTTCTGAATAATTTTCTCATCTCTCTGGGAATGAATTGGAGGTTTTAGTTGCAAACCTTTTGGTATAATTCCTTCAAATTTATATTTACGTAAGAAAGTTAAACGATTTTCTATTTTGGCAGGTTTTTATAATGTATAAAGTTTGCTATAGTATAAGATCCATACTGAATATTTAGTATTTGTGAGAGAGTTTGGAATGATAGCATATTAATATTAATTATTTGTTGGATTATTTCTATAAATCTAATATTATGAACTGAATGTCTTTAGAAAAATTTTGAACTTTATTTAAACTTTCCAAATACATTCATCTATTAGTAATAGAACATTATTAGATGATGGAAATAGTCCAATAAATAATTAATGCAAGTCTATTGATATTAAAGGCAGTTATAAAATTAGTGTCAATGCAGAAAAATAGAGGCATAACTGGTGTAGATTAATCAATAATTTAATATGGTTTATTGCAGTATATGGGTGCAAGGTATTGATAATGAGAATAGAGGGGATAAAAATTGATACTTTTAAAATGAAATGTTACCAAAGGCTATTTGGGATGCCTTAGACAACCAAAAGAACAAATGAATGGGTTTTGATAAAGGAAGACATACAAATACAATTGTTGGAGATGATAAAGTGAAGAAATCTATGCGATTTTGGACATGTGTTGAGATAGGTGGACATCCTGATAAGGTTGTCCTGATTAGAGTTATAAATTGTCAAGATAAAGAGAAGAACCAGCCCATCATGGATGAATAATATAGAATGAAGAGGGTTAACAGTATTTGAATTGTTCAGAAAAGCAGAACAAATTGGCCTAGAAGCAGTTTGTCCATACTATCATCCATTGTTGAAATGATAGATCAAAAAGTTGATGATTAGAATTAAATGATCAATACATTCATGTATTTAATGTATTATTGTATTATTTTTACTTCTAATTAATCAATAAATTTATTAACTGTTAAATTATTCCAGTGAAGTTATTTAATACTGAAGATTAAATATTGTGTATCTTGCCTCTTGTTCACATATAATCACTAGGATCCTTACAACCCAGGCTAGTTCCAAATTAATAGCATTTGAGATATAAGTATATGGATATCTATATATTTAATTGACACTGACGTAATTGAGCTCATCTTTAAAATTGACTCATTTTATTTATATATTTCATGTTACTTATTATTTCATGATATTGGATAGCTTTAAACATTGCTATAATAATCCCAGCATTTTTTAATGTATACTTTTTGAAGTTAATTAATTACTTAAGTATGTTCTTGCAAGAAGATATATTAATGACTTCTCTTGCATAATATGCCTCATTATTGGCATTGCTTATTGATAATTAGCTTAAGATTTTATAGTATACCTCTTTTATATTTAGCAACAAAGGATGATTGTTGAGATTAGCTCCTATGTGTACTACTTATATTTCCTTTGATAATGATCTACTGATTTCTTTGATCTTGTCGAGTTAAAGAAATAATTGTAGCTGTTGGATTATTTCCATATACCCATATAAATTCCTAACTTTTCATATTATTATAAATGTATTTTAATTGTGTTCCCAATGAAGATTGCATTTGTAATGAGTACCACAAAATGACTTGACAACTTAGAGCTTGAATATAATTTTACACCTGAGAAACAAAGAATCTAAATGTTTATAAGTAAAATTACAAAGCATCACATGATCACATTTCTTTATGCTTACACAAGTTGTTTACACAAGAGTTTAGTCTCTATGCAAAATTGCAAAGGGTAGAAAATTTAATTGTAGTGAATTTTTGACTAAAGTGTGTGTATATATATTATAAGGGACTTGAACTTTCAAGCTCCCTACATTTATCCAAACTATCATATACAACCGATACACATGACCACATATATGTGAAAAAAATAAATGATCTCCAATATATGTATTTCATATGCATTTCACATGCATGTGGTCATGTGTATTAGTTGTGAAAGATAGATTGGATAAATGTAGGAAGTTTGAAAGTTTGAGTTCAAGTCTCTTATAATTACATTAAATTTAGTATAGACAATATAAATATATTTAAATATTACATATTCAGCCTATCCCTCTTCTGTATAATTAAATGGACATATTAAGGTCCTATGTGTGAGGATTCAGATTGACTTAAGGTCAACATGGGTATGACAGTAATATTGGCATCAACAAAGGCTTTGAGCATTTCATACTCAGGTTTTCAATAAAATGGATGACTGAAGAATTGGAGAGTGGAGAAGATTGAAGTTTGTCCATTAAAGTTTAAAGATTTGCTATCTTAATATAAACTGAGCCCTGGTTCAGCATGAAATACATATATTGGAGATCATTTATCTTTTCCTTGTGTAGTCATGTATATCAGTTGTGAAGATAGATTGGATAAATGTAGGAAGCTTGAAAGTTCGAGTTCAAGTCCCTTATAATTACATTAAGTTTTGTATAGATAATATACATTTACTTATCTATACAGATAAGTAATTGTGTTGGTTTTTATTTATATTTTTTTTAGTTAGTTTATACACACACATATATATATAATTATTAAATGGGAAAAAACTGGTTTACAGATACTAAAATCATAATGATGATGCTATAGATGCTAAGGTAGAGATGTATGCATAGCAAGAGTTCAAATACTAAAATAATGATGATAACATATGTGTAGAAATAATTTCTATTTAAAGTAGAACAGAAGAAAAAAACATTGTAAAAGATTGGATCACACTTTTGGATGTTGGAGTTTATTTAGTCATACTTTCAGTTAACAATAATGGATGGTGAATTTTGTCATTAGTTTAAAAACGTATGCTGCTATGCAATTCTATGAAGTGTTTTCTGTTTCAGACACTGCACTCACCAGTCATTACATTTACCAACCCAAAGGTCAGGCATAACTTTCACTAGATTCAAATGCTCGCACCATTTATGAGTTTTTTTTAAGACTCAAAAGAGCAAGGCTTAACTTTGTTAGTATTACATATTTAAAAATTACATAGCTAATTGTGTTTAAATTGAGGTAGACTTCTCGGTTTTCTTGTGTGCATTTTATTATCTGATAATTGAATGCTTTATGTATCTCAGGATTTCAGATAATTATTTGTTTTAAAAATATTTAAATGGTGGTCAGATATTTGGAAAAAGGGGTAGTACATGGTTATATATATAAAATTATATATATATTGAAATGAATGTTTTCACAAGTGAAAGATGTTTTATGAAGCATGCTTTTAGGATTAACTGTATTTATTCTAATAAACATGGTTAATCCTGGAAACATGCTTCATAAAATATATATATGGAAAATATTAAGAATGTTTTTTTTTATGCAAGAGGAGGAACAATGAGGTGGATTAGTGTTATGGCTATATCATAAATGTGTAATCTTGATGGTGTCTGTGTATAATTTTAAGGGAAAGTAGAAAAGAACATAAAGACAATTTATATATATAATTATTTAATATAAAGTTGAAAATGAAAAAAAAAATCTATTTAATACAAATATTTTATTTGGCTTATTTTTGATTTTACAAATTTTTTTAATATTTAATGCAATAAAGAAAGATTCTTTATCTCTAAAACAAGATTGGTTTTTTTTTTTTAATGGACATATATTTTTACATAATGGATTAAAAAGGAATTTTATTTTTTAAAAAAAACCTATTTTTGATGAAAAATAACTATTAAAAAAAGAAAAAGAATTACTCTAATTCTATTTATAAATTCCACAGTATCTTACTATAAATAGTGGGTTCAGTACAACTGATGAAATTGTAAATATGCATCACAAAAAACAGCAGTTGTGGTGGTCTTTGCATTGATTGAGTTTCAATTCTTAGAAAAATGCAGTTAAATGATTTGTCTAATAGATATTGCTTTCTGTATCAGAAGTTTAGAGATGATGGAATTTGATCTGAATTGAGAACTGCCAGCATTTATTTTGTATACTTTGATAACAAAGATATGTCAAACCAGAAATTTATATGGCAAGACAACCTACTGATAGATTCAAGTGTACATATTAAACTATGATAGACAAGTAATTATAAAGACCCATTGAAGAGTTTACTGTTGCTAGACATGAAATCTTTTACACATATACAAGGATAAACTTGATTTTGGGTACTAAATCATGTATCAGGAATTAGGATTCAAACTAATTCAAATCCATAAGTTGAGTGATGTCCCAATGACTATTTCTGGTGATTTATTTAGTATTTATTTATCACCAAATATAATTTTATTACTATCTATTTTCACTGGTATTCAATCACACATTCAACCATATATGTATAACATTAATTAATAGATATATGGATGTCATTTTCCTATGGAAAGAATATTCTGGATGAGCTACTATCTAATAATTTTCATAATTTTTTGTCAAGGATGCTAGTTAAAGACTCAGCCTGTGAACTTGCTTCTCTGGAGTTAAGACACACACATTATTACTTATAATTAATTAGAGATTTAAATGGTATGGTGTAGATAAATTTTAATAATTTATGATTATTAAGAAAGCACACATACAAAGAAAACCTAATACATTATTTACAAATAATATATGAATATAAAAGAGAAATATTAAATTAAGTTATATCAATCAAGAGTAAATATGTATGTAAACAAAATACCATTAAATGAGATTAATAGTTGTTCAAATTTAAATCTAATAACATGAAATGGTAATTGCCCAATAATTAGTTCATCAATTCATATAGTTATTAACTATTCAACAAGAGTTAAACTATATTATTAAACACCAAACACATATAAGGCCTTCTAACACTATATAAATATCTTGCCACACATTGCTTTATATGTTCAATTATTAAAGTACGTATACTATTTTTTTGCCTTTTTAGTTAAAATATTTGCCTTTTAACTTTAATTGCAATTTATATGCATATATATTTTAAATGATTTTTTCTCTTTGTTATTGCAATATCCAGTACTAGTCGGATATTTATATGGTCGAGGTTTGAGTGAGATTTATCGCACTCAACAGTGACAAGTATATTATATAATTAACACATGAACACGGTAGTGGAGTTAATAGGTTTATATACATAAATACATATACAAGGATTAATATATAATACAATTATTACAAAGATAAACTGACTAACACATTATTATACAACTCTAGTCTTAAAGGCCCGCAGGCTTACAATAAATAATATTAAAGTCTATACGACCTGTAATGGTCCCTAGGTCTACCTTGGTACATTCGGAGGTAGACCTCTCCGTGAGACGAGCTGAAAGTGAAGTAGTGTCTGTGCACTCAGGAAAATGCATCCATCCTTCAACTTCACCTAGCAAGTCTGACCTTGTTTTTTCCCGCCATCCCAGTTTGTAACACTCTCTATTTCCATTGGTCATCCCATGACACGAGGTACAAAGTAGTCAGTCTGGTTATCTCTGACCAACCTTAATCGTTTCTGTGATGCCTTTAGCATACACGCACATACTTGAATATTTGTAATAGTTACATTATTATTGCGTATCTCTGTTAATAAGCATACACACACATACTTGTATTCATTTGTAATAGTTACATTATTATTGCATGTATCTGTTAATACACACACATACATGGAGTTAATAGAGTTATTATTATTGCGTGTATATGTGAATACACACACACATAGCACGCCTCCCCCAAGTTCAGCGACATACTTTTTTTTAAAAAAAAGATTTTTTTTTTCATTTCTTCTTCTCTGAACTTAACACATAATCGTGCAGGCGGAGGGGAATTTTTGTTCTCCTCTTTGCGCGTGGGGGTGATTTAATTTCACCATCTGTGACTATTTCATTTTCTTCACTATTTTGACTTTCTTCGTCAGCAGTAATGATTTCTGTTTCACTTTTAGTTTCATAGTGAGTATCATTTTCTTTGTCATTACTTTTAAACAATTGCGGAGTACAGAATTCTGTTGTTGCACTCTTGCACAATTGGTTAATGTGCTTACGCAATTGTTTGCCATCTGCCATACGGACAGCAACCACTTGTTTACTTAAATGGCATACCACATATGCCTGAGTCCATGATTTATTTAAATTATTTTTCACCCAGACTCGTTCATTAGGTGAAAATTTGTTGTTTGTCGTAATTGGCATTTGATGCTCTTTTGATGGCATTATTGCTGAGAGCTTTGTACGTAATTTCCGGCCTAAGTATTTTTCTGCAGGTGATCTGCCCGTTTTAGCTGTGGGTGTGGAATGCTGATATAGCAACGCCATGAAAACTGCCTCTTGGAGTCTTCCTTTTCCCAATTTATTTTTGATGACTTTAAGCTTTGTACTGCTTTCTCGGCCAGTCCATTTGATTGGAGGTGGTTGGTAGGGGGAGGTAAGGATGTGTTTAATCCCCCATTCCTGCATAAATTCGGCAAATTTTTCAGACGTGAAACCGGTTCCATTATCGGATACGAGGGTTTACGGTAGCCCGTGGTATGAAAAATTTCCATGAGCTTGTCCAGCATCTCATCCGAACTTGTGTTTTTCACTGGTTTATATTCTGACCATCCTGAGTAGGCATCGACCACTACCAGAAATAATTGTCCGTGGATTGGACTGCAGTGGTCAATGTGAATTCTCTGCCAAGGTTTCTCTGCTTCTTTCCAAGCTTCATATTTTGCTGGGGGTGCTTTTGCACATGACTGACAGCTAGAATATTTTTTTATGAATGTTTCTATCTCAGTGCTGATTCTTGGCTACCATACATAACTACGGGCTAACGCTTTTGCCCTGACAATGCCTGGATGACCTTCATGTAATAAATTTAGTATGTGCGATCTACCTATTTTTGGTATTAGGACCTGATTGCCTTTAAGAATGCAACCTTTACATATTGATAATTTTTCGCGAGATTTCCATAGCTCTATGTACAAAAACAGAGGACGCTGTGCTGGCCAGCCTCTTCTAATTTTTTCCATCAGCCATTTGTAGCCAGCGTCTTCATTAGTCCATGCTGCTACTTTTCGGCTATTAAGAGTCTGGCTTTGAAGTGCGTCAATATAATTGATCTCTATTTCGCTTGTTGTATTCTCTGAGTTGTCAGGCATTCGGGATAACGCATCGGCGTGACCAATATTCTTTTCCTTTCTATATTCCAGACTGTAATCATACCCGGTGAGTATGTTAATCCATCTCAACATGCGCGGGCTGAGGTGTTCCGGAATTTGTTTGATGCCTAAAATTCCCAGAAGTGGTTTGTGGTTTGTCATGATTTTGAAATAATGACCGTATAGATACTGGTGGAATTTACGAATTCCGAATACTATAGCTAGCGCTTCCTTATCCAGCTGACTATAATTTTTTTCAGCTTTGGACAAAGTGCACGACGTGTATGCTATGGGATGTTCCCCAGATTGAGCTGGGTGACATATTATGGCCCCCACTCCATATTCTGTTGCATCAGTCGTTAGTGTTATTTCAAGATCGCTATCATAGTGTACCAGTAATTTGTTTGATACAAGTAAAGCTTTGGTATTTTGAAAAGCCCTTTCTTGTGTTACTTCCCATTTCCATTTCTGATTCTTTTTCAGTAGCTTGTATAATGGTTTGGCTATGAGAGCTTTGCCCTCTAGGAAGTTCTCAAAATAGTTTACCAAACCCAAAAAAGCCTGCAATTGTTTTACGTTACTAGGCTTTCTAGCTTCTGACACTGCTTTGACCTTTTCAGGGGATGGCCTTGTCCCAGAGCTAGAGACTATGTGCCCTAAAAACTTTAATTCAGTGGCCTTCCATATACATTTTTCAGTGTTTAATTTCGCTCCAAACTCTTCTAGCCTTTGACAGACAATAGTTAGACGACAATGCAATTCATTTTCTGATCTTGCAGTAATTAATATGTCGTCAAAATAAGGGATAACGCCCTCACATCCAGTAAGCAGAGTTTCAATTTTTGCTTGGAATATACTGGGAGCGGACGCTATGATAAAATGGGAGGCGTTTGCATTTGAATAGACCCACATGAGTAGTCAGTGTTAGAATTTCGGCAGTCTTATTTGTTACTGGAATTTGATGGAAGGCCGCATCTAAATCTAATTTAGCAAAATATTTTGATTTTTGCAGTGATGCTAATATTTCTCTGGAGTTTGGAATGGGGTAGGCGTGTTTATTTAGAGATTTGTTGACAGTTATGCGATAATCGCCGCACAAGCGTATCTGTCTGTTAGGTTTGGTGATAACCACCAGAGGAGTCGCCCACTCTGTCTCCTCTGTCGGTTCTAGAACGCCATTCTTCACTAACTCATTTATGGTTAATTTTTCAGGAGTGTTGGGTTCTGCTAATCTGTTAGCTATTTGTATGACCCCTTTTCCTGCAAAACATAATAATGTCACTGTTTTATACACATCTTCCTCTACTCTGTTAATAAAACAGTAATTTTCAATCTGTTGAACATACAGGGGCCACTCATTTGCCTCTCTGACGTCAAACTCGGATATTGTCAATTGCATTTTAAGCAATTTATATAACTAACTCGTTTAATACCGCTACTTCAATAATTCTGCCTGACTTATTTGGTTGTCAGCAGACTGCTAGGGTTCAAATTGAACTGTTACGACTGCACCAGTGCAATATCCAGTACTAGTCGGATATTTATATAGTCGAGGTTTAAATGAGATTTATTGCACTCAACAGCGACAAGTATAGTATATAATTAAAACACGAACACGGTAGTGGAGTTAATAGGTTTATATACATAAATACATATACAAGGATCAATATATAATACAATTATTACAAAGATAAACTGACTAACACATTATTATACAACTCTAGTCTTAAAGGCCCGCAGGCTTACAATAAATAATATTAAAGTCTATACGACCTGTAATGGTCCCTAGGTCTACCTTGGTACGTTCGGAGGTAGACCTCTACGCGAGACGAGCTGAAAGTGAAGTAGTGTCTGTGCACTCAGGAAAACGCATCCATCCTTCAACTTCACCTAGCAAGTCTGACCTTGTTTTTTCCCACCATCCCGGTTTGTAACACTCTCTATTTCCATTGGTCATCCCATGACACTAGGTACAAAGTGGTCAGTCTGGTTATCTCTGACCAATCTTAATCATTTCTGTGACGCCTTTAGCATACACGCACATACTTAAATATTTGTAATAGTTACATTATTATTGCATATCTCTGTTAATAAGCATATACACACATACTTATATTCATTTGTCATAGTTACATTATTATTGAGTGTATCTGTTAATACACACACATACATGGAGTTAATAGAGTTATTATTATTGCATGTATATGTGAATACACACACACATAGCAGTTATAATTTTCAGGGCTACAAGTTTCATCATCTTCTTGATGAAAAACATCTTTTTGATAAAAAAAAAAATACAATTCTATTGCATCCATATTCTAACAGTAGGGACTTCTAACAGATTTATCTTGGTTGGTAGTGCTTGTAAGAGTTAACTTTTTAATTTAAATCTTTAGGCATGGCATTTCTCATGCAACAATTTTCCAGTTTTGAAAGGTTTTACATGGATCCAGGCTTAAATGGGTATACTTAAGAAAGTCATGCAATTATTTTCCATAATGTATAAAAAGTAATTTTCTGAGCTTAGTAAATTGGTATTGAACTTGTGTTGTTGTTTTTTTTATTGACTAGCACTACAGTGTAATCTTGTGTAAATAACAGATTAATTTTACAGTCCCAGACAGTAGAAGTCTCTTAAATCAATAGCTAATATGTTAAATAGTCTACTGATTATTTTTTCTTTTTTCCACGCCTTTTTCTATTAAAAAGAAAATTAAATTTAAATTAAGCTAGCCTCCCCTTATAACCTCCCACCAAAATGTTTATCCATCCCTTCTCTAATTAAAATGTTAATTTAATTCTTCATTTGTTTAATTAAAGTTTTATATAATTTTTTTTAAAATTGTAAATAAATTCTTTACTTAAAATATGGATTGTTTTTTTTTTAAACATCTGCATTTGGAATACATATTGTTTTACCAATACTATTTTCTATTTCCAAAATCTTTGGTTGAGCAACATCAAATAAATTCTCACTTATCTAATGAATTTAATTAATACTCAATTCCTCCACATGCAAAAAACAATTTGCTTTTGCTCGTGACAGAAAAAGAAAGAAAAAAATTATTATTATGCTGACCAAATTTCAATTTTTACTACATATTTCCAATCAAATATATTGACTCCACTTATAAATGACTTGTAGTAAATTGTGGGTAATCAAATATTTAGATTATAATCTTATCCTTTTTTTTGTCTTATTATTTGTTGTTGATGAAATTTTTTACATGAAAGCTAAACAAGTTATAAGGCCAAATAACTCTAGATTCAGAGTTTAATTCACCATTATAACTTTTTGTGCATGGATCCCATAAAATTAAATGGATGCAACAATATATATTGGTGATGTATTGGTGGAAATGTGAAAATATTGAAGAATCTTTGCAACATTTAGAAATATTTTTCCAATAATAAAATGAAAAGAGTATAAAGATAAATTTGCTACCAATGAAATATTATTTTTAGATCATATAATTGGGAGTAGGGGCATAAGACCTCATTTTGAAAAGATGTAAGCAATTAAAAATTTTCTCGTATCCAAATTAAAAAAACAAAGTCAGATCATTTTTAGAATTACGCAATTTCTATAGAAGATTCTATCAGAAATTTACACATAATATTGTAGCCATTGCTGAGATTACTGAAAAAGAATGGACTAAATGGAATTCCAGAGCATGATGATACATATGAATTAGATTAGGCTTTTAGGAATAGATAATACTTCAGTAAATCCTTTGTTGTTGAAACAGAGCAGTGTTTCTAAACTATGAGTTATCAGGAGGACAAGCAAATCAGAGTTCTTTCTTTTATAAAGCAATTTCCAAAAGACCCAGAGATTAATTATATTATTATAGAGAAAGAGACCTTAGCTATAGTCTGGGATTTTCATAAATTTAGACAGTATTTGCTCAGATAAGAGGTGATTATGATCACTAATCACAATAGCCTTGAATTCCTTAATCACAGTTATCCAACTAGTAGCTCCTTGGCTTGTTGGAATCTAATTTTACAGAAAATTAATTATACCATAAGTGATTGTAGAGGATCAGAGAATGGAATATAATATACATGTACTTAGTCACAGTTTTATTCAGCTGTCTCAGTAACATTTAGATGTGGAAAATGCATTTATTACAAATATAAGTCTGTCTATTGATGAAACCATTGAACATGACTTAAAACCAGCTTTCCATTAAACAGAGATGAGATGTACAATTAATATCACTGATTAACCAAGCACAGATATAAAATAGAAAAAGGAATTTTGACGTACAAAAATTGAATGAATGAATGAATGGGGAATGGTGATTTCATCAAACATGAGAAACTCACCCATAAGGTATATTTATTTGGTGGTAATGGTGTTATACTATCTATAAAATAGAATACTTCTTAAAAATGCAGTTTCTCTCAGTGTAAAGAAAAGTGTGATATATGCCAGTGGATAAAACCATCAAATAAAAATTCATAGTTGGCTTGCAGAGACCTAAAGAAATCATGGCCCTAGACTTCTATGATCATTTGCTAATCTTAAAAGTACCCAGTAATGGTTTATGATTTATTTTCAAAATTTATAGCAGTGTATCGCATATATTAGGCTATAATCCATCATACCATCAAGTTACTGGAAACACATAGCACTTCCAATCATGGGGAAGCCTTAGGTTCTGATTTCAGACCATGGAACCCCATTTATATCAGAGGAGTGGAATAAGTAGGAGGTCAAACTAAAAAATATAACACATACTTACATGTCAGGAGCCTTCAGTCCTTCTCATGTGAGCACTGTTACAACTATTTAGTACATACTGAATTTAAATTTTTGAGATTGGATGAAGCAGTTATAGCAGGTGATTAACTATATAAAGTGGTCTGTACATGAATTCGCTGGTTTTATATCTATTCATTTGTATGTAGGCGAACATTACACAAAGCTAATTTTAAATCTTTCCTCCTGATGATTCTTGAGGAATCTACTGATACAGAATTAGATAGAATCTAAGCTCATCAGAAACTAACATGTGGGGATAAAAATGAAAGAGAGGGCAAAAAGCTTAGACAACAAATTTAGAGTGGGTGATCAAGTGATAATTAAAATCTCCAGAGTGAATCGTTTTATCTATATTAACACAGATATGAAAAATCTACTACTGAAAAAGAAAATAAGCTTAATGTTGTTGAAGAAACCCGACAAAATCAACATACTGATTGTTATTATTGATTTCAATGCTAAAGAATGAAGAGAAATTTTTTTTATTTACTTCCTTCTTTTTTAAAAAAAAAAGACGCATAAACATCTTAATACCTGTTTACTTTAAATGATGCAAGTAAATTTGTAAAACTCTTAATTTTACAAAAGAAACAACTGTTCCAGTGAAAAAGAACTTGAATTTATTTTATAATGGGATTTTTTTTGTATGCATTAAGGAGCTGGTTTTAATGTTAATAATAAAAGAAAATCTAAAATTATACGCTAGTATATTATATAAGTTAATATAAAGAATTATATTGTAAAATTACTAATTGAAATATATATATAAAATAATTAGAAAGAAAAGAGAAAACTGGGGGAGGGAAACAATTATGAAATTATTTGTTAATATATTATTTTCATAATTAAGGAATAAAAATATTAAGTGAATATTAAAACTAAGCTGATAATGGTGGGACAGAGTTTCTATCTTAGCACTAGTGAAGCATTCCATGATGGAAAAGTAAATTTGTGATTATGAAATAATTACATGTGGGAATACTTATCTATGAGAATAGAAATATTAATTCTATTTACCACATATTTAATTGCGTTTACTGTAGATGTTTAATTAGATAAGAGATATATGCCCATGAGTTATGAGTAATTAATTTTTGACCAGAAATATCAAGTTCAGGCATATCTGATAGCTTTCATTGGAGTAAATATTTAACAATAATTGATTAACTTTATAGGATTTAAGTTTTTTTTATTGATATGTGACATTTGAGCTAAAATAAAAGGTTTGATTAATAGAACATGACATCACGTCAACTTATCTAATAAATAATAATGATAATCAAACAATTTGTTGCTCTGAAAGTTCATAAGATTAAGCACTGGAAGTGATGGAGAGGAAGCATGTGAACTTTGAACTCCAAAGTCTGCTATACAAGACAATATTTCCATCATCTATCAGTAAATGTTGAATGTATTGTACATTTTGAACTTTATTTAAATTTTTTCAAATACAAACTTGTTATAATAACACACAAATAGACAACACACTTTAGTAATAGCACAATGTTTTGAATAATATTATTCTCCACTCTTGTTCAGATGTTGCTGGCCTGACCAGTGACCGTATTTGCATAAGAGTCGAACTAGCACCTTTAGATTCTCAAATATCGAATTTAAGGCAAACAATCCAACCAACTGAGAACATTTGTCTTAAATTCAATAGTCAACCTGATCTAAGGTGTGAGTTTGACTCCTATGCTAATACTGTCACTGGTCAGGCAAGCAGCACCTGAAGAAGAATGGAGAATAACACTACTCCAAACCTTGTAACATTACTAACCTGTGTTATTTATTTGTGTGTTATTATTAACAAGTTGTTTGTATTTGAAAAAGTTTAAAATTTTCTATACATTCAACATTTACTGATAGATGATGGAAATAGTCCAACATATTATCACATCTAATATACCATCATTACAAACCTGGCAAATATTCTATTTGTTTGCTTATAAAAATCCATTTAATTAAAGTTTCAGTTTTCGCCATCTATGCCTCATCAAGGCTGAATGGGACTAATACAATATATAAAGAGATAAAATATATAATAAATTATATCATGTAATTTTATAATTTTAAAAATGTACATTTAAGTCTAAATATTATAAAATTTATAATATAAAATAATAATAAAAAAAAATTAAAAAGTTTATATAGTCAGGATAAATACCATTATTGCAAAACCTTTGGTTCTCATTTATTTCAAATTTAGAACATCTATGAATACAAAGTCTTTCAAATACATAGCTATAATTGTAATAGGCAAATGCTTAAAAAATTCCTGTATCTTAAAAAAGGTTACTAAAGAAAAAAATCCATTACTGTACTGATATTTATTTGATATGAAGAATTTTTCAGCATTTTTTAAAACAGTTGATGTAACCAAAGCTTTTCCATACATTTCTTCTCTTCATAATGTTAATTTATTTGCATCACATGATTCCTGATAATCTATTAATTAAGTGAACTAACTATCCTTTCAATCAGCTGGTCATTTATTTTCTTGTGATTATCATTTATATTAATTTTATTATTGTCAGCATTGTATCATCATCAGTTAACCAATCATTCATGCAGATTTTCTTCTTTAAATGTGGTCATGTCTTCAGAAACCAAATTTGTTGCTTTCAGTTATTCTTCATATTTTATTTTTTTTACTAAATTTCATTGTGAAATAATGAGTTACAGATTTATATTTTTTGATTATATGTTTTGTCTTCTTCATAATGGCTGACTTAATAAAGCCTAGATGTTAAAGCAATACTCTCACCATCATTTTTTTTTTTCTAATTTGTTTTAAAAATGAACAATGTTTTGCATAAAATTTCAAAATTATGTTTTTATATCGTTCTTGAGAATTAATAAGTATTACAGCTCTTCACATACCATATAGATAAGTATATTTTAATATGATTTTGTAACATTTTGGTATTTTTCAGTGATAAATATCCTATAAGAATTGTTGCGTTTGTCTATATTTTTGTGACATTGTGTTGGCTGATGTAAAAGTTCTCTAAAATTAGGTTTCAAATTTGTGGAATTTGAAATAACTGGAGATTATCTGGAAAGAATTGTATACTTCACCATCATGTCTTTTACTAAAAAGAAGTCATTCAAAGATCAGCCTTTCAAGCTAATTGCACACTTAGCTTGAAAGGCTGATCTTTGAATGTAATACAATTGTACACATAGCGTCATATAAAAATAAATGCTTATTTACTTAAAAAGAAGTCAATAAAATTTTGTAAGGATTTTTAAAGTTAATATCATGCATTTTATGGAATAGAAAACCCATCAGGATGTTTTTCCTGATCTTTCCAGAATTATAGCTGAGTATGGAACTGTAGATAAAGAAATGCTTTAAATTTAACATTGACTCTGCTGATCTATTTATCACTATTGAATGCTGAAGAAATATTTGACATTTACTGTTAAAAAAAAGGGGAAATAGTAATGTAAAGTGATTATCCCATTGAAATGTATTGTTATAAATTAATCTGTGGATCTACTTATTTTAAATGCTCAGAAGAAAATTGAAATGGAAACTCTCCTAGGAAAACTGCCATTGAATGAATCAAAAGAGGCTAAAAGATTAGACATTCAAGTTTAATGATTAATGTCCATGTTCCCACATTTACAGATACAAATTATAAATGTGAGCTCACAATGATGTTAAAGTAAATTAACCGAACTTTCTCTAGCCATTCTCAAAGAGTTATTGTAAGTTACAAAAAATTTTCCCTCTTGCACATGATTACCATATAATTGCCAATATGTAAATACATTTTATTATTATCATCATCACCATATAATTCTATTCTTTAATTAAAGTTATTGTTGTTTTTCATCTGAACCAAGCTGATTATTTATTTTGTTAATGTAATAAGTTATTAGGTGAAGAGGCATAATGATCAGGAAATATAATTGAATATGTATGGAAACTTGTTTTTATGCATGTTCAGTTTGATCATTGCTTGTGACTAGTAACGACTTTTCAATTAAAATTGAATTGTATGTACACTGTTACCCATTAGTTATCTTTAAATCCCCCTAGACAAAAATTAATTTGCAAATATTGTGGGTTTTTTTTTCATTTTACTGTTAACTGGATTACTACCAATTGTTAAAAGGGTGCTTACCGATACGATATATATATATTATAGTGGCCATCCAACATACAAGGCTGATATAACAAGCATGCAGTGGATTGTTAAAATTATTTTAAATTTAAAGTATTATTTTTTGAATGTGCATACATTTGTGTGCATTGATGACATATATATATGGGTTAAATTAAGTGTGAAAAAGCTTTAACATTTATTAAATGTTTAATAAATAACTTAAATCCATGTAAGAGGGCTTAAATTAAAAAAAATGAAATAATTATATTTTTTTTGTTTGAAAAAAAAAAAAAAGATCAGATTTACTGTCAACAAAAATGAATCTACAAACAGTTATTATAAGATAAGAAGTCTAATTTATTACTGTTGTTTAATTACTGATCTATTGTATATTTGTAACTAAAATATATAAAAAAGAATTAATAAGTATAGAATAAAAGGTCACTTTTTTATTGGGTCTGGTGGAGAGTTTAGCAGTATAATGTTTTTAGTTTGTGAACTCTTAACCTGGCTAAAAAAATATTTCGCAGGCAGTTTACTGTAGTTTATGAAGTAATAATCATTCTTGCCAGAAATATGGAATATAAAGATTATTGGTTGAAACAGCCAGAAAATAAGTAGTGTCAATTACTAAAGTATACTAACTTGCCATAAACTATGTACATTTCTTCTGAAACTCCTTGAGCTCGAATGTCGATATCTCATTCAGGTTAACTAAAAATGTCTATGGGAAATGTGTTTCTGTTGTTTGTTTATTTTAAATGGAACAATTAAAATGAAACAAGTGAAAGGACAAACATCATGCTTGAAACCCCATTGTGATCAGTAATGGAAGTACTAAAAAAAAAAGGCCATGGTCAGAATATTCTTTTTGAAACTTAAAAAAAACCCAATATAGTCAGTACAATTCAATTTCTTTATTAAAATGCATTTTATATGTATTAGTTACCAAGTTATTGTTATCCATTTATTTTTTATATGCTTAGCTGTGTGAATGCATTTTTAAATAATTAGTTTTAATTTTGTGTGTGTGAGTGCATATATGTAGAATTAATTTTAATTGTTGGATAAATGATAATTAGTTTTAAAAATTCAAGTTGTCAATGCCAATGAGCAAAATGCCAGAATGTTTTTTGAATTGAGGGATTATGATATTTGAAATTGGTTCATTCAGTATAGTGCCCTAATAAAAGAATAAAAATGCATGGTTTTTTTTATTTAAATTGAATTATTGCTGAATGGTAAAACTATTTTAAATCATTAGTGTTGATTTTGCAAAGTTGATTGGGAAATATAATCTGTTTTAGGTTCAATCATCTCCATTTTCTACTTTAGATATGATTCTTATAAAATGTGCAGTGATTAATCATATTTAAAGGAAGTCCCTCAAATTTAACTGTACAATACATATATGGTTGAGTTTTATATTACAGATCATTCTATAATAATTAAATTTAAATATAATAAATATAAAGATGTATATATTAAATATATTAGTCTTAAATAAAATTGATAATAAACAATTAAAAAATAAATAAAACTATTTTAAAAAATCAAATCAGTTTTTATTTTAAAGGAATCTTATCAAGATGTCTTCTTTTTATAATTGCATGACAAATTATTCTTTAACAATTTAATCCAGTAGACATCATTAAAATTATAATACATTATATATATGAAGGGTTGTCCAAACTTCAAACTACAGTTTGTTTAATGCAATGTACAGGTCTAAATGTGTTTTTCACTTTTTGAAAAAATCCAGAAATTCTTGGAAAGTGATGCCATTTAATGCTTGCATAATTTTTTCTTTGTCACTTCAAAGTGTGCAAAGAAAAATATTTTTGAGGCATTTTTTCATATGAGGGAATAAAAAGAAGTAACATAGAGCAAGATCATATGAATATGACTGATAAATAAGTTGGAACATGTTAAATTTAATTTAAAATTGTACCACCTTCAAGGCCTTTGTGCACTGGTACATTATCATGGTAAAGCTTGGACTCCCCACTTGCCACAAATTGAGACATTTTCATTTTACCACACCACACTAATGTTTTAGAACATGTAGTTAAAATCTCTGATCATTACGAATGAATTCTGAATAAACAATGCTACCTTCATCTAAAAAAAAAGCATCGTCTTGACATTAGACTTCTTTAACAGAAAAGAGAATTTCACTTCCTTTCAATTTTTCAGGCATTACAAAAATCTATAAATAAGCAAGACATACTTAATAAAAACATTTACTACACCATATATCTTGGCTTCTCTCAATAATGAAATTAGCACACTGGTGCAGGGAATCCCTGAAAGAGGCATCTAGCAACAGAAGCATGTACTACAATGCTCTCACTTTTCAGAAAAGAATTTTGGTTATTTTGGGGTACCTCCTCATACATAAAGATTAACAAATAAATAAACTTCATTGTTATTAATTTTTCAGTTTTACAAATCTAATTTACAAAAAGTATTTTACTTACACTTTTAAAGTTTCTAATCATCAAATAACCATTTTCTACCAAATTGTATTGGATCTTTAACAATATTTCTACATTTTTTTACTGACTAACATATATATATATATGTTGTAACAGGCTGGGAATTACTCAGAAGAGAGGGATGGCACATCTTAGTATGGTCGGACTTTGGGTCTTCAGGTAGGATGCTAATGATTACACAGTGAAATACATAATCTATGATTGTCTTCTTCCAATAGACTAGTTCTGTGTATTTTTATTAACTTGGATATAATTTGGGTTAATTCATCCAGTTCTCCCCTCTTCCTGGCTCTATTATACCACAGTATTCGAATTCAGGGAGTAATTGCTTTAGACTCTTATCAGGGAACAAAATTACACTGGTCAATAACTATTGCATCTCTATATAGATTAGGATTGATTATCCAAACTCTTTAAATATTATCTAGATCACTGCACATTGAATTAGGTATGTATGTGCATATACATATTCAAAAGTTATTATATTGATGTGAATGCCTATTTGTGATAATACTATTAATAGTAATGATGAGATACGTAATAATGATGAGTTAGAGCCCAGATCAAAATAATAAATTCTGTAACATTTATTGAATGACAACAACAATAACAAAAAAAGTATATAACAAAATGGTTTAACAATAGTGAGTTATGTCAATGATGAGCTTCTACCATATTGTTATTAAAAATAATGAAAATCCTTATCCCTAACCAATGGTAGAAATTTATGTACTTGTTACCATTATTTACAAATGCATACATATAAATTTTTTTTAATAAGACTGCGAATCTGAATGGCTAAATCAATACTATTTACAGTCACATTTAAATTATTATCCTTCCCAAGTTCATGTTGATAGTTATTGATCTTCTTGGGGACCCTTCCTTATCTATGAATACCTCTAATATTAATAGGAAAGAATGTCCTCGCCAGAATGTTAGTCAATTATACCAAAAAATGAAAAAAAAAAATTAGTTAACGATAAACAACTAACAAAAAATTCTGTCCTGCATTTAGTGTACATACTTAATGTGGGATATTATCAAAATCTTATCTCCTTTTATTCCCCATTAATATGTTAGAGTTATATTGGTGATGGGAGGGCAAGCTGACCTAAATTTTATTTAATAACAAAAATGCTTAATTAAATCTTAACTGCTTCCCACCCTTCTTATTCTTAAAATGAACTTTTCTGACATTTAGACACTTCTGCTTCTAAGTGTAAAAATGAAAAATAAATAAAAAATAATGATAATAGATAACAAAAATCAAAATTTTTAATCAATTGTTAGTTAAAGTCTGATGAGTTTTCTGGGAATGTCCTTCGTATTATCAGTCCATCCTTTTCAAGACCAATTTTCTTGGATAACGATAACACACTGTTCCTTTGGAAAGTTGTATAATCGTGCTTGGAAAGGATAGTGCTCTTCTCCAGTTGATTTCTCTTGGTTCATACACAAACATTTCTCCAAAGACAGTAGATATTTCTTTAGGCTTTGTGGCAATAGACAAATGAAGTCACTGTGCTTTCATGGCTCCAGAAATGATATTCACTCCTATGGCATTGTTACTTTGGCTGGAAAACATTGTACAGTGATCTATATCATATGTGGATTTCTTATAATTCCAGTTTAGCATTTAATAGCGATATATGTACAAGAATTATTTTGCTTCCTTTCCTCAGTTATTAATGACTATTTACTTTCTTTCTCCTCATGCACGAATAGAGTTGATGTTTCTTAAAATAAAATTTAAAAATATTATTTACTCCTTTAAATTGAATGGTTTACTTATTAATTTTGAATTTAATTGCTGGTTTAGCTTTCTAATTACTTCAGCACTATTCAAAATCGATTTCATTTCAAATATATATGTCCATTTTATAGCATTTGAAGTTTAAGTATAACAAAGTTGACTTTTATTTAGCGAAAGCATTATTTTGAAAGAAAAAGAATGAAGATTCAAACTATTTTTATACAATATTCAATTTGAAAATGAGATTAATTCATTTCTGACTGTTGGTGTGTTGAGTTGAATCTTGCATTTCCTTGTACATTGATATGATTTCCTATTGTTGTATAGATTTTATTTATAGAAATTGGATTAAAACAATTATTTTTATTGAAGTTTTTATTTCGTTTTTACAATTGGCTGCCTAATGACTGATTTGAGATTAGGTCATTATTTTATGCATCTTGTCAAATGTCTTCATTATTATTCTGGTTTAGTTTGTGACATACAACATTGAGTTTTTTTTTAGTTTTGGTGTTAGTCTTCAATTAGAGTGTTTAGTTTGAGTACTTATAACTTTATATATTTTTTATTATGATAGAAAAAATTAAGCTGTTGTGGGATTAAGTGTTTTAATCACTAATAAATCGAATGTTTAATATGTATATGTGAGTCTTAAAAAATATACTAAATTGTTTATTAATCTAGGGGTAAGCACATATTTTCCATGGCACAATGTGACAAGATTGTAAGCTACCCTTACAATATATATAATATTCAACTGTACTTGAAAAAGGTAAGGAACTTGATAGGGCAATTAAAGAAATATACAAAATAAGCACTGTATATTCATTATTTAGATATCAGCCACAAAGTAAATTGTGAGAAAAATATTTAAGTAATAAATATATTAAAAATTAAAAAGAAATAAAATGTTGTGAAACTTCATATATTCAAAATATAAACAAATGTATAAATATGGTTAAATGTCAAGCGCAATTAGATGAAAAATGGTCATTATTAGATAATTGGAAACTTTAAAAGTGTAATTAAAATATTATTTTTTTTTTTGTAAATTTGCTTATAAACTGGAAAATTAAATAGTAATAAATTATATTTATTTATTAGTCTTTATCTATTTTACTTTTAATGTATTGTAATTTGAAATATATTCACTGAATAGAATTACTATAGAATTATTTGTCATATAATTATAAAAGGGAGCCAGACTTATTGATAAGTTTCTATAAGGAATGAAAACTGTTTTGATGTTTTTAATAAATTTTATTTATTTTTAACTTGTTTATTTTCTATTTTGTTTAAGATTGATTCATATTTTAAATTTTATAATGAAGATAACATTATGAATAATATTTAAGCTTGAAAATTGTCTATTTGAAATAAATAATTATATTTGTATGCAATTCTGTATTAAATACATAAAAAACAAACAAATAAATAGACAAAATATAGAAAGATAACATATATATATATGTATGAATATATGAAAAAAACTCCATTAAATAAGATCATTGTGTGTTTATATAAATAAATAAAAATTAGTGACAAGCTGTCTAAAACATCTCAACAAATAACATTCTTAAAAGTGTAAGAGTAAGTATATAATTATACTTTTATATTTAATTATACAAGCATATTTATACAAAATAAGTATTGTTCAAAAACCAAATCTAGATTCTAGTATATATAATACTATGCTACATACTGATAAGTTCATTACTTATACATGCAGAGGAGGAGATAAAATATTATTAAAATAAACTTTTATATATTACAATAATGCAAACTTTGTTGTTAAAATTGGGTATTATTTATTTATTAATATGAAAAAGCCATAATAAATCATATAGTTATTTTCATTTTGTAATATATACTTTATATTTATAAATATTTCATGAAACGATGTCCAAATATGTTACTAGAACAAATTGCAAGCAGACTTTAAAAAAAACATTTTTTAAATAAACTTGCAAATATATTTACTTTTTTCCACATCAGTGCCTATCCTGTTCTAATAACATATTTGGACCTGATTGTTCCATGAAGTATTTATATTCATAAACGTCAAATATTTGATCAGCAGAAAAAATCATTTATATGTGATTAAAATTATTATAAAATAATTATAAACTCCATTACTAAAATATAATAAACTATATGCAATTATAAATATGCTACTTAAAAGAAAAACATGTATAATATTAATTGTAGAGCCTTAACACACTTTCACAGCAAAACTTCCTTTTCAAAGAGAACATACAATGATTGCTTTGAAAAAGATGATCTGCCCTGAAAGTGCACCATGGCTATATGTTTAATATTGTTTGTGAATTCTCTGCTTCTCTAATATTTTTATAATTGCACATAGTTTATTATTTATATTTTATAAAGATGCATGCCCTTGAATAACTTTATTTTATTTTACCTTATTAATTATCTAGTAAATTAATAATTACAATGTATTTCTCATTTTAATGCTTTATTTTTACTAATTTTTAATGTCATTTTTAGATTATGGTTAACAGCACAGTTCTGAGTATCAAATGAAGATATCAGATGAAAAAGTACAAGATTTCATATCATCTCATTACATAGTTTGCTATTATTCAATAAAACGTCATTAAAGTTTCAGCATTATAGTTTAATAGTAGTATTATTATTTTATTATCAAAACTGTAAGTTTATAAATCATTTATAAATCTAATCTTTTATAAAATCCTTTTTGTTTTTAAATATGACTTGATTCTTTTACCAAATGAAAATTAAATAAAAGTGAAAAATCATTCCATTAATATATGTACATGAAATTAATAC
Source organism: Epiperipatus broadwayi (assembly GCA_028023455.1). NCBI lineage: Eukaryota > Metazoa > Onychophora > Udeonychophora > Euonychophora > Peripatidae > Epiperipatus > Epiperipatus broadwayi. Next base: position 1,768,818 of record JAQFVV010012439.1, on the reverse strand, counting down.
AAATATTTTGTGGAATTATTAAAAATATTTTTTATTGTTAGCAATCAGTCTGTATTAAATCTGTTAAATTAGAGATCTTAATGTAGATTGTCTGGATATTGCTTCTTCTGTTTGATAACAATATTTGATTAATAAATGCTAAAAACAAGCATTAATACTAATATCTTTTCCAAAGATAAATTTAACTTAAATAATTTTACAATAATATTTCAAATATTTACATTATCATATGGTCAACTATTTTATCAGACATTGCAAGAAGTGAATTCCAGATCACTGTTTGGAATTGTGAAAATTGAATACTTCATTGCAATTACTTAATATAAGAAAATATTTACTATATATTGTACTGGTCACTTCGATCTTCTTTTGATCACTGAGAGTGCCACAGGTCACTAACTTGCTGTAGAAAGACCAGGAAGAGAGATACCTTTAATAGGTGGCAAGGGAGTATAAACTTTGTCGGGTCTTTTTTTTGCAGATGTTATCTTTTTGGGTGCGGAAAGAAAAGAAGATATGGAAATTATGTTGAGGACATGTGCAAGGGTGGGTAAAAAGATAAGGATTAAATTTAGTGAAGAAAAATCAAATATAGTGATGGTTAATACTGGGGAAAGAGAAGATGTAGAATTTTTATTGGAGATATAAAGTTAATTGTGGTGGATAGATATAGGTATTTGGGAATCATCTTATGTAATCAGGAAAATTGCTTGGATGAATGGGAGAAAAAATTGGTAAATGAAGCAAAGAAAAGAAAGGTTTTAAAATTAACAGTATTTTCATATAATAAATATGATGTAGCTATAATTGTATGAAAGGGAGTTGCAGTAGCAAGATTAACATATGGTAATGATGCATTATGCGTTAGTAAAAGGGTTTTAAATTATTTAGAGAAAGTACAAAGGGAAGTGGGAAGACATGCATTAGATGCAGAGCGGACAGCAAAGTAGGCAATTCAAGGAGAAATGGGATGGTCAAGTTTTTATATGAGAGATGCAAAAAGTAAAATGAAAGTGTTTTGTAGGTTGCAGTTTATGGATAATAAAAGAATAGCCAAAATAGTGTTTAATTGGGTTATGAGTAAAGGGCAGTTAACAAGATGGGTAAGAAAGATAATGCGGTATGCAAAAGATTTGGATAAAGAATTTATATCAGTATACTTGTATAAAAGGTGGGATGCTTGTGTTAGGAGGATTGTTGAGTGTTATAGTAGTAAGGAATGGGATAAAAGAATAGAAGCAGTAATAAAAAATAGGGAGTTGGAGAGATGGAGAACTAGTATGGAGGGTAAGAAGAGTTTAAATATATATAGAAGTAAACAGAACATTGGATGCGAGTTAATTTATGATAATAGTAAGGAAAGTAGTTTATTGTTTAAGGCTCAAATGAGATCTTTAGCAACAAGAGAATATACATGTGAATGGAAAGCTATGGATGATTTAGTGTGCAAATTGTGTAAGGAAGGTATAGAAAATATTAGGCATCTGTTGATTGAATGTAAATGCTTGAAAGCAGAAAGGGTACAGATAATGAAGTTATGGGAGAATAGATATGAACAAAGTGATTATACAGAAAGTGACGTATTGGTTTTTATACTGGGTTTGTGAAAAGATAAGGGGGATTTAGATATAAAGGCCATAGAGTTGACAAAGATTATATTGTGGAAATGGGATGGGGCAGAATATGGGAAGACTTAGAGTGGGGAATGGAAAATAAAGTGGCTAACAGGTTTATCTAAGCATAATTGCTGAGATATTCTTGACTCCATTAAAGGAGAAGCCAAAATACATCACCTTACATCACGACACAAATAAGACAAAGAGCTGAGATAAGTTTTGATACTTTTAAAATATTTTTTTATGCTTGTTGTCGATTACGTGGGCGATTGATCTTTTGAGAGCATCACTATAAAGACTAATGATTGTGTATGAAAGTATAAATTGTGATCGAGAGAGTGAGTTATTTGAAAGATTGAAAATTTTTATGTTTAATTGTTTGAAAGGTTTTCATTCACCATTTTAAGTATAGAAGTTTTTTTAAAAAAAAGTTGTTCATGTTGAATGTGTGTTAGTGTAAGGATATTTATAAAAAAAAGTTGTATGTAAAATTAATTCATTTTAGTTAAGGAAGTTAAGTTTGTTACTGAAGGTTTTTTAATTTTTGAAATAGACATTTATTTCGAGGAAAAGGACAACGTTGGGAGGGCTAATGTCAGAAAACACGTGGTTATAGTTCGATCAGGTTTGGGGAAAAGTAAAAAAAAATTTTTATCTTTATTTTTCCGTGTAAGGGTGTTTGAAGAATAGAAGAGGTACTATAAAGTTAAATATAGAATAGGTGACTTGAAAAATAAGAATATGGATTGCATTTGTATTTCACAATGTATATACAATCAGCAGAAAGGAATTAGGCAAGCGTTTGTAGAGTGTACAGTGTGTGCTGAGGTGTATCACTTGAAATGTTTGAATAAGAATAGGAAGGATGTAACAGGTTGTTGTTATGTAGTCAGGGTGTAAATGTGATTAAAGAGGTGAGAAAGTGGTTTCTAAGTGTAGATAGTCTAGAGAGAAAGTCAGAGGAGAGGGAGCAAAATGTAGTTAAGGAAGATAGGACAGAGTATGGTTTTAGTGGAGTGTCAGGAAATATGGGTGGAGAAAGTAGTAAGGCAATGGAGATGGTTAGCCACAGAATAAGTAAGATAGAGGAAGAAGTGAAGGATGTAGAAGTAAAATTAAAATTGTTAGAGATGAAGTGTGAGGAGATAAAGGAATTATTGAGTAGAAATGATAAGGAAGAAATGGATAAGGAGGTCCAGAAGATGGTAGAAAAGGTTACAGATGGAGTAGAAAAAGTTGAATATGAGATAGTATTGATAGGAGATTCACTAATAAGAGAATGTGGGGATATAATTGCAAGGGAAAATAAAAGCAGGTATGTAAGAGTATGTTTGCCTGGAGCTAAAATTAGGGATGTGACAGATAAAGTAAGAAAGCAAGGTAGTAGAGATGTATATGTTATGGTAGGGACTAATAATTTTTTAGAGCCATCAGAGAGAGTAATGGATGAGTATGTAGAATTCATTAGGAATTTGAGGGATGTTAAAGGAAGAGTAGGGGTAGTTGGAGTATTACCAAGATTTGACAAGAGGCATTTGTTAGATAGGGCATGTTCTATAAATGAGAGATTGAAAAAATTGTGTAAGAGAAATAATGTTGTATTTGTATGGGATTGGTTTATTGGAAAGAGGGAGTTATATAGTAAAGATGGATTGCACTTAGGAAATCAAGGAAGTGAAGTTTTAGGGAGTCTGATATTTAAAGAATATAATTCGGGAAACTTTTAAAGGGGGGTGGGCTTTTAAATTGTAATATTATCAAAAGGAAGAAGAATGGATGGGATATAAGAAATAAACAAAAGATGGTTGATTTAGATATAAGTGTAGATGTGGAGAGGGAATAGTTCTGTAAGATTAATGATAAGAAAGTTTGTTATAAACATAATGGAAAAGAAAGAATCAAAAGAATTTATAAAAGAGTAGTTAGGAAAGAAGAAATTGCTAAAATTGGGTTTTTGAACATGCAAGGCGGTAGGAGACCAGAAAAGTAGCTGGAATTAAATAAAGCAATTGAAAATGAAGAGCTTGAGATATTAGCAGTAGTGGAAACTCATCTAAGAGAAGAAGAAGAACCTATTTTGGAAGAGGTAGTATGGCAGGGTATAAATAGAAAAGAAAAAGGGGTGGTGGTATAGGTGTTATATAAAAAAATATTTAAATATTGTTAAATGTCAAGAGCATTTGTGGTTTGAAATAAGGTTGGGTAGACAAGAATGGATGGTGGCTGTAGTATATATAGCCACTGGAGATAGTCAAACTATAATGGAGTGGAACAGTAGTATATATGAATGCCTAGTTAATGATATACAGAGTTTTAAAGAAAAGGGGAAGAGAATAATGGTTATAGGGGATATGAATGGGCATATTGAAGAAATTGATGATGTAGATAATAAGAATGATCAGTTTTTGAAGGAATTTTGTCAAAGAGTAAATATGAGCATTGGGAATTTATCATATATTTATGAGGGACAATACAGATGGTCTAGGAATAATATATTTCACACAATAGATTATGTATTGGTAGAGAAAGAGGGAATGAATAAAATGTATTGGTAGAGAAAGAGGGAATGAATAAAATACAGAAAATTAAGGTATTTGATAATGAAGAGAGAATATATAATAGTGATCATAAATTGTAATAGAAATGGTTAGTAATGTGATGGAGGATAGATATAAAGGTAGAAACAATATAGAAAGATGTGGATGGAGAGTGAATGATAAGAATAAGTTGGAAGAGTATAAGATAAAAGTTGAAGAAGCCATGGAACAGTTGGTTGGGGATGAGTATAAAGACTGGTGTGGTGAAATAGAAAAAGTGGCAAATAAGGTTTTAGTTGAGAATATGCAGAAGAATAAAAGTAATAAAAAATGAGATTAGTAAAAGTGTAAAAGTAAGGAAAGAAGCATGCAGAGAATATAAGTGTGCTATTGAGAACAAAGAAAGTGAAAAAGATATTGATACTAAATGGGAAAAGTACTTAGAAAAGAAGAAGTTGGCTAAAATGGATAATTATAGACAGAGGATGAAGTTGAATAGTAAATTGTTGGAGGATATTAATAAAAGTGGAAGAGATGGGAGTAAAAAATTTTGGACTTACATTAAAAGGAGAAATGTAGGGGAAAGAGATAGTATTAATAGATGATAAGGGAATAGAGTGTAGCTATAGAGAAGAGGTAGAGAGAATCTTAAATAGATATGTAATGGATATAGAAAAGATGTTAGATGTGAAGGACTTGGTGATAGAAAACATGAAAGCATTTAGTAATGGGAATATTAGGTTCACAAAAAATGAACTGAATGAGGCAGGGAAGAGATTGAAAAGTGGAAAGGTGAGAGGTTTAGATGGGTGGGCAGCAGACATGGTAATGAATTTAGGGCATAGAGCAAAAGCAAAGTTATTATCATGTTTTAATAAGATGGCATAGAAGAGAGTTTTTCCAGGTAGTTGGAAATACAAGAATAAGATTATTATTTAAAGGAAAGGGTAAAGATCATAGAAAGTTAAATAATTTTAGACTGATAGTGTTAACATCAGTTTTATATAAAGTTTTTTTCATATATGGTAGCTGGAAGATTTGTAAAATGGATAGAAGAGAATAATGTAGTGGGGGAAATGCAAGGAGGTTTTAAGTCAGATAAGCGCATAGGAGATAGTTTGTTTGTAGTTACACAACTTATGGAGATGAGTAGGAATTCAGGTAGATCATTATATATGAGTTTTATAGATATAGAGAAAGCATATGATAGAGTAAATAGAAATAGATTATAGGTAAAGTTAGCAAATTTGGGAATGGATGAAGCTTTAGAAAATATTAAGATATTATATGAAAATAATTATTATACTTACCAATTAGGGGATACAGAATCAATTAAAGTTAAAAATGGGCTGGGATTAAGGCAAGGATGCCCTATGTCACCTATTTTGTTTCTGTTGTATTTGAGTGAAATGAAGAAAGCAATAGAAAGACTAGGTGGAGGGATAGAGATACCGTTAATAGGTGGCAAGGGAGTATATACTTTGTGTCTTTTTTTGCGGATGATATCTTTTTGTGTGCAGAAAGAAGAGAAGATATGGAAATTATGTTGAGGACATGTGCAAGGGTGGGTAAAGAGATGGGGATTAAATTTAGTGAAGAAAAATCAAATATAGTGATGGTTAATACTGGTGAAAGAAAAGATGTAGAATTTTCATTGGGGGTATAAAGTTAAGTGTGGTGGATAGATATAGGTATTTGGGAATCATCTTATGTAATCAGGAAAATTGCTTGGATGAATGGGAAAAAAAATTGGTAAATGAAGCAAAGAAAAGAAAGGGTTTAAAATTAACAGTATTTTCATATAATAAATATGATGTAGCTAGAATTGTATGAAAGGGAGTTGCAGTAGCAGGGTTAACATATGGTAATGATGCATTATGTGTTAGTAAAAGGGTTTTAGATTATTTAGAGAAAGTACAAAGGGAAGTAGGAAGACATGCATTAGATGCAGAGATGTAGACAGAAAATGAGGCAATTCAAGGAGGAATGGGATGGTCAAGTTTTTATATGAGAGATGCAAAAAGTAACATGAAAATGTTTGGTAGGTTGCAGTTTATGGATAGTAGAAGAATAGCCAAAATAGTGTTTAATTGGGTTATGAGTAAAAGGCAGGTAACAAGATAGGTCAGAAAGGTAATGCGGTATGCAAAAGATTTGGATAAAGAATTTATATCAGTATACTTGTATAAAAGCTGGGATGATTGTGTTAGGAGAATTGTTGAGTGTTATAGTGATAAGAAATGGGATAAAAGAATAGAAGCATTAATAAAAAATAGGGAGTTGGACAGATGGAGAACTAGTATGGAGGGTAAGAAGAGTTTTAATATATATAGAAGTAAATGGAACATTGGATGTGAGTTAATTTATGATAATAGTAAGGAAAGTAGTTTATTGTTTAAGGCTCGAATGGGATCTTTAGCAACAAGAGAATATACATGTAAATTGAAAATCATGGATGATTTAGTGTGCAAATTGTGTAAGGAAGGTATAGAAAATATTAGGCATCTGTTGATTGAATGTAAATGCTTGAAAGCAGAAAAGGTACAGATAATGAAGTTATGGGAGAATAGATATGAACAAAGTGATTATACAGAAAATGAGTTATTGGTTTTTATGCTGGGGTTGCGAAAAGATAAGGGGGATTTAGATATAAAGGCCATAGAGTTGACAATGATTATGTTGTGGAAATCGGTTGGGGCAGAATATGGGAAGACGTAGAGTGGGAATGGAAAATAAAGTGGTTAACAGGTTCATCTAGGCATAATTGCTGAGATATTCTTGACTTCGTTTAAGGAGAAGCCAAAATACATCACATCACAGAAAATTTAATTTATGGTGATCCAAAAGTTAACAATGATGATGAATGCTACCAGCTAGACCCAGGGAGAGAAAGGGGTCTTTAACATTATTCAGACAATTGAGAAAAAAAACACAGACAAACATTAGCCATAATAATTATGAATAATTTTAAAGTTTAATAAATTAAAAAAATAAATCCCAGGCAAACAAAAATATGAAAATTTGACTTGGATTATTCAGAGGATTTCTCAGAGAGTGTACAAGAGTATTGTAACATTAAATACCCTGGCAGATAATTTCGTTTTCTCACCTAAGAATTAAAAAGGATTTATAAGGTCTTCTTGCTAGCAATTTATATAAACTAATTCCAGTTTCCTTATTTAGAGATTTAAAAAATGTAATGCAGTATTGTATGGAATACAATGAATCAATGCAGAGCGATCTTTTCCTACAACCCTGCAAGAAAACCTCCGGATATTATAGGAGTGTCATTTGTCCACAAACTAGCTAATGAATGATCATGTTCAAGATCACCAAGGTTGATTCTGATACAAGAAAAAGAAAGGATTACAGTGTTACATAATCTGAAACATAGGAAAAACAAAATCTCCATCAAGAAAAACAGAACAACACACTCAATAAACCCACTAGCCAAAAATTTTACAGTTTGCAGCAAATGCAAACCAAGTTTAACTAAGCTAATTATGATGAAAAAGGGACAGGTGAGTTAAAATAAAATTACTAATATCTGCCCAAGCATTTATCAAGAGTTATAAAATATAAACTCATAATACACTCTTGGATAAATAAAATTAAAATATAACATCTTAAACCTAAGACTCCAAAACACACTATAAATAAAATAAATACTAAAATAAAGATATTTAAATGAATATGCAAAATGTATTATAGAGACAGGTTTCTTTTAGATTAAGCTGAGGCTTTTAACATAAAGATTTAAGTCCTGGTTCCATTACCTTTCAGGCTTTAGATAGTCCATTGAGTTATTCCAGTGGGATATGCAAGGTTCTTTCTACCTTGAGTACATCACAATGGTATTTGGTCTCCAGTAATCCGGCTATAGTGTCCAAGGTAATTTTAAGGATGAGTGTTCAAACTAGATAATTAGATCATGTTCTTGAAGGCACAATTATGGAGCTCTGGTGTTTGTCTTTGGGTTATTTAGCACTGTATATTGTGAAGATTTCTTATGGCATGATGACTGGATGATCACTACTATCATGACAAATAATAGTATTATTAGCAGTCCGCAGAAATCCAACTTCAGTGATCTGCATTGAGCAATTAGAGAATATCAAAATTAGAATTCTCTGAATAAGAAGCCAAATAATAATGAGAAGCAGAATAATCATGACATATGGAATAATAATAAGTAGAACTGAGGTCACCAAAGTGGTCTATTTAACAAAAGTAGGGGGCGATCTGAGCCAGGGAGCGATTGGGTGTCGAAGGAAAAACAATTCTTAATATGCAAATCATACATATTTTTCATAAAACTATTGTTATACAATGTAAAATTACTTTAATAAATGTTTAAAATCATAAAATAAATGTACAAACACAGTACCTAATAGATAGTTTTATTTTAATTAACTGAAAATTACTTTTTTGAGGGTTGATGGAGATTTCGAAAAATTATATAGGGGTCTATGATCAAAAAAGTTTGGCGACCCCTGAAGTAGAATAATAAGTCAAAAATTCAGGGCTATTTATGTGAATTGTTATCTTCTGCCTAATCTTTAAAAGTTTTTGACCACCGTAAATCTCTAACTGCCACTTAATCTTGATTAAAATAACAATACCTGACCAGGGTTCTTATCTTATTCAAAATTAATTAGAAAAAAAAAAGTCTCAGCTTTTTAAAAATAGATTAAAACCAACAAAATAAAAATAAACTTTGCTTGCTTTTAATTATTGTAATAAAAAAAGAGACAAAAGAACGTTATTTTAAACTAAAATCTATTGAAAAAGAAAGATCACAGAATTTCAATATATAAACAAGAATGTGTGTTATTGCATGTACTCTTAATACATAAAAAAAAACATACAAAACTTTTAAATAGTTTTCTTCTAAAACTTTATAAATATAAAAGTTAGTTTTAATTATGCAATGGAACTTTTGAAGCAGAGAAAGCATCCAGTTCAATATACATTAGAATAGTAATCGATGGCAAATATTTAATTCAATTTATACAAGTCTCTGGAAATGTTTAAAATATTATTTGCAGAATGTCAAGAAAGAATAGCATATTCATATTCTCAAACCTATCGTACTAGTAATATTCTCCTCTTGGTTATTCTAGTCATAAATACCTTAGTAGTTTGAGTTTGAACCCAAAACCATGGTGTGCTCAATATATATATAAATAAGATCTTCCATGTTCATTAAGCATAAATATGTAATTATAAGTATAAGAATATCCCCTACATATATCTGTGAATTATAAATCTTGGTTTAAATCTATATCATTAAATTCAATTACAGATATTATAATTATGGTTTTATGATAATCACTCTAAAGTATTTTATATGGTTTCAGTTTTTATTGAAAAAAACTCCCAGTGCCAAACTCCTCAAAAGAGAAGGTTTACTTAGAATTATGTAAGATAAAGATCATCATTTACAAATCATTACCATAACACCACAACACATCCTTCATGGTTCACATGTTCTCAAAGTTGTGGGTACTTTTATGAGCCAGCATATATATGTGTTGAAGTTATAATATTTAAACTTATGAAAAAGAAACAAATTGGATTAATAAAACAATATAATCATTTATTAGTAAAACAAAAGTATGTAGTTTGGTTATAGTTTTATGATAATAATTTCAAATATAGATCTTAAATCGAGTATATAATAATTAATATAATTTTGATAAATAATTGTGATATTTTATTTCCATCTCATTTTTCATGTATAGATATAAAATCAAGCACACTATCCTTAATCACAGTTCATATATTTAGTTTCTTCCCATTTAGTAATTTCACATATAGATATGAAATCAAGCATATAATCATTAATATATTTTTAAAAAACAGTTCCTAGATTTTAGTTTTACTTTTAGTAATTCCACACACACACACATATATATATATATGAAGTGAAACATAACACCTCATTTAATATATTTCAGTCTGAGGTTATACTCTTAATTTAAATGTAAATATACATGATGACATATCACAATATTTAATTTCTTGCTATCTTTATAAGTTTAAAGTTTCTTTTCAATATTTAACTTCTTACATTCTAGGTTTCCGATATCAGTTTTCTTCTCTATAATTACTGTCAGTCTCTTTCATAAATTTTTTTAAGTGTATATTTATTTTCTTCACATGCTGGATACATAAATTAGCTTTACATTAGTATAGTGCATATACAATACATATAAGTCTTCAGCATTTCGACTGCATAATTTGTTTTTTTTCTTTACTGGCCGATTACAAGAGGTAGCGATAAAATTTCATCCACTGTGTTATTATTTAATGGATTGGGCTGCGTATCCTTTCATAGCAAAAGATTCAACACTATAATAAAACATTATTGTAGCTTCTAATATAAATGTTGCAATTTCAATTAGCAGCAAGTCAAACTCTTCTCTGCACAGTTCACTCCATTTGCTTTAACATATATCTTGCAGTTTGGAATTCATAAATCCACACTAGAATGAAGTTGATCTCTGAATGAATAACTGCTTATTGTCTGCATCATTAGCTATTGTCTGTAACTTAATATAGAATAGTCTCCCATCTCAAATCCTAGAGAAAAATATTCCATTGTATTTTTCTACAAAAGAAAGAAATAACTTTTCTTTCTTTTCTTTATCTAATTCACATTACAGGAGATAAGTTCTTTGTTGGCTTTTATTATTTTTATAATTAATAAAATATTGTTGATTCATAATTCTTTTTCCTGGATTTAAACTCACCCTTCTATTTTCTATCAATAAGATTTTATATATAACATGTTCCAAAATAGATAAGATTAAAAAGATTTAAAAAGTGGCATATAATTTATGAATTGCATACTTTTTTCTTCTTTACCCTATATATGAATGTGTCAGTGCACACACATTATTCTTAAAATCTGATTAGGTAGCATCTACACTCCTGCTAATAGGATTATACTATATAATATAGAGTTCTGAGTTTAAATTCAATTAACAACTTGATTTTGAAATAAAAGAGGACATCCTTTTACTTCAACAATAAATCCCAACAAAAGAGCTATTATAGGTTAATGGAGAAAGCTTATTTAACCTCAAGGAGATTGCCAATTAGTAGTAATTGATAGTTTTCTGGCAACATTAAAGGCAAAGATTTTCTCTGTTTACATGGATAAAATCTCCTTATTTCTGTTCTTTATTAGAATAACAATCCATGGGAAATATTTAATCAACATATATATATATTAGAATGAATTTAGAGTAAAGATTAGTATGCTATTTATTATAACTTTTAAGACAGCATTTTTTCATGCATCTAATTAATAACACTTAATACATTGCTTAGATTTTTATTGGTGAAAAAAACAATTAATTTTTACATTTCACATGTAGATTTAACTGTCTTTATTCAACTGCCATAAGAGAATTATTCTTATACCAAACATAGTACATTTATTTATATTTAAATACTGCTAATATTATTCATTTGATGCTAAAGCGTGATTTTCCAATTTAGCAATTTTATTTTAATGCTTAAGATAATTGCTTTTATATTCTTTGTTATTATCAGACCAGACATATTTTTAAAAAAATTTACATAGAAATTGAAGAACCTCATGGTATAGTGATTATATCTATGAGTTTAAATTTAAAGTCAAATAAAATGTGGAAACTTTTCAGCATTCAATCAGATTAAGAACATTGTTTTTTTGGTAGCTGTTCTATAATCAACTAAAATAACTATTCAGTGTTGTTGGAAAATTGATATCCAGATTGTTTTTTAGCTAAAGGACATAACAAAGATCGAAAAATATTCAAAATTCCATTACCCAGAAAGTTGTATGTCTAATGATAAATACCTTCACATTTACTGTTACTTTTTAGAATGCTGCTGAAGACCAACTTTTGGCAGAATAGCTCATTTGCTTTCAAATTCAATATTCGCAAATTTAAATGTCCAGATTTCATTCTTATATTAGTACACTGATCAGGCCAGCAACACATGAAGAAGAGAGGAGAATAATACCACTCAAAACATTGCATTATATATTAACCTGTGTGGTATGACCAACAGTTGAATGTATTTGAAAAGTTTTAATAAAGTTTAAACATTTTTTCTAAAGACATTCAATATTTAATATTAGATGGTCAAAATAGTCCAACATATAACTAATATTTAAAAATTTGTTTGCTTATATAAAAATTGTATCAAAAACAATCTTTTAGCAATTACAGACTTAAATAATAATAATAATAATAATAATTATTATTATTATGATGATGATGATGATGATGTAGAAAATGTTATGGTACTTCTCATTGTTTTTGCTATTTGATGAGTATATTAAAATTTGATTTCGTAAACACTGATGTGTTTTTTTTTATGTATTACTTTGGAATTTCATTCATTTTCTTTAAAATATTTTTATATTTATTTTTCAATTTTGACTTTTCTTCTGTATTTTTTTCCTTTTTTTTTTTTTGATATTTTTTAATATTTATTTTTCCTTTCGTAATTGATTATTTTAGTTATATTTTTGTGAATTCATTTTTAATTCATATAATAATCATAAAGTAGCTTCTGATATTATTCTAAAAGCAATAAATATATTCTCTAGATCAACTAACTGTCGGAAACCTTTCAGATATTGTGGACCACTAACAATTTTTAAAGATACGAATTAATACGAGCATTGAGTATGATATACATATATATTTATTAATATTTATATATTTTATAATTTGTTAAAGAATTATGTTTTATTTTGTTTATTGTTAACATAATTTTCATTTTATTTCATAAAAATAAATGAACGTATAAATACATATTTATTACATTTTATATGTGTAATTTCCTAATTCGTATCTACAAAAATTATTTAAGATTAATAACAAATAGTATGCTATTCTTTAATGTGTTTTCCGTCAAAATTCTTAATAAACTTTTTGAGTTTTAGTTCACCCAATTACCAAGGGTGCGCCATAATCAAATTTGATACCTAGTCAATTAATTGTACAGAATTCGGTATTCTTATTTTGTTACTTTTTCAATATCGCCGACTGAGTAGGGATTAATTAAACACCTTTGAGGTAAATGTTTTGCAAGTCACAGTAGTATTTTGTAACAAATCAATTAGCAATATAAGGTTCTTGTTCTATTTACATATAATAATATAGCTTAAACAAAATTAATTTTTTATTTAAAATTTTTATTAAAGAACTTAATGAATTTAAATAATATCTGAATTTCTTTGCGGACCATTAAAATTACATCGGTCCACAGACCAACAGTTGCTGACAACTGCTGGATTATATCTATGATATTGAACCACTTTGGGATTCTTTTTAATCTTCACTTAAAGTTTAGAATTATATTTGGAATAAAAATAGATTATAAAACTCAGGAGGAAATAGGATAAAAGAGCAGCTATTATTTAGAGAGATAATTATGAAATAAAATAATGCTTTACAATTTGCAGTCAGTCAGTTATGAAATGATGGAGGTAATGGAAAACAAAAGAGAACCACAATGGCTGAACAATAAATAATATTATTCTATGGATTTTTAAATTTTAAATTAAGAAAGAGTCCTAATATTTCAGACATAGAACAAAATCTTAGAAGAGAAAAAATTGATAGGTTTTGAGTGTAAATTTCATGAAAAACAAAAAAGGTAAATTGGGCAAAAATAGTTTAGGATTTTAAAAGAATTTTTAAAAAAAGGTGATAAAATATTTATTGAAACAAATGAAGTAGTAATTGCATGATCGGGAAGTCAGGTGTCATTCCAGAACTCTAATGATAGTTTGAGAACTATAGTTCCATCCAATCAACTAAACTAAGATCTTTATTTATTTTGCTCGGCTGGGACTTAATCAGAAAACTAGCTCTAGAATTTATCATTAAATATCATGCACTAAATTCCACAGGATTTTTGATTTAAAATTGTGAAACATATTAGAAATATTATTAGAATAGGGGAATGAATAATGTATTAAAAGGAATTTTTATTTATTTTGTTTTTCTATATACAGTGGAATCATAAATTATGCTATATCTTGTTCCAAGCTTCCACTGTGTACAACATTTGTAGTATATAATAGCTCATGTTTTGTTGACAAGCCTTGATTATAATATAATAAGTATTGCTTATTGTACAGCATTTTTTAAAATGAATATATATAACAGGTGTTTTGTGTGAATAGTATACATATAAAAATTAAGATTATAAACAATTTTTTTTAAAAATAATAATATTATTAACCCTCAATGGGAAATTATACCATTTCAAATGTCTTAAATTGATATTACTTTTTAAATTGAACAGGTGTCCATCTCATTACCTTCCTAAATGTGTCTCTGCTTTACAAAAATCAAATTAGGTTGAATTTATTTTACTTAGTCAAAGTTTTATAATACTTGTTTTTTTTTAATTTACCAGATATCTTACCAGTAATTTTGTTCCTCCATTTTTTTATGATCTATGGAGAATTATTTTCTACTTTTTATGTAAATATTATATATTTTTTTACACGTAATTCTTAGAATAATAAAAATCAAATTTATTTTACTATAATATCTGATTATAATTTTTCTAAAAGAATACATTCAACTGAATTCATTTACCAGGCCTATGATAATTTTGTGCAGTATTGCTAGATAAAGTTTTCATACACATGTTTTAGCAGAAGAATAAGATGTTGGTCAATGGCAATTTTCTTCAAAATGTTAAATATTTTAAATTTTAAGCCAAGAAAATTCAATGCTCAAATTTTTTCAAAGTGATAGAAAAATAAACTTTGTACCTTTATTTTAGGAGCATTAGGAAGGTATCTATTAATAATGATAATGACATTAATGCAGATGACATCATTTTAAAATTATTTTTACATGTTTTACTTCTTTTAAAGGCATTGAAATCATAATTATAACATAAAGTAATACTTTTCTAATGGACAGTATCATTTTACTGCATGTAGCATTTATGTTACAAAACTGCCATGTAGAGATTACGGATTAATAATAAATCAAGAAAGCACAAACGTATATTTATACTATTGGTGTAATATTTACATTCTATTTTATCACAATCACATACTTATTCTGGATATTTTTTCAATAATTTTTTATTGGTAGATGCAATTTCACAGTTTCTTTTAATATTTTTTAAGACTGTAATGGTTTCATAAGCTTGTGTGATCCAAATTCTTGACTAAATTCTTCATAGAAACTTAAGGCTTACTTACACAATACAAGACTTTCAACCATAATGTTCTTACAATTTATATCATTTAAGCATACATTTAAGATTTTTTTCTCACAGTAATTACAACTTTAGTGATTTTAATAACCCAAGTGAAAGTGGTAATGTCTCTAATTGATAAATCATTCTTTTGAAACTATGTCCAATTTCTTATTATATTAATTTTTTTCCTCATTTAATGAAAGTTTTTTATGACTGTATTGCATTTGTCACTCATTTTACTAAAGATATGATTCATACTATATACAGTTTAAAACTTTAAAAAAAAAAAAAAATTCTATACACATGCTCTTTAATTATGGCATTGGACTACATTTAAATCATGAAGAAAATGTGATTAAATAAATTCAGATTTGAGATTTGAAAACATTAAATTTATTGAGAAAAAAATGGCTTCTAGGCCTTACCAGTGACAGTACTAGCATGGGATTATACTGAAATTCATAAACTTTAACAAGTTTATAAATTTCAACATTATTATTTATTTGTTTACTAAACTGCGAGTATATAGCACCTTTCAGCATGCGTGCACACACACACATATATATAAAGCTGATACTTTTATTTGTATACTACACATGTAAAAAATTAAGATTATAGCATAAAAAAATTTTTAAAAAATAATGAGATATTAATATAATTTGAGGGAGCATATTTACTCATATATTTACCATGTGTTCACTCATTCACATTCACTCAAAAAAAGTAAAAATAGTAAAAAACTTACTATACTGCACTTTTTTTAAAAAAAATTAAAATGAAAAGTGAAGTATCAGACTTTTATCCAATTAAACATGCTCTGGATATTATTTTTCTTCAAGAATTTTTATTTTTAGCAAACTATGACCTTTCTAGTTGTTTTGATGTTTTTAAGTTTGCATCAACTTCAGAATCTATACAGACATCTCTTACTTGTCATTAACCATTTCAATTCTCAATTAAATTTTTAAAACTTTAACATATTTGATGTATTACAGGGACATTTTAGAATTCTTTTTTTCTATTACATTGACAACTCATTTTTATTAAAAAATATACTTTATAATTTTTTTTACATTTATTCTTAGAAAAAATTTTATTAAACAAAATTCTGTACCACATTAAAATTTGGAAAAGATAAAAAAAAAAAAAGCAAAGATTAAAATATGTACACTTTCAACATAACTCAAAGGAACATTTAAAAATGTTGTCACATATTGAAGTCTAAGACAGTTGCAGCTGTATTGTAAAATTGATCAAGTTTGCAAATTTTAATGCTAGTTTTTTGAATGGCTTATAATTAAAGTAATGTATATTAATACACAGCATATTGCTCTTCATCATAATTTATATTCTCATTATTATTTTATTATTGAAACTATAAAGAAGATTAGATCTAAATAGAAGACATATCCAAAAAATAAAAAATACTGCTGTTTTTGATCATTTTTATGACATTGGAATGATTGAAAATTTGAATGTTATCAATACTGAGAAGCAATTTATATATAAAAAAAGCCTGTTTTAAATAAAATAAATAGAACGAAAGTGATTAATAGATTATTTTAATGAGTTTTTTTTTCATGTGTCAAAGCATCGGCCGGGAAGCGAAGTGCAAACCCGAAGACAATTGCTTGTAAAGCAGCTGTGCTGACCACTCAACCACCAATGCTTGACTATGAGTTTATGTTTTACAATTAAGAATAAATTACTTGAATAGTTGGAAGTTATAAAAAAGATATAAATAGAAATTGGAAAAAAACAAATATTTAAAATTTAAAAATGTAAGCTGGGAAAAAGAAGAGAAAAAGTATATTATTTTAAGATAAAAAATATTTATTTTTTAAATTTTAGATAGGTATTGTGTGGAATTTTTATGAAACTTATATTTCACTTTGTTCAGAGTTGCTATATAAAAATATTGAAAATATTTGTGCTTTATGTAAAATATTTGTTATAAATTAGTAAAATAAACTAGATTTAAAGAAATATTTATGAATTAAAAAATTGGATTGCATTTGGAAGAAAAATTGGATGTTGTATTTTCGCATTTGGAAAAAAAAAAACTTTTTGTTTCAATTCTTTATCTAATTATTAGATGATTTTTTATTTTTTATTTATAGTTGGATAATGATCAAAAATGAAAACCATTTTTCTCATGAATCCATACTGAAGAAAGTTTACTGAAGTTTATATTTCTAATAAGTTAGTAAAGAGAGAAATACAATAAACTTTCTTTTCTATAATATATAAAATATATCCAAATTTTAATCACTTATTAATTATTTTTATGTAATTTTTATATTTAAAAAATGCAAAATGAAATCATTAATACAGAATTAAAATTTTAATATGCTACTGGCTATTTGTTATGACCTTAATTTTTTTTAAGGCCGTTTTTATTGTTATTATTATTATTATTATTATTATTATTACTATGAGGTCATTTATCATATTCATTAAATTTGTTTCTTATTTACTTTATGGAAATTTTTTCAATAATGAAAATTCTTTTCTTTTCCCAAACCTAAAGATTATGGAAAGCATTATTTTCAGAGCCACATTTATAAAGAATTAGATAATTATAATTTGTTTTTATTGTAAAAAAGTATTTATTTTTCTGTTATTTTATGGTTGTTTTTTAAATAAGTAAAATAAAATAGTATATACAAAACTTATTATAGTGAGAGATGAATTTTATAGAATTTGAAACTGGTGTAATGAGTCAGATATTATTCCAGTTTACGATTCAGAATTTAATTATTATATTTTATTTCACATTGAACTCAGTAGAGAATGGTTAAATGTTCTGATTCATATATATATATTAATTCAAAACAGGCTTGGAGTAACATTATATTATAAATAATTCATAGATGGAGAACTTTTCATAATTAAAAACATAGATCAAGTTGTTGCAAATTATCAAAAAGATATTGATCCAGTGATATCGAATTTTTTATAGATGTGACCAACTAATATTTCATTGACATCTTCCTAAGGATTGGATTGACATGTCCACGAGAACTGTTATAAAAATTTACTTATATATGTTAACAAGGGTATTAAGTGTCATAGGAAATTTAATTATAAATTAAATATTTGAATTATTTCTGTTTTCTAAGAACATTTTATCATTTTGTTTAATGCATGATTTTTAAATACTACTAAATATTTTTTTTTTTTTGTTTTCCATGTCAAATGCCATGGTTTCTTTTAAATCGATTATTTTTTTTTGGATGAATTGATTTTAATAGATTTGAGACGACACTGAAAAATAACTTTGAAATTAGATCTATTAATATAAGTAAAAAATGTCAATCCTTCTTATATACATTTTATACAATGCAATAATTTATTATATCATCT
This sequence comes from Epiperipatus broadwayi, assembly GCA_028023455.1. NCBI lineage: Eukaryota > Metazoa > Onychophora > Udeonychophora > Euonychophora > Peripatidae > Epiperipatus > Epiperipatus broadwayi. The sequence goes on along the minus strand of JAQFVV010012439.1, from coordinate 1,750,061 downwards.
ATTACAATAGACAATACTCTCCATACAGTAGTGTCACTCAGTGTGTGCCTGAGTAATCAATAGATACCAGAAGGCTTGTGCACAAAATCTTATCTAGTGCCTACTCATTTAATACCTCCAGACTAGTTTCTAGCTTGTGGGTTTTGTTAATGAGGAATCTTGGATTTGAGAGCACTGCACCTAGATCTTAGGATCCAATGAGTAGACACTAGATAGGGATTTTGTGCACAAGCCTTCTGGAATCCATTGATTGCTCTGACTTGCACTGAGTGGCACTACTTTATAGAGAGTTTTGCCTGTTTAATAACAGTTATGAGCAAGAATAAGACATAATGATCAGGTGATGTTTAGTGGTCTATATCACAGTGATTGACAGTTTTAACTGTTCAATAATCGTCCTTAGAGTTTTTTTTTAATATGTAACAAGATCAAGAGGTTTAAATAGCCATTCAATCCAATCTATTTATTTGGAAATGTTTTTCAAATAAATTCTGGATAATGATTAGAAAGTAATATAGAACTATTTTTTATCTGTAATTTTATGAGGAAAGAAATGACCATCATTTCCAATCATTATTAATCTAATGCAGAATAAAAGTCTTCAAATTTAATTCAGTTTTTCATTTTATCAATAAACTTCCTTATTTCATCCATCCATCCATTTCACACTGTTTATTTCTAGATCTTTTACAGTCTCCTGGGTTTCCCTTGCAAACATGAATTGCCCATCTGCTATCTCTTCTAATAATGTATCCAATACAGTTCCATTTCAGTCTCCTAATTCTATCAATGATGTCAGTGATAACCTGTTTGATATCTTAGTTCATTTTCAGTCTTCCCTGGTTACTTATATTTCTTCATAATTCATTGAGTAGTCTGAAATATCTTTATTGTTCTTTGATCAAGTGCCCATCTACGAGTAAGAACTGGTTACACATATCTATTAAAAACATTCCATTTCAAGCTCATAATCATAATTTGTTACTAAATTATTACTAACAAAAGTACTCCTTAAACATCACATGACCATCATCCCTTTTGCTTGGGTATAACTGTTGTTAAAACAGGCAAAACTCACTATATGTATTGCCACACACAGCAAGCTAGAGTAATCAATGGTTGCCAGAAGGCTTGTGCATAAAATCCCCATCTAGTGCCTACTCATCCAATATCCCCAGACTAGTTTCTGGCTTGTGGCCTTCATCAGTGAGGAGCCTTGGATCTGAGAGCACTGCACCTAGATCTTTGAATCTAATGTAACCCTCCAGCAGCCACCTTTTATCTCCACTTAACTACAAAACTATGAGTCTTAAACTGAAAACACCTTAATGTTTTCAATCTGAGCCCATTAGCTTATATAGTCATAGGGGTCTGAACTCAATTTAGTACCCATACATTTTGGTGTCTTTGGTTCTTTAATAACCATAGCCACCACTATCCTATTAGGCAGGATTTTAAGCCAATAAACATTACAAATTCACCACCTCTTATGCTTGTGTGTAACTGTTGTTAAAACAGGCAAAACTCACTATACGTATTGCCACACAAAGCAAGCTAGATTAATCAATGGATGTCAGAAGGGTTGTGCCATCCTGCCTAATAGGATAGTGGTGACTATGGTTATTAAAGAACCAAAATGTATGGGTACTGAATTGAGTTCAGACCCATATGACTATATAAGCTAATGGGCTTGGATTGAAAATGTTAAGGTTTTTTCAGTTTAAGACTCATAGTTTTGTAGTTAAGTGGAGATAAAAGGTGGCTACTGGAGGGTTGTATTAGATCCTAAGATATAGGTGCAGTGCTCTCAGATCCAAGGCTCCTCACTGATGAAGGCCACAAGCCAGAAACTAGTCTGGGGATATTGGATGGGTAGGCACTAGATGGGGATTTTATGCACAAGCCTTCTGGCATCCATTGATTACTCTAGCTTGCTGTGTGTGGCAATACATATAGTGAGTTTTGCCTGTTTTAACAAAAGTACTCCTTCCACTTTCAATTCTATAATTAATTTTATCATTAAGTTTCTATGTATATAAATATTCTCATCAAGATATTATTACATTTATTTTCGTCTACACAGAAAATTAATTGAATATTACTTAACTCTTGCAACATTTCTAGAAGATCTGAAGCATTATTGCAAAAACAATCAAATCACCTGCAAAATCTAGATAACTTAAATAATCTCTATTTTATTTTCCAGCTACCTATTTTAATTTCCCAAGTATTTCTTGTAAAGCTGCTATATAATAATCTTATTGTACATCTTTCTAATGTTTATCTTTTTAGTATTAAAAATGTAATATAATCACCATTATTGCATTCTGCTAAATATTATTTAGAATATGAAAATATTCCAGGGATACTTCTTGATTATCCAAGTTTTAAATCACTGTAGAAATACTTAAAGAATCAAATGACTTTCATAATCTACAAATTCAAGGCATAAGATAACTCATATTCACTGGGAAATACTTGTTAATCTATTATGATAAATCCACATTTATATCCATCTTGTTCTATTGGTTGGTTAAAACCCAAAGTTTACTGCAAATGATATATAATTATCTTGGTAAAAAATTTGGATCAAACTGATAAGTTTTTTTTATCATCTTTCTCAAATATCAACTTGCTATTGCATTTTTTCAATCATTTGGTATATCTTTATTATTTAGATATTTAGCATATAACTTTGCCAACAATTTTGATATTTCTTTACCTATTTTTTTTAAATACCAATAATAATTCCATCATTTTTTTAGAGCTTTTGCATAGATTTAATGGCACATCTCAGTCATTCCAAATGATGAACGTTTCAAAGATATAACCACTACTTATTAGCAATTTTTTTTATTTTTTATACATTTTTGTCATCGTGTATAAGCTCTAGTAATCAATAGATGCTAGTTATTAATACTTAAAAAATTCTTATCCAGTGTTGTCTCATTGAAATAATCCCAGACCAGTTTGTAGATTTTGGATTTCATCTTTAAATAATTTTTTTGATTTTTTTTTTTTTTTTGGTGCACCTTTCCTCAGCAGTAATTTTTTTACTTTTTATTATATTATCAAGCTGCTAGCTCAAATTGAAAAACTTTTTTTTAAAATCCATGCCTATTTTCTTGCATAGTTATGTAGATTCAAAAACTGGTTCACTTTCTATATATCTTAGTCTTTTCATCTTAGTTTTTTTTTTGCAACCATTGTCATTCTTTGGGCAGAATTGATACTAAACCAATAATACATCATATGATCAACAAAAACATTCATGATTTTAGCTTACTCATATTGCTAGTCATTAGCAAATTATTTCTACTTTTTTTCCAAGTGCATTGATAGAAAAAATTCAAAATATCTAATGATAAAAAACATAAGTTACAAACTAGTCTGGAAATATTTACATAGGATATAGCATTGTATAAGGATTTATATTACTAAAGTTTTATACACATTATTTTATATGTAAAAATTGCTATATCATCATTTATTAGACACCCCCCCCAAATATATATATATATAGAGATAGAGAGAGATAGATAGATAGATAGATAGATAGATAGATAGATAGATAGATAGATAGATAGATAGATAGATAGATAGATGGCTGCAGAAAGGAGTTTGCTATTAACTGAAAGGAGACCCTATGATTCCTCTTGGAGGTCTTAAAGAAACTGAGCAGGGCAAATTCCTAATGTCCACTCATACATTTTTGTCTTTGCACCTGTTATTACTATGCGATTATTCATATAGTATACAAACTTGGATGGGCTGCTCACCAACACGCATATGCCAGCGTAGTGAGTTTCTTGGCTTTTTACCTCTGAGTTTAAGATCAAAAAACATCATGGTCTTTCTTCTCAGTTGCCTGATAAGGCAAAATGAATGTGTAAATGATATTTTCTCAATAGATATATACAATTATGACAGACAAAAATAAATCATGGCCCTTATTCCCAGGAGGTTGCAAAGTTACCAACCAAGACAGCAGTTGGTGGTTGAAGGCAGAGAGTTCTAAGAATCCCCAGATTGTGGACCCAGGCTGCCATTTGATGATGACTTTTTATTTAGGTACTTACAACTGCAGATCACTTTCAAATGAAGGAAGATTGCAAGAATTAGAAGAAGAACTGTCTTATATTAAATGGGACATTATTGGACTTTGTGAAGTTAGAAGAAAAGGTGAAGAGACAATTGATTTAAAAAGTGGATATGTACTCTATTACAAAGGCACAAATATTGGAAATACAAGTGGAGTATGATTCATTATAAATAAAACGTGGAAGAACAACATTGTGGAGATTGATGATGTATCAGACAGAGTGGCAAGATTAGTTATACAACTTAATAGCAGATACCAAATGCAGATAATACAAGTTTATGCCCCAACAAGTGCTCATAGTCACAAAGTAGTAGAAGATTTTTATATGGATGTACAAAAGGCTTTTGATCAGAGTAAACAACATTTTAAAATTGTTATGGGAGGCTTTAATGCCAGAATTGGTAAAAAAATGAAAGATGAGTGCTGTAGGTAATTTTGGTTATGGTAATAGAAATGAGAGAGGATATAGACTTGTGGAGTTTGCTGAAAAAGAAAAACTTTATATTATGAATTCTTTTTTTGAGAAAAATGTTAAAAGGAAATGGACATGGAAACATCCCAATGAAGCTACAGCAGAATTGGATTATATTTTGACTAACAGAAAATACATATTTCAAGATTGTAATGTTTTTAATAAATTTGACACAGGAAGTGATCATCGATTAGTAAGATGTAAGATACATGTTAATGCAAAACTAGAGAGACAAAAATTATTAAGAAAAACAATTTTTACAGTTGATATTCGTAATCTTCAGAAACATTCTATTGAATTTAAATTAGAACTTACAATTCAGTTTCAAGTATTAGTAGATTTTGAACATGATTCAGATTTGAATGAAATTAATATGAAAATAACTTACAATTTTAAAAACTGCAACAAAGATAGCTGGTAGAAAGAACCAGAAATTGACCAATAAAATTTCTATTGAGACTAGAGAATTTAGAAAGAAAAGAAAGAATATGAAGATATACAAAAATGATGCATTAAAAAGGATTGAATATCTCGAATTTTGTAAAATGGTACGGAAAAGAGTTGAAAATGATATAAAAAAGTATAACTGTGAACTAGCAAGGAAAGCTATAGAAAAAAATAAAAGTCTCAAGAATGTAAAACAACATTTTGGTATTGGTAGAAAATTTATATCTGCAATAAGAAAAAAAGATGAAATTATTACTAAAAAGAGAGATGACATTATGAAATGGGTAGAAGACATTTTATCAAGAATTATATAGTAATAAAGAACAAGTACCTCCTATTTCTATTACATCTTCTGAATTGCCCATAATTTTAAATGAAGAAGTGAAACATGCAATTAAATGTATGAAGAAAGGAAAGGCTCCAGGTAATGATGGAATTATAATTGATATATTAAAAGAAGCAGGTGAAGAAATATAATTTTTTTTTAGCAAAGTTATATACCAAATGTCTAAATGATAAAGATGTACCAGTTGATTGGAAGAATGCAGTAATAATATTAATATTCAAAAAAGGTAATAAAGAAGATATTAGAAATCACAGACCTATCAGCCTTTTATCAGTTTTATACAAAATTTTTACCAAGATAATTGCAACTCGTCTACAAAGAACATTGGATTTCACCAACCAAGGGAACAAGCTGGATTTAAAAGTGGTTTAGTACAGTAGATCATATCCAGGTATTGAGAGAAGTCATAGAAAGGACAAATGAATATGAGTTGCCATTATGTTTTGGATTTGTAGATTATGAAAAGGCATTTGATTCTATAAACATTTCTTCAGTGATTAAAGCATTGGATCATCAAGATATAGATCCAGGATATTGTCATATTTTAAAGAATATTTATAAAAATGCAACAGCAACAATTAGATTACATGATGATACTGGGAAAGTCAACATTGAGAAAGGTGTAAGACAAGGTGACTCCATATCTCCAAAACTTTTTTCAGCAGTGTTGCAAGAAGTATTTTGTGGATTAAAATAGGAAAGTAAAGGAGTGAAAATAAATGGAGATTATTGAAGTCATTTAGATTTTGCATATGATATAGTTGTTTTTATCAGATGAAAGTAGAAAAGTAGGACTAAAGATAAATGTTAAAAAGACTAATGTTTAATTGATTTGCTCAGAATATGAAAATAAAGATTGATTATGATGAATTACAAGAAGTTAACAGTTACAAATACCTTGGTCAGATTATTAATACAGATGGAAACATAATGAATGAAATTAATCATAGAATTAAACTTTGCTGGAGTGCTTTTGGTAGAAATAACTTGATACTAAAAGGAAATATGCCTATGTGTTTGAAAAGGAAGGTTTTTAACAAATGTGTTTTACCAGTTCTTACTTATGGATCTAAGAGCAATACAGAGACTCCAGACCACTCTAAGAAGTATGGAGTGATGCATTTTGGGAGTAACAAGAAGAGATCGAAAATGCAATGTATGGGTAAGAGAACAAACAGGTGTTACTGACCTTATTGAAAAAATTAAAAGATTGAAGTGGAGTTGGGTTGGACATATTGCTAGAAGAAATGATAATAGATGGACAATTGAAATCTTAAATTGGATTCTAAGAGATTGTAAAAGACCCTGAAAGAGACCTCATGTGAGATGGATGGATCAAATAAGAAATTGTGTAGGGGTGATGTGGAGAAGAGAAGATGGATTAAACTTGGAGAGACCTTCATCCTGCAGTGGATTGATAATGGTTGATGATGATGAGATAGATATATAGATAGATAGATAGATAGATAGATAGATAGATAGATAGATAGATAAAGTTTGAATTACTATAAAAATAGATAAACTTTGTATTATTATGAAAATAAAATTAAAAACTAGAGAAAACTTGTCTAAAATAATAAGATAATTCAAACTTATTTTTGAGTTCTTCTATATAAATTTAATTCCACACAATCTTGGCAAATTTTTATTAATTTATATATAGATGAGAATTATACAAAAAGATAAATGAGTACCAGGTGTATAATAAGATGATTTCAGCTTCAAAATTTTTTACAGCAGCTTAATGGAAATGATTTTGTAAATTAAAATGGAAAACTAAAAGAATAAATAATTGGAGATTATTAAAATTACCTAGATTTTGCAGGTAACGTAGTTATTTTTGTAAATAATGTTTCAGAGTTTCCAGAAATGGTACAAAAACTATTAGATAAAAGCGCAAAAATGTAAGACTAAAATTAAATGCAAAAAAAAGAGGAGAAAATAAAGATTGATAGTATTTATAGTATTGAATTTGTAGAAGAAATTTCAAACTAACATACCTTTGCCAGATTAAGATGAAAAAATACTGAATGAAATTAAACTTGGTAGAAATAATTTGATATTAAAAGGAAATTTGCATTTGGACTTGAAAAGGAAATTTTTTTTATTTTAATAAATGCATTTTGGATACATGATAGAAATTAATAATAATATTAAAATTAATAATACAGATATTTCAGGCCATATAGTGATATGGAAAAGTATATATTAGGATTTATAAGAAGGTATCAAAATGCACGGAGTAAGGGAAATATTAAATTTTAATCCATTTCTTATTTGGACAGTTGAAACTGTAAGAAAGGAAATAAAATAAATCTTATGTTAACTGCATTGTAAAGTGTAAATTAAGGAGTATATGGTGTATTATAGTAAGGGAAATACAAATATCACTGAAATTATAGAAAGAATTAACAGATTGAAATAGAATTGAGCTAGATAAATTATAAGATGTATTAATAGACAATCATAGTTTTAAATTGGATGTGAAGAGAAAACCACATGAAAGATGTATGGAAGAGATATAAAAGATTTTTTTTGATGTGAACACAAAGATCTTCCTCCTGTAGTAGATTAATAGCAGTTGATAAGGATGATATCGAAAGTGGATTGTTAACTGTATGCTGCATATAAAAAAAAGTAACAGAGAAGAGTGATTGGACATCTGATAATGATTTTGTTAAATTTATATTGTAATTGACTCGCAATTCTTTAATTGATTATTAATAATCAGATTTCTTTTTCTGCTACAGTCCAGAGTGCGAATTATTTCATTAATTTCACCCCACCTCCATTAAGACAATCCTTTTATTTATTTATTTTTGTAGCTCTTGATCCCTATTGTTGTTGCCTGGAGACTTTTCGGAGTCAACAAACCTGCTATTCAACAGAAAACGTGACCAGAAGATATTCATTACATTGAACATATATTCCATTAGAGAATTTAATGTCATGTACATTTATTTTTCTAAAAATATATATATTTGTAAACTGTTCTCATAAACTTGTATGGAATATTTGAATTCTGTCAAAAGCATGTAAATACGTGCGCCTGCTTTTAAAATTTCTTTCTCCTCCCATTTTTTCATAACGCTTAACGGCCGGTGGCTTTAATTTTTTTTTTGTACTCCCGAATATTTATAAAGGCAATTTTTTATTGTTTACTAATTGCGTTTAAACTGAAAAGACCTATTTTAGAAAATTAATTGGATTCGATTAAATGCTTAAAATGTTTTTTTTACCCTCTTTTTTTTTTCGGAGTTTTCTCTCCCGCAGGGCAAGCTATTTAACATTAAATTGAAAGTCTATCACTTTTATATATTTTAAAAAATAATTATTGAAATTATTTTTAATACTAATATCATTATATAAAAATCGTAAATGACTAAATAGACATTATATATTTAATTAAGTGTTAGTAATTTCCAACAGAGTTGATAGTAGATATCTAGTAAGTGGGAGTACTAGCGATAAACTAAATAGCCACTGGGGTGCGTTGCTGCCATTTTGATATTAATCAAACTACGGTTCGTCTAGAATCAAAACTAATGGATTTGCTTGCTAAATGTGCTTATGTATATATAGACTGATGTTTTGTTATGGATAAAGATTACAGATTATGTTTGAAATGTAACGGATGATATATTCGTAATGTTTGCTTTTACACCTGCAAATAGCATCAACGTGCTTGTCGAAAGGTAAAAATGGAATGTTACTGGGAGAAGAGATTACCATGTCGGATTTTTTTAATTGTTTGTTTGTTAAAATTTTCTCCAGCCATGTCTTACATCATTAATATTAGTGATGATTCGTATCCTGAAAATATTTTATTTAATTCTAGTATAAAATATGGATGGAATTATCGCCTTAATAATGATTTAGTGGAGCGCGACCCTAGTAGATACTACCTTTCCCCGCTTAACTCCCTGCTCAGTGTTGACCCCGTTTTGGGAAATGTTAGCTTTACATATTCGCCAAAATGTTCACATTTTTCTCCTAATTGTTTCACTGTGTTTATCGAAGCGAATATAGAATCATGTATTATTGTTATTCCATTGACTGTGTGTAAAGATAAATGTAATGAAGGGGCTGCAGAATCTCCTGATATTCACATATACAAATCTATCGCTCAAGTGGTGATTCATCCGCAGATCGAGACTGCTAACTGCCTTACATTCATGCAATCTGTATTAAATATAAGTACTTTTTTACCTGCATCGGTATTATCTTGTGATATTAAATATGGTATTCCTAGTTTAAAAGATCTAATAATAAATGCGGATGGATTAATAATAGCCAAACAATCGAAATGTTTTTCCTCCAAAAAACCTTTAAGCTTCGTCGATGTGCCAATAAATGTTAATTGTAGTTTAACTTCTAATTATAACTATACGCTTAAAATATTATTTAAAATTAACAATAATTCAATAGATTTAAAAAAACTCTTCTCTCATGCAAAAATGGACTATAGATTTAAAAGAGATACGAGAAATAGAGATGTTTATTTTCCGAATAGTTTATATACAGTAAATGTGTTAGAAAACATTGATGCTGGATATATAGTAACAACAATGAAAGCGACAGATCCTAAAAATACTCATTTGAAATACGCTATGTTGGCTGTATTAGACAGTCGGAGTCAAAACATGTTTTCTATTAATTCAAATACGGGTATCGTTACAACTACAGTTAAACTGGATCGAGAATATATAGATGTTCATTATTTTAGAGTGACTGCAGCAAATTCTGGGAATCCAGCAAAGACTGCTACTACCACATTGCAGGTCAATGTGGAAGATGTAAATGATCATGCCCCTGTTTTTGAAAAAGCTAAGTATGAGGCAGAAATTAGAGAGAGTGTGTCCATTGGAACCACTGTAGTAACAGTAAGAGCTACTGACAAAGATAAAGGTTCAAATGCAGAGATTGTATATAGTATTCTCAATCCAGGTGGAACTAATGAAGCTTTTCGTATAGATTCCAAAAGTGGAATTGTAACAACCCGACAGTCCTTAGATCGAGAAACATTCAAGTCTTATAATCTCATTATTCAGGCTTCTGATCAGGCATCTATTGCTGATCGAAAATCTGCAACTACAGAATTAGAAGTTCACGTTCAGGATGAAAATGATAATTACCCCCAGTTTTCTCAGAGAAGTTATTCTCTTGATATCCCAGAAGATTTAAATTGGACATTAAGTCCTGTAATTGCTAATATAACAGCATCTGATGAAGATGATGGTAATAATGCAATGGTTCGTTATTCTATTATTGGTGGAAATACACAAGGTCGGTTTAATATTAACACTATAACTGGTGCTTTATCAGTAATTGCACCATTAGATTATGAAACACTTAGAAGTTATAGGCTGATTATAAGAGCTCAAGATGGTGGCTCTCCAGCAAAATCAAATACTACAGTTGTGCAAATTAATGTGCTTGATGTAAATGATAATGATCCTAGATTTCTGTCTCCAGTATTCAGAGAGACTGTTTCAGAAGATATCCATGTTGGCTCATCTATAGTTAGAGTGGCTGCTTTTGACTCTGATAACGGAATTAATTCAGAAATTTCTTATTCAATCAAACAAACTTCTGATGGTTTTCCTTTTGCAATTGATAAGAAAACTGCATGGATAACTACAATAGCTCCTTTAGATCGAGAAGCTGCTGCAAGTTATGAGTTTGTTGTTGAAGCTTGTGATCAAGGTTCTCCACCTAGATCATCCAGTGCCAGTGTGTTAATTACTGTTCAAGATATTAATGATAATAGTCCTATTTTTGAAAATAAAATTTATAATGCTTCTATTTCTGAAGATGCACTTCCTGGAACTCCTGTAATTTCTGTTATAGCTGTAGATAAAGATGAAAATCCTCGTGTAACTTATCAAATTATAGGTGGTAACATTAAAACCAAATTTAATATAATTACTCAAATGGGCCATGGTCTTATTTCTGTTGCACAACCACTAAATTTTAAACAAGATCAAAATTTTTTATTGAATGTAACTGCTGTTGACGAAGGTGGTAAATATGATTGGGCCAATGTTTACATCTCTGTTTTGGATGTAAATACACACAGACCAGTATTTCAGAAAAGCTCATATACTGTTAATATTCCTGAGAATACTCTTGTGGGAACAACAGTTGTGGTAGTCCAGGCAACAGATGAAGATAGTGGTGAAAATGCTCGAATAACTTATTCCATGGATAAAATAACAGAATTTCAAATTAATCCAAATACTGGAGCCATAAGTGTAAATCAACCTTTAGATCGTGAAAAACTCCCAGGATATACAATAAGTGTTACTGCACAAGATAATGGCAAACCACCTTTATCAGATACCACTGATGTTGAAATTATTATTGTTGATGTTAATGATAATTCCCCTCTTTTTTCCGAATCATCCTATACAACTCATGTGAAAGAAGATATTCCTAAAGGAAGTAGTGTTCTTCAAATCTCAGCAACTGATGCTGATCAAGGCCTTAATGGCAGAGTTAGATATACTTTTTCAGGTGGCAACAATGGTAATGGTGCTTTTACTATCGATCCCACTAGTGGCATTATTAGAACAGATCAAGCTTTAGATCGAGAAACAGTTTCCAAATATGATTTGATTGCATATGCTATAGACAGGGGAACTCCTGAATTATCAACTTCTGTTTTGATTAAAGTAGAATTAGAGGATATTAATGATAATCCACCTCGATTTGATTCTGACACTTTAGATTTTTATATTGCAGAAAATAGCCCTCTTGGTTCTACTGTGGGAGAAATCCAAGCCCATGATCCAGATATTGGCAATAATGCTGATATTGAATATAGTATAGTTGGTGGTGAAGATGCTGATTCTTTTGCACTGGTCACTAGATTAGGTGAACCAGCTCTTTTAACAACTTTAATGGAATTAGATTACGAAGCATCAAAAAAGGTTTATCATTTGATTGTACGTGCATCGTCTCCACCATTACGTAATGATGCAGTTATTAATGTTCATATTCAAGATGTTAATGATAATGCACCACTTTTGAAAGATTTCAGAATTATTTTTAATAATTTCAAGAACCATTTTCCTTTTGGAGATATTGGGCGTATTCCAGCCATAGACCCAGATGTTAATGATACTTTGAAGTACCGATTTATTTCAGGAAATAATGCAAATCTTTTAATTTTAAATTCAAATAATGGTCAAATTCAGCTCAGTTCAAGTTTAAATACAAATGTGCCAATACAGGCACTTATGGAAGTGAGTGTAACAGGTAAGTAATTATTATTTCCATAGTAAATATATGTTTAATTTGAATACTTGTAGCTTTTTAAATTCAATATTTATTAAACTTTTTGTCTGTTATATAGAAACAAAATAAAAACCATAAAAATTAAAAGCTTAAGGAATTTTTTTAATAGACTACATAAAAATATTTGAAATTCAAAATAAATGAAAATGATTTTATATACTATATAAATTATTGGTTTAAAAAACTTAAATTTTTTATGAACAAAATATTAATTTCCTTATTTGATCTTTTAATTTTGTTATTTAGATAGTACTCTTAAAACATTATATGTAATATATAAAAAAGTCTAATGCTATAATGTTACACATATCTGTTATTCTTATGATCAAGGTTTGAATCTAGGTAAGGTTCTTAAGCATCTTGGGATTTTTTTTTCAAGTTAGAACCAATTTAACAAAACATCTAAAATTGTTTTGTAAATGGTTATTTAGTAATTGTTGCCAAAGTGTAAAGCAAGAATATAAAACCCCCATGTAATATTTGGAAATTTTAGTGAGATATCTTTGGAGGATTGTTGAAGGGATTTTTATCGTGCAATGGGCTATTCAAAAATTGTTTTGCCTATCTATAAATATGTGTGTAATATTAATATCATCTATATTCTTTATTACTTTATACAATGCTTTTTTTACAATTCACCATTGATAATTTCAATTGCCCCAGCAATAAGTACTGTCAATAGTGGATTGTAAAAAAGCATTGTATAATGTAATAAAGAATATAGATATATTAGTATTATATGTATTTGGCAATGCAATAAGAAAGATGAAGTTACGTGTGTAATAAGTTAAGTTCATTACCTATTTGCTCTGTTTAAAGTACATCTTTTAGTGCAAAAAGTTAAGATTTTTATCTGAATGAATATGCCTATAATAAATTTCAAACACAAATATTAATTGTAAATAATTATATAAATAAATGTTTACATTTGTATATTTTAATAAATATCTTCTAATTTAGAATTTGAGAAAATCTTATTATAATTTGATTATTTGGCAATCCAAATTTATTCATTTATTAAATGACAGTAAATTAGTTCTTTAATTCTTTCTTGTTTAATTATATATATAAATTTGAAAAATAGTTCGTTATTTAATAACTCGACAAATATTCATCAGTCTTGATGAATCTTGCATGATTTTCTTTCTTTTTAGGAGTTATTAAGAGCTAAACAAATATCGAAATTTATATACAGGTGATCCTCGACATTCGTTTTTGTACAAACATATGTAAAAAAAAAACATCATAAGGTGGTTCTAAAATATTTATTTTTTAATGAGGAATATTAGCATATATTGGCAGTCCTCTACTTTTTTTAAAAATATATTAACATTAAATTTTATTACATTGTTAATGATTGAATTTATTACTTTAAAATTTATTAATATATATATGTGCTCTGCACACAGTTAATGAAGCTATTAATAAATTGTCAAAATTTTTACTGCCAAGCGCTTTCAGGACAGTCTACAGTCCCATATTCACAGAAGAGAGGCCTGCTATTCCCTATCTCGTAAATGGTCCACGTAACATCTGCATATAAATTTGCATAAAATTTGCATAGTTTTACAGTTATTAACAGAATAACTCACCATGAATATGGGACTGTAGACTGTCCTGAAAGCGCTTGGCAGTAAAAATTTTGACAATTTATTAATAGCTTCATTAACTGTGCGCAGAGCACATATATATATTAATTTATTTAAGCGTTAATGAAGTAAAATCTTAACTATTTAAAATTTATTATATTGTTAATGAAATAATTAAAGTGATAAAAATAAATTGTTTAAAAGTTAAACAAATGTAGAATAACACACACACACACACATTAAAAATATAAACAGTTTATGCAAAAGAAATCAATCAAAAATATGGATAAAATAAAAGATTAATCTTTATAGTGTTATTAAAAATATATAAGAATATATGGTTATTGGGTTCATTAAAAAATTTGTGTGGTAAAAATATAAGTAAATTGTTTCGCTTATTTTTTAAAAAGTTTAAAACTCAATACTCTTTTCATTGGGTTTATTAGTCTTATTATGATTATGATAGGGTTTTACTGCTATTCATAATTACATTTTAGATTTTATGTTTTTTGAATTAGGATTTATTGTATGAGAAATTAATTACTGTGATTACAGATGATAGACAAATCAAAACCCTGTTAAGTTATTATGTGATTGATGAGAATAATTCTCTAAGAATAAAAATAATTGAAAGACATCTCAAATTAATAAAAATAAATTCATCACAACTTTAAAAATAAAATTAATAATAAAGTTACAACTTAATATTGTATAAAAATATAAATCATTATTCTGTATATATAAGTGCTGATTGATGATTGTGATATAATAAATGTGCGGATAAGAACAGAAACTCAAATATGTAGTACATACATAATACTTTATTGATTAGTGTCTGATGTTTTCTTTATAAATTTATCAAGAGATAATTGAATTGTATTCTTCTTTTTCTTTTCTTGATAAAAAATTCCATAACATGCTGTGTTTTTTTCTATTGCATTCTGTATGAAATAGTGAATTGTATGAAAGTAGAGGACGACCTGTTTATATATATGAGACTAATAAAAATATATTTGAAGGATTATTTAAAATATTGTAGTGAACTGATTGTTAATTTATTATATGCACTGCTATTATTTTTAAAAATGGTACTGATACATTTTACGATCCATCCCGCTTGATGGTGATGTTGTTAGCCAAAAGTAGGTCAAAATACCATTTATTAGGCACAACTTCTCAATTGCTCTCAGCAATTGAGTCTTTTGGCTACGTCAACCTGCAGTATGTTTTGCGATAAATTGCTCTCTCAATTCACACTTAGCCAACCGTATCAGTTCTGTCTGAAACATGTTGTTTACACTCTTTATAAATGCTGACAATTAACAGATTGCTACCTTATCATGATAGGGTGTGAATAGTTTTAATGATGAAAAGTGAACCAATATGCAGACAGAAGTAATTATTTTAAAACCTAAATGAAGTAGTATAAGATCCTACAAATTATCACACTGTACCCAAGGTCACTACCCCCCTGTAAGCATATTAAATGTAGGAAATGTGGTGATTCGGCATACATGAAGATAAAGTCTCGTAACTTGCAAGAGCTTGCGATAGTGTAAAAATGGCTGACACTGAAAAAAAGGTTTTTTTCAAACTGTCACTATTGCCTAATACAGAAGTATCTGCTGTGGCCTTCCTGAAAGAGAAATGAGTTCTACCAACAGATGCAGAACATACGAGATGGAATGCAAATAGAGTTCTTGCCATCGAAGATGTTCTGTTCAATACCATACTTTGTTAGACAGATGCAAAATAGAGCCAGTGAAAGTGCTACATGTGCTTAATTTTTTGTTATTTTATTTGTTGTTTTATTGAATTTGCTGTTCTGATGCATTGCTTATAAGCAAAAAATAAAAATAAAATAAATGTTATCAAAAAAAAAAAACGAACATTTTTTTGGGGGAAAAAAAAAAGTAAAATATTGTTATTCTTTGCAAATATATTCAATTACTTTAAAAAGAAATAATAAAATAATGTAATTTAAAAGGGTGGTCTGTTTATAAACAAAAAATAAAAATAAAATAAATGATCGAAAAAAAAACAAACATTTTATGTAAAAAAAAAAAAGGTAAAATATTGTTATTCATTGCAAATATATTCAGTTACTTTAAAAAAAAATAATAATAATATAATGTAATTTAAAAGAGTGATCTTTGTATTGTTTATTTGTTAAAATATAAAGAAAATATAATGGTCTGGTAACGTTATATCGATGTGTGTTTTGTTGGAAGAACACCGCCATCAAGTGGGATGGATTGTCAAATGTATCAGTACCTTAAAAATAAATAATTTAAAAAACTATATCTGAGGGATTGATAAGCTGTGCGTAAGGAGTGTCAGCAATAAGAAAGGATTTGCAGTCAACAATCAGGATAAATTATGGAGCTCTAAAATAACTAAATTCAGAAATATTTACATTAAAGACAACTCTATTGTGTGTAAGTTACCAATAATTCATTATTATTTATTGTTTAACCTCTCCTTTATCTTTATCCTTATATATATAAATTTGAAAAGTTTGTTTGCTGGATTTTGCTTTATAATACTTAATTCTTTAAAAAATTTGATAATTTTCTATTAATGTGAATAAAGCTATAGGGACAGTTAGTTACTATATAAATGTAAATATTATTTAATAACTCAACAAATATTGCATTATGAATCTTGCACGATTTTCTTTTTTTGTCTATGGAGAATTACATAGGCTATGGATTTTTGCTTTATGGCATTTAATTGTTTTAAAAACTTTGGTAATTTGCAATAATTAAGTCAAAATCGTAATCTTTTTCATATGACTTCATAAAAATACAAAATGAGAGCAGCACTGATTAAAAGATTACAGACTTGGAAAAATTTTTAAATGGATAGTATTGAGACTGTGTATTGAAATACCTACTACAGAAATGGAAAGAGTTATAGTTTTTGGTAAAGGAAGGTAAAATTTGATTTTTTAAATATATTTTAAATTAATTAAAATATATTTGTATCACATATTGAATTATCCACTTGCAAATGGAGCATGAACAAAATACTATGATATTAAAATTTCATACCTTTTTAAAAAAAATATTTTATCATGTGAGAAATTTATTTAAATTAAAATCTTAAAAGTCTATCAAATTCAATAATATAACTGATCATAAAAAGTATATTTTTTGCATTACTGCTATTGATGACTCTGTATTATTATTATTTCATGTTAATATATAAACTGCAGGAACAGCTAGTGTAATATATAATAAGTTGAATTAACAACATGATATAAAGGTTAATAGAATGATGATAGTCTATTTCAATACAGTATTTGTTAATGTTTATAGAAGTAAAAGTATCGTTTCAGTCATTCTTAATCTTGACTTTGAAATTTTTTTAGAATTCAAGCGGGCTTACATTTTTTTTCTTCAGATAATCAGTCTATAGAATCCCTAGTTAGTCATCCAATATTGATTAGTAAATGAACATTTAATAATTAAAGGGTAAAACAAGGTTAGAAATCTACCAAATTCTCATTAGTCAGCAATTGCCAAGATGACTTTCTATTCAGCATTCTTTTGTGAAGGGTTGTTGAGATCATTTTCTTGTGCAGAACTATTTAAAGACATTTAATTATTACCTAGAAGAAATATGTGCTTGTTTCGAATGGATGAAATTTATTTTTCTTTAATTTGGAAGCTTGGAATAATCAATGAAAAAAAAATTATTATTGTTTACTTACAGGTTGCATATAGTTATATGTTATTATCTAGTTTATAATATATATAAGAACTAATGTTTTAAAGAGAAATATATATCTTTTGTTATAGGATTAAGTATTTTTTAGAAATAAAAATATATTATTTTAATACTAAATGCAATATTATCTTTTAATTATTGTAATAATGTATTTTTCTATAAATAATTAAATTTAAAAGATACGTAAAAGCACACACATGCTTAATTTAATATATAGCTGTCAATTGACACCAATTTAATACCATCTAATCTAATTTTCACCATTCAGTCCTTAGCTAATTGGTTTGGATCTTGTCTGTCTAAACAGTTTTGTTTAAACATTGGTTTAATAACAGGAAATAAAAAAAAAAAATAAAAATGACTAAAACAAACATCAAGTATAAAGCAAATATAATTCCTTTTAAAAATACTAAAAATAAACATTTGAAGATATAATAGTATAATATAAGTGGATATAGCACAATCAAATAATTTTATTTGTGTGTATAAATTTACTATGCTTATAATTTGTTTATCTTAATTTCTATGGGAATCTCTTAATGATTCCTTTTCCAAAGCTTACTGGTAGTTTGAAAAATATGCTACAAATTAACCAAGCAGTGTGGTGTTGTATTAAGTTCGAATACTGCTGATTGCAAGAAATAAGGTCTTTTCATTTGATGGTACATCACAAATAAACTGGACACTTTGCTCAAAAAAATATAAATTGTCTGCTAAAGCCTTATATAAAAAAAGGGGGATAAGGCTTGAAGGGGAGAATTGTGTGCAAAGTAGATTAAAAACTAATTTAATGATAACTTAGATATTCCTATTACATATAAAATATATTTGCAGCTTCCATATATATATGTACAATGTATAAAAAGCAATCAGGACCCAAACAAGAGGGGGGGGGTTATATGTATTGCATAAATTGATAAAAAAAATCAAGTCAGATGTCACATGACCAAATTTTAATAAAGCTCGTGTTTACAAATGTTATATATATATATTACATAAAAAAAAAACGAGCTTTAAAACACCTATCAATAATTTGAATAAATATTAGTTTAAGCATGGGTTTGTAAATGTACTTGATAAAAATATTTCAAGATATTGTTTTACATTCAAGCCATATTTTTAATAAAATGAGCAAATTATAATATATATTTTATATTCCACTTATTATATTTTAATTCAAATATGTAGTTATTAAAGAGATTGCTTCACAGACTTTGACAATTTAAAATTTATTTATTTTTAATTATAGCTATGTAAATGTTTAAGAATGTTCTGATTACAAAACACTTACATTTAGATAAAACTTAGATAATATCACTCAAATGTTGACATTTTATCACTTGTTTCACTTAATTATTACCAGGTAACAACAAGACCTACATCTAACACTTTCTTACTGTTTATGCAATCGCAGGGATATATCATAGCTCATCCTGAAAAACATATACTATAAAACATGTAATGTAATATATTTAATGCTGGAGAACCCCAAATCCAGAATGCTATAGTAGCTGTATAGACTATATCAAAATTATTAATCTCTTCATTAATACAAAATAAGCTGCCATTCTATTCAAATCAACTAGAAACAAAAAAATAAAAATGCTCTAATCAAACTACTATAAGTAAATGAAATTAAAAAAACATTGACTCATTTCTGTAGATAAATCTTTAGATGAGAAAATAATAATATATTATAGACTTCTATAATTATATTAAATACCTCCACACCACCACAACATTTTTTTTAAAATCATATGAATAAAAGATACAATAAAAGACAAATGTCCCCAAGATGCATTTTGTGTTGAACCAGCAGTCATCATTTCACTCAGGTCACTAGTTTTCATATATATTTTTGTCATATGTACAGTATTTATCAATAGTAAATTATTACATTGGTTCAGCAGGAAGTGCATTTTGGGAGTCATTTGCATATTTATTGTATCTTTATTCATATGATTTGAAAAGAATATGTAGTGGTATGGAGGTATTTAATACATTTATAAAAGATATTACACATATATTGCAAATTCACCACTTCCTTTATTTGGCTATAATATCTTATATAAATATAATTCATTCACTGTACTTTAAATACTTTTCAGCAAAAACCTTTTATTGTACATATATGCATACACAATCTTACATTTCAACTGTCTTGTAGTCTTCTTCTGAACCACTTTTAATTTATGGATCTGAAGAAGACTACAGGACAGTCGAAACATAAGATTGTATGCATGTATATACAATAAAAGGTTTTTCTAAAAAGTGTTTAAAGCACAGTGAATAAATTGCATTCATATTACACATATGAAAGAAAAATGTGAATAACTCCATATGTGTGCGTTTGGTAAAAAAAAGACATTTTAATCCTCAACAAAGATCTGGGTTAGAGACAATCTCTAATTTAATAAATGATTACCTGATAACCATTACTATATTTATCTAGGGTGGATAGTGTCAAAATTATGGGTGGAGTGAGTTTAACACTTGTAAATCAAAATATAACAATTTATAATATAGATTCGCAAAATCAATCCAATTTCGTTTTTATTAGATGGATTCTTGAATCAGAAAAACAGGTCCAACTACAACTTTAATAAGCAAAATTTTATTTATAATGACAAGTAAATGTCAGTCTATGAATTATTAACACAATAATAATATTTTTTTAAAAATCATTTATTAAATGAATACATTTAATTTTAGATATATTAAATTAATTTATAAAATAATACTAGAAAAATCCAAATTTCTAAATGAATGAAACATGTTAAAGTTACAAAATATTCAACATGAATTGATTATTAATTTATAATTGATTTAATAATTCATAAAATAAATTTATAATTGATTTAATAATCCATAATTATTTTATATTTTGAGTTTTAGTCTAACTCACCATCAATACAATTTTTGGAATAAAAGAACTACATTTTAATGTCCTTTAAATCTATTCTACTTTTGAATGTTTACATCAAAATTAAAATTTTAAAACACATCCCTTTTTTTTTTGCTAATAAAATTTCAACAAAAAGAAAAATAAAGCATGCTTATTTGTGACTTCCATGTTTTTTTTTTTTATGAAAAGTTCTCATCATGTTGTCATATGGCCTATTCATTTAATATAACCTATGACAATGAAATTTTTGAATGGATTATTGAATCATAAACTGTGCATAAATTGCTTTTGTTCAAAATAGGTTAATAGTTTTATTTCAGTTTCAGTTATAATCTTTTCATTAGAAGATAGCAAGATTGTTTAATATTTTTCATTTCTAGCTGCTGCTCTCTTCTCAGTAGGACTATTAATTTCCTGGATTTAGAATAATAATTAAATAATTGTATATGCTTTTATTTAAGTTATTTTGCATTTTTGTTCCTCTGTCTGTCTGAGAAATCTTACAACTCAATTTTTATCCAATGATCTAGTTGAAACTTTTCATACATATGTATTCCCGATAACAATATATTTTTTTAGAGTTTGCCCTACATTTTTAGTCAAAAAAGAAAAAAGCAAATAATTTAAATTTTTAGTTTATATGGGATTCAGTAGTGTTTATGGTACTTCCACCCAATGATATTATTACAGAAGGAAAATGAATAGTAAATGAAGAGAAAAAATAATTAAAATGAAAGAATACTAAGAATAAATCTTGGAGAAAAAAGAAAACTATAATGTTGATCTTTTAGCTAAGTCAACTTAACTCATTATTGCAAGTATATATATATATATATGTTGAAATCAATAATGTATTATTCATTTCAGTGGCAGGGCATGTGGTTTCCCACATGCATGAGAGATTTTTAAAAAATTTAAAACTCTTGCCAAAGAATATATTGCAAAGAACATAATTAGATAAAAGATTTAAAAAAAGATTTAGATAATTAAAGTGTTATGTAAATTAATCAATTTAAAAATTTAAAAAATCAATTTTTCTTATTGCATTCATGATGGATTCATTTTATTAAAATGACATTGGATCCCATTATGCTTAATGAGTAAAAGGAGGAAAAACCACCGTCTGCTAATCTAGTTGGCCACCTGAAAACTTGACATGTTATTTTTGAATAAATCTGGTTAAAATTAAGAAACAATGCTTACTTCAAATTGCAAAGCTGAGATTGTTAAACTATATTATGGCACATATGAACTGTTTTAATACAATCAGAAGAAAACAAATTACAGTTATCTTGCTTTCTAAGTTCTACCTTTAAAAAGAACTATTTAGACTGTATGTGTTAACTACATAAAAAAAAAAAAACTTTAGTTAAATTTCAAATAGACAACCCAGGTTAGTAATTACACAATTTTTTGAGTAGTAATATTCTCCAAGCTTCTTCAGGGTTGCTGTCCTGAAGAAGATTGGAGAATACTACTACTCAAACCATTGTGTAAGTACTAACCTGTGTTGTTGTTTATATTTGACAAGTTTAAATAAAGTTTAAAATTTTTTATACATTTAACATTTAATAAAATTTTTTATACATTGAACATTTAATAATAGATGATGGAAATAGTCCAACATATTATCACATCTCGTATGCCATCATCACAAACCTTTATCTTAACTATTTTAAATTTATATTCAATACTAATAGGCCATTTGCCTTATGAATTATTTAAAACAGATAGCAAAAAAAAGGTTTAATTAAAGTTTGTTGCATTTTAATGCAGCTAAAGTAAAAACAAACAAGCAAAAGATTCATTCTGTATTACATATGTATGTTATGTTAACATTTTATAAAGAACTTTTCTTTTAATACATGTTAACCAAATTTATTTTGTGAAATTGTTAGTTAAAAATAAATAAATAGTGAGAGTAATGGAAGATCTAATGTTCATTTTAAATGTATCAATGCATAAATCGTCCAAGTGTTAGTTAGAATAAACAGTTATTAATAGTTTTAATAATAAATAAATAGTGAGAGTAATGGTAGATCTAATGTTCATTTTAAATGTATCTATGCACAAATCGTCCAAGTGTTAATTAGAGTAAACATTTATTAATAGTTTTAAATTAATGATTAAATAGTTAGAGTAAATAATTATTAATAGCTTTGAGTTAATGATTTAATTATACCCATTGAATTTATTTATCCATAGTCAATCTTGCACGTGATTGCTGAGAATTAGATTTTATATAGGTGAGCTTATATATATGTGTATATATATATATTCACTGTTGAATAGTCTAAATATATCTGAATTTATAAGATTCATTCCTATTTTAATAAACTAGAGTTCGGACTCAAAACAAACCATCCCCGTAGAAGTCTTAGCTTTATTAAATCAGGATTTGGATCTAAAAATGGCCATTCCTTATAGTTACTATTGTAGAAAGATGTAGTGGTTATGTTTATCCCATATTAAATATATGCATGCATCTATACTAGAAAATATGAATCAAATAAATATATTTATAGGTTTATCTGTACATAGAGTTACATTTTAGGTTTATTAAAGTCCAGGATTTACTGAGTGGCAATTGTACTCGATTATATAACTATTAATATTATAGTAATATTAGTGATTGAGCCAATGCACATGCGTATAATTGAAGATGAAGATTAAATTTAGCAAAGAAATCTTGGGCATTTTATAAGTAATTATTGTTTTTATGCATGCATATAAAAATAATGATATAAGAGAGATTGGAGAAAAGTTGTATGCGGATTGACAATTACATTTTGTAATCAAGCAATTATTTTTATGATGCATTAGCCTCTTTATATGTAATACTATATGGTCTACATTCATTCACCAGGAGTAACTTATATTCTTTATGATCTAGCCAGGTATTGCAAATAGGGACAATGTGTAGTGGTTATCATTATTCTATTAAATAAAATATTGTTAAAACATATGTAGTAGTTTATTTTGTAATGGTCAGGCCCATATAAATTACATAATTCAAAATAAATACATACAAAATGAATTTAAAGAAAAGCTTGGTTTAATACTTTAACAGCATGCTATGCTAAGTATGCTGCTAAAGTATTAAACCAAGCTTTTCTTTATATATGTTTTATATGTATTAATTTTGAATTACATTTTCCAAGAAAAGTTTTTTTAAAAGATTGAAGATAAATTATATAAATTAAAAAAAGATAAAATCATTAAAACATGCTTAGTAGTGTTGCTATTGTAAATATTTGTTCTTTTGCACTATTCGTAAATTTTTGTTCGCCTAGAGTGAGAACTTAGTTTTTTAATTGTTGTAAACTCCTATTTGCAGTTGGTTGAATGGCATTCTTGATTAAATAATAATTTCTTCTTCTTGTGTTGAGGATATAGCATTCAAGTCTGTATCAAGTTCTAAGATGATCCAGGGGATGACGTAATGCAGTTGGTTGTGAATCTAGCTACAAGTATATTGCAAATAATGAGTTTATTGTATATAAAAAAATTAGGATTATTAACAAAATGCAAAATGAAAATGGAAAGAATGAGGAGGAGCCGGAAATGATAGAAGCAGACAGTTTAGGAACAAGTGGCAAAGAAGATAGTGGTAGGAAATTAAAATGATTTGGAGACTTCTGATATGTACAAAGTTTATTCAGATAGTGATACATGTAAACAAATAGAGCAAAAGGACATTAATGAAGAGATGAATATTCCCGAGAGTATTGCGACATCATCACAATTACATATGATGCTGAAGATTAGCACATTATTCAAACAGATAGAACATAGTCATAAACATAGAGATTTGGAGATGCAGAAACAGATGGAAGATAATCAAAACAGATGCAATTGAGATAAAAAGATAATTAAAAAGAGAGGGATTTAGAGGTGCAAAAACAGATGGAATTAATGATGAAATTTGGCCAAAAGTTAGAAAAATTAGACCAAAAACTTGAAGAAAATCAGTATAAGATAGATGGATAAATGGAACAAATAGGGCAATGTATGGAAGAAAACCATAAAAGAAATAAAAAGAGATGCAGAACAAAATTCTAAAAAAATAAAGATGAGTATAGATAAGATTTGAAGAAACACACCATGGCAACCAAATTATAGGAGTTTGAGAATGAATTGAATAAATCTCAAGAAATCAGAAATAAACAAAGCAGATGATGCTGCATCAAATAGATCAGCAGAAGATAGGAATGGAAATTATGGTAGCACTTTATAATCAAATGATACAAGACAACCTGGACATACAAATTATGAAATTCAAAGTTGACATGATGGGAGATCTCTTAGAAAGAGCTGAGATGGAGCAGACAATAATATTACTCTGAATAAACATGGAGAAATGAAGCAATTCTATATAGCTAACTACCTAATAGAAATCAATAAGAGAGAGGATAATCAAATAATAAATAATATATCAACTAACATGGATTAAGACTTTGAAAGCACTGCCATGTGAAAATTCACTTAATTCTTTAAATGGATTTGCTGAACTATTTGCATTTATAGCTTAACAGATAAAAAAAAAAACATTATTGCCACTAATTATTTGGGTGATACAGTCAAGGATTGGTGGAATTTAAGGAATCACCATCCATGTACCTACAATAAGTATGAAGACGCAATAGTACAAAGCTTTAGGAGTGACGAGTATCTGGATAATGTGCTGCAGCAGGTATCTCAACAATGATACAAAGCAAGCTCTGGAGAAAGCTTATCACACTGTTTTAAGGTAAGTGGCAAAATTATGAGCACTTACAGTTTTTTCTCTATCAGAAAGCCATATTATTAATCTTATAAGGCATACTTTTCCTACTAATATTCAACACATCATATTAACAAACAACTGGTTGACTATTGAAAGGATATATCTACTAAGGATCATAGACCCAGGTGAAAATAATCATTATGAATCTCATTGTACAAGTACTTGTACTGTAAATTTTAACAAACCTGTTCAGCAGAGATTTGGTCTGATAAGGGACACACCTACTTCAGTCATCACAAAGAAAAGTATCAAACTACAGTGTTATATTAGTGTTCAATAGTTGGATAAAAAGATTACAAAGTGCTTGATGGATATGAGAAAGTTAATACAAGTACATTCATTTTTTTTTTTTTTGTGAGTTTTATTTTTGCTTCAAAATTTGAGAATTTGAAATGAATAATGTATTATTTATTTCAGTGGCAATCACATGGTTTCCTACATATGTGAGAGATTTTTAAAATTTTGTAAAAAATATTTAAAACTCTTGTCAAAGAAAGTAGGTATGAGATTTAAAAAAAGTTCTTACAATTAAAATGTTATGTACATTAATCAATTTAAGGTAGAAAAAAAAAAACTGGAAAGGCTGTTCAAGATAGAAAGAGGAACAATATATATTTATATATTTAAAAAGATCAGATGTCAATGAAATTATTTTTTAAAAGATGGCACCGAGAGTAGTGGGTCGTGTGAAAGTCTGAGTTTGAATCTCCCATATATTACATATATAAATGCAGGTTTAAGCCTGCACAATGTATTAATTTATATAAAAGCAATAAGAAAAATGTGAAATAAGAAAGAAATAAACTATTAACAAAGTGAAGGGAGGTAATTTCAGAATTATTGTTACAAGAAAAAAATTATAAATAATAATGCGGTTAATAATAAACCAAATTCAAATAAAAAGTGCTAATTATTTAAAGAAACTTTAAAAGATGCTACAGTAAAGACAGAAGATTATGAAAAAGATCTGAAGTCTTTACATTAATAATGATATTATAAATAAAATGCTAGAAGTTGGAAACAAATTCTGTAGACAGTAGAACATATAGAATGTTTAACAATAAATTAAAAAGTAAAGCAGATAAACCTAAACCATGAGATGTAAAGAGAGAAGATATGCAAAGAAAAAGAGATTTGATTTAATATATAATAAATTGCATACTAAAATTTCCATTTCATTGCTTATTCTTGAAATATATGAAAAAGTTAAGAAATTCCCAAGATTGCATTTCATACTGAATCAATGCCCAATTGGAAGTTTTATATATACTTGAAAAAAGATAATAGACAAAAAAAAAGTGATGAAGCTGGATTGGATTAATGATAACATTTATGATTTTATAAAAAGATATATCAATGTTTAACTGGATTTAATCTAGGCTGGTAATGATATACTAATCTCTGTTTTAATAATTTATTAATAATAATCATTAAAGTATTTAACTAAAATGGATGATTTCAAAGATGTGGGAGTCAAGAAATTGGAGATGCATATTTCAAGTTGTAGAAATGAAAATAAAGCAATCTGTATGAGAAAGTAGTTGATATAAATAAATACATTTACAAGATGGAAAAGATGCATAAGTGAATTCCATGATTTTCATATATATGATTTCCCAAAAAAGAAACAAAAATGATAGATACGCTTAAAATAGGCTGTACATTAATAAAGAAAAATATGAATAATCACGAATTTAGACGTCTGCCATGTTGTTTAAGAAATGCTTGACTATGATTTAAGAGAATTTATTTATGAAATAGAATTAACTGAGGAAGAAATAAATTCAAGATTTTTATAAAATTTAAATAATTTGAATAAACCAAGCTGACATGGAACATGGGATAATGAACATTCAGAATAGTTTACATTTAAAATCAACAAACAGTGAAATCATTTATGGAAAAAATTCTACCATGTTTTAGATCAACATTTTTGTCAGAATTTGCTCTTGCAAATATGTGCATCATAAAAAATCAGTTACGAAACCAAATTACAAATGATCATTTGATTGTTTGTCTGCAATTGGCTACTTCTTCATATCAACCTAATTATGAAAATATGGCGAGGTTCAAACAATACCAAATTTCACATTAACTGTTTTTTTCACTCAACCATCATTTTCTGTAACTTGTGAGTTTTTAATCAATCTGTTGTTTTTTCTAACTTTGGTTTTCCAAAATAGAGAAATATTTTATTTGAATATATTTGTTTTATTTGTTGTATTAAAATAATTAAAAGTGATAAATAAATTTTTAAATATATAAATAAAGTTTTTAGTTTTTTTAAAGTTTTTAGGGCTGGGAGAGTAGGTCTTTGAAGTGAATGAGTGCATTTAACTGCAAAGTTATGTGTAGTCAGATATCAGATTGAGGGAATGTGATCCATATAAAAGTAGATTGCAGAATAATAGTATAAAAAAGTAGTTCACATTGTAAAAACAGTTAAACATCGCTGCAATAGTTTTTTATATAAATATAAATTTATATTTGATTTTAAAAAATCAGGATTAAAAACCAAAAAAAATATATTGGATTTATATTTATAATAAAACTAAAGTTAAAAAGATATTGAAGTTGTACAGAATACAATAAGGATTAATTATTAATATTGTATCTAGATATTAGAAAATGGGTAAGAAAGAAAAATTTTGATTACTATCAGTATTCAAAAGATATGGGAGTATATAGGTAATGAAACTAAATGTATATAAATTATTGGATGAAATGTAAATTAAGAATCGTAAAAAGATTTAATACTATTAAATTTTTTTAAAAAGTGTTTAAAATGCAAAATAACATATGAATTAAAAAAAAAAACCATAAGCTAAACTATAGTTATAGATTTGAAAGAAAATTAAAGAAATATATTAATTTACAGTACAAAGAAAAATATTGAATATTAGAAAAAATTAAAAATATATACAAAATTATAAAAAAATTGAAATATGAGATGAATTATAAATGCTTAATATAATAATTTTTAAAAACAATATTCTGATTAATAATATAAAATTAGAAATATTAATTAAAAAAATATAAAAAATGAATATTAATAATAATACTAAACTTATAAT
The DNA here is from genome assembly GCA_028023455.1 of Epiperipatus broadwayi. Lineage (NCBI taxonomy): Eukaryota > Metazoa > Onychophora > Udeonychophora > Euonychophora > Peripatidae > Epiperipatus > Epiperipatus broadwayi. Next base: position 1,721,309 of record JAQFVV010012439.1, on the reverse strand, counting down.
GATATATAACATTTTATAATAAGCACTTATTTACTGTGCACTAAAAAGCCAAAAAATAATTGTTTTTTTTTTCAACCACAATTGGACTTTTTATCTTTAACTTGAAATAAAAGCATGGGGGATTCAGAAATTATTTAAGTCAACCACTTGTTGTAAAAATATAGTCATTGAATTAATTATTTTCCTCACAACTCCCAATTTTATCAATTTAAATATAAAAACTCCAAATGTCTGAAGTAAATAAAAGCACTTGTTATAAAGTATTTTTTTTATATAATTTTAAATTTTTTAATATTCGAATTTTTTTGCAATTATTCCTATTTAAAGTGAAGAGTAAAAATATTGTCACAGTCTATGTAACATTTTAAAAGCAATTCACAGCAACTGATTCCAATATTATTTTGTTTATAAAAGAAGCATTTTTTAAAAAAGAAACTTTTACTATCAATTGAAATATATTTGTTTTTATTTTTGTTTTCATTGTTAATACTTTTTTTATTTTATTTTAAATAAAAACATTTAAAAAGTATACTATCCTCTCATGTGGTATCACTGAATACTTACTGAACCCAATATTGGACTACCAGCACCATAAGATTATATAAACCACTTGACAATTTTGAAATATTTCATTATCATATTGCATTGTTATTGATTTCTATCACATATAAAATTTGAAAGAAATCCATTTGATAGAAATATGTTAAAATTTGATTACAAAACATATCCTAAACAGACAAACAAACAGAGTTTTAAGTTAAATAAAAGTGTTTAATAAAAGATAAACTGTATAAAGAAAATATCTAAACTAATACTTATTAATATATCAAAAGAATATATAAAAGAAAATGAGCTTTATATATTAACGAAAAATATTTTTCTAATTAAAAATTAATACAAAACTGTATCTTATAATTTATTATTATAAAGAATAACATCAATGCACTTTTTATTAGCTCATTTAATTGAGATGCATTTATAATAGCTTAATTCTGAATTATAAATTATGACTAAATGAGAATCATAACACTGGTTTCAAGAAAACTTTCTTTATTAGTTGTGCCAAACCAGAACAAAACCTCAAATCAGAATAGGTTTGAATTTTATTTATATTAGCAGATTTTATTTGTTTTATTTTAAAGTATGAAAGATGAAATTCTTACAGTTATTAAATATGATGCTTTTTATAATTAATGAGTATGCATATAATTATATTCTTGATAGGTAAAAATTGTAATCAAATTCATTTTTTTTTACAAACCTTATCAGTAATATATGTATCTGTAAAGAAGATATTATTTATTATAATCAGGTATATGAACTTAATTTTTGTATAATTCTTATCAATTAAATTAACTATATAATAATTGTGTAGTTGATATTTTACAGAGCCATATCTTTTAATATTATTATGAATGACATCATTTGAACATTCTCTGTTAGCTCATTATGTAAGTATGATGTTATATATAATAGCAAAATTCTGAATTGTAATTTCATAATACAAAAGTTACAGAATTGGTTTCTGAGAAACTTTCATCAATCTGCTAAACTCTAACTTTACTAACTATAAATCAGAATAAGTCTGAATCTATTAATGTTATGCAAATTTTATTTGTGTGAAAATTGAAATATACATAATTATTAAAAGTAATGTTTTATAGTTAATAAGCACATGTTTAATTATGTTTTGAATAAGTAGAAATTATAATCAATTTATTTTTTATAAATCTTATTAATATTATTATCATCATCAACCATTATCAATCCACTGCAGGATGAAGGTCTCTCCAAGTTCAATCCTTCTCCAATCTCTAACCTCTTTTCTCCACGTCACTCCTGCACACTTTCTTATTTCATCCATCCATCTTGCATGTGGTCTCTTTCTGGGTCTTTTATAATCTCTTGGAATCCAGTTTAAGATTTCAATTATTCCATCTATTATCATCTCTTCTAGCAATATGTCCAGCCCAACCCCACTTCAGTCTTTTAATTCTTTCAATGATGTCAGTAACACCTATTTTTTCTCTTACCCATGTATTGCATTTTTGATCTCTTCTTGTTACTCATATGCATCTTTTCATACTTTTTCGAGTAGTCTGAAGTCTCTGGATTACCCTTCTAGATCCATAAGTTAGAACTGGTAAAACACATTTATTAAAAAGCTTCCCTTTCAAATACAGAGGTATATTTCCTTTTAATATTAAGTTATTTCTATCAAAAACAATCCAATCAAGTTTAATTCTTTTATTAATTTCATCCATTACGTTTCCATCTGTAATAATAGTCTGATCAAGATATTTGTAGTTAACTTCTTTTAACTCATCATTATTAATCTTTATTTTCATCTTTTGAAAAAATCCATTGGACATTACTTTAGTCTTTTTAATGTTTACCTTTTATTTACTTTCTTACTTTCATCTGATAACTCTTGCAATATTTCCTGAAACTTTGAAGCATTATTTGCAAAAACAACTACATTATCTGCAAAATCTAAATGTCTTAAATAACATCCTTTTACTTTTATTCCTTTAACTTCCCATTTTAATCCACAAAATACTTATTACAGCACTGCTGTAAAAAGTTGTGGAGATATGGAGTCACCCTGTCTTACACCCTTCTCAATGTTAATCTTTCTAGTATCATTATATAATTCTTAATATATCTATCTACCTGAAAAAATATCTCCTATGTGAAATTAATAGTAGTAATTATGTTTTCTTTTTATAATTATAAATACATACACAAATATATTCTAGTCAGGTAGCAGCTTAATTTCATTTTATATAAACTTCACCACCTGAATTGAATATACATATAACAGTTGTAAATCTTTATACTCTGCCATAATTATTCAGATTAATATAAAAAGAAATATTAAATCAGAGTTTAAATATGTGGTTATGTTTATTGAATTATTAGCACCAAGTATAATTGATGCTAATAATTCAATAAACATGTTTAAACTGATTTAATATTTCTATTTATATAACAGTTATGTAATTAATACATTACAGAGCTCAGTCTCATATTATTATGAATGACATTATTAACATCTAAATACTCTCATTTACAATAATATTATAAGATATAGCTTAGTAATAATTTATATAATTGATCATGTTGTGTGCATTTATAAAAATATAAAAACAATATTTCTACATGTTTAGACTATATTTGTGTGTGGTGCTTATTAAACGTATAAAACAACACAATAAAAATTATTAATTTCATAAAAAATAACGTTTATATATATATACATAGAGCTCGCAAAATAAGGTCTTAACAAGCTTTGAGAATATCCTCAACCCCAGACCAGTTTCTGCTATTAGTGTCATCAGTGAGGTGCCAGGATATTCAAGCATTAGATTAAAAATACCAGGACAAGCCCAGCACTTTATCTAATGTATAACTATTAAGTAGAAAATCTGAAATTTTTAGACATCCATATGTCTTCCAATCCAGCTGTCTAATTTAAATAGCCATATGGGACTGAACTAAGTTCAGATACACCATATATTAATAGCTTTAGCAATATAAAATCGCCAAAGCCTTAATGGCAAAAAAAAAAAAATTAAAAAAAAAAAAAATCAAGTCACATGTCACATGACCTAATTTAATAAGCTTGTGTTTACATATTTTATATATAGAGCTTGCAAAATAAGCTCTTAACAAGCTTTGAGAATATTCTCAACCCCAGACCGGTTTCTGATACTGGTGTCATCAGGGAGGTGCCAGGATATTCAAGCATTAGATTAAAAATACCAGGACAAGCCCAGCACTTTATCTAATGTATAACTATTAAGTAGAAAATCTGAAATTTTCAGACATCCATGTCTTCCAATCCAGCTATCTAACTTAAATAGCTGCATGGCTTATTAAATAGCTTATTAAATTAGGTCATGTGACATTTGACTTGATTTTTTTTTGTAATATATTAATGAGAATATTTGCAAAAAAAAAAAAAAAAAAAAATTAATTATGATTTCTATCTAGAATATAATTTTATGTATGTCAGTTAACTATAAAAATTATCATATTTAATAACTTTGTATATTTTACCTTTCCCACGAAATAAAATCTGTTTAATAAATAAGATTCAAGACTATTTTGATTTACAGTCAGTTAATGAAGAAAGTTTCTCTAAGGCTGGTCCTAAAAGCTTTATATTGTCAGTTTACAATTTAGAATTAATCTATTATAGATAATATCCTATAATTTATTTAAATAATGAGTTAATGGAAGATGCTTTTCTCGTGGATAATTATTACAAAAAAAAACACATTGATATTAATGAAAAGATAGAATTATTGATTAATAGATTTTTTTTTGTGAGAAATGGAAAACTTGATAATAAAAATTGTATTAGAAAAGATACACTTTAACATCAAGTAATGAAAACAATTGATTTCTTAAAATTGACCATAAATCTAGAATCTGTAAAGAATAAGCAATTATAATGGTTTTCTATGATAAAATTTAATTCTATATTTACCCAGACTTTCAAGCTTCTTCACTATCCACACTATCTCATAGTACTGATACACATGACTACACATGCAGAAAAGATAATCTTCCATATATGTATTTCATGCTAAACCAGCACTTGTCAGTTGGTCCAGATTACCATCTCCCATACATATATATAATCAGTGCTCAGTTTATATTAAGATAGCAAATCCTTACACTTTAATGAACAGGCTTCAACCTACTCCATTTTTTAGCCAATCATACCATTGAAAATCTGATGATAGAATTCCCAAATCCCATGCTGATACCGATATTTCAAATCTTACATATTAAGCCTGCATTCTGCACATCCCTCTTCTATGTATTTAAGTGGATACTGTTCTATATGTGAGGGGTCAGAGTGACTTGAGGTCAACATGGGCATGACAACTATCAGATTTTCAATGTATGGATGGCTGAAGAGTTGGAGTAGGTTGAAGCCTGTCCATTAAAGAGTAAGGATTTGCTATCTTAATATAAACTAAGCACTGATTATATGGAGATGGTAATCTGGACTAACTGATGAGTGCTGGTTTAGCATGAAATATGTGTATTGGTGATTATTTATATTTTTTGCATGTGTGTGGTCATGTGTATCAGTACTATGAGATAGTGTTGATAGTGAAGAAGCTTGAAAGTCTGAGTTCAAATCCCCAATATTTACAATTAGGCTCCAGGTATAAGAGTGAATGATATTTTGAACATTTAATGATAATAAAAAGATTAAATTAAGAAAAGTCACATTGAATAAATGTTTTATTAATGATATTACTAATTAAAAACACTAACATGTTACTAGCAATTGTTTACTAACACAATAAAAAGATGTGTGTGTGTTTTTATAATAGTGATTTAAATATTTTTCAAGTTGCAGAGACCATATCACAATTTGTTAAAACGAAAAAAAAAAAAGAAATTTAAGATAACTTACTATATATTTTCTAATTTATTTTTTGATGATTATATGGATCAATATTTTTTTTAATTACCTAACAAGTGAAGTTATTAATTTTTTTGCTGAAAAGTAAGATGTATGTTTTTTCTAATACAGTTACCATTATATATCAAGATATAACCGTGTTTTCGAATTAATTATCCGTTTTTTATAAAAATTTTATTTTTTGTACAATGGTTACATAACACCGTTCAATTGCCCCTGCAATCTTCTTCAGAACTTTTCCTTTTACAGTCAAACCGTTTATCAATTTAGTTTACATTTTTTTTTTTTTTTTTAAAATCTTTTATTCAAATAGTTCTTTACTTTCTCGCCTTCTTTATCTTTTATATAATCCAACAAATCTTTAATATTCCTTATATTTTCCATATATCCAATCACATATACAATATATACATATGTATCTTCTTTCTATATCTAAAAAATAGTAACTTCTTATCTTCTCCAATTAATTATTTAAACTTATCTTTTCCTTTTTTGCATTGCCTTAATTAATTAATTAATTAATACGTTTATTTTATAAAATTTTTATTTTTTGTACAATGCTAATTACATAACACCCTTCAACCTCAGCAGTTTCGATTGCCCCTGCAATCTTCTTCAGAACTTTTCCTTTTACAGTTAAACCATTTTTCAATTTATTGCTAATATAATTGTTATTAGCTTAACTATTTGATTGGTATAACAAAATTAAATTAACTCATCCATTTAACAATATTCAGTTATTGATTATTATAACATAAAAAAAAAACTTCAAAAAAATATAAAAGAAATAATAATTATGGAATTTAGAGTTTTTAATCTTACTGAAGGATTTTAACAAATAATTTTATATTTATATTTGTTAAATATTAATGCTTGCACAGATGGATATCCCTTTATTAGTGGTTTTTTAAATTTTGATTTTCATTATCTGTTGGTTTTAATTCACTCATAGTGTTGAGAATTTAATAAAAATAATAGTTGAAATTCCTTCTGCTAATTAATTCTTTTTAAAAGTCTTGCTGTGTCAGCAAATATGTCTGGGTGGCCAGAAAATGAATATATACAATAAGACAATATTTTAAGTAATCAGAATAGCGAATAGTTTGTAACAACACTATCTCTACAGTTCACTAATGTTTAATTTCCTTGATGTACATTCAGGCTGGCTGCTACAAAGTGGTTCACAATGGCTAGATTTACGAATACCTTGGCCCCGGTCCAGTTTAGCTGTACACGAACACATTGTAGTGTAGCACTGCGACCGACTATAAGCTCCTTACAGCTTCCATCTCTGCAACAGTTCACCAGTAACTCCACTTAAAAACTTCTGGAAACTCAACTCTTCATTTAGCTGCTATCCAGATATTTTCCTCAGGCTATGGTCTCCCAATCTCTGTGGGTCTATTCAGCTATGCCCATGAACTACATTTCCACTGAGCGCTGGATATTAACCAAAGCAATGACACTAGATCTTTCCTATCAGAATTGAACAGGAAAGTCTACTAGAGATGCACTCAAATGGCTTGACATACTTGTTACATACTCTTTTTATAGCTTTCTGATAACTGCAACAATTAATTACATTCTCCAATAAGGTAAGCTCTCTTATCTAGAAATATTTGCAATCAGCAAATATTTCTTGGAATTGTCGATCACCATTATGTTAATGCTTTAATTAAATTCCTCAGTCATCAGTACGCGATCTAAAAACAATCTCTCGAATAAATTCTAGTTTTTCTGGAGTGCACAAATTTGTATGCAATTTTTATAAAAATACAACAAGTCTGTAGTCCAAAATTGCTTGGTGACCCCTTTGGATAGTTTTTATAGTTTAAAATCTAGAGGCTAATTCTATACAGATTTTGGTTTACCATGAAGTGATTCTTTATTTGACTACCTAAAATTTATGAAGATGAACAAATAAATGAAAGGTTAATCATATAGTTAATTGTTTTCATTTAATCCTAAAATTCCAATTATTTTAAATATTTTAAAATAAAAGAAAATATGCAACTATAAATTTATACCTTTTAAATGAAAATTTAATAAAACTCATATATGAATATGTATACATAATAAAATCTTCCATATTTGCCATACATTTCTGAATCTAATGCTATCATATAAAAAAATGTTGTGGACCAATTTCTCATCATATGTGTATTTTATAATAAAAAATTACATTTATTGGGTGAGCTGGAGATTTGAAACAATTGTTCATCCACACACAAACAACAGTCAGAATTTTGTACATTTTAATTATGCCTAGTTTGTTTTTGAAGCATGAATGTTTTTAACATTGGTCATCCACATTAAAACACCAATGGATCAGGATTATATTAGTAGAAGGGTATATATGCAATAATCGACTAGTACACTTGGTAAATATCTGTAATAAATCAAATCTTCCAGATTTGCTACTTTCTCTAAAGCTTGTTACAAACCCCATGTTTTATGCTTATTAAAGAATTGATAAGTTGAATATTCTATATATCTATGAGTGATGCTAAAAACATTTGTTTCAAAATCAAACAGGTCATGATTAAGATATACAAATAGAAAATACGGTTGTTTCTGCGTGTATGGTTAGATGTTTTAGGTCTTTGCATCATCTGATGAATGTAAGTTCAATATGTAAAGTGAGAAAGATTCATTTGCAATATTTTCCACAAGATGATAACTCAAGATTTGTAACAAATTACAATTACGTGGTAAATCTGGAAGATTTGATTGGGTACAGATATTTATCTTGCATTTTAATTTTATACATATCTCTTCTACTCTCATATTTATTGAGTGTTTTAATATGATTATAAATTATTTTCACTAATTATGGAATATGAATATTAAAGAATCGATAAATTAAATACTCTATATATGTACAACCAATGCTAAAATCATTCAAATTTTAAAATCAAATTGGTGTTAAGTCTTACAAATAGAAAAAAATAATATTGTTTCAAATTTCCAACTCACTTAGCAATCATAAATTTGTTGCTTGAAATATATTTATAATGAGAGAGATTAATATGGGACATTTTTCATAGTACAACAGCTCTGAATTTCTAAAAGCTTTAGAGGAGTGAATGGCAAATCTGGAAAATTTGATTGGTTATAACATTTGTCGCATATTCTAGTCAATTAATTATTATATGGATTAAATAAATATATTTAAATTGACTGAATTCTCGTTGTTATCACCAATAAAAACATATTGTCTTAATATGTATATGAAGTTTTGTAGAATTTTGATTTAATTTTATATTTTTGATTAGAATCATGCATTTCTAATTTAAATATATGTCACTAAATCTATTTATTGAGTAGGGCTGATGTTCAGCTACGGGAAGTCTTGAGCTAGTAAGTAGCACTTTTTTGCATTGATATGGGTGATTGTCTATTTACACAGAGATTTAATTAATCTGCTTTATTACACACTTTTAGGGTCTTCTTATATGCTTATCAACATCAAAAATGGTTATATTATATATATGTATGTTTCGTTTAAAAAAAACCAATAATAGTTATAAAATTATATTTTTTTGCAAAATTATTATATTGAAAGTATAATTATAAACAAGATTACTGAAAAAGCTGTGAAAATAGTTATTAATATTTAGATAACAAAAATATAAAATAAAAATAATATATTTAGAACAACTTTTAAAAATGTGATTTCTCACTATAAAGACAACTTTTTTAAGTGATAGAGGAATTGAGTTTGTTTAGCTGATATCCATATAAATAATTTTATATCCATATTAATAATAAAATTTAAAATAAAAAAAGAATAAAATAATAACAGTAATTTTATGGATAAATAAAAAGGGAATCCTCATTGAAACCAGTGTATACAGAAAAAAAATACTTAAGAAATTTTAATTAATTAGGAATTTGATATTGATAATATAGTTCAAGAAGTGAATTATAATAAAAAGTAGAATTTATAAAGTAGTAATTTGTTTGAATAATATATTATTAAAAAAAATGAAATTAAAATTATTAAAAAGAAGGTATACTACTAAGAGAAAAAAAATAAAAATAATATGTATTAGAAAAAACAAAACAAAATACAGCACTGCCATATGTTATCTACCTTAAGTTTTATGATCTACTACCTGGGAAGTAGCCTTTATTTTCCAATGATGTATATCTATTGGAAAAACTAAACTTAAAACTATCATAAATGCCTTGGTCAATCTCAAAACTTTCCTCTCAAAAACTGCCATTTTAAACATTATCACATAACAGCATTAAGTAAATTCATATAGCAATTATCTATTCTCATTGAAAATAATAGTATCGGTCTGATGTTATTGTATTTCTGCATAACACATTATTTAATCATCGCACACACTTTGTTTAATAGATGAAATACACAGGCTTATATATACCTGTGTCTATATATGTAATAGACAGGGTATGAGCACAGACTTTCACATGACCCACCACTCTCACACTATCTCATAACACTGATACACCCGAACACACATATGTCGAAAAGATAAATAATCACCAATATTAACAAAAAATATACAATAAAGGAATATAGATGCACCCAGGATTGAAACAGTGGTATTTAATAGATTACTTTATTATCAGTATTTGACTGAAAGTTTGTGATGATGGTATATTATTAGATGTGATATGTTAGACTATTTACATCATCTGTGAGTGTTGAATGTACAGAAAATTTTAAACTTTACTTAAACTTTTCAAATACTTAACACACAATTAGATAACACAGATTAGTAATTATACAATGTTTCAAATAGTAGTATTCTTTACTCTTCTTCAGGTGTTGCTGGTCTGACATGCACAGTGACAGTATTTTCACAGAAGTTGAACTCGCACCTTTAGATTCTTAGATATTGAAACAGTCTGGCAATACACAATGTATGGAAGCCTCTAATTAATCTTGCTCTTAGGAAAAAGTAATATTATAAAAATAATAATAATAAATTGAAGGGCTTAGGGGAAAAAAAATTGAAGGACTCAGGAGGATTTGAACCAATTCTCATATATAAATATATCAAATTTCTACTATCTGTTGCCTTTGGCTGAATAGCTCAGTTGGTAGAGCGTATGCCTTAAATTCGATATTCAAGAATCTAAAAGTGCAAGTTCAATTTTTATGTGAATACTGTTATTGTGCACATCAGGCCAGCAACACCTGAAGAAGAGTGGAGAATACTACTACCTTAAACGTTGTGTAATTACTAACCTGTGTTGACTAATTATGTGTTATTACTAACAAGTTGTTTGTATTTGAAAAGTGTAAATAAAGTTTAAAATTTTCTATACATTCAACATTCACTCATAGATGATGGAAAAGTCCAATATATCACATCTAATTATACTATAGTCAAGAATCAAAATATGAATTCATCTTACATGAGCAATTAATATTGTTTTGCAGATTTTATTCCAATTTCTTCACAAGAAACTTGATTTTCATTATTTAAGAGAATCCATTATTCATGCTTGTTTATAAGTTTTTTAAACAATAAAGTTATAATTTGGACATTCAGGATTATCAAATTAAAACAGGCAAAACTCTCCATACAGTAGTGCCACCCTGTGCCAAACAGAGTAATCAATGAATGCCAGAAGGTTTGTGCATAAAATCCCTATCTAGTGCCTACTCATCCAATATCCCCAGACTAGTTTCTGACTTGTGGCCTTCAATTTGATTCTCATAGTTTTGTAGTTAAGTAGAGATAAAAGGTGGCTGCTGGAGGGTTGCATTAATCATAAGATCTAGGTACAGTGCTCTCAGATCCAAGGCTCCTCATTGACGAAGGGATGAGTAGACACTAGATAGGGATTTTATGCACAAGCCTTGTCATCCATTTTATTCTGGCTTGCACTGAGTGATACTACTCTATGGAGAGTTTTGCCTGTTTTAATAACAGTTATGAGCAGGCATAAGAAATGGTGATCATGTGATGTTTAGTGATTAACAAATTACTGAGGCATAGAATTTTTTTAAGAGATATATTTTGGATACAAATAAATTATTCTTGGAATTCATTAAAAAAAAATCATGACTTGTTTTTTGGCAATGATTTTATTATTAGCGACTTGGTTAAAAGGAAATATGGTATTTTTTGCAAATGAATTAAAGATGGAACCATAATCATATAGAGATTTGAAGACAAAAGTCGAATCACTGATAAGAAGGTTTAATATTATTGGTGGATTAAGACTAAAAAGGCTGGAAATCTGCTACTTGTGGTCAATTTAGATCTTATTTTGATCCATTGAAAGTAACTTAAGAACTTGGGGAAAATGATATGATAACTATTAAATCCATCAATGGCACTCTGTTATATAATGACAATGTTCTTATATGATGACTCATATTTTGAACAGATGGAAGGACTATCTTTTGAATAATGATACAAGAATTGAGATGAAGACTTTTATCTGCTCATTTACAATTGAATAAAGATATCCAGCTTAGTGAAGTTACTACAATTCGGGGCAATCTTAAAAATGGAATGGCTGTAGACCCTAATGAGAGACCTATAGAAGTTTTAAAATGTAACAGTCATATATTATATTCTTAAATATTAGTTTCATAAAGTTATACTGCCTGATCTTAAGGATACTTATATTGTTCCAATTTTACAAATAAAGGGAATAGAGAAAGTTACAATAATTATCATAGAATATCATTGTTATTTACTATGACAAAGGTACTTTCAAGGAATTTGTTAATATCCTATTTCCAATTATAAATGACTGATTACTAGAGACTTGATGTGATTTTAGAAAATCAAAAAGCAGCACTGTAGACATGTTGCAAGACAAATGCAAGAAAAACGATTGGAAATGAGAGAGTGATTCATATATTGCTTTTATTAAGAATTTGACTCAATCTTCAAATCTGCAATAATGTTTAAAATTAATTGACTATACATTGGGAAATTTGAGGCATTTGAAATGGAAACTGGTGCTTTTTTTTTTTTGATTTTTATGACAGTGATTTTTGGAGCTGGGACTTAATAAATCAGCGATAAAGAAGCTGTGCATGTTTAGTGGTAGTATTTTTTGAATCACTTGCGCAAGCAAAAACAAGAACCTCATTATATTGGCTTCTTCATTTGCAGTTTGCTGATGATTGGAATAGCTTTGCTAATTAAAAGATGATGTACAGAATGTATTAAATAATATTTCTGTAGTGTAATTAAATAATATTTCTGTAGTATAATTTTTACTACACCACTCTCATGCAAGGTAGAGACTGGTTTATTTCTGCTGCTAACATCTGTGGAAGGATGTAGTTATAAACATAAGACCAAAGATATTTTAAAGGCTGATAGAAAACAGTCTTTACCTAGAGCGAGAATGATTAAAAGCAGATAATAACCACTCTCTACCATGTGTGAGAGTGATATAGAGAAAATAACACTGCAGAAATATTCATTATTGGATAATATTTAGTTTAATGAATGACTAATAAAAATTATTAATATACTTTGATTAAGTGATTTGTATCAAAGTTATGAGGACAGCATGTTTGACATTTATCAAACAAACTAGTAATTTGCTATATATACAATGATAAAGATATATGTAAGAAATTGTGTTTTGACACATCTTGGGGATCATAGATATTTTTCACATGTCACTCTTTTGTCATATGTTTATGATTACATCCCTCCACAAAGTGTTAAAAGCAGATAGAAATCAGACTCTACCTTGCATAAGAGTGGTATAGAGAAAATTACATTACAGAACTATTATTCATTATTGGATAATCTCTAGTCTAATGAATGACTAATAAAAATTATTAGCAAATGTTTTGAATGCAATATTTAAAGACTTTAGATTGTTAACTAAGTTTAAAAAACTAATTTTTTATCTGCTAATGATGGAAGAAAAATATTCAGAAACCTTTAGCTTGGATTATTTAGCTTTGTTACTTTGATAAGTTGAGCCCTTTTAGATATATTGAACAGAAATGTGTACTTAGATGTTAAGATGCTGCACAGATTCCAATGTCTGTTACTGCTTTTAACAAGATAAAAGATAAGTATTTCATCACAGTAAAATAATTACTGCAACTAAATTAGTTCTACATAGAGCTCTTATTTTGCCTATTTATTCTAAGGAAATGAGACTTGCATATCTATTAATTTAACACAAAGTCATTAGAAACATTTCTTTTAAGAATGCTCTGTGAAAATTTAAAAATATGATGGCAAGATTATAAGTTCAATCAATATATTCTTCAATTTTCTGGATGTGATCTTATAGGGTCCACTATTGTAAAATCATACTTTCATTGAACTGGACATGTGAAACAAAGGAAAAATATCCAAAAAAAAAAAAATATTTATAGTGAATTTATGCATGGGTTTCATGGGAGAGGCAGACCTCATTACATTATTAAGATTATGTCATAGACATTATGAAGTGCAGTATTGACTATTGTCACTGGTAAGATATGGCTAAAGATATAATACAATGGAGAGCTTTAATTAAACATGGTCTTGAAGTCTTTAGAAAGGAAAGTTGTTGCAATAATTACAAAATAGTATTGCAAAATGTTAGATAAACAGAATAATAATGGATTGATGTGTTTGATACGTGGATGTATTTGTGAATCATGGATTGGTTTATTTAGTCATTTTTTTTTTTGGAGTTGCTGCTGCTGCTGATTATTTTAAATGACACAATTATCTAGGCAATTGGAGTTTGAATGAGGTTCAACCATGATTGTATAGCATTTATATTGGATGTCTGATGTAATATAAAATGGTTTCTCCTTAAATGAAATCTGAAATTATATCCAAACTAAACTTCAGAATTCTTACATCTTTCAATAATATTACCTACTATTTCTCTAGCCTTGGTTCATTTCTTTTCATACTTTATTCTATTTAATACAACCTGTTTTGGTCGTCCACTATCCTTTCCTCATAGTCCTCAATTACATTATATAAATCTAAACAAAAAATCATGAAATTTCTCTCTTATCATCTTTAAAATTCTTCCACTTTCTATATAATTTATTCTAGACTTCTTTCGACATTCTAACTTAAAAAATAAATGTTCAGTATTTTCTCTGCCTATCTTCATATAAATTATGTCTACAATCAATTTTTTTTTATCCATTTTACATTCTTTCTTTAATATCTAAAGCATCTGCACTTGCATCAAAATAACAATAAGCTTTTCAATCCTATTCATTTTTCCATAATTTACTTTTTTTTTTTTAACTAACTTATTTACCCCTCCCCTTTCCATAATTATATACCTGTAATTTATTCCCTGCATATTTATTCCATTTTTTTTATAAAAATGCATGGGAATAAATTGTCTACTAACTTTGCATAGTGTAAAACCTTTATTGCCTGAGGTATTGTCTTCTCCACTAATCTAATTAAAGATTGCAGTATTTTAATTTACTTTTAATTTTCCTAATTAAAAAAGAAGCCCACCCTATTTTATCTTGTATAGATTAGAAAGTAGATTTACACTTACTGCTATCCTGTGACTGATTTTGCAACTAATTTTGTTGAATATAACAGTACTGTATTCTTCAAAATGATTTATTTTAATAAAGGAATAATATTCTTGCACTCAAGATTATTCCTTTCAGCATATCTTTTAAAATGTGATCTATCTCTAAAAATCTTTTCAATATTCTTTTCCTTATTACTCAGCTTATCTATTCCTTTAGCCTTTAAAACAAATCTATTTCTAATTGTTTTTTTCTCCCTCTGTTTCAAATTTTTATGCTATCAAAAAGAGCAATTTATTTTTCCAAATCTCCCAAATTAGCAGACCATTAATGATGTACGATTATAAATGGCTTTTTTTTTTAAAATCTCCATTCTCAAACACTTTCTTAAATATTTATCAAGATAAATCAACAATTTTAGATTTATATTGTTAAGATAAAAAATACCAAAAGTACTATTTAGTCTTTAGGCACTGAAACATTTTGCTTTTATAAACATTTCCAAAGTTTCTATGCTGATTCTTAATTGATAGAAAAGTAATTTTCATAATAAGAATACAATACAATCATTATAAGCATTATTTTGAAATGATTTTTTTCCTACAGTACAGCCTTTTTCATATCTGCACTTATATATGTAATATATAGGAGTTTGAATTCAGACTTTCATACGACCTCAAACATCCATGCTATCTCATACCGCTGATGCACTTGATCACACACATGTCGAAAAGATAAATAATCATCAATATACGTATTTCGTGTTAAAATCATACTTTAATGGACAGGCTTCAAACCGCTCCACCCCACAACTCACCTATAGTGCAAGAGAAAAAATTATGAATTAAAATAGTTTGGAAAAAAAATTAAATGGAAAAGCAATTACTAACCAAGAATCAAAAATATTATTTAAAATTAATGAATTTAGTAAAAATTTTCATTACAATTTTATTTAACATACTTTTTTTTACGTTAATAGATATCTCTCTCCCATCAGGCTAAAAATAAATAACAGCTTCCTTATATTTGTTAAGTTTTTGATTTTTACCTTCGCCAACTTTGGTAGAAATACATGGCATCAATAATTATCCAATTAATAGCCAATTATATAAGATTGGAGAATAAATCTTATTTTTAATGACCTTTTTTAAATAATTAAAGTTAATAATTGTAAACATTAAATTAGCATAGATCAATGTATACATAATTAATGTAGCAAATTTTTCTCCCTCAGATCTTGAACAACTAACCTATTGATAAAGAGCCAAGAATAAAAAAGATTTACTTATTTTTAAGTTTTTGATATTTTGAAGTTTATCCTTGTTTAAAGAATAGTTGGATCCATTCTATTCTTGACACTTTGTCAATAGAATTATTTATAATCTTAAGTGAAGAGTGCTTTACTTTTTTAATCACATATAACATTGAGCTATGTAAATATAGGGGATTTGAACTCAGACTTTCAAGCACCCTTCAACTATCCATACTATCTCATACCACTGATACACATGATGTTATACATGTAGAAAAAATAAATAATCACCAATATTCGTATTTCATGCTAAACCAGCACTCATCACTTGGTCAAGATTATCATCTCCCACACACATATATAATTAGTGTTCACTTTATATTAAAATAGCAAATCTTCATACTTTAATGGATAGGCTTCAATCCACTCCAACTCTTCAACTATCTATACCATTGAAAATCTGATGATGGAAAGCCCAAATTCCATACTGATGCCAATATTATTGCCATGCCCATGTTGACCTCAAGTCACTCTGTAAAGAGTGCCTGTATTTCAAATAATTACATTAACCTATGCTAATTTAATGTTTTAGTATTAGATGCAATTAAATCATATGCATTCATCATTTTCCACAATTAATCCATTATTGGATGAAAATCTCTAAATTTAATCCAATTTTAACTACCAGGGGCTTCTTTTTCCATATTATTTACAGAAATTTATTTATCTTTAGTCTCTTAAATTTTTTGGTAATTCAGTTTAAATCTTTAGTTATCAAGCTATTATTATGTTAATTTAGATTGTATACATTTATAAACAAATAATTATTCAAATTTGCAAACTAAGGGAAAAATCAAACTCATAATTATGTATGTGTATGAAAATTCAATACCCCCCACCCCCAATGTTATATTTTTTTAGCAACATTACCTTGTGAATAAAGTAATACATTGTACAAACTTAAACCTGCATTTATATATGTAATATATGTGGGATTCGAACTCAGTCTTTCACACGACCCACTACTCTCAGTGCCATCTCATATTGCTGACCCACCTGATCACACACATATTGAAAAGATAAATAATCACCAATATATGTATTTCATGCTAAACCAGCAATAATCAGTTGGTCTAGATTACTATCCTCACACATATATACAAACAGTGCTCAGCTTTATATTAAGATAGACAATCTTCATACTTTAATGGACAGGCTTCAAACTATTCCAACTCACAACTCTTCAGCCTTCCATTTCATTGAAAATCTGATGATGGAATGTTCAAAGACCTTGTTAGTGAAAGTCTGAGTTCGAATCTCGCATATATTACATATATAAATACAGGTTTAAGCCTGTACTATGTATTAATTTATATAAATAGTGTGTAAAAGGTCTGCCCATTCCTCACATATGTATCTATAAATGGATTATTCTTCTGTACATGAGGGGTCAGAATGACTAATATGTCAACATGGGTAGGATGACAACCTTGGCACTAACAAGGGTTTGAACGTTCCATCATCAGATTTGCAATGAAATGGAAGGCTGAAGAGCTGTGAGTTGGAATAGTTTGAAGCCTGTTCATTAAAGTATGAAGATTGGCTATCTTAATATAAAGCTGAGCACTGATTGTATATATGTGTGAGGATAGTAATCTAGACCAACTGATGATTGCTGGTTTAGCATGAAATATGTATATTGGTGATTATTTATCTTTTCAACATGTGTGTGATCAGGTGGGTCAGTAATATGAGATGGCAATGAGACTTGTGAATAAAGATAAAATCTGTATTTCAAATAGCTTGACCAGCAGGTATCTCTTGGATTGTGCTGTTTAAAAATTCAGACTATCTTTATTCACATTGCTGAAAAAAAATGTTTGGGAGAGATTAAATTTTTTACATGTGTATAAATATATATAATATGCAAGATATAAATCTACTTCTTTGATTAATACATATATAGTATACATTTTTTTAGAATCGATCCTGTGACCACATTAATATAATTCATTTACAGTTACACGTGACCACATTAATATAATTCATTTACAGTTACACACATATGACATATAAATAAATACAGTATTTATAAAATGGTGGATGAGTATAAAATAAATTCAGTACAATTATCTTATTAACTAGGTGCTCTAAAACTGATATAATAGCCAACTCCTATATGTATTTCAAAACAATGATAGTGGGACAAATTTGAGAACTAAAAGTTCTGGAATCCATTCTTAATGAATTATAATGATAAAAAAAAAATCTCATTTTTTAGCATTAGCTGAAAATTATTGTGTTTAGCCATGCCATTTTGGTGTTTGAATTTTGCATGATCTCCCAAGCAATTAATTATAGATTTATTTATTTATTGAAAATCCCCTTTTCTCTTAGTTTTCAATTAATCTTAAAAGTGTGTTAACATTTAATTATTCTCAACCATTATTGATTCACTGTGGGATGAAAGTCTCAGTTCAATACACATTCTCTGATCCATTCACCAAATCACTCCAGCAAATTTCTTTATCCCCATCAATCCACTTTACATGTGATCTCTTTCTAGGTCTTATATTTTGAGAATCAATTTAATACTTCATTTATCTATTATCATTTTTCTACCAATATGTTCAGTTGTGCTTCATTTCAGCTTCTTAGTTCTTTTGCTGATGTTAATAATATCTGTTTGTTCTCTCAACCATTCATTTTGCTTTGAACCTTCCATGTCTCTCCTAACATATATCATTGTGTGAAATTTCTGTATTGTTTTTTTGTTAAGCATCCGAATCTCAGATTTATATGTAAAAAGTGGTAAAAAATATATATTAAATAAAAATCTTCATTTTCACATACATAGGCATATTTTCTTATGATATTAAATTATTTCTATCAAATGTACTTCATTCTTGTATACTGTTAATAAATTTATCTATTATATTTTTATCTGTATTAATAATTTGATCACAATATTTGTATTATTAACAGTTTTTAATTTATCATTATCAATCTTTATTTTCTCTTTACATGAAAATCCATTATATTTAGTTTTTTTTTAACATTTATCTTTAGTCCAACTTTCTTGCTCCTATTTGATAACTCTTATAACATTTCTTGAAGCTCAGAACATTATTTGCAAAAATAATCACATCATCTGCAAAGTTTAAACGACTATAATTTCTATTTATTTTTATTCCCATTGCTTCCCATTTTTATCTATAAAATAGTTCCTATAAAACTGCTATAAAAAGTTTTATAAATATGCCATACTCCATTACTCACATTAATATTTTTAGTGATATTGTGTAATCTAATTAATGTTATTTCAATTTGATAAATTTTCTTCAGAATTTGGTAATATCTCTATCTATATTTTGATGTTTCAAAAGTTAATTATCATGGAAATGTGTATAAAGTCAAATTCCTTTTCATAATCTACAAATTCAAAACATAATGGTAGTTCATACTTATTGGTCCTTTTTATGGTCTTCTCTTAATACTCAGATGTGATCTACTTTTCTAAAATCACTTTTAAATTCCTCACATTTTTGGTTAATTTGAATTTAGAGTTCTTCATAGATGGATTGGTTTATGACTTTTAATATCTTTTTAAGATCACTACTGGATTCTTCTAATTATTTAGTACATCTTTGTCATTTAGATATTTGGTATATTGCCTAGCTAATAATTTGTCTATTTCTTCTCTTTGATTTACGATGTCAATAATATAAATATATCAAATTTAAGCGTAAACAGATAATATTATAATAACGTGAAAGCTAAACACCTTCAAACAGATACGCTTTAAACATGCTTACGTGACAGCCAATCAGATGGAATAATGACATCACATGGGACTCTCAATTCTAAAACACAAGCCAGAACTATTAGAAAAATATGGGACCCATCTTAGAATTGAGAGTCCCATGTGATGTCATTATTCCATCTGATTGGCTGTCACGTAAGCATGTTTAAAGCGTATCTGTTTGAAGATGTTGTTAGTTGTCAATAATAGTTTCTTTATTTTAGGAATTTTTTTATTTGTCATAGATTTAGCTGCATATTTCATCTCTTCATTTAAAATATTGGCATTTCTGATGTCATTGAAAGATATACTTGGTTTTCTTGTTCTTCATTACTATCCCTTTTTTGCACAAGTTTTCAACATGCCCTTCATGATGTTAACTTTTTAATAGCATCTTGTTTTCTTCTCAATGCTGAAACAATTTTTATTACCAAATGCTATTGTATTTTGGAGATTTA
Source organism: Epiperipatus broadwayi (assembly GCA_028023455.1). NCBI lineage: Eukaryota > Metazoa > Onychophora > Udeonychophora > Euonychophora > Peripatidae > Epiperipatus > Epiperipatus broadwayi. Next base: position 1,700,873 of record JAQFVV010012439.1, on the reverse strand, counting down.
ATTTCATTTCATGGTTATATTTTTTTATATCATCATAAACTTTTTTCATATTATTTTACAATATTCTAGGTATTTATTTCTTTTAAATAAATCATATAAAATGCGTTCATAAATTCCTTTTTTTAATTCATTGCCTTATCTTAAGCTGATCTTAATGGAGTTTTGTTTTTTTCTTGTTGATCACATTCTAATCCGAGCCATCAGAGAAGTCTTAATATTTTTAAATGAGTTTCAAATTTTAGTTTAAATTCCATGGAATTTCTAAACGTAAGAAATATTAATAGTTAATATTATCTTCAAATAGCTTTTGTTTTTAGCATTGCATCAACATATATCTTATATCTTACTAATTCATCATCACTTCATGTATAAATATATTTTCTGTTAGGCAAAATATAATGCAAACTCTGTTATATCTATATATGGATGTGTCCAAATCTATTTGCTTTGGATTTTTTTTTTTTATAAAAAGAATTTATAATATATGGATTATCTCTTTCTGCTAATTCCACATAACTTTTTTCCCCTTCTCATCTCTGTCTCTATATCCAAATTTATCCACAATACTTTCAATTGTTTTTTATTAAAATTGTCAATGACAACTTTAAAATGTTATTTGTTTTGATCAAAAACATTCTATACATCCAAATAAATCTGAATTATCTACATCTGTTAGCTTCCATTATTTTGCTACTAATTTAATATACCATCAGTTTCCACAATGTTCTTCCATTTTGCTCCTTTGTAGTAAAGCTTATTCCGATTTTCAAACTATCAGAATTATATTTCCAAATGTTAAAATTTCAGCACTCATAACTATGACACCCAACTACTTTATATAATTACATTAATGTTTATTAATAATCATTTATTAAACTAAAGATTATTTGTAACCCATATATAAACTTTAAATCTCATTTGAAGATTATTATATATATATTAATTATATATATAAACACATGGGATATATATGACTTGCTTTATTAATTACTATAATTTTACGTTAAGGCCTTTGCAATGATAAAGCTATTAATATACGGTAGATCTGAATTTAGTTCAGTCCCATACTACTATTTAGTTAGATAGCTGGAGTTAGACATTTTTATGTCCGAAAATTTCAGAGTTTCTATTTAAATATTACATATTAAATAAGGCCTTTGCAATGATAAAGCTATTAATATATGGTAGATCTGAATTTAGTTCAGTCCCATACTACTATTTGGTTAGATAGCTGGAGTTAGACATTTTTATGTCTGAAAATTTCAGTTTCTATTTAAATATTACATATTAAATAAGTGCTGTTTTTGAGTTGATAGTTCAGATCTAGTGTCTGAATGTTCTAGCTTCTCACTGAGGTGAACCATAAGCTCAAAATCAATTGGTCTGGGGATAGGAATGTTCCAGATAGAGATTTTAAATATTTTCTCTTAACACATTTATCAATTAAGAGCTTGTTTGGGCTATTGGTATGCTCTCTATATTACATATTGTAAATACAAGCTTATAAAAGCAATGTCAAGCTTTATATGACTTGCTTTATTGATTAATATTCTATTTAATATTAGCAGTCCTTCCAATTCATGTGCAATTTTACTTCAATTGAAAGTAATCTAGAATTGCATATCGGCAAAAAAAGTCATCATTGAATGGGAAGCCTGAATCCCCAATCAAGAAATTCTTACCATTCTTTGCCTTTGGTTACTAATTGCTAGCTTTACAGTCTCTTGTGAATGAGTCATAATTTAATTTTTTACAGTCTCTTGTGAATGAGTCATAATTTAATTTTATCTGTCATGATTGTAAATAAAAAAAAATAATGTAGTAACAATAAATTGGAAATAAAATATTTCACACAGTGTCAGCACAATTTGAAATATCCATGCTTTAAATGAAACTCAAGTACTTAAATCTATGAAGAATGGAAAATTTTAAAGAAATTTTATAATCATAAATTGTTGGCTAAGTTTACTGTCTAAATGATAAGGATATACAAAATGACTGAAAGAATATTATAACAATATTTAAGAAAAATGAAAAGAAAATTAAGAGTAAGCATTGGATTGGAATACTTTTAAATGAAAAGTTGGTTAACTCGCAGAAGTAATACTAAATAAATTAAAAACAAGAATTGTCATGGATAAATATCCTATTAATAAGGGTAAGATATTATACTATTATACCACTAAAATTATATTTTTTAAAAAATAAGCCTTTTAAATGTTTTATTTGAAGCATTTTTAAAACAATTTGGAAAAGTGAGAAAAAAAATTGACATTTTAGACAAGTAGATCTTGAAAGATAAGTTACAAAGATAAATTTAATATATAAATTTTTCCTACAATACAGGCTTTTTCATACCTGCACTCCAATATGTAATATATTGGGGGTTTGAACTCAGACTTTCACAAGACCCTCAACTATCCACGCTATCTCATACTGCTGACACACTTGATCACATGCATATCAAAAAGATAAATAATCACTAATATACATATTTCGTGCCATAACAGCACTTGTCAGTTGATCCAGATTATTATCTCCACCCATATATACAATCAATGCTCAGCTTATATTAAGGTATCCAATCTTCATACTTTAATGGATAGGCTTCAGTCCCCTTTACCTCACAACTCTTCAGCCATCCATTCCATTGAAAATCTGATGATGGAATGCCCAAAGCTCACAATGGTGCCAACCTTCTCATCCTATCCATGTTGACCATAAGTCACTCTGATCCCTCATGTACAGGTCATTATCCATTTACATACATATACAAGGGATGGGTGGACCTTACATGAAATAGCATGGATAGTTGAGAGTCGTGTGAAAGTCTGAGTTCAAACCCTCTAAAGTTAAGTTTAGTAATTTTTAAAAGAATAATGGAAAAAGATAATCTTTTGAAGATATGAAGAGTAAGAAAATAAATTTAATATTTACTTACAAGCTGAGAAATTATGAAAGATATCCTAAGTTGTTGAGGAAGAAAGTGAATGATGAGAATTTTCCGATCTAGTTTAATGTGTGTGACTTATCTTTTGGAAGTTATATATTGGGATTGGTTTATAAAATTTATCTAATATTTTTAATAGTTAAGCCTAATAAAAGTTTTCTATGTGTCTCTTTCTATTAAAACTATTATCATATCATTTAATATTTGTTTATAGTTATCATATAAACAATTTCTATCAAATTGTATATTACATAAGTACAGGATTTATCTAAATGGAAGAGTAGTATTAAAAAGTACAATTAAATAATAAGTAAATGTAATTGTCTCACTGCATATATATTCCAAAGTTTTTATTAATTAATAATTAAAATAGTTATTTTTTCTAGAAATTCATAATCTTGTAATTTTCATTTCTTAATAAAAATAATATAAAAATTACAAAACATCTAAAAATAATGACAATAAAATTATAAGATATAAAAATAACAAAAGAATGACAAAATAAACAATATTATTACAAAGATAAATGCTAATAATATAAATAAAATGAATACAAAAACAATATATAAGAAAAAAGTAATAGAATGTAAATAAAAGGTAAAAATAGTTTGAACAGCTCATTGCTTTGTCAACAGCTCTTCGAAAAAAAAACAGTAAAAGTGAAAGCATTACTTGTGAAATGAGAAGTGCTGAGAATTTTAATAGTTTTGTTCATCTTTGTGTTATTCTTTATCTAAGAAAGATATACATTTTCTGATATTTTTGGATGGTTAAATGGGTTGACCATGGTTGACTACCTAAAAGAAAAATGTGAAGCCTATCTTAATTGACCAAATTCAAATGTCATGTTTTGAACATGGTAGGCAAATGTGCTACCATACCATGAGGTTTTACATAATAAATATTTTAAACATGTAATGATAAAATAATTTAAATATAATATTACAAGGGGCTATACAAAAATAACTAATTGTTCTACGGTGGATGAGTACATCGTAGTATATATTTTTGCTACTAGGTGATTCTTGAGGAGATACTCCTGTATTTGCAATTTATGGATAATAAGAGAATAGCTAAAGTAATATTTACTTGGGTTATAAGTAAAGGGCAGGCAACAAGATAGGTGAGAAAGATAATATGGTATGCAGAAGATTTGGCTAAAGAATTTGTGTCAGTATATGGGATGATTGTGTTAAGAGAAGTATAGTGGCTAGGAGTGGGATAGAAGAATAGATGCATTAATAAAGAATAGGGAGTTGGAGAGATGGAGTACTAGTATGGAGAGTAAAAAGAGTTTAAATATATATAGAATTAAACAGAATATTGGGTGAGTTAATTTATGATAATAGCAAGGCAAGCCATTTACTGTTTAAGGCTTGAACAGGGTCATTAGCGACAAAGGAGCATACACACAAATGGAAAAATGTGGATGATTTAGTCTTCAAGTTGTCTAAGGAAGGCATAGAAAATATTAGACATCTGGTAATTGAAGGTAAATGCCTACAAGCAGAAAAGGTACAGTAATGAAGTTGAGGAAGAATAAATATAAACAAAGTGATTATATAGAAAGTGGGTTCTTGGTTTTTATGCTGGATTTGGGAAAAGATAAGGGGAATTCAGATATAAAGACCATGGAATTTACAAAGATTATATTGTGGAAATGGAGCAGGATAGAAAAGAATATGGGAAAAATTTAGGGTGGGGAATAGAAAGGGAAGGTAAAGTGGTTACCAGGTTTCACTGGGCACAATGGCTGAGAGATTCCTGATTTCGAATAAGGAGAAGTCAGTGCATTGCATCACATTAATCTGCTAACTGCTGTTATTGATTAAAGTCTGTTGCAGTGTAATAAATGTTTTGTTATGTGCATCTAACTTATTTATCAATTTTGTAATGACTGAAAAGTTGGGATAATGTGAAATTCTGTTTTCTGTTAGGGGTAGGTTTAAACAGTTGTAATGTTTGAAACAGTTTATAAGCAAGCTGCACTGGAGAAAACACAAGATTGTGAGTGGTTTAATTAAAAAGTCAAATTCACCATGTCCTAAAAAAGCATCATAAGTGAAGAAACCATGTCAAGATGATACTGATTTTTTTGGATGTGAATGGCATTGTTCACTCAGAATTTGTTCATAATGACTAGACATTTAAAAACTACAACTTCTAAAATGTTTACATGATGTGATAAAATGTCTCATTTTTGGCTTTATGGGGAGTGCAAACTTTATCACAATAATTCATCAATGCACAAAATCTTGAGTGTGAAACAATTTTTAATTAAATTCAACATGATCCAGCTTATTCATCAGCCATATTCACTCAATCTAGCTCCATGTGACTTCTTTTATTCTTTCAAGTAAAAAAAATGCCTCATAATTTTTTTTTTTTGTGGTCTCAGAAGTGGTGAAGAGAAAAATGACACAAGTGCTAAACAGCATCACTTTGGAAGAGTTTCTGGACTACTTTGAAAAATAAAAAAAACATGTTTTGACTGGTGCATTGCATTAAATGGGCTGTATTTTGAAAAGGATTCAATTTGTAACACCTAAAAATAAAGTCACAATTTTTTATTACAAATTTCCAGTTATTTTTGTCCTCATATATACAAATAAATGCAAAATATATGTAAAATAAGGAATTAATATTACAATACATTGCATAGATGTAACATCTCATTGAAGAAAGAGCTCATTAAAGCTTATGGTGTTGCTCTAAAATTGAAATGGTAATTTAAATTATTTTAATAAGATAGCTAACACTAGAAACTGCCATCAATGCCCTTTTGATAGGGAATATACATACATATGATTGAAATAAAGAATTCAATAAAACAATTAGAGCAACATGGTCATGTTATTCAGTTACTGTTATTGCCATTTATATGAGGTATTTAACAGATTTACTTCTCTTTATTAGGCAGGGTTAGAAAGTATTGTTTTGAGTGCAGTTCTGCTTCTTACTGAAGTGGTGTTTTCTTGATTGCTTTAATTTTTTTTATTTATGTAGAGTAATCCAAAATTCTTGACAGATGAAGATAGTTATTATAATGAAAATATGATCACTGCCAGATTTTCAAGAGAAGAGTTGAAATAGTCACCTTACTATATATGAATTTCTGGTTAGGTAGAGAAAACATTTCTGTATATGGTTTAGTATCAGTGAGATCTAAATCACCATTCATTCACTGATATCCTCTTACTTAAGATCAACATGGGTGTGACAATGGTATTAGCATCAACAGGGGCTTTGAGCATTTCATCATCAGATTTTCAATGATATGGATGGCTAAAGGGTTGGACAGTGGAGAGAATTGAAGTCTGTCCATTGAAGTTTGTAGATTTGCTATCTTAATATAAACCGAGCACTGATTATATATATATATGTAGCAGATAATGATGTGAACCCCCTTCTGAGTGCTTGTTCAGCATGAAATACATATTGGAGATTATTTATCTTTTTCATATGTATATGGTCATGTGTATCAGTTATATAAGATAGAGTGAATGACTGAAAGGGACTTGAAACTCAGTGTTCAAATTCCCTTTAATGGTCTAAAATTGTAACTAAAAAACTGTTAAAAGAAGAAAACAAATTAGTTGCTTTGTAGTTACCTCTTTAATGTTATCTAATTATTTAAATGCAATATGCCCTATATTTATAGATTTCCACAAATGAATAGCTGCCAAAGGCAAGAAGTCCTTGAAACTATAATTTTGATGATAAGTAGAGAGAAGAAAAACTTCATGCCTTTCAGTTTTATTAGAAAATAATCTTTTACAATGTCTATTCAATCTGCTTACCAAGATATACATCCATAGCATGTTGAAATATTGCTGCAATTACCTTTAGATTTATTAGCATTGTGTGGAAAGCCAATGCTATTGATAATCAAAAACAAACTGATATTAACATTATCACTTTTTTAAAAACAACTAATTTTGTAATGTAGCAGTCTTTTTCTCTATTGTTTTTTTTTTTCAAATAATTTACTTTTAACAGAATTTTTTACAGATAATGTGGTTTTAGGATGGAAGCTTTGTATTAGTGAAATTGCTTTGTTCTTTTTTATATCATTTTGTTTCACATCTTTGAAAATTAGATTTATTCCATTCAGGATTCCATACATGTTTGGTACTTTCCAAGTGAACTTTAATTGTATAGTTATATGGTTGACACTCAAGTATAAATTAAAAACATGCATTTGTACTATATTTATACACTATTACAAACATAAATATATAAACATAATATAGTTGTCAAAAATTTTAAATTTACATATATATTAACAAACATCTCCATATAATATTAAAAATATTTATATTTACTTATATAGTAAAATACATTATTTAATATAATTTCAATATATTCTAGACTGGGAAAATAAAATATCTGTCAGTTTAAATAAACATTCAATTATGCATTAAAATGAGATAATTCAAATTTAAACAAAGCATTTATGCTTCACTAACTATATTTATTATACATATTTAAAATATAATTTAACATGTTATAGTTATAATTTTATTTCCACCATGCCTTTGTTGTTTTTAATGATAACCACTATATCTGTCTGTTATTTCAATAATCTATTAGTTTATTCTTGTGGTCTTCTGATTTAATGAAGTTATTGATTAAAACTGATTATGCATTTAAAGATTATGAATTTTATTATAATTAGTCATTTCATTATTATTAAATATATTTTACATAATAATATATCTCTTTTTTTTATTATTAGTATAAATTGTTCTAAATGAGCATTTATTTATTTACTTTCAGATGGGATCAATGAAGTTACTGCTAAATGTACTTTATCAGTATTACTAGTTACTGATGATATGTTATTCAACAGTGTTACTGTTCGTTTGAATGAGATGATGAAGAGAGCATTTCTTACACCTCTGCTGTTTGATTATTTTGTTGATGGATTAGCAGCTATTATCCCATGCCCAAAGGAAAATATTTTTGTTTTTAATGTTCAAGATGACACTGATGTCAAAGCAAATATTCTCAATGTTAGTTTTTCTGCTAAACGATCAGGAGAAGAAGATGTTTATTTTACAACACAGTATCTTAGAGAGCGAGTTTATTTGAATCGGGCCACACTCGCTCGTATTGCCACAGTACAAATTTTACCATTTGATGATAATTTATGTGTTCGTGAACCATGTCTCAACTTTGAACACTGTCTTTCCGTACTTAAATTTGGAAATGCAACTGGATTTATTTCTTCTGATTCAGTTCTATTCAGGCCCATATATCCTGTAAATACTTTTGCATGCAGATGTCCTCGTGGGTTTACAGGTAATCACACACATTTTATATCTATCTTTATTTAAACATATCTATATATCTATATATTGCACACATTTATGTATAAATGTGTATTTATGTAGTATGAATACATAGAGGTTAAGAATATCAATATTTTAAAAGTGTATAATTTGGTATTTCAGTTACCAGTTAACTCAAGGAATGAAAATGGTATTATTAGGGTTATTCATAATGAATGTCGATGTTTTAAAGCTATATAGCTTTAATATTGGCGATCTTAAAAATATATACTTTGCTAATCTCTTCCTTTTATCTCCATCAAAATATTTATTTCATCCAGAAGATAACACCAGAGAAAAAAATTGTGATGCACATCAGTAATCTTTATAAAGAATTATAAGCATGTAACTACATATATATCTATATAGTGAACTCAAAACAAAAGAGCTAGTATGGGCTATTAGAGCAAATTAGATTAGCTTAAAGTCTGAAAGTAGTAATTGATAGTTATTTAGCAACACCATTGCTAATTTATTTCTCTACTTATTATATGCAATTAACCCCAGTTATACCTGTTTACATCATAAATATACACTGTATATAGCTTAATCCTATATTTTGAACAATGTTATCAGTTTTTTTTAGTTGTCCAATAGAAATTAGGTCCATTAATTAATATTGGATAAATTTTTGTTTTTATTTTATTTTCTGACTTATCTTTATTCATCATAATTATTTTCATTTTTATACCCATTTATATATTCAACTAGAGACCTTACAAATAATTCCTAATTGTATCCTAGGTTTACTTTTAATAATTAATCATCTCATGAACTAATGCTCTGTATTGTCACAGGTTGATTAATTTTTGGAAACGCTATTGATAAAAAATACTGTGTATCATCTTAGATCTCCAGATTATACTATGTAAATTAATGCTTACCTTGTAAAACATTTTGTACCAGTGTATCCAGAATGGTCTTTGCATGGCTCAGCTGTGTAAATGAGGGTTTGTTGTTTTATGGACTTGGGCCTTGGACCTCATTGCCTGTTGTGGTGGTTGGCACAATGCTGGACTTGCCCACCTATTTAGCTGATGCTTGAGTCTTTGCTTCAGGGCCCCGGGGGTGGGATCATTGGGCTATGGATAACTTCTCGGCAGTTGGGCCATGTAGACCCATGTACAGATACACAATGGGCAAGATTATAATAATCCTTTTGTGGATGTAATTGTTGTCTGTAGTGTGTCCTTTTGTAAACAAAATAAATAATTGTTTAGGTTTTCTTTTTGCCTGTACATTGAATGCTCTGTAACCACATCAGGTAAGTGGACCCGAAAAACTTTTATGTAATCTTTAGTAATAAAGGTTGCTTTGTAAGATAATGTAAATTCACCATTTAATTTGTAATTTTTTTAATGGTTAATCTACAATAATCTTAAACACTTTTTATATCTTTATACTCACCATTTTATCATCACTCAATGGGTTGAAGTTTATCTGAAGGTAAGGGAAGATAAAAAATGTAAATTATAGCATTGTGAAAATAGTTATTAATTATTATAAGATTTAAAAAATCTAAAAACCTTAAAAAAATAAGATCAAATATCTTTGCATACCATATATGATTTGTAATATTAAAGAATTATAAAAAATGTTATATTCTTACTAAAAACTTTACTTCGCTAATATATAAATGTAATAAAGTTTTATGAGTCAGAAATAGAAGACATTGAAAGCAGTCTAGAAAAATTAATTATGCATAATAACAAAGATGATACAAATGTGAAAATTATATCAAGTATGCTAATTTGCAAGGAAGGAGATATGAGAATAAAGCGAAACAAAATTGCCAAAAACTGTAGGTATGTGTGCAAAAAATGGAGCATACAAGGGAAGTGCACAGACTAACATGCAATCAATAGTAAAATAGATTGCAGATTTAAAAATGAAGACTTTTAAGTTCTGAATATAAGAGCAGTTAAGCATAGACAGCTATATAGCTCAGTACAATGGTACCTGCATTGTAGACTATTGCTGAGAAATGTCTAAGTTAGTACCATAGTAGGAGAATTCAAGAAGATTCCCCATTCATATTTACTAGTTAATTAGAGTTAAAACATCCAACAAGTCACTAGTTGTTATTAGTATTTACTAATATTATATATATTTAATTGTAAATAAACTCTTTTGCTAAGTTTAAATTTGATTTGTATATTTCTTTTCTTAATTGTTACTAATATGTATATAACTGGCTTAGATCAATTTGACTTCTGTATATATCAAAAAGTATATTGTAAAACTTATAAATAACACATAATTAATTTTGATTAACAAAAATTGACATTGCTTTTAAATTTTTGATATAGCCTAGTTGCAAACATAAATATTTTATGGAATGTAGTTCTTATTTTTTCTTCTCATTGATTTGTCCAATAGTTCAGCCTTTGACAATTTACTGCAGTATAACAATCGTTTTCTTTTTTGTTAATGATCCAGAAAACTTTTTATCTTATCCAATTTTAAATTAAGCTTTTTTTTAATTGATGCTTTCTGTTTTTCTTAGTGTGTGTATGTATCAAAGGTAAGTTATGAAATAAAATATAATAATATTACATTTTATGTATAAATATTCATTTTTTATACACTAGAATTCACTCTTAAATGTGTCCATCCTAACTCCAAAAAAAAAAAAAAAGAGAGAGAGAAAGAGTGATGAGTTTTGAAATGATTTTATAAATAAATCTGTGAAACATAAATATATTTAAATATATTGCACCCAATTCTTGAGTCTATTTAACATTTTTGCAAGGCTGTCTTTTAAACCTTATCTAACAAACTTTTTTTTAAAGTTCTCTCCAGTTTTATCAATTGTAACTCAATTTTATTTTCAGTCATATCCCTCTAATGAAAGCAGTCAGTATTACATATATTTAGAATTTTTTTAAGTAGATGAGTTCTGTTGCTTACATAAAATCCATGTTTAAGTTTATCATAAAATACTTTTTTTATATCTACTTTTCTTCTTCTTCAATATCTAATCCATTAATCATGTGCCCTTAAAACTCAAGAAAATATCTATCAGTCTTACCATAATGTCATTGCATTTGTGATATAATATAGGATATCAGATCTGTCTTATTTCCATACAATAAATTTATCAGAATACTGCCCTATGTATTACTAATTAAATTTAAATAATTATATAGCTATGATGAAATATCTTATCTGTAGCAATAACATAGTATTGGTATTTGTGCTCCATCTCAACATTAAATCTATCCACATTTTCAAGCTGATAGTCATCAGAAATCAAAAATTGTTGTGATTTTTTTTTCATCATTTGCTTTTTAAGTACTCAATTTTTTTTTTATTATCATTATTTACTAAATCAAATTCTCTATTACTTATATTCAAAACATAAAGATCATTTTATGGATTATCTTTTGAATTCGTAAAAATAGCATAGTTATCATATAAGGAGTTAAGATGAAATTATTTTTAGTATAATGGGTGGAGAAAAGTAATCTATGATCAACCATTCTTCAAACTTCCAAAAAGAAAGTGGAATATTCCACCAAAACATTGACTTATTGAACTTTGATTATATCTTAGTGCTTACTTTATGAAGCTGCTTCTAAATTATTATAAAATGGAAAGCAAAGTTGGTGCTAGTATCCACTCTTGATTCACCATTAATAGCATTTTCTCTCTTCACCATTATATAGCAGCTGCATAATATGGAAAAATTCCATGAATATTTTCAAATATTCACAAAACTCAAATGTGTTAATAAAATTTTTCAATGTATAAATAACACTTTGCTTTCAATATTTTTTTTTATATTTATCTGACATAAAATCCATATCTGTAATACTTTTTGATTCTCTAAAATCGTTGTGTCCTTGATAATCACTTATTCATGATTGGAACCAATCTATTCAATGAAATCTTGAAAGTACTTTTGTTTTAATAGATAACAATAATATTCTAAGTTAATTTCTATTCTCAAAAATGGAATGCTAGAAGCATTCTTAAGATTAGATTATGTATTGTTGTGTATTTATATATTCCTATTAATATATGACCACTTTCTTTAAAAAATTTTTTTTTTCAAATGCAATCAGGATCCAATATTTTTGAAATATAGAGCTGTTTATATTGCTTCAGTTGAATATCTTTGCATAAATCTAATAACCTAGATCTTTCATTAAATCAATCAGTTTATCAAAATATTCCCACCATTTGTTCAAAAACATAATTATTATGTAAAAAATTGCTATTATTGCTTTTTCTACATTTATATGTTAATTAAATGACCATCATAAACATCTGTCTGATAGTTCTGAACGATTTTAATCCAATAATCATTCTCAAGTCATGGCACTTACATTTATAAAGTCATTTGACATCTCTCTTTAAAATATTTATATTGTTAACAAAATTCCATATTCATTTTATTATTCATCAAGCAAAGAATACTACAAGTTGTTTTTTGAATCATATCAATAAAAATACACTCAGGTTTTCTTTTTCCCCCTTGTATTCACAACACATTACCTTAAGAAAATTCTGTTTAGTAAAATGACTAGTTTAAAAATGCAAATTAATGTAAACTTAGTCCAATGGCACTTGTTTTTGTAGAACTAATATCAAATTTTTTAACAATATTTTCAGGATAAGATTTAATCTCTGATTTTTTCCATAATCTGTGCGTAAAGGGCTCATGTGAATTGGCTTCTTTTACTTCTAGTTTATAATCTAACCCATAAGATGCTATTGTTTTGAATATGGTTCTTTTATAATAATTTATATATATATATAATTAAAAGTATTCATCATAACCAATCCATGTGTTATGCGAGAATTAAAAATGAACATCTCATTTTAGCTCAGAGAATCAATACCATTATTTATAATAACTTTGGATCATAGTTGATAATCATACCAATATGTATAATTTTGTATTTTAGGGACATTGATTTAATAACTCTATCCTTCAAGAAATAAATACTTTTTGTTTTGAACTTTCTGAATTTAATGTTTTAAATAGGCACAGATAAAATGAGATTAGATACTATTGTATAATCCTTAATCTTTAAATGATACATCTGCAATTTCCAAGAGTAGACTAAACTACTTTAATCTCCACAATGAATATAATATCTATACTTATAAAAAAATGAAATACATTTAATATCATTATTATTTTCCACTTTATCATTATTGTAAGATTGGCCATTTTGTGATCTGTTCTAGGTCCTCTCACAGTTGTGGAAGGCACATGATTCTTTGGCAATCTGATTAGAAAATGACACATTATTGATTGTACAGTTCCCACATGAAATCATAATTAAAGTGTGTGCTATACTTTCTCGCAATAAATGATTTCTCAATGTTAGGACTTTGTGTAATTTACATACTTATATGTATTCGTATACAAAAAACAAAATATATTTGAATCAGAATTGCTATATGTAATTAAATTATGGAAATGTAATTGCATAAACATACCATTCTATTGTCACAATATGTGAAATCAAAACTATTCACTTTTTAAAAGCAAAGTTCTATCGTTTTAAATTGCAAATTGTCTTTGTTTTTTAAAAAACTTACTTTCAATATGTTTGTCTGAAAATTTGTGATATTTGTAATTGTATCATTGGTTGCTTCTATCTTCTAGTTTAATTGCTAAATGTTTTTAGAAAAATTAAACTTTATTATTTTTCTTAATACATTAACTTTTAGTAATAACACAGATTAGTATAAAATACAATATTTTGAATGGTATTTCTTTCCTATTTTCTTCAGGTTTTGTTAATCTGACCAATGATGGTACTAGTATGGGTTGTGTACAGTGAATTTGATGTGTCATTCTAACCAATTACACTATTCTGGAAAAATTAACAATCAGTAGAAATTTTATATATTTATTTATGAAAAATCAAAAGAATCTTAGATAACTACGCAAAATTTCAATGACTGTTGATCAGAATAATGTAATTGTTTAGAATGTTATCTTAAATTTAGAATTCATGAATTTAATTGCCACTAGTTCAATTTCCATGCTAATGCTATCATTGGTCAAGCCACCAACGCTTGAAGAAGAGAGACTAATGCACTGAAAATGTTGTTCTATACACCAACCTGTGTATGTACAAGAGTTGAATGTATTTGGATAAGTATAAATAAAGTTTGAATTTTTAAAAAAAATATTTAACAACTAAATTAAATAATGGAAATAATCCAGTATATAATTACTTACAATATGTTTGATTTTTAAACCACACATCACATGGCCACCATTTCTTATGCTTGCTCAAGCTGTTAAAACAGGAAAAACTCTCCATACAGCAGTACCATTTAGTGCAAGCCAGAGTAGTCAATGGATGCCAGAAGGTTTGTGCATAAAATCCCTATCTAGTGCTAATCCCTAACTAATGCCTACTCATCCAATATTCCCAGACTAGTTTCTAGCTCGTAGCTTTCATCAGTGATGAGCTCCTCACTGATAAAAGTCACAAGCTAGAAACTAGTCTGGGGGATATTGGATGAATACACACTAGATATTGATTTTATGCACAAACCTTCTGGGATCCATTGATAACTCTGGCTTGCACTGAGTGGCACTACTGTATGGAGAATTTTGCCTGTATTGCATGTTTATTTTTTATTACAATTTACAAATTAAAAGTTTATTTAGTAAATGCAATATGTTTTTACCCTTTCTAACAAATTTTTATGGATGCTAATAATAAATTCTCAATTAAAACCATTTCAAGAGAAAATTTTCGGAAATTCATTTTTGAACAATTTATACCACTGCTAATATTAACTGAATCTTTTTTTAAAAAAATAAATACAACCAAAAGGAATTAATATTAATAAATTTCAATGCATAATAAACAATTTTTTTTTAAATTTCAGTTTTTAACATTGGTGTTTTTGTTTTTAAAAACTTATAGGCACAGTTGCAAATATTCATATTTAGCTCACATGGATTTACCCATGATAAATATGTAAAATAAATTTTTGTAATAAATACTTTACCAATGGTACATAGCAATTGAGGCCTTATGTGGGTTAAGCTTAACTAAGGAGAGCTGGTTGGATGAAATACACCTTAGAAGATAAATGTTGATATTTTCCAGTATCTACAACTCACTGAATATAGAAGTTATATTCCATCAGCATATGGTCTTATATTTCAGGCTTTGATATTTGTATGGCATTTAATCTACCTTGCTCAATCATTTTCAAATAAGTTTTTTTTCATTGACAATATTTGGAATCTTTTTAATTACAAAATTGCTTAATTTTTCTGAATAGTTAATTTGAAATAATTAATAGATAGATTCAAAACAATTAGCATTAAAAATTAATGAATGGCTAAATTTTACCAATAGAAATTTCATTGATGATTGAGCACATAATTCCAAAAAATTTCTCCAGGACAGTTTCCAAAATGTAGGGATACATTAAAAGTGGAATAGAATACTTTGAAGGAGAAGTAGTCAATTACTTTCTAAATAAAAAGAATAAGTCTTATTAGAAAAAATTATGAATTTTGTGTGAACATTTCTTACATATTACTATAATTATTGACTTAAAATTATCAAGAGATAGAACAGTAAAATAGTTTTTGGGCATTGAAATGGCTTTTAACATGCTTTCATTTTCTTCATAAAATTAAACAATATTTTATTATCATGATTTATGAAGTTATAAAATTTTAATTCTGAAGAATTGAATGTGAAGTCTAAATGAATAAACTTTTTATTTAAATATTAAAAATAGCACAATATTTTTTTCAATACTAATCAGGTTAGTGAACTGCTTCAAATACCTTTATTTTCATCATTGTTTTGAAAATAAGTGACAAAAACACCCAACTCTTTAATTTCACCTGGAGTTGATAGCAAACCTAAATAAAATAAGAGATAATAAGGATAGAATCAGGTCATAAAGCACCCAGCTGAAAATCCTAAGCTTCATAAATATAAACAAATTATACTTAAATAAACTTGAATTTGAAATATATCAAGGTCATCAAAATTTTTTATTTAGTTTTTAAGAAATTTTATAATATTGTTAAGAATTATAGCAATTTTTTTAAAAACAAACAAACAAACAAAATTTTCACTATTAAATATTATTAACTAATATATATATATTTGTTTATGTTAGGTATGAAGGAACATTATCTTTGTGATACAGAATTGAATCTCTGTTATTCCAACCCATGTAGGAATGGTTCATGTATTAGGACTGAAGGAGCTTATACTTGTGTTTGCAAAGAAGGTTTTACAGGTAAACAAAGAAAATGCTCATTTAAAAACTACTTGATTTAATAAAATGATTATTTTTTTTAAAATGCAAATTAATCATTTTAATTTGTATATCATTTTCTCCAGAGTTCAGGAAGTGAATACTATGATATATTTTGTATATTGTAAAAGATAGAATTAATCACTGTTAACTATAATAAAGGTTAAGCTAAAAGAAATAACTACCAATTATTGCTTCAATGGACATTCCAAACTTTAAAAAACATGCTTTATATATAGACTTACTATTATTATAGAAGATTTAATTATTTTCAACTTCAAAGCAATTATTAACTTTATTTTATACTGGAAATCAATTTATTCAGAAACAACTTTTTAATACTGAATAATGGAATAATAATAATTTTTTAGTGTATCACTTATCATTTAGCTATAAATATTCGGCCTTAAATTTTGAATAAGTGTACAAAATAATATTAATCTAAGTTGAAAATATTATTAACAAAGCATTCATATTATTTTTGATTGCTCTAATTATTCTACTCGAACCATGAAAGGTAAGTTTCAGTGAATCATTGGATATTATATTATTATGCTACATCCAAGTCTTCTTTGATGAAGGCTTGTTGTCACATTACATGTTCATTATTATTAAAACTTACTTACAATATTTCTGGAAGAGAGTAAATAAATTTTTAGTATAGCATTAATAGAAAACTTAGAATCAGATTTACCATTATTTGTAAAGATAAAGGTAAATGATACTTTCAGTTCCTGTATGGATATGACATCTTTCCCACTAATGATTGAAGATAGCGTTATTGCAATCGTATTTGTTCTTATACAGTCACTACATTGACACTTATCTAATCAATCCAGATTAACCTTTGACCTTTAACTCTTTAGATAATAACAGTTAGTTACGTATTTATCAACTAATAATTGAATGGGGGGGCGGACGACTGTATTAGCTATGGTTCTATTTATTATATGGAAAAAAAATTAGAATCCTGATTGAGATCTGTAAAAAATGTCCAAGATTCATTTAGCTTGGACCTAGGCTCTAGGACATGAACATGGTAATGAATATGCTAACTATTAGGTCTTGAGTTTTTGTACCATGAGATGCATTCTATATAATAATAAAAATTCTGAATATTTTATCACTTTTTTCTCTCTATAATAAAGCATTTAAAAAGTTTATAAGAGTTTATTTGAGTATATAATGTGAAGAAAAAATTAATATTGTGTACATTTTCTGCAATATTCTATAGCATCCTGCAGTAATGGTTGCTTGATTAACAATAACTCATTACAATAGCACTACTTTTTAATTATATGCAGATACTATTTTCGTAATTCTTAGCAATATGTACTCAGCATCTAAGTTTAGAAACATGCCATTTTCTTTTCAATCTTATTTTGATTGATTATTTATTTTCATAGCTGTTGGCACATTTATTCTTCTTCTAAATTTTATAAAATTGTTATATATTGCAGAATATTTAGTTAATTAAACGGCATTTAAAAAGTTATAAGCAGCTTACTTTAAATGCTGAAAATATGCATATTTCCTATCACCTGTACAATAAATATATTTATTTTTAAAGATCTAATCAAAATACATTTAAACAATAACTAACTCTAAACTTATAAGTACTATATATGATTTACAACATTAATATACTTTCCCTTTAGCTATTAGTTAAACTATGATTCTTTTAGATGTTATCATATTTGCTAATTTCTAGATAAGTAGAGTAATTATTGCTTTAAATTATTATTTAATTTTAAATTTATGCTTGTATTATATAATGTATAAAGAAAAAAATCTTTTAAAAATAAATAATATACATAATCTTACATACATATCTTTGTCATAGATCTAGAACTAATACATATTTAATATATTTAGTAATAACAACTGTCTTTTTGACACACTATAAATTAAACAGTGACTTTTATTCCCAATAAATTTGTTAAGCAACCACAACTCTAATTGTATATATGGAAATCATTTTCCTGACAACCAATAAAATAACTCAGTTTTAGTAACAAAAATTTGATCAGAAGCAGGTTGAGAATCAGATCTTGAATTACCATGCAAAAATTTCAAGTGAAATTGAAAAAGAACCATAAAACCAATCAAATAGTTTATTATGTGAGAGTTATATAAGTTCAAACATGCTGGGCTGCTACCCATAGTACTTGAGGTCCAGATTCTGCTACTTTGTCTCTTCACTAAACCATGCTGGTCTATGTATTTAGCTTATTGTAAAATAAGTGTTTGCTAAAAATGAAACACTTATAAGATGGATTGGAGAAATATACTTCCACTAAATACAGAGCAACAATATATGACAATTATAAGATTAGTTACGGTAGACTTTTAATGAAAGGATTATAGTTAGGTCGATATGCTTATTAGGAATCAATAGCATATTGTTTTCTAATATCCACCATGTATTTTGAAATGTAAGAGTGTTAATTGTATTTTATAAAAAAGAAAATTATTTTTAAAAATGTTGACACTAATGGTTTGTTTCATGAAGAGTGTGAGTACTTTCTTATAAAAGTATTGGAATTGCTGATTAATATAATAAATATTTATTTATAGGTCAACATTGTGAAGTAAATGTTGAAGAAAATGATTGCTCAATTGATGTTTGTCATGGAACTTCGCAGTGTGCTAAGCTTATTAAAGGAGGATTTATATGTGAAAACTGCACTAAAAATATATTTTATAACATGTTTTGTGAGATGACCGCTCGCAGCTTTTCTCGTGGATCATTTTTAACTTTCCCATCCTTGCAACATAGGCATCGTTTTCATATTTCATTAAGGTAAGAATACATTTTTTATTTATTTGTTGCTTTTATTTAAAGTTATATGTACTCATATACATTTGTTTTAAATTCAGTTTTGCCACTCGTGATAGCAATGCCTTGCTTTTGTACAATGGACGTTTCAATGAAAAACATGACTTCATAGCACTGGAAATTATTGACAGTCAAATTCAGTTTTCTTTTTCATTGGGTGCTAATATTACTCGAGTGTCTCCTTTTTTACAAAGCGGCGTTAGTGATGGAAAGTGGCACTATGTGGTGGTAAATTATTTTAATAGGGTAAGTATTTTGAATTATTTAAAATAATTTAAATCGACCAAAAAAAAAAAAGAGGAATAACTTTATTTCTGTTTTTAACTTTTATATTTTATTATTTATTTATTTTATTTTATTTTTAAATGTAAGTAAAAGATAAAAAGGTAAAGTAATATCAATTAGCTCACTAAAGGATAAATGTTTTTCCAACATCTTCCCACGGAGTTATAGTGAAGGAGAAAATATTTTACTAGAGCAATCATCTGTTTATTGTGAAGATTTTTGCGTATTTTCTTTCATGTTTTATCTTTTATCTAGGAATAGCTAAATATCTTTGTATTGATCAATAATTGGATGGTTAGCTGGGCTAGCTATAAACCAATGACCTGAAAAAAATTTCCAATTTTTACCGAGATGTAAACTGCAGATTGTGAGCATAGCAAACTACAAAGCTCTATATAAATATAAAAGATATATCTAATAAAAAAATAATATTAATGTAGTAAATATATAAGTTTAGATTTTTACAATTGTTCTCAGTCACAATTAAAATAGAAATTTCCATATTTTAATAGTCTATTTATTTTATATACATTATATAAATATATATTTTTTAAAACAAAGATTTTTACTGTTGAAAGATATGAATGTGGTTTTCAAGTTTTTTTATTTCTAGCAATAACTACTGAGTATCTACATTATACAAACTAAATATCCATGTTGTAATAATAATAACAAGCAAACATACTCTGAAAGAACCCAAAACTATATAACTTGTTAAAGGTTATGTTGTAGCAGTAAAATTGAGGTACTAGATGGGTCAACAGGAAGGCAAGAAGTGGCAAATTAACAATGACGAGAATAGATTGTTATTGATTGCTTACAGTGCTCTATTGCTTAAATATTTTACCTGCCTTCAGGCAGATAACACATATTAAATATTATGTAGGAAAGATTTTGTCCCTAATTAACAATATAATACTTGACCTGACAAACAAATATTCTCCAAAAAATGAAGCATTTTAAAATGTTTCAAAGCAGTAGACACTTTAAATTGTGTTTTTTATTAATTGTATAATAACGATGTGTTTTATTTTGAAAATTCTTTCAATCATTTCTTTAAAGTTATTTAATTATATTAGTAAAATTAAATATTGTTTATATTTTAAAAAATAATTATTTAAATGATTTATTAGCAAGTCTGGTGAGCAGTCTTTTCCTCCATTGGTTCTCTAGAGGGAGCTGTTGGAGATGTACTTGTACAAAAGGTGGGATGATTGTTTTAGGAGGATTGTTGAGTGTTATAGTGGTAAGGAGTGGGATAGAAGAATAGATGCATTAATAAAGAATAGAGAGTTGGAGAGATGGAGAACTAGTATGGAGAGTAAAACGAGTTTAAATATATATAGAAGTAAACAGAACATTGGGTGTGAGTTAATTTTTGATAATAGTAAGGAAAGTAGTTTATTGTTTAAGGCTCGAACGGGATCTTTAGCAACAAGGGAATATACACGTAAATGGAAAAATATGGGTGATTTAGTCTGCAAGTTGTGTAAGAAAGGCATAGAAAATATTAGGCATCTGTTACTTCAAGGTAAATGCTTGGAAGCAGAAAGGGTACAAATAATGAAGTTATGGAAGATTAAATATGAACAAAGTGATTATACAGAAAGTGAGTTATTGGTTTTTATGCTGGGTTTGGGAAAAGATAAGGGGGATTTAGATATGAAGGTCATGGAGTTGACAAAGATTATGTTGTGGAAATGGGATGGAGCAGATTATGAGAAAACTTAGGGTGGACAATGGAAAAAGAAGGTAAAGTGGCTAACAGGTTTCTCTGAGCATAGCTGCTGAGAGATTCCTGACTCCGTTTAAGGAGAAGTCACAGTGCATCACATCACATACAGCATACTATATATTCTGATAATTTTAATAACTCTGTAAATAAACAATGGCTATGAAATATGTAGCATTTAGAATATTTATAGAAAATAAACTTTGAAAGCACTATTTAATATGATATTGTTTTTGGACTGTGTGATAAATATTTATAAATACTTGCAGTTTGGTGTAATTTTCATGAAACCTAACATACTTCATTACTTGCAAGTCTTAATCCTAGTTTGTAATTGCATTATCTGATGATGTTGCACTCATAATTATGACCATGAACATATAATATTCAAGCATTAAAAACATGTCAAATTGCACAAAAATTGTGCAAAATGTTACATATATTTATAAATAACATATACATAACAAACACTAGAAGAATTTAAAATTATACATATATAAAAGTATTCATTAAATATTACAACTAAAATATAATCATGAATATACTGTAAAATTGAGAATAGTAAGAATTGCAAGCAATAGCAAACTTTTCCACCAATTGCAATCAAGTATTATTGCTTGGTCATAATACCCTGTTTTTTAATTACATTTTCTTTGAGGCACAAAGCTTAATAATCCATGCAATAATTTGTAAAATTTCCGAAATTTTAAAAATTAAACTATTTTTAAGGGAAAAAATTGTACAAAATTTTTGGTTTATTTTATTCATGTGTGTGTGTATATATATATATATAAAAGCATGAAAGTCAGAATTGACAAAAAAAAAAAAAGATTTTATTAAGTTAATGGAAATTATTCTGCATGTTCAATAATTTATTTGTAAGTCTTAGACACAAGAGGTCAAAATTATTCTAAGAGATCAAAAAAATATTTATTTTGAACCTATGATAAAATTAAATATAGTAGTGTTTATAAATATTTTAATTAAATAAACTGTAATGATAGTTTTATCTGAAAAATTGTTTAATCTATTTTGGAAAGTAGGTATGCTGAATCGTTACCAGTTTATCTCCAATCCATAAGGAACGAATTTACTTCACTATTGTAAAAATGTTTATAATTAAAATATGCAGTAATTTCATTATTATAATACATTGTAGCTATAGTCAATTAGAAATTGTGTTACATATAAGTATGTAAATATCATTTTGTATTGTTTCATTATTATTTTGTTTTATAAATATCTTAATATTCATATGCACATTTATTTTTCCAATCTAGTTATAACATATCTTAACTTATATATGTATATACAGATAAATAAAGTTGTTTTCAGCTATACATACCTATAACTTGGGAATTAAATCTTGGAGAATAATATCTGAAAATTTCTTCAGATTACTTAAAGTTTAGGATTTTTTTTTTCCAGGTAAGCAGTTGTACTGATTGCTATGTTTCTACTCACATTGCTGGATGACTAGCAAATAGTAATAGCTAATTCAAATTAAAACATATACCAAATTGAACAATTTAGTTTTAAGACAATTTAATATTGGACAACCCAATATTAATATACATGCAGAAAAAAAAAACAAAGCTATAAATTATACATTAATATACATTCATATGCCTTATGCCACTTACTTAATACAAAGTTCTTTGCTTATGCAGTTCTAAAAGTTCAACAATAAGGAAAGGTGTATTTTATCTCTAATAAAGTTTTCCTCTTAAATCCTGGACAAACCCTTGAGGCATTTACAAAATAATAATAAAATCGAGGCAATCTGCTTAATCTCTAATTGGCTTATTTACCTACAGGAGCTTAGATCCTGGAAATGATGTCCACCAATGATCTCCCACTACTTCAGGAGCACGATGAGAAGTGAAGTCCAGAAAAAAAAAAAAGAGAACTATTCTTTTCTCTTTAGTTTTTATACCTTTTTTTTCTTTCGTGTTTTCTTTTTCTGGAGTAACTAATTTTACTGTGAAATCCGATTGGGAGGTATTTTTTTACTTTGTTTTAATTAGTTTTTGTCTGAAGCAATTAAACTCTGTTATCAGTTTTCCTTTACTTCAGTTAACACAATAGATTTATTATAATTTTATCTACTACAAAATCACTTAAATTTATACAGATGAAGATTTTTTTTTTCCTTTTTATCTCTAGGAATTTGTTTCCTATATAAGCTAGTTTATCTTTAAAATTAGCCCAATTAAAGATAATTTTATTTATAAGAATTTACTTCATATACAAACTAAATTTATTTCTGAATCGGTTTAATTAAAGATATATTTTATAGGAATTTATTTGATTGCATAAATGCCAAATTTATTTTTAATAAATTTAACCAAAACTAAATATTTTACACTGGTTATCTATTTTTAAATCAATAAATGGTTACACTATTCTTAACTAAAGCATAAAAGAGATAGAGAACACTTTAAATCTTTATCTCCTGATAATTGTTTAGTTTACTGATTTAAGCTCTGTCTTTCAGTGTTCTCTTTGGAAAGCTGTTGGAGAAGCCTTTGTCCTATAGTGAGCTATTTAAAGACACCTTTATTTATAATATTAAACTAAATACTCCAATTCACAATTAAATCATAAGCCAAAATTAAATTAGAAATCCACTGTCAATGGTTTCTTTGCCAAGATAGTCTCCATTGTCTGCCTTTATAGGGAAACTATTGGTAGTGGATTATGTAATATAATTGTGAATTGAACTGGTGTACTTAGTTTATTTTATTGACTAATTTAGTTTTTGGCGTTGATATTTTATATATATATTTCTTTTTTTATATATTTTATTAGTCTGCTACTGTGAGTGTCGATAACTGTGATACTGAAGTTTCCTTATCATTCAGACATCATATAAATAACTATTCATGTGCAGCAAGGGAAAAACAAGTTCTGGAAGCTAGGTAAATGTGTTTTAATGCAGTGGTAGAGTGGTGGACTCTAGAGCTCAAAGTCCATGGATTATGGCTTAGTCTCTATCACTTCCATTTCAAATTTTTTATGGACTCCTAAGAAATAAGCTATTTGATTATTTATTTATTCAATTGTACACATTGTTTTAAGCATTTTGCATATATTCTCTTGTTCTTATGTATATATATAAATTTATCTTCATGAACCATATGCATCCGAGCAGATTACTAGGTTAATTCAATTTGACAAAATAGATCGACATTGATATAACATAGTATATATTATTTATAAAGTTCATTTAAATAATTTTTTTTGGTAATCGAGTTTGTGAATCATCCTAGTAGTGTGTTTGGATGAGTTTGTTTCATGATTAGGTTTATATTCTTAGTGTTATATATTTGATAAGCTGCAAAATTATTTATGTGTTCATTAAAATCATTAGGCATCCAGCATTTTAAAAGATTTATTATTAAAAAGTTAATTGTGGTGATACAAATGAAGGCATGTATAGATTATGGAGTTCACAGAAAAAGAAAAACTGTATATTATAAATTCTTTTTTTGAAAAAAATGCTAAACAAAAATGTACATAGAAGTGCTCAAATAAAAATACAGTAGAATTGGATTATATTTTGATTAACAGAAAATATGTATTTTAACATTGTAATATTCTTATTACATTCAATGTAGGGAATGATTATTGATTAATGGGATGCAAGATATGTGTTAATGCAAACCTAGAGAGTATTAGCACCATTCAGTGCAAGCCATTGTAATCAATGGATGCAGGAAGGCTTGTACATAAAATCCCTATCTAGTGCATACTCATCCAATATCTCCAAACTAGTTTCTAGCTTGTGGCTTTCATCAGTGCTCTCAGATCTAAGACTACTTACTGATGAAAGCCACAAGCTAGAAACTAGTCTGGAGATATTGAATGAATAAGCACTAGATAGGGATTTTATGCACAAGCCTTCCTGCATCCATTGATTACTCTGGCTTGTACGGAGTGGTGCTACTGTATGGAGAGTTTTGCCACTGTAAAAAGATATAGTAATAATTGATATTCTTAATCTTCATAAACACTCAAATGAATTTAAATTAGAACTTGGTAATTGATTTTAAATATTAATAGACTTTGAAGGTAGTTAAATTTAACTGAAATCAATAAGAAAATAACTAAGAATTTATTAAGATCAGTAATAAAGATATCTCATACAAAAAAACAAAAAAGTTAATTCACCAGTAAATTTTCAACTGAGTCAAAACAATATTTAAATAAAAGAAGGCGTATGACAATTTATAAAAAATGATTCAATAAGATTAATCACATATCTACAGTTTTGTAAAATGGCACAAAACAAAAAAAAAAAAAGAATTAATAATGCTATAAGGAAATATAACTCAATTGGTAGAGAAAGCTATAGAAGAGAGTAAAAGTTTCAAAAAATATAAAATATCTTGGTATTAGAAGAAAAGTTATTTCAGTAACAAAAAGAAAAGATGAACTATTTACTAAAGAAGATAGATAAACATCATAAAATGTGTGTAAGAATTCTATAATGAATTGTATAATAATAAAGAATAAGAAAATATATTATTTAACCACTACATCTACTACATCTTTTAAATTATCAAATATTTTAAATGAAGAGATGAGATGATATTAAATCTATGAAGAATGGAAAAGTCCATAAAGTGATATAACTATTATTGATATTTTAAAAGAAAGAGGTGAAAAAAATAGAAAAAATTATTGGAAAAACTACCATCCCTAAATGATAATTTTTTTTAGATGATTGAATAATGCAATAGTAATATTGATATTTAAGAAAGGTGATAAAGAAGATATTAGAAATTACACTTACCATATTTTATCAATTCAATATCAAATGTCTATCAAGATAATAACAATTCATTTATAGTGAACTCTGGATTCAAACAGTCAAAAGCATAAACTGGATTTAAAAATGTTTTTAGCACAGTGGATTATATCCAAATATTGAGAGGAGTTATAGAAAGAATGAGTATGCCATTGTGCTTTGGGTTTGTAGATTATGAAAAAGCATTTCCATAATGATTAAATGTTTACACTACCACAATATAAATCCAGGATATTATCCTATTATGAAGAATATTAGCAACAGTAATTAGATTGCATGGTGTTACTAAGAAGATTAACACAATTTCACATCTCCAAGACTTTTTAGAATATTTTGGCAATTAAAATTGGAAGCTAAAAAAATAAAAATACATGGAGATTATTTAAATTGTCTAGATTTTGCAAATGCAATTGTTTTGCAAACATTGCTTAGTGTCAGAAATGTTGCAAGAGTTATCAGAAAAAAGTAGGACCAAAAATAAACTAAAAAAGGGTTACATTTTTTCACAAGAAGAAAAGATTGATAATAATGAATTAGTAGTAGTTATTAACTACAAATAGCTAGATCAAATTATTAATACAGATGGCAAAAATAATAGATGTAATTAATCATAGAATTTAGAACAGAGTGCTTTTGTTAGAAATAATATTAAAAAGTAATATGCTTATTGTTTGAAAATAATTTTTAATAGAACTATTATGAAGACTTGAACACTTAACAAAAAAACAATTCAGAGATTTCAGACCACTTAGTGGAGTAAAGGGAGATATATGATGAGAGGAAGAAGAAGGAATTGAAAGTGAGATTGTTGGTGAGAGACCTAACAGCTGTCATTGACATCAGTAAAAGAATTAAGCAACTGAAATAGAACTGAATGAACATATTGTTAGAAAATGTGATAATAAACAGACATTTGAAGTTTGAAACTGTAGAAAAAAGACCATATGTGAAATGTGAGGATCAGAAAAATTGAATTATAGAAACCTCTATTGTGTAGTTTATGAATAATTGAAAATAATGGTAATGATATATAATTTTTATTTTATTAGTGTATTAATAAAATGTTTGTCTTTTTTTAAAAATGTAGAATGTGTCTCATATAATTTTAGCATTCAAAAATTTGCCATGATTAATTGATGAACCTATGTTCTCAATCTCAAAAAATTTATTTAAACAAAGTCTAATTTTTTTTACTACAGCAGACAAGTATAAACGTATATAATTATTTTTTTTGAGAAATTCATATATATCATCTTTAGAAGCAATAAGGAACTTCGCATAATTATTTATGAATTAAGCATCAGAAATCAATAGATGTCTAGACTATTACTTTTCCTCCATAGGGAATATACATTTATCCTATAGCTATTTTACAACTATATTTTTTTCTTATTATGCTACTAAGTATGTGATTTAAATTTTTATATACTTGGAAAGTGTTTGAAAAAAAAAAGTTGTTGATCTAATATCAGGCCTATATGAAGAATTGAGCTTGGATTCAAAATCTCAATGTGTTTGAAAATTTAAATCATTAACATGAATAGCACAATAAAAAGAGAGATGTGCTCAAAGAAGGTCCTTTATCAAAAATTCTGCTGTATCATCAGATTGATCTGAAGTGGATTACTGCTATCAAATATAAGTTGAAGAGATCATTGTGCTGTTTAGGAATATGCCATAATTTTTCCAAAAGAGTGAAAGATGTCTGCATTTAATTTATACTTTCACTAAAATATAATTATTGATCTATTGTCTGATTTATACAATTAAGTAGTCTCATATGATAGATTTAAAATCTTAGGATGTTTGAAAATTCAAGTTATTAATTGAATAGTAGAAATCTAAGATGGCTGACTGATAGCTATAGTTCAAAATTGTGCCTTCCTTTTAGAGAGACTACTAGAATTTTAATTACTTATGTTTACTTAGATAGTTCAATTGAAGAATTGGATTTTTTCCATTATATGCAGATTAAAAAAAGCTAGATGACTCGTTTTTTAATATTGTTTTGGCATAAGCAACATATATACATATTCTCTAATTGGATCTCTAATAATATCATTACTATCTTCACTTATATAGGACCTCTTATTCTATTTTCACATTGATACAATGAAGATATTTCACAGAATTTAAATGAAAATGCACTTTTTTTTTAAAAAAAAAACAAGACCAAATACAAGTGAAGTTATTAATCTAAGTACATAGATTAAATATCATTATTTTCAACAATTAATAGCCATAATAAAAAGCATAAATAAAGTTTTATTTATATTTGATTTGATAAACTATTAATGCAAATGTTTATTGTATTTGATGTGAGTGAATCAGTTTATGATTTAGATTTTATGGCATTTCTTAATAAAATAAGCTGTAATTAGAATAAAGCCAGATCATTATCTAGAAATATCAAATAAATGTTACTAAAAAAACCCATCTTATAGCATATATCTATGCAATAAAATCATTTTACCAAATTAAGAGAAAAATATAATAAACAATAGTAAAATAATCTGTGACTTTTATCACTGGTTTAATATGCAGATTAAAACTTATTATTATGATACTACTGGAAAACACTTCATGAAATTCTGCAATTTATTATAAATTTTGAGATTAACAGTTCAGAGAACAGCTAGATAAATTAGTAGATAGATAGATTCTATTCGAAATGAACACTTCTGTTTTATCATTTTAAAAAATAGACATCTTACATAAAACTTAATTTGGAATATATATTCATATATTGTTTTAAAATCTAAATTATACCAAATGATCTCTAATTTTTCAAAATTATTGTTATTTTTGAGATATTCTTATTCATCACATCAAACAAATATTTTTATATGTAAGTAAGTGATAATGGTAATTATACTTTTTATTTTATTTAAAATAATATTTTTTTTTGTAGATGTAAAGATATGACTGCAACCTGCCATCGATTTTTAGATTTAACAGGACCTTTGCAGCTGGGAGGTTTACCTAGTCTTCCTACAGATTTTCGAATTCAAAATAAAGATTTTTTAGGATGTATTGCTAATTTAACCATTGATCATCGATTTATTGACTTGAACAGCTTTGTAGCTGATAATGGAACATCTGTAGGTTGCTTCTTTAAAGAGCAATTTTGTGCCTCACATCCATGCTGGAATGGAGGAACTTGCCGTGAAACTTGGGGATCTTTTCTTTGTGAATGTCTGCCAGGATATGGAGGAAAAGATTGTAGTAAATGTAAGTGACAGTCTAAGAATATATTTTGAGTATTATTAATGATTTATTATGAAGTAAATAGTAAAATGTAATAGTTACATATTATTTTATAACAGATGGGTGAAATAGAGTAGACTTTTGCAGAGTACTACTTATCAGGTATTGAGACTCTTGATAGAGACCAATTCGTTTCATAGATTGTTGGAATTTTATATTCATACAATAATTATAAAAGCTTTTGCATAAATATAATGTTCATGATAAAAATACCATTTTAAAGAACAAATTCATTTAAATGTGATATGCTAATAAGAGTTTAAATAGAGGGTTACAATGAATAAACAAATTCATATTTGTTTGCACATATGCAACTATGCACCACTGTATGTGTGTGAGTTTTGACTTGAATATTTTCACTACTAGAAGATGTTGAATGTTATTTTGTGTAAGAACAGACAGTGACTATTTATGAGAAACAAGAGCAGGAAGTATACGGGCCTAAATAGGATTCTGATCACTATTATGGTTATATATGGTGATCAAGATGATTTGATGTTTTTTTCAGAGCATGCATGATTTGATTCCAAAGTCTAATTTTATATATTGAATTTTAAATTAACCAATAAAAAAGAAAAATGAGACAAAATTGTAACAAACTACCCAGGAATTATGCATAAATCTGTAAGTAAATAGAGACCTCTAAATGTTATAATTTTATCTCTTTTTTAAAAAATTATATTTAAATGTTTGGGTATTTTGGACTTTTTTTGAGACTTGTCAGATAAGCCCATCATATAATTTATCACGCTAATTTTTTTTTAATTTCATTAAAATATAATAGGACCAGTGATTGTATGAGTAACAATAGATGATGATATAGCATTCTGTTACATAGTATTAAACAATGTTTTTTCATACAGCTACTCTTGTGTTGTTCTGACCAACACAAATTGTGGATAAATTTGGCAGAATTTCACAGACTGCTTGCTTGATTTTCAAGAATTGTGTTATCTTCTGGTCTGATAAAAAAAATATCTCAGATTTTTTATAACCAATCATTAATACTTCATCATATACTTTCATGTAATAGCTATATAATAAAAATAAACTTCCATGGACAATCATATGTTTTCAGATATTGTCATAAACTTTTTATATTGACTGAATCAAATCAATAAAAGCAATAAATAAATCATACTTTACCCCACAATACTTTTATTCATTTGCCTGATAACTGTATTGAAGCTGCATATTTAAAAATAGATTTGATCACTGATCTGAAGCAACATCTGTAATGACAATACCAATTCTTCAGGAATGAAACAAAAAGACATAGAGAGGAGCTAATCAACATCATTGGATTAATCAAATTAAAAATGATATAATTCTGAAAAAACAAAAAAACAAAATGAAGATAAAACAGTCAAAAACTCACTATACATATTGCCACACTGCAAGTTAGAGTAATCAATGGATTCCAGAAGGCTTGTGCATAAAATCCCCATCTAGTGCCTACTCATCCAATATCCCAGACTAGTTTCTGGCTTGTGCCCTTCATCAGTGAGAAGCCTTGGATCTGAGAGCACTACACCTAGATCTTAGGGTCTAATGCAACCCTCCAGCAGCCACCTTTTATCTCTACTTAACTACAAAACTATGAGTCTTAAATTGAAAACACCTTAATATTTTCAATCCAAGCCCATCAGCTTATATAGTCATACAGGTCTGCACTGTGTTCAGTACCCATACATTTTGGTGTCTTTGGTTCTTTAATAACCATAGCCACCAATATCCTATTAGGCAGGATTGGTTCTTAAGCCAATAAACATCACATGAGTGTTCTCAGATCCAAGGCTCCTTACTGAGGAAGGCCACAAGCCAGAAACTAATCGGGGATATTGGATGAGTAGGCACTAGTTGGGGATTTTATGCACAAGCCTTCTGGCATCCATTGATTACTCTAGCTTGCAGTGTGGCAATATGTATAGTGAGGTTTTGCCTGTTTTAATAACAGTTATAAGCAAGCATAAGAAATGGTGATCATGTGTTGTTTATTGGCTTCAAAATGAAGATATATGAATCTTTTGCTTTCAGGGTACCAACAGCTATGTAGAATCTGATTATAATAAATAATTTTATAATTGAAAGTCAACTGGTAAAATTCCATTATTATATTACATTGCACACTTTCTGTTGATATTCTTCTCTCCTAATATTTTGTCTGATTACTAATATTCAAATTTATTAATGAAAATATATTGTTTATTGGTTTTATAACATATTTTAAATAGTTTATTGTCATTTATAACCTAAAAATTGCTGTTGTATGAAATATTTGGGGGAAAAAAATCAATAAAAAAGCATTGAAAGTAAAATTATTTTAGCACAACATACTGTAATATTCACTATAAATAGAGAGGAAACATAATTGAAAAAACAATTAAAAATAAGTAAAATTATATTCTATAAACATTAAGTTGCTTCAAAATAATGATCAAAAACTATGAAATTTTATTACTCTCAAAGATGTTGAACCAGTGGATTCCATGGAAACTATTCAACTTTTAGTGATTTATTGCAACTATGAAATATCAAAATTCATAATGTTCAAGATTAATAATTATTTTACAAGTTATTTTGTATTATGTGCAGATAAACATGTTAATACTTTTTAAAACTTTTATTTAATTCAATAATGTTTACAGTACATAAGTTATCATAACATTTGTGAATTCGTTTAATTCTAGACAAGCTTACTGTGAAGACCATAATGGATTCTAAGTTAACATGTAAGGTTCTCGGTCCTATCACATATTCTTGTCCTTTAGCATATGCAATAATTGCCCAATACTACTTCTACTAAATTATCACTGCTTATCTAGTCATCTGTTTTGTGAAATAAAATACAGATTAAACATTATCACTTTGATGATTTATGATTCTTCCAAAATGAATTGCAAATAAAGAATAATTTATCTTGGAACATAACTCATCTTTTATTTAATTGTCATAAACTGCAGAGAAACTTTGACACTAATTAATACCTTTTTTTTATTATTAACTGTTATAATAAATATTCTGTTAGATACAGTCATTTAAACTAGTTAAGTTGAGCTAAATGCATTTATTTAAGCATGAGTGAGTTCACTATATAAAGCATATCAAGGGAAAAACAAAACTATTCAGATAAATTATTTAGTAATTTTTGGATGATTTATTAGTACATTAAACTTAAGAGAATTTAAGAGAATCTTTCATCAAAAAGGTGAATGGAATGTTAGTTAATCTATTCATTATAAAATTGTTTGTAAAATATAAAAATTAAATATGTAATTAAACTTTGAATATGTTTTAAATAAAAATATTTTTGTAATAAAGAAAATAATTTTTGTGAGAAATTAAGTGTTACATTATTTTTATGACATTTTTTTATTATTATAGCTATTGATTCTCCACGACGTTTTACCGGAAATAGTTATATAATGTTCAATCCTAATTTACGACCCATTCAGCTTCCATGGTATACTAGTATATCTTACCGCACTCATCAACCCTCTGGATTAATGATGAGTGTTAAGCTAGGACAAAATGATTTTGCTAATATTGAGGTAATCATTACATATATATATATATATCTATTTACAAATCTATTCTTCTATTTTTTATTTTATTTTTATAAGTTACAGTTGCATGTGCAAAAAGCCAATATTGTTTATAGTACTCCCAATTAGTGTTCAAAATTTTTATTTGTCTTTTTTTTTTTTCAAATGTAACAATAGAATAAATAATAATTTGGAAAAGTCATTCTATTTGAGAACCAATATTTCAAATTTAATAAAATGAGAAATGTTTGATATTCAAAAGTAAGTCAAAGTTCCTGTTCATTCAAGCAATAAATTAGCATTTCCGACCAGTCTATAAAGAAAAGAAAATATTTCATGATTTACTCCCGAATCATACAAATATGAAGTTTTCATTAATTCAATAAATTTAGATCTTTTTATATCCAACTATTTAAAAAACTTTTCACCAAGAATTTGTATAGAAAATATCTATTTTTTTCCTTATAAAACCAATAATATTTTTTCATTTGTTAATAAAAATATTTTTTACTGCACACACATATATATAGGGTGTTCATACTTCCTGGACACATGACTAAAAAAAAACAACTTCATTGTAGATTACTAAATATTTTAGTACGAAATAAAAAAAATCACAAAACATATAGTCATATTTACATTACTAACAATAACAAAAGCAAAAGAGAAATGTTTGTATAATATATATTATCTATCAAAACAAAGACATGGGGAGGTCCCAAGATCGATTCTGACCCTCGCAGATCTTGCGCTCAAACTTCTTATGTATTCCTGAGCAATAAATTTATATGTCCTTTTTTTTTTTTTATTAAAACAAAATCACAAAGTGAAATCAGATAGTATCAAATTAATAGGGAGCCACTTTCATTTGTGGAAAGTTATTGATTAACTAATCAAAAAATTAATTATTACATTCAAATATCAGCCTTTCAAGCTAATTGTGCATGCGCTTTTTGCGAGTGTTAATAATAAATGAATACTTTCCTTTCCAACATGAGATATGAATCCACTTATTCCTTCAACTCAAATGCTTATATATGAGCAAATCTGAAGTACTGGGAAGGAAAGCTTGAGGATATTTACGATGTCTGAATAAATGACGTCGGTGAAATTGTCTAGAATTTACTAAACGTCACTCTAACTGAAACTTAATCATATGTAAATAAGCATTTATTTTTATATAGCGCTATGTTTACAATTGTATTACATTCAAATATCAGCCTTTCAAGCTAATTGTGCATGCGCTTTTTGCGAGTGTTAATAATAAATGAATACTTTCCTTTCCAACATGAGATGTAGTATTTATGAAGGAATAAAATGAATCCACTTATTCCAATATTAAATGAATAGCTTAATTTATAAAAAATAAAAATTAAATGTAAAGTTAAAATTAAAAGTTAAAAATAAAAGTAAAAATGAGTAGTTAAGAAAACCAGGACAATTAGCTATTCCGAAAGAATATATCTAGACACTGGGACAAGAGAGCTAAAAGTGGGATAAATCCAGGAAAACCAGGACATATGGACGCCCAGTATATGTAGTAATGTTGAATTTCCAGAATTTTTCTAGAATAAGAGTTAAAATATTCAATTATAATATTATAAAAAAAATACATAAATTTATCTTACCAGAGTCTTATATAAAGCAAGCTCTTTTCATCAATAACAATTATTTATTGACATATAATCATCTCATTCTTTTATTTAACCCTTTTAATTTCCGCCACTTTTGTGCAAGATTTATTATTTTTTAAAACTATAACTATTGCTGTTTGTCTGAAAGTTTGTGATGATGGTATTTTAGTAGCAATTGTATGTTGAACTATTTCCACCATCTACTATTAATGGTTAAATGTCTTTTAGAAAAATTCAAATTTTTTTTTAACTTATCAAATACATTATTAG
Organism: Epiperipatus broadwayi; assembly: GCA_028023455.1. Classification (NCBI taxonomy): domain Eukaryota; kingdom Metazoa; phylum Onychophora; class Udeonychophora; order Euonychophora; family Peripatidae; genus Epiperipatus; species Epiperipatus broadwayi. The sequence goes on along the minus strand of JAQFVV010012439.1, from coordinate 1,665,937 downwards.
TATAGCACATAGATTAATTCATAATATAATGTTTTGAGAGATATTCTTTTCCCTTCTTCAGATGTTGCTAACCTGACCAATGATAATACTAGCATGGGAATTTAACCTAAACCTGTAGATATGTGAATATTGAATTTAAGGCAACACTAACCAACTAGATTTTTCAACCAAAGACAACAGTCAATAGAAATTTCATATATTTGTCTATGAGGGTTCTTCTGATTTCTACATTTTTTCTTAAGGGCAAAGTTAATGAATGGCCTTCTAAACATCGTATTCAGTTGACTTATGTGGTTATTTGCCAGTGTTATGTGAGCAGCTTCTTTGAATTTTTCTTTTGTACTTTTTACTTTTCAAACATAAGACATTGGGGAAAATTTGTAAATGGCTTCTAGTGTGCATTTTGACAAAATCAATGTCTTCAGACAAACCACTTCAAAATTCTCCAATCAAATACTGAATAGAAATATATATTATATATATTTAGCTTTTGAGAGCCATATTCCAAGTAAGCCTTTTTTCATCACAACAGCCTTCCACTAAACGTAAAAATAATAACTATTCACTTTTTTAGACTAGAAATTCTCATTGATTTTTTTCTTTTGCTATTACTCTTTTTTTTATATTATTGTTTAATAATATCTATTTAACAATCACAACTAAAATATTACTAATGTTATAATTTTTGTTAAAAATATATTGATTATTAATTTTATTCTTAATTTTTTAAATCAATACATGTAATATATATAATCAATTTTAGTTGATTGATGGATTTATTCGTTATCACTTGTCTAAAATTGCCATTGATTTTAATGCAACTAAAACAAATGATGGATTGTGGCATAACATTGAAATACGTTGGACAGTGAATCAAGTCAAACTGTCATTGGATTATGGTCACTATGAGGTAGGTATTTAATCTTACTTATTTTTGGGTAATTATATATATTAAAGTATTATTGTAAAGGTTTTCCAAAATTTTAAAGAATATTTTACAAAACTTCAAATTGCTTTTTCCTGATTGTGTGAGGGACCATATGAGAAATTTTAAGCATCAAAATTTGCACTTAAATAAGCACATTAAACTATTGTCGATTAATGTTAATATGAAAATAAATTGTTTATAAATTAATTATACATATTTATTTTTAATAATATGAATAATCAGAATTTTTTTTTTATTGAACTCTACAGAGAATTAATATCATTAAATAATTTGCATATCTATACATTATGAACTATCATACTGATATCAAAAACTAAATATTTACGTGAGTTTATATCTAATTATGCATATATAATAGATAAAGTCATAGTGAGTTTTTTGTGTTATCCTTTTTTACCTCTCATCAAACAGACAGTAGCAGATTATCTACCATGCACAGCAAATGGGTGAATTTTTATATATTTATTAATAAAATAAATTTTATTAAAATAGGCAAAACTCTCTATACAGTAGTGTCACTCAGTGCAAGCCAGAGTAATCAATGCATGCCACATAAAATCCCTATCTAGTACCTACTCATCCAATATCCCCAGACTAGTTTCTAGCTTATGGTTTTCATCAGTGAGGAGCCTTGGATCATTCCAAGGCTCCTCAGTGATGAAAGACACAAACTAGAAATTAGTCTGGGGATATTGGATGAGTGAGTAGGCACTAGATAGGAATTTTATGCGCAAGCCTTCTGGCATCCATTGATTACTCTGGCTTGTACTGAACAGCTATAAACAAGCATAAGAAATGGTGATCATGTGATAAAATAAATTTCAAATAAATTAAAAATATAAATTTGTATCAATGTAATGTTGCAGCATTTGGTGTCTTTTAGTATTTCCTTGCTTGTCTATATTAAAACATCTCTGTATTTATTATAGGTTTTTGCAATGCCAAAAAAACTCATCAATATTCAATATGCTTTGATTGTTCTCATGAAACAAATCATGATAAGTATAATATAGCATGAAATATAATATAATTACATATATAATTAGAGCGGATTGAACACATATTTTCAAACTCCTTTCAGTTGCATGAAATACGTATATTGGAGATTTGATCTTTTTCACATGTATGTGGTCATGTGTATCAGTTATATAAGATGGAGTGGATAGCTGAAGGGAGCTCATTGAAAGTCTTGTGTTCAAATCCTCTCTAATTACATTTAAAGTTTAGTAGAAGTGATCGAAAATGCAAGGTATGGGTAAGAGAACAAACAGGTGTTACTGACCTCATTGAAAAAATTAAAAGACTGGAGTGGAGTTGGGCTGGACATATTGTTAGAAGAGATGATAACAGATGGACAATTGAAATTTTAAACTGGATTCCAAGAGATTGTAAAAGACCCAGAAAGAGACCACATGTGAGATGGATGGATGAAATAAGAAAGTGTGCAGGGATGATGTGGAGAAGAGAAGCTAAAGATAGGAAAAAATGGATTGAACTTGGAGAGACCTTCATCTTGCAGTGGATTGATAATGGTTGATGATGATGATATATATTATACTTGTATTCAAAAATTATTTATATAATAATATTTAACATTTTATGAAATAAATATATACATTATCACAAATTATTTATTTAAAGTTAGTAATTTTATACTGTGAAATAACATGTAAATGTATTGAAAGCAAAGATTTGCCCAAATACCTTATATAAATAATGTTACTTGTGGCTAATTCTCAAACAGATAAAATGAGCCCACTTTGCCTGAAATTCAAGAACTTATATGGGGACAAGTTTAGACAATAATAACCAATAATGAAATTTCTAAACTTTGAATTTCATATTGGATTTCAGACAAAGTAGAATCATAATGTCTGTTTGTCTAGACATGGGTTTTATGAGATATTAAAATTGTATTATATATGGTATTTTGAGAGATTTTATCTCTTACTATATTTACAATATATTTATTTATGAAAAATATAGAATTGTTCACTGGCCATTTATTTTCTTCAAAATAAACATTGATTTCTCTGCAGGCCTAGGACCTATGTATTTCATAAATCAACTGAAGTGAATTATCATATATATATAATGACAAACACTATTTTTTATCTGTAAAAAGGAAATTCTGCTGATCACTATGATCATAAGAGTTGCTAAAATGCATGTAATTTTATGTTCTTAAAGTGGAATATAATAAAGCTCTGTTCATTTGCATAATGAGTGTTTTTTTTATATTTGCAGATAAAACAAAAATATATCTCAAATTGTATAGATATTTATATCCCAAGATTACTTAATAGATATCTGTATTTTTCAAAATAAACATCTTGTGATGATATATATTTTTATTTTATAGTATTGGTACAATATATAATATAGTATATAAACAATCCTCTACTTATGTACATAATCTATTCTACAACTTTTAGTATCAATTGAATTTTATACAAATCAGATTTTCCTTTAAGGTAATTTACTATTAATAGTGCCGCAGAACATGAAAATATTTTTTAACAAGTGAAAATAAGTATATTTATAATATATTATAAGGAATGACTACACATCATCAGAAATATAAAAACTGAAAATGGCTTTGATATGTGCATCATATTCATATAATAAAGGTGGGCAAATTGCAACTCTCAAAACTACTTTGTGTGATTTACCATTTTTTAAACTTTTATATTAATAATCTCTTGCAGTGGTCTTCAATCCTTGGTCCGCAGCCCAGTACCAGGCCACTGAACTTTTCTGCTGGGCCGCACGCTAGACTGGCACGAAAGTTTGTAATAACAAAATAATAAGAGTTTAAACTTTTAATTAATATAACCAATTTTTATTTATTTTTTCATCTCATTTTTACGCAATTAAAAAAAAAAAGAAAACAGAAAGAAAACAAAATCTAATCAATCATACATAAATTAATTTGTTTTTCTAGTTAGCACAGATGTTTATGGGGGGGGGGGGTAGAATTAAATTTTTTATTACTTTTTTAAAATTAACTTACGGAGAGTGCAAGTTTTTTAAAAAAATTTAAAAAAAAAAAAAAAAGTTTTTTATTATACAAACTCCATAAATATATAAAACTTTATCTTATATATTTAACATTGTTGTTTTGATCAGTTGTAACAATTATGCTTATCTTTAAGAAAATTTGTCTATAGACTTCTGCTGGTCTGTGAAACCTTATTTTTATTTTTGCCGGTCGGTCCGTGGAACCTTATCCTTATTTTTACCGGTCCGTAGGTGTGAAAAAGTTGAAGACCACTGATCTATAGTAACATAGTATATAACAGTATTAAAATATTTTATTTCATAAATGCTTTAAAGATAATGAAATTTAAACTTTTTAACTTTTAAATGATACCAATTAAAAAGTTGTTAATGTGGATATTCTTATGGTTGGTAAAATGACATCTGTCAGTTCCAAAAGTGACTATTATTTGCTCTTGAACATTCAAAATGGCTGAAGAGTATTATATATGGCTCTTATTGTCAAAGAACTGGTTCATTCTGGTATCTAAGATAGGAATTGTTTACCTATGTCTGGATTTACATTAATCAAATTTTCATAAATAGAGAACTGCCTTTACATAAATGTAAGATAAATATTATGAAATGGTTTATTGCCAAAATGCAATATTATTTGACTCTAAATATAGAAAAACTGTTTTCCTTTTTTAAAACTAAAAGCAGTTAAATAAGAATCTTATCATTTACTGATTAAAGTAATATCAAAATAAAATAAATTTATCATGTATGTGTATTATTTATCTCTATACATATATAAAATAATAATTAAGCCCACTCTTTAAATATTTTTAGCATCTGTTTTTTTATTCACATCATATATATATATATTCATTACTTTATAAAATAATGAAAACATGATCATCATTATCCGTAGTGATTCTGTCTTAATATATATATCCAACATATGTATTCACATGTGAGAAATACATAAAGGTATTTATAAAAAAAAATATATCTGATTTTGCCTTTATATATATATAATTTATTTTATAAGATTGTTTTTATATGTTAATTAGGTGAAATTGAAATCATTAGCAAATTTATAACTACATCTAAGAGAAATAATATTAATTAAACTAGATTAAAATTTATTTTTTGTCTTGAATGTAAAAAAAAGTTTGAGAAAAACAAATCTTAAAAATAAAATATTGAAGATTATCTGAAGAATATCTAAATTTGGGATTTACCATATATTTGTATTGTTTTTTTTTTTTCCTATGTCAAAGCATTGTGCAGGAAGCAAACCGGGCCAGCTGTTTCGAAGGCAGCTGTGCTAAACACTAGGCTATCAACGCTTGACAATTGTTGCATCTGAAAAATATAAAAAGTCAATTAGAAAATAATAATGACCAACTTTATTTATGTTGAATTAAGTGTTTAAATAATACTTTTTTTTTATTCAGTAGGATCAGAAGTGTATAGTACTTTGGAAATGAGTGAAAACTAGATTATAATATAGTAATCCTCATTTTATTTAGTTGCTTTAAAAATATTTCAATTATTGAAATGAAGTTTATGATCTTTAGAAAGAAATGAAACTTCTACCAAAATATAAGTGGTAGTTATATATAATGTATATGCATAAAACATACATATATTACAATATGATGGCAACTAAATAAACGAATACAATTTCAAATTTACTATTTGCTATTGCAGTATATCATTGACTATGTCCAGTAAAAACTAATTATCATTAAACTGATTATAAAGAGTGGGCCTATTACAAAGAAGATGATAAAGAAAGATCAAAATGCTGTTTGGAAAGGATTTGTATAAATAATTTATGCCCATGCTTTTAGCACTGGAACTTCAAACGTAATAAATAAATTGACATCGTTTTAATGTAATTTGAATAAATAAACATTTTATACTTGATTAATTTTACAAGCAAAGGACATATTGGGGACGCAGCCAATAATTGCAAATGAACAGCTGATTAAAATTTATATATTTTTAAAACCATAGATATATTTAAGATTTAATATGAAAAATGGAAACTGCTTATTTGATTAGAAAATAACAAGTCCATTTAATTTTTGTATTATGAAATAAATAATAGTTGTAATTATTACTGCATTTCTAGCTTCTTGCTAATTTACAAGACAAAGTCTCTGGATTATTTGTGGGAAAAGTAACTGTTGGTGGTCTTGAAGAAGAAACTTTAGGGAGTCGGCCTGTAGTCAAGAATGGTTTTAAAGGATGCCTTCAGGTAAGAATAGTTATTTGTTTGAAATAGCTACCTATATGTCTTTGTTTTTTAAAAATAGCAATATTTTTGTTTGTGTGTGTTTGTTTTTGTTAAAATATACATATATTTAAATCCTGACAATCCAAATCTTATATTTAGATTACAACTTATTAGTATTGGAATAGGGAATAAGTTTATCGACAAAAAGGTTTGAGCTGAGAAATATGTTTTAACTTTTATTTTATCACATATATTTAATCACATGAAAAAAGTGGAATAGATTTGAATTAATTCTATGTGATTATTTTTAATAATAACTGATATATTCATCTTTAATTAAAAGTTTAAAGTTTATATCTGGACTAAAAAATGATATAATTTTCAGCCTAAAAAAATGATTAATAATAATCATTAAGGTATTAATCTGAGAAGGATAGTGTCATAATTATGTGTGTGATAAGTTTGACATTCAAAAACTTATTATCATTGAGAAGACCAATTTATGTCAAAATTACTATGATATTAGTCAAAGTTCTATTGTTGTAGCGGTTTGTTTTTAAACTGCCAGGACTTAATATTGAACTTCCAAATTGCAGTTTTAAATGCCTACTTCAAGACAAAAAACATTCTGGATTTCCATAGGGATTAGAAGACAATATTCACCATATTAATTAGTTGTACTTTAATAAGACTTTTTGTTCCATTTTTCCCCCTCATAATTTACTATTAATTAACCATTTATTGACCAATAATTATATCTGTAGCTATATTTGCCCTGGGCCAACCACTCAAAAGAAAAATCGTAAGCATATTTGGAAATTGTCAGCATTTTATACAAAGCTCTTTTAGTCATTTAATGTTGGTTAATAATTAGATATTCAGTCATTTTTAGCTGGATGAGCATTAATATGTAATTATAAGTACAGATATTGTCTTTATTTTGGAACAAATAAGAATAGTCAAGACATATTATTTCCATATTTTAGTGCCAGGGTTGCTATGTACTTAGCTCTATAATCTCTGAGTAAGAATAACAAATTATTTTAGGAATTAATTTTCTTTAGAACACAAAGGAAATAAAACCCACAGTGGCTCTATTTCTTCACGCACTTTAATATAAGTTATAATGTATAAGAATAATAGGATATATACATATACCAAGATATACTATTCATATGAGTTCACACTTTTCTCAGTTACATAAATCCCTGCTCCATTGCTTTGGAATATAAGTCCCTTTCACTTAATACATACTCAATAATTAAATAACAAATAGAAGGTAATACATTACCATTGTCATGATTAAAAGTCTTTAATTCTGCATGCCCTTAAGGCATTTTAAAATCATAATAAGATTGGGGTGATCTGTTTTAACTCAGTCGGCTTGGATATCTTCAGGAGCCGAGATCCTGGGTATTAAGATGTCCCCCACTGGTTTCTTCCCTTGCTTCTCCCTGATGAGAAATCCCAGTTGACTGAAATGACGCACTTTTTTTTCTGTTCCGATCTTTTTATACTTTTTTGCTCTGTTGTTTTCTGGAGTAATAATATAGTTCACAAGGATGCAGGTGAAGTTTTATCAGTTTAATCTTTACTGTAACTTCAATTAGAAGTTAGCTGATACTAATTGAATTTTCCCCATTATCTGATGCTACTTTTTCCTTTCCATAAGTAGTTCCTGTTACAATATTTTGATTAAATATTTTATTTAATTAATATTCGATTTTTTCTATTACTTTATTTTTTTTAATATTATTTTTATCTCTTCACATAATTTTAATATACATACATTTCAATATTCATAGCTTTAATTGGAGTAGGGAAGTGATGATATGTACTTAAGACAATTATAGCACATTTAAAGTTAATTTAGGTTCATCTATGTGTAATTATGTCAGTGTTTCAGTGGGATCACATTTATTGTCAATTGAGTAAGGAATGTTATTTTAAACTACTGTAGAGGTGCTACAAATAGCAACCTTAGTAATAAGATTACAAGTCCATCCAATAAAAACAAAAATATAAATTTTTAAAATATGAAGATAGGAGAGATGGAAGTACAAAATTATTCCAATACCTGTTAATTTTATATGAGTTATTTATCTATTGCTCCTCAACCCCCCAATTTATATTTTTAAAAAAATATTTTTGTTTTTATTGGATAGTCTTTTAATTTAGTTATACGTATTGTTTCTTGCAGCACTCCTACAATGATTTTTAAAATAACATTTCTTATACAGTTGATGTTAAGGTGTGATTTAGCTGAAATATTAGCACAATAGTACTTATATGTGGATAAACCTGGATAATACATTATTGCAAAATAAGAAGTTTTAGTTTTTGATTATCTAAAAACTTTCAAAACCTGTGCCATTATATATTAATAATATTTGTGTTTCTAAAAATAAAAGGAACCTATTCTATTTATAATTTTAATATTGGAGATATCAATGCTTGTGTCATTACCATTGCAAATGAATCAAACTATATTTAAAATTTTATAATTTGACAATATAAGTAATTTGTCATCACATTCAAAGATTAAATAAAGCTTATTCAACTTTTAAGTGATTTAGAAATATATAATTTCACAAAATTAAAATTTTAACTTAATTTAGACCAGTGGTCTTCAACCTTTTCACACCTGCGGACCGGTAAAAATAAGGATAAGGTTTCGTGGCCTGGAAAAAGTAAGAATAAGGTTTTGCAGACCAGCAGAAGTCTATAGATAAATTTTCTTAAAGATGTAAACTGCTTAGCTTTAGATGAGCATAATTGTTATAACTGATCAAAACAATGTGTATAAAGATGAAATTATATATATATATGGAGTTTGTATAATAAAAAACTTTTTTTTTAAATTTTGAATTTTTTTAGAAAAGTAATAAAAAATTTAATTCTACCCCCTCCCCCCATAAACATCTGTGATAACTAAAAAAACAAATTAATAGATGTATGATTGATTAGATTTTGTTTTCGTTCTGTTACTTTTTTTTTAATTGGGGTAAAAATGAGATGAAAAAATAAATAAAATTGTTTATATTAATTAAAAGTTTAAACTCTTATTATTTTGTTATTACAAACTTTCCTGCGGCCCAGTACGCGTCCACGGACCAAGGGTTGAAGACCACTGATTTAGACTATGTGACTCAATTTACGGCAACTTGTTTGAAGATTGTACTTAGTGAGAAGCAAAATTTATAATAAATAATGGATTACTTTATTGAATCTCTTTAAGTGGAGAAATTTAATATATATACATATATTGGAAAAATTATGCAAACATCATTATTAAAGGATTTATTAATTAATTGACATTTAACATATATATATATATATTGTAGCAAAAATTGTAGAGAATAATAGGCAAATAAGATGAGGAAAAGACTACACGAGTTAATCCTGAGTAAATAATAGATGCTTGGAATACATATATCTATTAAGAAATGATAAGAGCAGCTCCTTGTATGATTTATATTCACAATTTCATATAATTATAGTTCTAATATATTCTAAATTAATATACCCATCATTACAAATATATTTTCCCACCTTTTTTTTTTTAGGATTAGTCAAATAATTTTCTTATCTTGTTAACATGTATCCTAATCATAACTCAGTAATAATAAAATATATTTAAATTTTAAAGATGATTAATAGATAAGCAGTCACTGGCTGTAGTTTCTGTTACATAAAATTGTGCAAATCAATGATAGCAAGATTATTATTGATTTACAAACAAATATGAGGCAGTTTTTTTTTTTTTGAAAGTTTGCTTTGCGAATTTATTTAATATATATATCATATCCTTTTAATATAATTGACTCAAACATATGCATGAAATTATTCACTTACACTGTAAGGTAATATATTGTTAAATAAAATCAAGGAGGCATGATATTCGTATTGATTTTATATATAAGTATGCATACATTATGTATATTGAATGCATACATATACTTTGGTATATAAATATATTAAATAACTATCAAATGATTTTTTCCACATATTATAAAATATTAAAACAGTAGCAACTCTCTCCATATAATATAAAGTATCGTAAGCTAGAAACTAGTCTGGTTATATTGAATGAGTATGCATTAGATAAGGATTTTAATGCACAATTCTTCTAGCATCCATTGATTACTGTGTTTTGCACTAGATGGCACTACTATGTGTTGAGATTTGCTGCAGTTTTAACAGATTATATACGCATAAGAAATGATAGTCATGTGTTGTTTTAGTGGTTTAATTATAAAATATTAATGATGATTATATAATTTAATATACATAGCAAAAATTTACATTTATGCATTTTTATTTGAAGAAATGCTAAATGATTTTTATATTTGATATTGAGATAATTTATATTTTTAGACTAAATAAATTCTTTGCTTTGTAAATATCCCATGATGAAATCAGTATTTCAGAGAAGGTTTTTTTAGTGGAAATACATCTTTTTTCAGTATGAGCAAACTATTTCTTTATAAACAAATTTTATTTTAGTTTAGATACATTTTTTCATACATAGAGATATGTCTTGCTTTTGACATAAACAAATTGATCGGACATGACTTTAAACAGTTCTAGTTTTCAATTCCTGTATTTTCATACTAAATTGTGCATATAAATTATTTTAAGTTAATGAAGAGACATGTACATATTTAAGAACTGAAATTATTATTCCTGTTCCTAGATTTTATTAGTCTAAATTTCTTTTACAGAAAAAAATTATCTATCTGATCAAATCTGTGAAAATAGGATACTATCTGGCAAAATATACTTATTTCAGGCTTTCATATCATTCAATAGCATTGCTTACTTTTTTATTAGAAATTAATGAAACAAAATATTTTAGGAATAATCACCAAAACACTTTTTTTTTAAAAAAAAAATGGAGGATTGTTTCATTTCTTGAAAAACAACTAAATAACAAGTTTGATATGTTTTTTAAAAATAATGAAGTATTAACATATTTAACAATTGGTAACCTTATGCAGTATTTAGTAAACAATATACTTGACAAAACATACTAAATGCCTCTTATTTTTCTTATTAATTTGTTTATTTATTTCTAAGTCCTGATCTTTCCAGTTTTAATTAGCTGCTTATTTTATTATTATTTTTAATTTAAACATTTTTTTTTTTTTACCTCAGACAAGTATTTCATATTTTTTCCCTTATAGCAAAAAAAAAAAAAAGATTAAATAGCAAATATTCTAGGCATTATATGAATCTTTACAAAATCTTTTGTATGAATGATATACTTGAAACTTTTTGTTAAACACCCAATATCTGATATTGAATTGATGAAATATTTATTTTGTCTTCATTTGATAGTTATAATTGGTATTTCTTAAATCTATCCTCCATTTTTTTGTGTGCATTTTTTCTGCATCTCTTTGGTCTATCAATAGAAATTATCTAGTATTCAAATGTACTAATTAAAAATAGTAACATGTCAGAATTTAATCTTGAGTAGCTTTGATGTCTGTGGACTTTAATTCTAATAAAAAAATCTAAAAACCAAGTTAGAAATTAATAACAACAAATCATCAAAATCCCAGATAAAACAATATGATGACAAAAGCAGCATTCCACTCTAGTGCCACCTAGAGTAAGCTTGAGTAATCAGTGATTATCAGATGCATATAAAATCTCTAATATTAAAATCCGCAGCATAAGATCAGTTTCTGGCTTTTATCTTTATTACTGAGATCTAGGATTCAGTGTTGGAAGGAATGCAGACATGCATCCAGAAATTATGTTTAATTCTACTTTACCTGACAAGCTAAAACTTCACAATAGTCTAAGGTTTTGAACCCAAATCAATTTGCTCAGAGATAATGATTTAAATACTAAGGATAGGAATTATTTATGAATCTGGTAAACACTGACACTAAATGGTATAAGAGTGGAGAACGGTTCTTGTCTTATATTGTTTAAAGTAAAAGTTTGTGATTTGTTGTTATTAATATACTTGACATTAATGAAGTACTATATATATATAGTTGCTAAACTAGTTGACTTGGCTTCAAAACTTTAGGCTGATTTGAATTTCAAGTTTTATCCTGATAAATAAAATTGAATTAAAGATAGTTGTTGCATGAATGCCTGCATTTCTTCCAATTTTGAATCCCAGGCCTCACTGATAAAAGCAAAAATCAGAAATAAGTCCAAGGATGGGAGTTTAAGTACTAAAGATAGAGATTTTATGTGTATCTAGTAATCATTGGTTATTCAAGCTTGTTCTAGGTGGCGCTAGAGTGGAGTTGCAGTAGCAGGGTTAACATATGGTAATGATGCATTATATGTTAGTAAAAAGATATTAGATTATTTAGAAAAAGCTCAAAGGGAAGTAGGAAGACATGCATTGGATGCAGAAGTATAGACAGCAAGGGAGGCAATTCAAGAAGAAATGGGATGGTCAAGTTTTCATATGAGAGATGCAAAAAGTAAAATGAAAATGTTTGGTAGATTGCAGTTTATGGATAATAAAAGAATAGCTAAAATAGTATTTAATTGGGTTATGAGTAAAGGGCAGGTAACAAGATGGGTGAGAAAGGTAATGTGGTATGCAAAAGATTTGGATAAAGAATTTATATCAGTATATTTGTACAAAAGATGGGATGATTGTGTTAAGAGGATTATTGAGGGTTATAGTAGTAAGAAATGGGATAAAAGAATAAATTTATTAATAAAGACTAGGGAGTTAGAAAGATGGAGAAATAGTATGGAGAGTAAAAAGAGTTTAAATATATATAGAAATAAACAGAATATTAGGTGTGAGTTAATATATGATAATAGTAAGGAAAGTAGTTTATTGTTTAAGGCTCGAACGGGATCTTTAGCTACAAAAGAATATACATGTAAATGGAAAAATATGGGTGATTTATTTTGTAAATTATGTAAGGAAGGAATTGAAAATATTAGGCATTTGTTAATTGAATGTAAATGTTTGAAAACAGAAAGGGCACATTATAATGAAGTTATGGAAAAGTAAATATGAAAAGAGTGATTATACAGAAAGTGAATTATTGGTTTTTATGCTGGGTTTAGGAAAAGATAAGGGGGATTTAGATATAAAGGTTATAGAGTTGACAAAGATTATGTTGTGGAAATGGGATAGAGCAGATTATGGGTAAATTTAGAGAGGGGAATGTAAAATAAAGTGGCTAACAGGTTTATCTGGGCATAATTGCTGAGATATTCTTGACTTCATTTAAGGAGAAGCCATAATACATCACATCACTTAACTTTGAATTTGATTCTAATTCAAAATTTAAAAAAATTAAAAGACTGTTCTTTCCTTTTTAGTGATTTCAGATGAAATGATAAGTGCATTGATTATGAATTAAATAGAGCTATTTTTTATTATTATTTTCTAATTTATATATATATGTTTTTAACCTTAGAATGGCAGACTTCTTTGGAACCTTAACATCCATGGATTTATGAACTCCCAAACAATAAAGTCATTAATTAATACTACTACTTTTTGATTTTGGTTTTTAAAATTATTACTAATTCAAATTTCTTTTTCTTTTTCAGGATATTCGAGTTGGAAGTAGTCAAAACCCATTAAGTCGCCCTTCAATTGAACAAGGTGTAGAGGAAGGTTGTCTTGCACTCTTACCATGTGATAAACAGACATGTCCCCAAAATAGTGTGTGTGTTAGTGGTTGGGATAATTACACTTGTACTTGTTTACCAGGTAAAATTTTTATTAGTGTAAGGAATTTTTTTAAAAAAGGCCATACTATATAAATTACAGTATTAGGCTTCTAAATATTTGTTAGAAATTTTTAATTTACTTATATATAACATGTACATATTTATATGTGAGTGAGTGTTTATTTGAATATTTTCATAAATAAAATATATTTGTCTATGTCTGGAAACTATTTGGATTAATAATACCATCTCATTTAAATCAAAAGTCATTACTCTGCTGTATTTTTCCGTTGGATATTTTAAAATTAACTAGAAATGTTTTTGTTCAAGCCAATGGCAGTAATTTTTGACAAATAAAAAATATGTCTTTTCCAAATGATCAGAATACATTTTTTTTGGAGCTTATCTTATGTCTTCTTAAGTTTTAGAATTTGTATGGAGTTTTAAATCTTTTTTTTTTTTTATTCTTAAGATTTGCTATTTGAGGAGCATGAAACATTGCTTTCTTTTCTATAATTTTTTCCTGACAGCATTTATTTTATTTTATTCTCACTTTCCACTCATACTATTGGGTTTTTATAAAAATCTTTATAATCTCTTGTAGTAATCTTGAATTGTATTTTATTAGAATATCTTTTATTAATATGTGGATACTTAACTGTTGCTTTAGATTTGTTTCTAATTATGAGAATGTGGTTTTCTTAAGAACCAAAAGAGATTCAATATCCAATTATCCAGATGCCATGAATAATGAATTACTTTATGGAGGTTTTTTTTTTAAATTTTGAATAATTCTGTTATCATAATATCTGCCTTCAAGTTCTTTCCTGTGTGAGATTATTTATTATTATTGTTTCAACCAGATTTATTTTTTTTATAATATGAGTTGCTAAATAGCTGTTAGTATTGCTGAACATAGACTGCAACCATATATGCTGAAGAAAAACAGCATTTATATCTTATCTGCAAAAACTATATTTAATTATCATATTTAATATGGGATGGTTAACAAATTTTTGGTTGATATTGTTTATATATAATTCTGGAATTAGAAATTATATAATTTTTGAACTTATTTATATATGAAATTTTTATCTAAAATATCTTTAATAAATCTAAGCAAAATGAATACATAAATCAATACTAATTGGGTCAACTAAAACATAACCTTATAGATTTTAGATTATAAACAAATTAAAACAAAACAATATCATAGATTATTAGTTGTTGTTAAGTAAAATTTTATACTAGCACAGGCAAAATTCTCTATACGTATTGCCACTCAGTGCAAGCCAGAGTAATCAATGGATGCCAGAAGTCTTGTGATTAAAATTCCCATCTAATGCCTTCTGGCATCCATTGATTATGCTGGCTTGCACTGAGTGGCAATACGTATAGAGAATTTTGTCTGTTTTAATAACAGTTATAAGCAAGCATAGGAAATAATGATCATGTGATGTTTATCGGTTTAAAACTTTATACTGTTATTTATGCACTATATAGTATAAAGCGGAAATATTTATAAAGGGTTTAAGGCATAATCAATAATAAAATGACAGCCGATAGCAATCCTTCATCATTATTTTCAGTTGTTATTAATCCCTAGTATGAAGCCATGCTAAACAATCCAGCTTTTTTAATTTATGTTTTTTCTTCTTCACATAATATCATTAAACTTCTGTATTTTATCCATTCATTTTATATTGATCTATTTCTAGATCTTTTACAATCTCTTGGAATTTACTTTAAAATTTCAACTGCCTGCCTATTATCATTTTTTGAGGAATATGTTCAAGCCTTCTTCTTCTTAATCTCTTAATTCTTTCAATACTATAAGTGATATAATAGTAATAATAACAAGTCAGATGTCACATGACTTATATATAGCTTGCACTTACAAATATGTAAAATTAAGAGCATGCTAATAGCTCTGTTTAGAGCTATTAGCACGCTCTTAATTTTATATAAGTGATATATTATTCTTTCATCCAAGTATTTTATTTTCAGTTTTTTGTTACTTTCAACATATATCTTTTCTTACTTCAATAAGTTATTTGAATTCTCTGTTACTCTTCTGTTAAGTGTCCATATCTCAAATCCTACTGATAAATATTTTGTGAGCACAAAGAATATATTTCCAAAACGTGCATACCATTTGGAAAAGCAAAGATATCAGGTTGAAAAACAGATTAACTGTATAATTTACATATTTATGAATGAGAATGATGATAAAAGATTTCATTAAAAAAAACACTTTAGTATTTCAAAGGATATGAATACAAAAAGTTATTGGAAATTAGCTAGATAGAAATTTTTTTTATTGCAGAATGAATATTACAATGATTAGATATTAAAAACTGTAATTAGTAACATTACACAAAGCATTGACAGAAGTGGCATATCATAAGATATGTACAGATAACATTAAAAATGTTATAGAGCTAGTTTACTTTTATTCAGCCTTTTTGCAGAGAATAGCTGACATTGGAGGTAGTTGGGAAGAAAGCACTGCATATCTATGACCCTGAACCATGATTTCTGATAATGATGATATTTATTATTATTTTATTTTTTTCTCTCTGTTATTTTCCAGTTAAATAATTTTTATGATGAAAATAATTTGCATTTTTGTATTTACTGATTTTATACTTTTTTTGATAATGTTTTAGGTTATGTCAGTGAACATTGTGTTGATGTTTGTGATTTAAATCCTTGCAAGCATAAAGGCAAATGCCAACATTCTACATTGTCTACTAAAGGCTATGAGTGTGCCTGTGATGAACTTCATAATGGAGAATATTGTGAAAATACTCTTGATCAGCCATGTCCTACTAGTTGGTGGGGTTACCCAGTTTGTGGACCCTGCCAGTGTCAGGTGGTTAAAGGATATGATTCTGATTGCAATAAGACTACAGGTTTCTGCTCCTGCAAGGTTAATTATTCTTTTATTTTTTTATATCATAGTTAAAAAATTATAGAGTAATTTTAGTATGTATAGATAATATAGTATAACAAATATAGGAAAAGATATAACAGCTTTCAATTAATCTACTACAAGACAAAGATTTCTTCTAGTAAAAACCTTTTCTATAACTTACAAAAAGAAAAAAAAACCTGTGTTGTTTGTAAGATTTTTATTCTTTGATTAATTCTCTTGTTAAAATATATCTAGAATTTTTTTTCTTGACCAATAATTGTATGTTGTCTAAATTGAAAATTTGCTGATTATCTGAAAAAAAAAAAAAAAATTATGAGCCTGCTTATAATTTGTAAAAAGTTTCTAATTTTTAAAATGGATGAGCTAACCATTACTCCACAAAATTTTTCCAATATAAATAAAAATGGTCACATGACTATGTCTACAAAAAACCAGTGAATAAGAAAATACAATGTGTATGCTAAGAAGTGGCAGACAATAGGAATTGCCACCTATCATGATATCAAATGTTATTTTATCTATTTACTCAATTTGTCCTTAGGCAGAGAGCTTAATATATTTTTATCAGCCATTTAAATTACACTTTTTGCTTTTAAAATATGCAAACATTCAGATATTAATATAATTATATTATGTAGAAACACCAAACAATTGCACTTTAAGCACGAAATTGTTGAATTTCTTAATTTATAATATACACTTTAATTTTCATTCTTTGTTAGTCATTCACACAATTATATCAAATGTATTTTAATTGTGATCTAATTAAAATGCTTCTGATTTTTATATTTGTCAATGAGCATGCTCAAAATTCACACTAGGCATGTTCAAAAGTAGAAGTTGTGAGATGTTTATTACTACTTGTTGGGTTTTGAAAATTAGTTTCTGCCATTTAATTTATTAAATACATCTCAAAATTAATTCTGAAGGAATTTTATAGGAAAAGAAAGTATAGTTGTGGCAAAAAACATTATAAAATAAATTCTTTTATGCCCCAATTGATGTCAGAAAAACATTGTTTAATTTTAGTTATATCACTATTTCTGATAACCAATCTTCAAATGTATGGAAAGTTTAGTCACTTTGAACCTATTCATTAAAGTCAAACTGTGATTGCTCTAAATTTTCATAAATTATCAATGTTTAATTTCTAATGATTATGCTCTTTAATTGGGATTAGCTTTATTGGTGCTAAAAACAATTGATTCTTTAAACCATAAAGTGATGTTTTATTTTTATTAATGTTAATGAATTTTACTTTCAAGTGTTATGGTTTCAGTTTAGTCATGGCAGATCATTTTGTTACATCTATGTTAGACTGTATTCATGATTCATTACTCATAATAGATTGTTGATACTTCTAAGAAGTTTCTGAGTATAAAATTAATTGCAATACCTAGGTATTAGTTTATATTTAGTAGAATGGGAGTTATGTTGTATTCAAACTAATGTATGAGTTTATATCACTTTATTTTTTGAAACACCTCTGTATTCTATTGAAGCGTAGAGTATTCACACTTTCATTTTATGAATTTATATAATAGACTTGCTAAACCTAGCATGAATACTTTAATTGATTTTATAACCAAAAAGTTTTTAGTACTGATTCAGGAATTTCATGGAATACATCAGGATAATGTTTGACTTTTGATTTCATACTTCTCGACATAGCATAATTTTACAAGATGTGGAAGAATTTGAAAAGCATTTGACAAATTATTAGAATCAGAGGTCACTTTGTTTTGTTGAAAATTATTTTTAAATATGTAATGTTTGAATAGATATTTTTATTTTAATCAGTCATTCAGCAGACTTAGCTTTTTTGTAATTCATTGTTTTCTTGCTATTTATTACTGTCACTGTGTGGATAAAAGAAGCACTAAAAAGTTCAAAATTATGACATCACAAAGCAATTTAATAGTAATATATTTGCGTAGAATTGAAGTAGCATCATTGGAAAAAAGTAACCATTATTTTCAGCCTATGTAGAAAAAGAAAAGAAGAAATAATTTAATTGCAAAATTAACATTGTGTGATTAATAGACACATTTTAACATACATTCTTGCATTTGCCAACATTGATGGCAATTCAAAGTGAACTCAATATTTCAGCAGCTGAAAACATGACAGTAATAATTATTAAACTAATATTTAATTATACAAGAATCGAAACTGAATTTTATTTTTTTATCATTTTGTTTCCATTATCAAAGAGAAGTTAATAATTGAATTAATTAAATTAACATAGTTCAATGTTTATACAGAGGCTAAGTGCGCCACCAGTACAAGCCAAAGTAATCAATGGATGCCAGAAGGCTTGTGCATAAAATCCCTATCTAGTGCCTACTCATCCAATATCCCCAGACTAGTTTCTGGCTTGTGACGTTCGTCACTGAGGAGTGTTGGATCTGAGTGCACTGCATCTAGATCATGTGGTAGTTCAATATATTAATTAAAGGAATAAATCATCCTCAGGCTATGAATAAATATAATTCTGTTGTCAAGGAATTAAGAATAAAACATGATCCACTTATTCTTTAAAATTATGGTGTTCATAAACTGACCAATGCTAATACTTATGGAAATTCAAGTTAATTCATATATATCAATTAAATGAAACCATGGCATTATTAATTATTAAACTAATAATCAATTATACATGGATGGCCACTGAATGTTACTTTTAATCACTTTG
The DNA here is from genome assembly GCA_028023455.1 of Epiperipatus broadwayi. Lineage (NCBI taxonomy): Eukaryota > Metazoa > Onychophora > Udeonychophora > Euonychophora > Peripatidae > Epiperipatus > Epiperipatus broadwayi. Next base: position 1,646,451 of record JAQFVV010012439.1, on the reverse strand, counting down.
TTTTAATAATAAAACTTAAGTTAATAATTGCAAATATTGAATTAATATAGTTAAAATATATATATATAATTAATGGTAATAATATTACAATTTGATGTCTGTATTTCTTCAAAGCAATATATGTAATTATATAATTGAATATTTATAAATACAGTAATCAGATATATTTTTAAAATTTTATTCACTTAGGAGTGCTTTCGATTATCCTTGTAGTCTTTGCTAACTAAAACTTTGAAAAGGCTAACCTTCCCACAATTCTTTGATCTTAACGTTTGCTGCTTGCCTGTTAATTAAGTTATGTTTGTATTTGTATATTAGCATGGCTTCTTTTATTTTTCTTTTGTTATTTTTTCCAATTTGCAATATTTTAAAATTGTTGTAATTGAAGTTAAAACCATAAATACATGAATTATTATGATCGTGAAAAATGGATGCTGAAACATTATTATCTACTTTGCAATTTTGATTCGATTTGCAAACTCTTTTTAAAAACAGCAAATGCTCTTTAGTTTTTTTTCCCAACATACATCTTGATTCACCTATATATACACTATCACACCTACATATCCATTTACAAATGATACAATTTTTATTTATAAATGAGATTTTATCTTTATAATTATTTATTAATTTGTTTTATGTAGGAGGTGTGTAAAATGCAATATCACATATACTTTTCTGAATCTTCCTTATAAAATTTTCTTGTCATTCAAAATATATGGTATTGATATCTATAGTTTTTTGTTAACAGGAAGATCAATATTATTTTTAAAATTTTTATTCTTATATCTCGTATTAAAATCTCTAATAACACTATATATATGATTATAAGTGTAACCAACATTTAACAATTCATTCTAATATATTTCAATATTTTTGCCTTTATCCGATGAATATTTGCAAAGATTGTTATTTCTAAATAAGAAAGACTTCAAACCTGCCATTTTATGTGGTATTGGCATTTTTGATTTATATGGAATATTGGTTTAATGATTATACAGTAATCCAGCATTCATTGATTTCTAGTTATTTTAAGATCAAGAAACTGAATGCTTGAATGCACATTAAATTTTTATGTGTTTTTATCCATTTTAAGCCATTTAAATTATTTAATTCTTTGAAAAACTCTTTAATTGTATTTGGTCTGCCACATACAAAAACATCATCAACATATTGATAATATACAGTAATTTTTTTTGAAAATGTTCTTTTTTAGAATATTTTCTTTATATGTAGAAATTACAAAATTATATATTTGAGCAATGGTAGGTAAACCCATTGGCCAGCCATTGCCCATGGTCTTGTAATTTTTAGCTGTCATTTAAATAGATCTATTTCTTCATTTCATCCAGAATTATTCAAAGTATCATTCAAAAGTGTTCCATATTAGATTTAGCTAACTATTAGTAGTATTTTTCCTTTTTTATTCACAAAGCATAAGTGGATATCCTGTGGTATTTGAATGAAGTAATATCCCAGCCTGATCAAGAAAAAAGAAAAACTGATTTTATATCAAACTTAGTTTTCTCTTGAATCTCATTTCAGTTCTTTTTTTTTTAAAAAAAATAAATAAATCTGCATATCACTATGTTTAGAAAAGAAAAAAAAAATTTTTTTTTATTGAAATGAATAAGAAATTGTTGCATCATTATTGGTATGCATGTTTGTTATATTTTAATTTTAATTACATTACTAATGGAATATATTAGATATTTTGTTATATTACATATTTATTATATCAGCTATCATGTTATATATCACAATAATGAAAGCTTAAATAAATCAATAGAATACCAACAATCTATTATCAAGGTTGTTCTGATAAGAGATTGTTGATATTTTTTTAGTTTATTTAAAATTTGGATGTTGTGGTGTGATTTATATATGGAACACAGTTACCCATTGGCAATTATGCGATAATTGATATATTTTAAATAAATTGGATTTTATATAATTTACTAACTTACATTTTAAATAGTGTATATCAAGCTTATAAAAGTAATGTCACATTATATATGACTTGCTTTATTAATTATTATCAAATCAATTCTCATTTATTTATAAATATTGTAAAGAATGAAACAATAGAAAGAGAAAATTAAAGAAGCAATATAATTAATAACAATGAGTAAAGTGCTAATGTGTTGAAAATAAAGACTATTTTATATGCCTTCTTATAATATTTTTTATATGATATATATACTTACTTATTTATTTCAAATGTAAAAATGTATTAATTAATATCATAATGTTAAATTTATACTTCAATTATTTTCACTATTTCTTGTATTTTACGCAGATTGAAGATAATAATGAATAGTTAAATCATTTGAAATACTGTAATTAAAAACATACTTAAAAGTTTAATATTATGGTACCATTCTAATTATTTATATTTTTAATATGCTTATTTAAGAGAAGTATATGAAGTAATAATATATAGAATAGATATATAAATTTTTTACCTAGATAGTCTTCATTGTTTTTACAATTGTTATTAGATATTTCATATTTTTGAATAGAACAAAATTTATTTTTATTATGTGATAACAAATTATTGTTACAATTTATTTTTAGTAACTATGATTTTGTTTTTTTCTTCATTTTAGGAAAATCATTATCAGCTTGAAGGGAATGAAATTTGTTATGAGTGTAATTGTGATTCAATTGGATCCTATAATGTCAAATGTAATCCTATGACTGGACAGTGCCCATGCCGTCTAGGTGTTGTTGGACGGCGGTGTGATTCTTGCTCAAATATGTTTGCAGAAATAACTTTGCGAGGTTGTGAAGGTATGTTATTAAAATATATGATTAAATAATATTTAAATTGATAGGTATTAAATGTTGTAACAGAGGGAGAACATCATTAAAAGTGCTAATATAAATATCTCATATGCCTTATTCAAGATGAAGTCAAGTTACAAGGATGGTGATATTTCTACTTTTAATAGTAATCTATGTATTAATTGACAATCTTCTACCATATTTTTTATATAATTTGTGCAGAACAAATTGCAAAATCATTAAAATTGTTAATAATAATTTTGTATAATAATCCCATAAAACAAATAGGAAAAATATTTTTAAACTTTTATGTTAAAAATCAGGCAATCAGTTTTTCATTTTATGATAGAGTACTTGTATATGTGTTATATGTTTCTTATCTGAAGAAGACTGTTGATCAGTTGAAACTGTAAACTGTTTTCGGAAATGTGGAATTATAAAATAATGTATGTGCATTGTGTAAAGTGCATAGAAGAATGTGTTAGTATTATTTTTTTATAATAGTATTTGAACTGACATTTTTTAGAATAGTTAGATTCAACTGCAATTACTTTTGAATAGTGTTATCATTAGAATCATTTGTTTACAAATACATGATGATCTGTATAAAAACTTTTTACAAATGTCTTTCACAATATTTTTTTTTTGTAAAATGGACAGAAATAATATATGTCAAATTGTAGTAAAGTTAATTTGTAGTTTGAAATTTTAGTTAATATTATAATATTTAACAATGGGAATGCTATTCATTAAATTTTTTGAAGTTCATGTATTCAAGATAAGATTGCAAAAAAACACTTGTAGCATCTAAGGTGCTTAATGATCTTTAACAAACATTATTCTGTCTTTAGAACAAATGGTTTTCTTGTTGCTCAAAATTAGAAATTATTTTTCTCTCATAGTTGTTAACTTGTGTCAGTTAAAACAAGCGTGTTGTGCAGCCATTTACTGATACGAGATACATTTTATCACAACATACAACTTTTGTTGCACTGCATTTTATATTTGAAGACCTTCAGTCAGTTTCAGCTAATTGAATGTTGAAAACTTGGAAGTGAAATTAGTCGAGTTTGAAAATACTTGATCATATTTAAGAATATTTTTGTAGCTAATTTTCACTACACTACTCTCCTATATCTTTGGTCGCACATTTATAATTACTCTTTTTCACAAGTGTTAAAAGTGGATTGAAAACCAGTCCCTATCTTGCTTCAGGGTGGTGTAATGAAAATACACTACAGACATATTCTTAAGTGGATAGTCTCTATTCTAATGAGTTACTAATAAAAATTATTAATATACTTTATCATATTCAATTGCATTTAATAGCGCAAAAAAAAAAAATACCTGTTGGGGAAAAAGATTATAAATTTTAGCTTGATTGAAATTTATTCCATAGTTCATTCGAATCTGTAAAAATAGCAGCCTCTGCTCTTTGATACAACAATTGTTTTCATTAGAGAATATTATTAAATTAAAAGACAAATAATTCTTGGTATGATTTGATTGTTGCAGTTGTTAAATTAAATATTCTGTTAATTTAAAATTACTAATTTGATACTAAACTAACAATAATTGAAGTTTCATTGAAATATTTTAAGTTTTTTTTTATTTGTTTGTTTTTATCTGATCATAAATTTGATAAATTTTTCTTTTTTATTTATATTCATTATTTATTTTGTTATTTAATTTTATTGTTAGAAATGAAAGATTTCAAAAACTGTTCTTTTATTCCTATCTAATATCTATTGTAAGTTTGAATAATTAGTGCATTAGTTTCAATTTTGAAGCTTTTAGTATCATTTGTTATTAGAAACTTACAGTTGATGATTGTAGAGTAAGTTGGAAACATAATAGTCATATGATGTTGTTGTTTTGAAAAAGTCTTACTATCCACTGACCCATTACACATCTAAAAACATTTTAGTGTTAGAGATTTGTTTAAAAGAAAGCAAAGATCAACTTTATGCACTATAACATTAGTTCTTAGACATAGGTAGTATATAGCATTATGTTAAAAATTGATTTTATTACATATAGATATAAGCAGGGTTTCATTTTTAAAGCACTGGATAATTATATCTCCAAACTATAAATTTTACTTACTGTTATTATTATAACCATCGGCTTCAGGAAAGTAAAATAGTGACATTTAGTCATGTGATATTTTACTTTAAATTTTAGCTATCCATTGTGTAGGCATCAAATAAAATAATATCTTTTTTAAAAAAATATAACTATTATTTATATAGAATTTTGGAAGATGTTTCACTTTATTGTATTAACAGTGATTTTTGTCTATTTCAAAATTTTAAAATTTAGTGAATACTTTTTATAATCTATTTCAAAATATGGTCTGAAAATTTAGTAGGTAAGATGAACATGAAATATAGACTCAATACTTGTAGCAGATGAAACATTCACCTGCGTATTATAATCATGCTTCCATAATTATAATAAGATAGATACTGTAAGCTCAAATGATCAATGGCATTGTAAGCCAACTACTGGAAAAATTTCCAAGTTTCATCTGAATTTAAGTCTAGATCATGGGTATGATAAGTTAATGATTTAACTACTATACTATGAAGGACTGCTGCTAAAAGTATTACTAATTGTTCTGTGTGCATTATTAGTCACTTATAAAAAAAAAACACACAGCTTTTAATTATTATGAATATTTGAAGCCAACATTGATCATATAGCAAATATAAATTACAACAACACTATATTATTATAAATGAATGTGTTTAAATATGTTTTACTTCATTATGAAATAAAATAATGTTATACATAATAATAAAATCTTGAATTTTAAATGTCAATATAAGGCTTGCAGAACTTGTTGTAAAGCAGCTCTCTCAGCTATACCAAAACCAAACATTACTAACTGCAAATCACAATAAGCTTAATTCGTATATATTGTACTCTTCTTTGTTTGCTATATTAAGATTCACTAAATGGTTAACATTGGGAAACTTTCCGGCTAAACTCTACATTACTACACCTCAAATCACAATTGAATTATCAAAACAATATTTATAAAAGCAGTACTTTAACCAGCTCAGAATGTATTTCCAAAATACTATATCTAATAAAAATTAATACTTCAATAATTTATCTTATTTAAATAATAAACTAAGAAAGCCAAAACACATAAATTACTTACTAAGGTTTAAATCAGCTTCCCATCTCATTTATTATCATAACAATTTAAACTATGATTAGCTCATTAAGTACTACTAAAATATGGTTCGATTAAAAATACTAACAAAAATTATGAAACTTTGCATGAAACATTTAGTACACTATTGGTTTAACTTTGAGGATATATCCCGAAAGATATACTCTCAATGGCATAAGAATATTACCCCTACCTAATTTATATATATAAAAAACTACTTTATAATATTCTCATGGCTCACAACACACATAAAATAAATCGGAATTAAATAATCTGTAAAATTTATTATGAAACAATAAAGCAATTACTATTCTTTCATAAAAGATAATATTTAAATTTAACATTAACTAAAAATTCCTATCCATTTTCATTTCATCTAACTCTTATAATTATTCAACATCTCAGATTCATCTCCTAATAATAATGATGAACAAATTAATACAATGTAGCTAAATATAATGAAGGATTTTGCATATATTCAATTACTCTTCCAAACAACAACAAACAACTCTAATATTTTCAAAATTCTTAAAATAATACATTTACTTAACTATTACCTCTCAGTAAACATAAAAAAGATTATAAATTTTTATAAAAAACATCATACAGAATATTTTTAATAAGTTCTAAAATATTTATATTATATTATGCTCTAAAATCTTTTATTCTTATGTGGCATTTACAGAAATATCATACTCTTAATATAATTGCAATATTAGATAATTTTTAAAATTGGCGTTATATGATCTTCATAATTAGCAATAATAAGATCTTCTACAATAATAATGATAATTATAATCATATATTCTTGTTAATCTTGTGCAGTAATATAATGATACAATTTTTGTAACTTATATGTATGGAAACAAAGACTTGGACACATCAAACAAAGAAACTCTTGAGACAATATGAATTCCAAAAACATTAATAAGTTTATTATTTAACAACATACTTAAATTTACAAAAGTATAAATTTCTAAAATTTAAACCTTTACAAAATAACAAAAGAAAAATTGATTCAATTAAAATATTTAAATAATAGATAGTATGAAAATAAGAAAACATTAAATAGCCTTCACTCTGACTTTTTGCTGTATAAAATTATATAAGATTTTGTACATTGTAATAGTAATACTATTATTATCTTTTATACTTGTGATAGCGATACTCCATCATCATCATCATACTTAAATAATATAACAGTAATGAATACAATTTACCTACATTGTCATTTGTAACTAATAGTATAATATTTAAACAGCATTGAATTGTTGCACATGCGCTTTGGATTTTAAATATAAAATGAATGAATACTAATACTTCAATCACATTTCTCAAAGAAAATTATGATTATAATTATGCCAATTTTTATCAAAAAATATTATTTTTTTTTGTAATCTAATGGCCCAACTCCTCACTGAAGAGACCCATAGGTCGAAACCGATCTGGGGATGGGGACAATCCAAGATAAAAATGATTTGAATGTCTTCTCTTGTAGTAGCATTTATCATAAATAAAAATAAAAAAAAAGCTTGTTTAGAGCTATTAGCATGCTCTTAATTTTACATATTTGTAAGTGCAAGCTATATATAAGTCATGTGACATCTGACTTGTTATTATTGCTATTTTTGTAATTAAGCAAAATAGGCTTTTCTGCAGGTCAAAAGCATATATCTATTTTGCCTAATTGTCAATATATGTCTGTCTGTAATATATTATTTTTATATATTTTCTGTTGATACAAAAGCTTTTTAAATAAGAATTAATTAAATAATTAAATATCTTTAAAAAACTTAATGTAATTTACTCTTAGCAATAATTGCATAGATTAAAAAAGTAAGTGAAAATTTTTTTAAATAGCCCTCGTAAGGGCAAACCTTTTTTCAACAGCTCTTGTACAGTAGCAGTGAGGACAAAGACATTATTCATCATTTTTGCAAATGATTGGGTAGTAAAGATCTGTGGCAGTTTTCCATTTTTGCTTTACTTTCTAGTTCTGAGTATTTAGATACCCGTTTATTGACTAATATTGCAATGTTAGTTGGATTGCTGAAGGCCAGATAATCCTGAGCCTTATTGAGATCCAAAAAAGTTACCAAATGTTATTTGTCTTGGATTCCAACTTATGGCATATGTATGGCAAACAACAGCACTACCACTGTTTTACCAGATTCTTCATATTTATATACTATAATTATTTATTTGTTTATAATTCTGATAAGTTAATAAAAATACTTCTTAAGATATATGTGTAGTATAAATAAACACATATTTGTTTAGATATATGTTTTGTTTATTAAATATTTTATCTAATTGTTTAATTATTTTTCAGTTGTTTATGAAGCCTGTCCTAAATCTTTTGCCAGTGGTATTTGGTGGGATCGAACATACTTTGATGTAGTAAATGTGAAGCAGTGCCCCATAGGATCAAAAGGTATGCTTTATTTTTGTGCAGTTTCTTTACTAATAAACTTTACTACTATTCGAGTAATAAATTTGATTTTTCAAATGATAATTCTGTTGAAAAGTTGTTTCTGAAGATGGTTAGTAAATTTTGATTGCTTTCTCACAAGGAATACTTAAGCAAATAATTTAAAAGCTATTAAAGATTTAGTAGTATATTTATAAATATTACTAGCATATATATCAGCTATGATTTAAGTTAATTTTTACAATTTAATCAAGCTTTTTTGTATAAAAAATTTAATTAAGGAAATATTTGAATGTCAAGTTATAAGAAAATTTAATCACTATACTTTGATTTACAAATGCCAAACTTTCTGCACTCATAACTTTGATACCAACTATATCAGATAAACATATGAATGATTATTATTGATTATTTATTAAACTATAGATTATCCCTAACTCAGATATAAATTTTAAATCTAAGGTAATTAAAGATTAATATATCTTTTTTAATTACACATAAAACACATGAAACTTCATTTCTCTTTTTTTCATATGTAATATCTTTTGATGCTTGTAAATCAAAATATAATAATTTGGTATTAATAAATACTGAACAAATGATAAGGGCTTATGTAAGAGAAGGAGATCTAGACCAACTGATGTGTGCTAGTTTAGCATGAAATACACGTCTTGTAGTTAATTGGGGGGGGGGGGATTCACATTTCAAAAATGTATAGTGGACTAGAAGTTTTAAATATATCTTTAAAAGAAAACTGAATAGTCTAATGATGGAAAAAACAATTGTGGATAAAAAATTACTGGAAAAAAGATAGCTATTAAGAAGAAAAGTGATTAAAAAAAAATCGACATAAGAAAAAATAATATTGATGCTATTTTGGATAATGAAATTATTATTATGCAGAAAATAGTATTTTTGAAATCTTCAGTTAAGTGAAATGATAATGACTCCAAAGATCAAAATCAATGGCAATATTATTGATAATAAACCAAAAGATTTGGCAAAATTGGCATCAGAGTGGCACAGTATAGATACCTGTATAACCATGAAAAACGATCCTAGTGCATGAAATAAATTGCATCCATAACTTTTGATCTATAAAATGTCAATGTACTGTGTGCTGAATGCAGTGATCGAAAGAGGAAGATCAAAGAGGTGTGATACATCTCTAATGACTTACGTGATTAACAAAAAGACTTTTGTATTGCTTTGTTCAAAAAGTGAACATGTAAATTTATAAATTCGCATAACACCTGCTGCATTCATATTACAAACTCATCACAAACTTTAGTCGGTGAGTTTGAGCACTATGACTTTGACTAGGCTAAAAATATACTCAGCTATATATTGAAAGTTTAGAACAAAACAATCTTTTCTTTGTGAGCGGGTAAAATGCTTATGATAGAATTAAAATTAGTAACAATGCAACAATACTCATTAAATATATATAATTATTATTTCTGATGAAGAAATATTTGTATATACTTATTTAATTAGATAGAGTGACTCAATATATTTTGAAACATCAAGAAGGGGATTATCAGTGTAACATTTTTTGTAGCTGTTTACTGCCAAATTGTCATTAATAGTGATCTGTAAATCTCTAACAGAGAAAATGGTTTTGAATAATGAAATAGATTAATACATTATCAGTGAAATTTTATAAACTGTCAGAAGAGTGTATATTATGAATTATAACTTTACTTTTTACATTTTCTCAGAATTAAATGTGTGTTTGAGGAACTCGATATTTTGAAAATTTTTCAAATTTAGGATCTCTTATTTTATTCTGTGCTATGGTTAACATAGGGGCTAAATGTTTCTGCATTAATTCACAGTTGACTATAGTTAAAAAAAACGTCCATTGAATAAAATTAATGTGATCAGTCTGCCACTTGTATGCTCAGACATCCTCATATGAGTTTAGGTCAACTAATCATATTATGTATATAGTCAAAATAAGAGTCATAGATCACATGACCCTATCTCTTAAGCTTGTAAGTTATAAAACAATGAGGTTTGCCAGTTCCTCTACAAGCTTTGTGATAAATGCTTAGTCAGAGCCAGCACTTAAAATATCTCTGTCAGGAACCCCTCCCCAAACCCCTGACCATGGTTTCATGCTTTGGCACTCCTCAGAGAGGTGTCAGGGTAGGTTCAGACACTAGATCTAAAAATATTATGTATATATTTACTTTATTCTCATTGAAATTATTTCTGCTTTTAGGAAATGCTTCTCGTCGATGTGATCAAGATGGGTGGCAAGAAGCTAATTTGTTTAATTGTACATCACACAGTTTTCTTGAACTCAACGACACAGTAAGTTATTAATTTAGTAATTAGGCAATTTAATTGTGAAATGTTTAGATGTTTTAATTTTTTTTTTTTCTATTTTGGGGAAAAAAAAATGCTTGGTCTTTTAAACATTTTTTTATATTTATAAGTATTTTTCCATTTTTTCATTTCATAAATTATTAAAAATTATTAACAATGTATTATTTTATTGTAATTATTCAATTATTATTTATTTTTTGTAAAAACTTTATTCTATAGTCATTTAAGACAATATCAATCTAAATTTGTATGCTCTTTTTACCTCATTAGTTAGAGAACATCACTTTAAATTCAGTATTGATGAATCTAAGTTATCAGTTTAATCTTCATGTTAGCATGGTATCTGGTAAACCAGAAAACACCTGAAAAAGAGGGGAAACTAATACCACTTGAAGTATTGTGTTTCACATTTCTGATGTGTGTTTACTAATAGTTTAATGTATTTAGAAAAGTATGAAGTTTGAATATTTCTAGAGCCATTTAATAATACATCTTTATGATGAAATAATCCTATGTATAATTACAAGTGTTTGCCTTAAATATGAAACTTTTACCTATTATTAATGTATTGTAGCAAAACTAATCTTGTTAAAGTTGTATATATGTTTTTTCCCCCAATAAATTAGTTCATTGGTAATTGAACATATTTTCATTAAGTCATAATTTTTTAAAAATGATTTTATTTTGTTTTTAAGTTGTATGCTCTTATTGCGAAGCATCTCACTTTAAATCCATTTGTTATGGCAAAACTTTCGATGGATATTCACAATATTACAAATGTAACTCATATGTATGGCAATGATATTTTTATCATATATAAATTACTTTCCTTGATGTTGGATTATGAAAACAAACAGGCTGGTTTGAATCTGACTCACCGAAGGGATAAAGATTTTATTCAGGTGATAATTTTTTTATTATTAATAATTATTTATTTATTATCATTTATAATAATTAAAATCTAGATGATTTGAGTGATGCAAAATAAAATATATATATATTAAAAAAGGAAATAGTTTGCATTTTAAATTCAGCATATAAAGAGAATATTGTAAATATTTTTTACAGAATTTGGTCCAGAGTTTTAGTAATATTCTAAGGATAGAATACAAGAAGTTGTGGATATTTATTCATAAACGTTATGGTGGAGTAATGGAACTAATGTTCAAGTTTCACCAATATGGGATTACACTTGCACATAATCAGGGTGATACTTATACAAGACCTTTTGAAGCAATATCAGAAAATATAGGTCAGTATAAAAGAAAATTTCAAATACTGGTCTTTTTAATTACTATTTTAAAAGTAAATAAATATTTTTGATTAATAATATTTTTTAGCATGTAAACAAACAGTCAATGGCAATTTTTATCAGCATTATGTATAAGTTTTCCAAATATATGAACAATCAATCAAAAACTGCATTTTTCAGTAATAAGCACTGCATATAACTTTTTCAAATCTCATTTGATTTAGATTAGCTGAATAATCTATGTCTTTCTAGTTTAAATTTAAACTATGTACATGTTGTATAATCATTTAACACTAGAGGGCGGACAAAACAAATTAAGAATAAATAGATGGGTGCGAAAAGTAATGCATTATGCAGAACATTTAGATAAAGAATTTATGTCAATATACTTATACAAAAGGTGGGATGATTGTGTTAGGAGAATTGTTGAGGGTTTTAATGTTAAGAAATGGGATAGAAGAATAGATGCATTAATAAAGAATAGGGAGTTGGGGAGAGCTAATATGGAGAGTAAAAGGAGTTTACATATTTATAGAAGTAAACAGAATATTGGGTGCGAGTTAATTTATGATAATAGCAAGGAAAGTAGTTTACTGTTTAAGGCTTGAATGGCTCTTTTGCAATAAGGGAATATACACATAAATGGAGAAATATGGGTGATTTAGTCTGCGAGCTGTGTAAGGAAGGTATAGAAAATATTAGATATCTGTTAATTGAATGTAAATGCCTGAAAGCACAAAGGATTATACAGAAAGTGGCTTATTGGTTTTTATGCTGGGTTTGGGAAAAGATAAGGGGTTTTTAGCTCTAAAGGCTATGGAGTTGACAAAGATTATGTTGTGGAAATGGGATGGAGCAGGGTAGAAAAGAATATGGGAAAACTTGGGGTGGGGAATGGAAAGGGATTCAAAGTGCCTAACAGGTTTCCCTGGGCATAGTTGCTGAGAGATTCCTGACTCCATATAAGGAGAAGTCACTGTGCATTACATCACATCTTCAAATAATTGGTAAAACTAGTATTTAATTGGACTATGTGAAAAGTCCAACAAGACATATCGAGCAAAAAAGATTTTACAATATGCAAAGTTAGTAGGTAAAGATTTATTTTTATGCCTTTATATAAATAATGGGATTGCTATGTATTGACTGGTTTGTGTAATAAATAAGTAAAGCTGCATGTGTGTGTGCATAACTGGTCAATACAAAAGGCATTTGCAGTCACTCTAGAAATAATGAAAATATCTAATAAGTAAAATGATGTAAATTACCGATTTAACCTGGATATGCTAATTTGCATAAGGACAATAATAAACTGTTTATGCAAATTAGTGGAGCTATCAAAAAATGTTAGCAGAATTTGTATGAGAGAGATGGAGTCAGAGTGCAGTAAATGTCATGTGAGCAGGTGTTTGCAAAACCTGCACTCTATGAACACTGAAATATGTTGAGTAAATTGTTATAGTGAAAAGTTAATGAAGAAGAATTAAAAGAATGAAATAAAGAACTGTAATATAAATATGCAGCAATATAGTTCAACTCTGTAAAGAACTGTGCTTGCATGATTAATATTGATTTAATTTATGGAATTCAGCTAGCTATTCACTAGTTGAAAATATTAAACAACTAACTAATAGTATATATTCTGTATAATACATTCGTTATTAAGTTATTAAAACATTTTGTGTATTATTTCTAAAATAATTAATGAGAGCATTTGGCTCTATACACATATAGGATAAATTTTATGCAGAGAATATATTGCGGATCCATAATTATGAAGAATGGGAAAAGAGGATAGATAAATTGGTTAGAAACTAAGAAATAATTAAGTTAAATAAATAGGAATTGAAAAGTATAGTTTGAGATTATATAAGAATAAAAAAAAAGATATAAAATATAAAAAGATATGATAATTGTAGAAAAGAAAAAAGGAAATAAAATCAGACTGGGGGAATAAGACTTTAATGTGATATGTAATAGTTTTAGAAGAAATGAAACTTTAATTTGGTTTAATCGAATCTCTGTATATTACCTAAGCATAAAAAAGTACTGATTTTATTTAAGACTAAGTTATTTTACATTAATATTACATGAAGACTAATTGGTCAAAAACTAGTTTTAAGAGTCTTGTATCTATTGATTTAGGCTGTATTTAGTTTTATGTAATCTAAAGTTAGATTTGTTATTGTGGATTGTTTCATATCGTTTTGAGAAAATTGAATTACCTATATGCTTATTACTTGTTTACTTTTTTTAAAATTTTTTTGCCTTTACTCCAATTTTTTCTTTCTTTTAAGAATATTTGTTTCTCTTCAGTAAAAAGTGAGTCTTTTTTTATTGAAGTGAAACAAGTCTTTATTGAAGTAAGTGTGCAGTAAAATATACTTTATTTTTATTATTCAACATTTTCAGTGAACTTCATTTGTACCATCTGAATTGCTTGCACATATATATAAACATTACTTAAAAACAGATTTGATAATAGATTTATTATAAATAATGTTTGGGTACTTGTGGATTAGATATGCATGCCGCTTGATGGCGTTGTTGCTATGCAAAAACAAAATATGAACGTTCTCAGGCCATTTTTTTTTTTTTTTGGGCTTTCTTTTGTTTTCGCTTTTTTTTAAATACATTTTTTGGGGGGTTTTCTTCTTTTTTAAATAATAATTTATTTGAAATAAAAATAAATCAAAATTATTACTTTTTTAACTATTTTCTTGTTATTGACACAATAAAGACTTTCGAATCTTTTTTTTTCTTTTGGTAAAGACTTTTGAATTTTTTTTTTTTTTTTGGTTTTCTTTTGTTTTCGACTATTTTTAAATACGTCTTTATTTTGGTTTTCTTCTTTTTTAAATAAAAATTCACACACACAAAAAAAAAGAACACAGAATTTGTACTTTTTAAACACTTTTTTTTTTATTAACATCAACAAATTAAAAAGTATTCAAAATAAGATTTTATACTTTTTAAACGCTTTTTTTTTTTTATTAACATCAACAAATTTTAAAATTATTAAAAATTGCTTTTGGAACTTTTATTAACATTAAAAAATTATTAACATGTAAACATGACTGTAAAAGTACGGCCGGCCGCTTAAACGGCATTTTTATGTGCTTTAGCACATAAACAATGCTATCATGTGGCATGCATATCTAATCCACGTAAACTAATGTTGATTTAAAAGTTATTAAAAAAAGAGAAAAAAAATTTAAGTATTTTAGAATGTTTGAGAAATGTTTATTGAAGTAAAAGAGTGCGATTTAATTTCTATTAATTTTAAATATTTCGTATATTAAAAAAAAAGAGCATCATGGTGTAGTGGTTAGTTTATCAGCTCCAAGACGCACAAATTGGTGTTAAAGTTCAGACAAGTGGACATCAAAATTTTTTCAATAGCCATAATTGATCTAGCTAGCTATTCAGCTTAATCAGTAAATTGATATGTAGCTATTATTAATTGAGTATAAAGATTTCAATTTAATCCATATTAGAAGAATGTTGCTGTGAAAATTTTAAAAACAAAATTTACAGTTCTAATATGATACAGCCTTCATCATCTCATACTTTCCATTAATACTAAGCTTGTGGTTCACTTTTTTTATAATAATAAATATGTTTCAATACTCATATTTGATGGGCAGATTTCTAATGCTTATTCTATTTGAACATTTCATAAAGCATATATTATTAGAATCAATTGACCAATATCTTTAAAAATAAATTTAAATCATAGAAGTGATCTCTATAATTAATAAGTTTAGTTTGCTAGTGGTTGAAAAAAGGATTTTTTTAAAAAATTTAATTAACTGTGAACAATATGGAAAAATTGTTGAAAGATATAATTTGAAGATTAGAATAGCCAGTTTTTCCATCTAAAACAAAATTTCAGAGAGTATAATAATTGTTGAAAGTTTAAAAAAATTATAATTCAAACCTGCCATTTTATGTGACATTGGTACTCTTGATTTATATGGAATATAACCTCTTTTTGCTACTGGTTTAATAGTCATATAGTAATCTAGCTTACATCTATTTCTAGTTATCTTAAGATTGAGAAACTGAACACACATTAAATTTTCATCTGTTTTAATCCATTTTAAGCCATTTATATTATTTAATTCTTTAACAAATCTTTAATTGTGTTTGGTTTACCGCATACAAAATTATGATCGACATATCGATAATATAAAGTAATGTTTTTTTTTGATAACATTCCTTTTTTAAAATTCTTTTCTTGTATGTAGAAATTACAAAATTACTTATTTGGACAACTGTAGGCAGACCCATTGGCCAACCATTACCCATTTTATAAAAATCCTTTAAAACTGTGTAAATATTTTTATCAATAAAGCTTAATATTTCAACTAGAAACTTTATTATTTCACATTAACATTTTTTAAATTTAATGCGTCAGAAATAATTTCAATAGACATTAACATCAATAAAATAACATCACAAATTTCTTTTAGCATTTTCTCAATTAATCGACACATTTAGTAATAAAATGCCATCCCAAAATCAACCATTAACCGTAATGGTTCATTCTCTTTATGCAGTTTTATATTTGAAAAGATCTTGGAATTATGGGAAGGTTAACTTTCCAAAGTATTAGTTGACAAAGACTACGAGGATAGTTGGAAGCGCTCCTAAATGACGATTATATTTTTTGTGCTTTTATTTTTGTTATTCAGTTGCTTTATAATTCTCTTATTACACTATTTTATAATTATAACATATACCTTTAAAATAACAGAAAGTATATTAATTCCAAAAGCAATTATTTTCACCCTTCTCTAAAGCCATTTAGCTTAAGCTTTAGTGATCAATGGACATCAGTTAATTTTATAGCACTATACCATATCTATTGATTACTCAAGCTTGCAACACTTGGAAGCATATTAGTAAGCATAAGAGAAGTTATGTGATTTATTAATGGTATTAACTATTAATTACAAACATTTTGCTGTTATGAAGAGTATAATTTATGGGAATGAATTTCCCAGGGTTACACAAGCAAAAAAAGATTGGAACCATTGCTTTAGATAATTTTTGAAATAATGTAGATTCATAATGTAATATATAATTTTATTGAATTTGACATGAATAAAATATATTTAAGAATAAACAAGTAAATTTCTCCTTTATCCCCTCTAGGGTCATTTATTACAGACTTGAGTTTTCAGTAATTAATAGATTTTACAACATTTAATTCATATACTTAGACTAGTTTATGACTTTTGTCTTTATCAATAAGGATTTTGGATTTAAAGCTGGATTCAGTGTAGCTGTACACCTGTCAGCCATCTTTAATTTCTTTTTTTTTTTTTACTTTTAAGGAAATAGACTGAAATTTAAAAGCCAAAACTGTTCTGAAGATATGGATTGAATTGCACTATTATATCACTGATTACTCAAGCTATCAATAAGTGTCACTAGAATAGAAAAAGAAAACCTGCTTTTTTTATTATAATGAAGTAAGCTGTATCAAATAATGTGTTTGTTTAACGGTACTTTGAAAACTTTGATAGATTAATATTTGTTGATTGTTTATATTATGATATTAATATTTATAAATAATGCAATTAAAAATGGAGGGTAGACAAACTATTTGTAGCTTAATATTTATCAGTATTTGATATAGTAAATATTTTATAAAATCAACTCCACTTTTGTTATACTATATATTGTAATATATTTGATATTAATATTACTAGTAATGTATAATTTATTTTGCAGTGTTTGGGTTGGACACAATAGATAAAAATGGATCTCCTTTTATTATTTTACCAAAGTACAATAATTATATGCAAAATGAAAAGATGTTTGACAAATCAACTAGTGTAATTTTACCATTGTCAGGTAAGGTTTGTTTTATCTTAAGTTTTTTTAAATAGTGTTTTTGCAATAGATAGTAAATATTCTGGAGATAATTTTTCAAAAACGTTATTGATAACAAATGGAAAAGTATATTATATTGTAATCCCTGATAAATTAAAAATTTATTTAATAATCTTTCATTTACATTGAATATCAAGGTAGGATATAATCTTTACAAATTTTGCTTAATGCTCTTTTTCACTTTGAATAGTCATTTTTAAATAAAACAAAAGATATATTTGAATGAAGCCTCTAAATTGGTGAAAAACAATGCATTGAAAACTTAAAAGATTATTTGGTCATTTATCCCAGATCCATTTAAATATTTATAGTTTATAATGGATTATAGTTTTTTTAGTTTTGCTAACTACTATCTTTATCATTTTTTTCTATCCTTAATTTGATGCAAATTTGGTGTGTTAATCTAAAAGAAATCCAAATATTAATAGTTTTATTAACATTAATTAAATATTGCAAAAAAATATTCGTCACTTCTTAGACTTTACTATTTGTGTAAAAATGTTTAAAAATAATATTCATCATTTTTTAATTATTATTAATGCTTATAGAATGGTCTTTCTAAATTTAATTTAGTTTCTCTAGTCCACTGCTTTTTTTTTTTATTCTCATCAATTTTATAATCATCCTTATTTCATTCATTGATCTCTTATGTGATTTTTCTCTATGCAATTTACAATCTCTTAGAATCTGGTTTAACATTTCAATTGCCCATATGTTGTTATCTTTTTAACTATATTTCCAGTCTTGCTTCATTTCCAGTTATTAATTCTTTCAATGGTATCAGTGATATTTTTTATCTCTCATCTATGTGTTTTTCTTTTGAACTCTTTTTGTTAATCCCACCATATTCTCCATATTTTCTATAATAGTCTGTTATCTCCATATTGCTCTTCTAATTAATTATCCCAATTTCAAATTCTTAAATAAGCACTGGTTGAACACATTTATTATTTTTTTTATTTTTGATAAACTATTGAATGTTAAACTTTATTCCATACTTTCTTGTTTTTGTTTTACAGCTTTTGTTATATTTCTTGAAACAGTTAAACATTATTCAAAAAACACCCCGTTATTTTCAAATCTAAGTGATTTAAATAATCTTCATATTTTTCTATTTGTTCAGCCTTGTCATCATAAGTCGGGAAGTAGTCCATGCTAAAGGATTGTAAAAAATTGTGGAAATTTGGAATCATTCTACTCTGTACTATAAATAGTATTGATCTTCTTAATGTAACCATATAATTTTTGAAAATATTCTGAATGTGACAGTGATGTTTCAAAGTTAATCACCACAGTAATGCTTATAAAATCAAATGCTTTTTTATAATCTCCTAATTTAATGAAAATGGCAGCCCATATTCATTGTTTTTTTTCTATAATTTCCCCTAATATTTAGATATGATTTAATAATTATACCTTTCTAGATATGATTTAATAATTATGCCTTTCTAGGGAAATATGTTTAAATGTTACAGTTGAGATTAGTGAATGTATTACTATATATGCTTATATAATTTACAAGATATAAGTATATTTTTTGATTTTAGAAATTTGAATTATTTTTATTTTTAGTGACATAGTCTTTATATAAGATACGTTAAATATTTTTCTGATCAGCCTCTTTTTGTTTTAATAGCCTTTCTCTGTAAATTTTGATTAATAGTTATGAACTTATAAAATGTTCTAATTTTTGGATTGTTAAGAACATTTATTAAGAAGCGAATTACTTATATTACTGCTCCAAGTAAATATTGTTTCTTGATTAATTACTGCATTACCATATATATAACAATGAGATAAATATTGTAATTATGTGAATTTAGCTCATACTATCATTCTAAATTACAAATTACCTTAACCTCATATAAAAAGGGAGACGAAACACTTTAAAGTACTAAAATAAATAAGATTCTGTTGATTTGTGATTATCACTAAAATGCAGATAACTAACATGTAGAATTAAAAAAGGGAAAAGTATTTAAATAATAAAAAAAAATATTAAACTTGTTAAATCTATTCATGGATCAACTAAGTTTGAAAACGTTTTGATAATTCACAAACCATATTCCTAAAGAAACATTTTAAATGATTTTGCAAATAATGTCCCTTTTTTATATCAATATCATCTTTTTGGCATTGATATAGGATAGGACATTATTTGAAAATTTATTTAAAGTGGTGTTAGTAACATTTTAGGACTTGATTATTCCATGAATAGATTTATATTATCAGCATTACTTACTTGATAAAGCTATAAATCATTTACGGACTTATTAGAATTGTTAAAATTAAATGTGTTAAATACAAAAATGAAAGTTATTTTATTTTAAAGTCAAATTTGAAACTAAAAGATTTGTAAAATTATGCATATTTTAAAAATTATACACTTGATTATTTACAAAAGTTGTAATAAATAAATAGTAAGTAGAGCTTATATTCTCTAATTTTTAAAATATTAGTTTAGAAAAAAGATTTAAATTAAACAACTTATACCTTGTTGTAGAGAAAAAAAAGGAGAATATGAATGTGTAAATAATAAATATAAATATTAGAAATTAAATAAAATATAAATAAGTTTCCAAAAGTTGACAATAAATTTTTTGTACTTATAAAAAATAAACATCATATGATATGTATAGAGAGTTTCGCCTGTTTTTTTACTTATAAAAAAGTTGTTCTTTATGTGAATCTATTTGGTGATTTAATTAAAATTAAATCTAGATAATCACATGTCAATTAAAAAATTGTAGATAAGTGATAATTAATACATTAAAATAAAACAAGAATGTTAAAAACAAACAAACAAAAACAACAATAAAAAATAAATTGGTGCAATGATTGATGGGAAGAATGTTTTCATTATGCATTGGAATAGCTTTATATACAGAAGAAGAAAACAAGACCTTGGCTAAGAATCAGATGCACATAAAGAGCATCATGCAATTAAAAAAAAGGATTCTTTTGAAGGTGTAGAAAGAAAGGTTCTAGATATATCAGTTGTTTTTCAATGCTGTAATTCAGTGACAGTTAAAATGAATATAGCTAATAAGAGTACTTTTCAGCACTAACTTAAATATTATTTATAATGGTAAATTTTTGGAGGATGGATACAATAAAATCCATGTGCTCAATCTACTAGAAATATCCAAGCTATAGTCTGAAACCATATAGCTTTTGTAAGCTCATAATGGAAGTGTTTTTTCATTGCCTAAATTTATTAAGCTTATTGACAAAATAAAAGACTATTGATATTAAGAAGTCAATACTAATCAGTCAATCAATATTTAAAAATTCTCTTAACTGAGACCAAAGACAAGCACAGTATAAAATAAATGCAGAATTACAAACTACTATGTATAGGTATACTTATATTTAAAAATAAACCTACTCAGTTATTAAAGAAGTCATTGAAAAACTTTTAGTTATATATATTGGAATCATATGTTTTGGCTCAGTGATAGTAAGTTTTATCCAGTGGACCAGTGTGTAAAATTTTAAATTTTAATTGGTAATAATTTGTTAAGATATTGAACATCAGTGTGTAGAAACTAGTTATAGAGTGAAATGCTTGTGGATTATAATTTTCCAACCAAGCAAAAGCTTACTAAGAAATATCTTGAAAGTGATGATGATCTTGACTGCAAGACATTGGAAAGTCTGATAAGAGTGGATAAAAATCTCATAAACATTTTATCACAGGTTCCAGTGGCAGCTATTTCAAATAATATTTTAATAGTATTAAAACCAATTTGGAAGCATAAAAATATTTAACACTTTATTATTATTATTAAACAGTAATTAAAAATAAACAACAAAATCAATTTATAATTCTTTTAAATTTTCTTTATAAACAATCTTTAAATATATTATGTTTTAATTTAAATTGAAATGTAACAGTCTAGATGGTCCTCACTAGAGGGATAAAACTATTAATTTATTGACATTTTACAGTAATTGGATCATTTAGGACCAATCAGGCATTGCAACAAAAAGAATAAATACTATAACAAGTTTGTAGAGGGGGGTCTACTAAGAGAAAGAAAATCAGAACAAGTCTGTAACTCTCCACTTATAAAATAAAATATAAGAAATAAGCTGAAAAATAATAACCTTGAAAATTAATTTGGACAAAATCTCATGACTATATGGATATAAACAAAATGGAGTAGAAACTTAATAACTCTGTAATATTTCTGCATTATTTTCCATCGATCGTATAATTCTTAATTTTGCCTACTGGAGAAGCTTGAATGACTGCTATTTGGATAAATACTTGCCTCAACATGAACCATTGGAAACGAAGAACAATACCAGAAAACGTAAGCGATTACTTTTGTTTTCTTTATCTTAAGCAATTGTCAGATTTAAGAATGACGGGAAAATTATTTAGATTGAAAAGAAAAAGATTAAAGTGTTTTGATTTTCACGCTGCTATTAAGCATAAATCTGAAAAATACGTTGTTTATAAATTGTCATCTCAATAAAAATAAATCGAAATAATTTTGAAGAAAAGTTTTCAGAAATATAATAAATCAACTAAAAAGTCATTTTTAAATCATATAAAATTTAGTCAATTGAAAAAAAAAAAGAAATGCATAACTTATGTCTTATTTTCATCAGAGAAGAAACTCATCTGATAGTAGTGTTTGGTGCTAATTTGTATAGCTGGTGAAAATAGAAAATGACAGAATATTAATGCCAAGTATATTTTAATAATAATTGTTTACTATTGAATCAATTCTGCTTAACATTCTTAAATACGAATTAATTTGCTGATAGTAGTGAATTTTTTTATCTTGATTATGCAACATATAAATTAGTAATATTTTAAATGTTTAAAATTGCCCAGATCATTTCAAAATTATGACAGATATTACCGTGGACAGAAAAACAAAATAAACAAAATCCATAAATGATTTTAAAAGGTTTGTTTTAAAGATCGTAATAAACTTATTTTAATTGTGCTGCATTTGGAAAAGTATAAGTTACATAAAAATTAGAAACACCCAGAATGTCATGTTTGTAATTGAATAAATTCTTCTCAGTATAACTAAAAACATCCTAATTTTCTGATAGAAAGGAAGTAACGAGAAGTATTTATTTATTTTTATCTTTATTGAATAACTTGCAAAGTAATAATATTTTAAACTGTTTTAAAATCACCCAGATCATTTAAAATTATGACCGATCTTCGTGTTGATGGAAAAACAAAATACACAAATCAATAAGTAATTTTAAACCTAATTTTATTACCTTTGGAAAATCTTTAAATATCGTTTTGCTATAATGACATCGGTATATAAACTAACAAATGATTTTTATTACCTTTGGAAAGTATTTAAATATCGTCTTGCTATAATGACATCGGTATATAAACTAACAAATGATTTTTATTACCTTTGGAAAGTATTTAAATATCGTCTTGCTATAATGACATCGGTATATAAACTAACAAATGATTTTTATTACCTTTGGAAAGTATTTAAATATCGTCTTGTTATAATGACATCGGTATATAAAATACCTTTGGAATGTGTTTAAATATTGTCTGAAGTATGCTAATATAAAACAGGATAATCAAAATATATATATTTACTTGGGAAGATTTGCTTATAATATCCGTTTTCTTGTCCTTTTTGCCCATAAGAACAGATCAAACTTTATTTACTAAAATAAAGTCCAATGGGAGAAAATGTAATGTTTGTTTATTTTTGTTATTGCTATATATAATATTGTAATACGTTTTTTTTTCTTTCGTGTGTTATTCAGGCATTAGTTTTTTTTTATATTTATATATTTTATGATGATATAAAATGTACTTAGTGATGATATAGAGATGTATAAAGAAATATATACCTGTAATACACACACACACACATATATATATTATGTTTCCAATTAAGGAAAACATAATATTGAATATCATTATCTGAGAACATATTTTGTTATATATAGTTATCAGGGTATGAAATATACTTAGTAAGGATGTAGATGTGTAAAAAGATATATACATTTATTACCCATAATTTTGTTATTTTCCCAATGAAGGGAAAGCATAATGTTAAATATCATTTATCTGGTAAGAAAGAGAAATGTTTATCTCTTGCACTGCTAAAACAGATGTTAATATTATATTGAGGAGGGGAACAAACAGACCCAAACTTGTCAAAATTATATACATAATGACACCATTGTCTATTATATGAAATAATTTAATAAGCATTTCTTTTAGTGCTTAATTGTGCCTATGAAGGAACATGTCCACTTTAAATACAAAATGTAGGTTGATCTTCCTTGTTTACGTGTACATGACTCGCTATAACCAAAGTATATTAATTATTTTAGAATAATTAATGGTAATTTTATTTATATGTTGGCAGTTTGTCTATAAAACACGAATAGTTTCTGCATTGGGAAATGGAACAGTTGTGTTTCCACTTTTATTATGAATGTTGTTTTACCTTGCTATGGTATTGATCAGGATTTGTAATAGCTTTTAGCTGATGAGTTTATGGCACATATGATGGCATCAAATATAATAATACTAATATTGTGCATGGGCTGATGGAGAATCCCCCATTGTTGATTAAATGAGAGGATGATATTATTGAGGCTGATTAACCAAAAGACTGTTTTTTACGAGGCTCCTCGTAGACATCTGAAGTCACTCTAACTCAGCCGATTCTTATGCTAAAAAATTCGTTCGATACGTTTTGAAGAGATTTTTAAAAGTTCTGTACGATGGTGACCTCTTCCGACTTATTTTACAAGTAAAAAATAAAAAAAAACGCATTTAAACCTAAACAAAGAAAGAACATTATTTGTGATTGGTTCTTAGCAAGCTCTCAGCCGAAAAAGACATTCTGATTGGCTGGAAAGAACAAAGAAACCGCCTGATCAAAGAAAATAAAGAAAAACGCTGAGATTTTCATTTCGAATCCAATTTTAAGTATTATAAAATTATATTTATGGAAATTAAAATTATTCTCAGAGAGAATAATAAAAAAACAAAATTATTTTCGAAAAATATTGAAGATTTTAGTACAAATATTGAAGATGTAGTAAAAAGAAATATTTACTTTTCTATAACGTAAAAGTCGATCTTTTTGTTTATATTATAGCTTTTATGTTGCCGAAATTGAATATTTTAGAATAAATAAATAGCAATTTATTTTTGAAAGAACTTTCATTCTCTTCATAACCTGAAAAATTAATAATATACTTTTTATAAACGTATCTGAGTTGAATTTAATATTATAGGCAAATATGTTTTAACAATAGGCTTTGTCTTCAGTTTGTGAGTTGGCCAGTTAAAAGATTTGATTTTTACCTCATACAACCAATCATATAATTAGCGGTTAAAAGGTTAATAGTTAGTGCTTAGAGCATAGTTAATTCTAAAAGAAGATGATCCCCAAGGACTGAATTCTATTTTCCAGTGAAGAGGCACTGCCTGCACTTTTATACCTATGAAGGTATTGGAATTGGCCATATTATTATACAACTATCATGTTGTTTTATAGAGCCTCCCTTTATTGTTAGATCCCTCATGAAGTTATATAGAGTTTTCCACCATTTATGGTGAAGTTTAGATTTTAAAATCTATAGCAAGGATAAAATAGAGTTTAATTAAGGGTCACTAGCCTATCTATAGTGTTTGTCTAATTGAAATAGCGTCTTGGTGATGTTGCATAATCTTCATCAGTTTATAGACAAACCAACCAAAAAAAAAGAACTTATTGGTGTTTGTATAACTTCTGTGTAAAATAGCAAGGTATGTACATGGACAATGTGGATTGGTCTTCATCAAGTAGTTATTTGCTGATGGAGCAGTAAGATCCGTTAATTAATAAATGGTTAGGTTGTGGACATAGGCAATGTTTTGGTATCATATATACATTTAACTTATCATGTCTGCTCCACATCAATACCAGGAATTTTGTTTTATAGTAAATGATAATAATAAAAACATTATTAATTGTGCTGTATATGATAATTGCCTTTATCATATTCTAATAAATTAAATTGATACCATTCAATATAATAAATTATAACTCAATTATTAGATTTAGAAATGACTAAATTTCCATCCCTGATTGTATTCAATGAAGTCATCTTGTTTCATGTAATGTGTCTAATATGGACTTGTAAATAATGTAAATAAATCTTGCTGTGTTAAAAATTTATTTAGTTGTCAGTATTCTTATTGCTAATCGACACACCCACACATTATTATTGTTATTGCTATCGACATATCCTATGATTATATGGAAATCATCATCAATCAGTATTGTAAAAGTCACTATATGTAGGTATATCAGAATAATTTTGTTAAGCTTTATCATTTATGAGTATATCTAGGGCATCATTACTTAATAATTAAACATTACTAACCTAAAGAATATTATTTTAAGTGATATACTAAAAAGATTCATTTGAATCCACGGATCTATCATTCACTAGTCTTGATCACATTGTTTCTAATTAATGGAGAAAGAAAGTTGGAAAGCTATTGCGTTTAGCTATTGAAAAATCTTTCCTACTTATTGAAGCTTAAAGTTTATCATAGTTAAGGAATTTATAGAATTTATTTGAAATTACTGAATATTGTTTAGTAATTCAATTCGGTATTAAGAGCTATTTGTATGTTATGCTTGGGTAGTGGCAAAATCCCTCTCACTGACCCAAGTATATCGTATATAACACCCTTTAAGCTATGTGAACCCTGAGAAGGATAAGTTATATTAATTTGTGATAGGATTTGAATTTATGGTAAATTTATATCCAGTTAATTATTGTAGTTAGAGTGGAATTGTGTTACATTCACCGTGTTATGAAAGGTCAGCCAAACTTTAAAGTACAAACTGCTTCTTTTGACTTAAATGTGTGGTTGGTTTTGACTTTATGGTGAATATTCTGGTTTTAGTGAGCTTAGAATCCATATTTTATTTAATTGTCTTATCATTTAATTCAATATCAAATTTAGAGTTCTGGAGATCATCTTTCATCATCATCATTCTTCTCATCTGTCATTTCAATCTTTCTTTATTCTTCTTTCATCCTAAGTCATTATCCTAATTAACTCATTGTTCATTAGCTCTTATTCCATTATCATCTTAATCATCCATTAACTCTTATACATCTCCATTCTTTTCTTTTCACTCTCAGACTCATTTTATTTTATTATTTAATTATTACTTATTTTCATCATCCATTTAGTCATTTACATCCTAATTTACTTATTGCCTAATGTATACTTTTAATTTCATATTCATTCCATCGATCTAATTATTATTTTATTTATTGGTTTGACAAATATTAAGTTTATTTTATAACCTTTTGTTTGTTTGCTTGTTTGTGGATTTTGAGGTTAATTTGACCAGAAATTATTAATCACCTTGTAATCTTCTTTAAGTTTATAGTTTCATGCAAGCTTAGTTAATAAAGAAATCATCTCTTTAGTTTATTATTTATTTTTAGGCGTATATTCTAGATTAGTTGTAGCTAGGAAGGTTACAGAGAAAGATATGATTTCCAAACGTGTAAATTGGACTAGTTAGATTAGCGGGAAGGCTACAGGGGAGATTATAGCACCTAAAACGTGTGGTATGATTCATTTATGATTACAGTGATCTAGGAGAAGGCTACAATATATATAAAAGACATATTTTGCGGGTTCATCCATGTTAAAAAATTTTAAATATTGATATTCCGATGTTTTGACTTGGTCACACAAGTCATCCATTGGGTGATAAAAGATAGAAAGATGGTTGTAGAGGCACTACAATCACTGATTTGAATAAACGTTAAAGTTCCACCAATAGCAAAAATGTTAAATTTAAGAATGTTTTTTAAAAAAATCATTCCAAATAGGAGGAAATTTGCATGTATCTTTTTGCTTATTAATACAATCTGGCCTTTTAAGTATCTCAATGGCTTCTCTAATTTTGCACTGGTAGAGATTATCACATCTGGATATGATCCTGGTACTAGAAAAATCAATTTTATGACCTGAATCTGTAGTATAGAGTGAGAGTGCATTAGCTTGCTTATCTCTCCTAACCCTGATGCATCGATTAATCATACCTATGTAAGAAGCTTTACAATTTTTACAACCTCTCATTTTAAAACCTCTCATTTGGCTCATATACATAGATGACACTTTTGTCATATGGCAACATGGAAAAAATAAATTGGATGATTTTTTTCTTACATTTAAATTATATTCATCCTCATATTAAATTTACAATGATTCAGAGTCTGATGGAAAACTCTCTTTTCATGATGTTCTAGTCACCAGAACACCAAATAGTTTATCTTTTTTGATTTACAGAAAGAATACACACACGGACAAATATTTACATTTACATTCTCATCATCACCCAACTCAGATAGTTTCTGTAGCCAAAACTCTTTTAAATAGAGCAATTAATCTTTCAGATAATTCACATCTGAAAGAATAAATAAATCATATTATAGTGTTTTATTAGCAAATAGTTATATATAAATTCATAAAAAAAGCCTTATTTCAAGCCCAAAATGAACAAAATATGAAACAAAAAGATGATAAATCAGCTATTAGGATTTGTGTTCCATATGTAAAAGGAACTACAGACAGTATTAGACATATATTAAAATGCTATAATATAGATACAGCATTTTCTACTCATCAAAAGATCAGCAATATAATAATCAAGCCTAATGATTCAATCCCTCTTGAATCTCATAGAGTTTATCAAATCTCATGTAAAAATTGTAAAGCTTCTTACATAGGTATGAGTAATCATCATATCAATGTTAGGAGAGATGAGCATGCTAATGCAGTTAAACAACACTCATCATCATCAGCACTCTCACTCCATACAATAAATTCAGGTCACAAAATTGATTTTTCTAGTACCAAGATCATATCCAGATGTGATAATCTCTACCAGTGCAAAATTAGAGAAGCCATTGAAATACTTAAAAGGCCAAATTGTATCAATAAGCGAGATGATACATGCAAACTTTCTCCTATTTGGAAAGATTTTTTTAAAAAACATTCTTAAATTTAACATTTTTGCTATTGGTGGAACTTTAACGTTTATTCAAATCAGTGATTGCAACACCTCTACAACCGTCTTTCTCCCTTTTATCACCCAGTGGATGATTTGTGTGACCAAGTCAAAACGTCGGAATATCAATATTTAAAATTTTTTAACAAGGATGAACCTGCAAAATATGTCTTTTATATATGCAACCTATGAAAATCTTCATTTCAACATATATATATATGTAAATAAGAGGCCTTAATAATTAAAAAGAATTTCATTATGATAAATTTTTTTTTATTGTATTATTTTAAGTTTTAATTTTTTTTATATAATTATTAATATTGTAGGGAGAATGTACATATTATATGTTGATTGTTATTTGTATTTAATTATTAATATTTTCTTTTAATTATTTTATTTTTGAAAGAAATATATAAAGAGAGGATGTGTGAATGTTGAGAATGAAGAGCCTATGAATAGGTAGAAAATTACATCTGTCATAATTAAAATTTAATTTCAAAATAATTAGCCTCTGAGCTCTTTTCAATATATATATACATTCAAGAATCACAATAATATCTATATAAATTTAATATTTATAATGATGGATAGCAAATATGATTTTTTTTAACATAAATTTTGTCATATAAATTATTATCTGTATCATTCTTCTTAATCTCATTCCAAATGCATAATTAAATAGTTCGCTCTCAATGCTGAGAAATCATGTTCTGATCTGGAAAAGTTCTGAGATATTAATGGAATAAAATTAGAATGGTGTTGATTGAGGAAAATGTACCCATAGTTATTCTTTTGAAATGAAAGTAGTGTTCAAAATTAAGGGATGGGATAATTCAAGCCCCATATATATATATAATATTTATGGATGAGAATTATGCATGGATATCTTGTATAAAATAATT
The DNA here is from genome assembly GCA_028023455.1 of Epiperipatus broadwayi. NCBI lineage: Eukaryota > Metazoa > Onychophora > Udeonychophora > Euonychophora > Peripatidae > Epiperipatus > Epiperipatus broadwayi. Next base: position 1,616,603 of record JAQFVV010012439.1, on the reverse strand, counting down.
ATATCAGTAATACATGGGTTTGATCATCATCATCATCAGTATCAATCTTAATTAAATCTGATTAAGAAACTTAAATTTTTTTTATTATATTTTTTTATGATGATAAAGAAAATAGCTTTGAAATGAATGACTCATTATGTTGTTACATGAAGAGAATTTATTTATATGCATGGATTTATTCATCTGTTTTTGTTTCTGTCAATCATCAGAATAGTTGTCATCCAGTTTCATGATACAAGTATTAACAATATTAAAGATTGGGAATACAGTGAGCAATGTAAGAAATTAACAGTTTTAATACTAAATATTGAGTGACTATATAAGAAGGTAACAGTATATAATTATACAAGTAAGATTTTGGTTCAAAAGTTAAGGTATATTTTTGAATTTTAAGTTATTGACATAGTAAAGTAAAGGAGTTTCAGATAGTGTTGAGATGTGTAGGTGCATTAAATTCAAAGCACCTTGTAAAGGTGAGTCACAAGCTAGAAAGTAGTCAGGGCATGTAGAGGTAATGCCAATACTATTTAGCATTCATTAATTACTCAAGTTTGTAATAGGTGACTCTGAAGTAGAATAAGTAAAGTGATTACTAGAATAATCATTTTTAACTTCTCTATGCAGTGATTATTATTATGTATTACTATGTATATTGCATGTATTGCAAAGTATTTTGTCTTTATTATATATATATATATATATATGTATATGATATTTTTATATTAATATTTATTTTTCAAAGTATTTATCAATATATATATATATGTTTGTGTTTTGGAATTTACTTAGTTTTTAAATTTAGTCACTAAATAATTAATGAAAGCAAATTATATTTTACAAGAAAATATCAACATTTTTACATAAAATTTAAAATGTTATTAATAGTAGTAAAAAGTACCTGCTGATTTTTTTTTTTTAAGAACTTTTACCACATATTTACAAAAACTTAAAATTTCTTAACTAATATATTTATTTTTATATGTAAGGCTGGTCATATATTTTAATACAATTGATAGATTTTTTAAATACATATTGTATAGATAAGTAATTAGTATTTATTTTTTGCAGATTATGTACCTCAAAATGGACATCCTCTTGTGGTCTCGTTTGCCATTTATCGAACTTTAGGTGATTTGCTGACAAAAAATTATGATATGTCAGTTAGGTATGTAAATTTTTTTATCAGCATGATTTAAATATATATATATATGTATAGGAAGTTATCTGAAAGAATGCTGAGTAATTAGGCAATAGAAGATCAAACTTTAAATATATTATCGGTAGCAACCATTACACAATATGGTTTGGTGCAGCGAATGTCAACAGATTGCATCCAGTTTTGTCACTTCCAGAACTTAAAACGTTTTACAAATGCCTAAAAATTAAAGCCATTTGATTATTATTATTATTAGTAGTAGTAGTCGTAATTACTCATAAATAATTTTTGCCATTTTAACATCAAGAAAAAAAGATGACAAAAAAGAAAAATTAAATATGAGTTTGTAATGAATAGATTACTAGCCCAAGAAACATATAAAAATTTTATGATCCATTGGTCCTTTATCAAAATCTTGAAATGCTGTCTTAACGTTTTTTGTAGCAAACTTTTTTTCCTGAAAACTACAAAACATCTAATTGTAGTTTTCAATTGTATTCTCTTCTTTATTTTTCTTCCCAGTGAAAGCAATTAATATTATACCTACTGTTTTCTTAAAAAATCCTTTTAGCTTAAATAGGATCTGGCTTTTGTCATTATATCCATTTCATATATCTAATCCATCAAGCGATGGTGGCCGAGTGGTCAGCATAGCTGTCTTACAGGCAATTGTCACGGGTTCACTTCCTGGATGATGCTTTGACACATGAAAAAAAAAATGTCTATTACAGTTGCAGATTGTATTTCATCTCATTTTGTAAGATGAAAAATATGCCAGCTGATTTTCTGATCTCGTAATGTGATTTTAAGAATATTCTACAGCATCCATAAATGAAATTTTTTCAAGTTTTATATTAATTTAGAAGGAAGTTCTTAATATACTCTTTCAGACAATAAATCTGACCAAATAAAAGACTTGTGTGCAACTAATTTTGTTGAAATATATTTCTAGGTTGAAACATTCTAATTTTAAACTTGTTTAATGCATCAATAACTACCAGAACATTGAAATCAATGCACATTTTTAAGCTGATAATTATTCAGATCAAAAATTATGTCTCCCCACCCACCTCTCTTTTTTCTATCATTGATTAATGAAGTTCCTACATTTTTTGAACATTAATCAAATTCTTTACAGAATGCTTTTAAAACATTATGAACATTTTATAGATTAATCTCTGAATTAGTTATGAGTAGCACACTTATTAGCATAATGTAAATCTAGGAGTCAAGAAGATTGAAATTCATGTTTTTGTTCTTAATCAGTTCAAATTGAAAAACTCATCAATAAAACTATATCGCATTTTGATGTTTGCTGCATGAATCTGTCTATAACCAATTTCAAAAACCACTATCATAAAAGTGAAAATAAAATTCGAGTAATATACATTCTTTTTATATCATTTTTCATTTCAAAAAGTCTAATATTTTTTCACCAGTAGTAATATGTCATTTAACCACTAAACATCACATGATCACCATTTCTTATGCTTGCCCAAGCTGTTAAAACAGGCAAAACATACAGTAGTGCCACTCAGTGCAAGCCAGAGTAATCAATGGATGCAAGAAGGTTTATGTCTAAAATCCTTATCTAGTGCCTACTCATCCAATATCCCCAGACTAGTTTCTATTTTGTGGCTTTTATCAGTGAAAAGCCTTGTCTGAGAGCAATGCACCTACATCTTAGGATCTAATACAATCTTCCAGCAGCCACCTTTTATTTCTGCTTAACTACAAAACTATGAGTCTAAAATTGAAAACATAATAATATTTTTAATCCAACCTCATTAGCTTATATAGTCATATAGTTCTGAACTCAGTTCAGAACCCATACATTTTGGTGTCTTTGGTTCTTTAATAACCATAGCCACCACTATTCTATTAGGCAGAATTGGCATTAAACCACTAAACATCACATGATCACCATTTCTTATGCTTCAACAGTAATGCCATTTAGTGCAAGCCAGAGTAATCAATGGATGCAAGATCTAGGTGCAGTGCTTTTAGATTCAAGGCTCCTCACTGATGAACTGCTACTGAAGGAAATTGTAGTATATACTATGTTTTTTTTTTGTGTTACTTATGCTAAAGACTAATTACAGTGTTCAATGGTTTAACCTAGAAGAAACTTTGTCAAGACATGGATGGTATGACTTTCATGTTATATCTATTTTTTTTGTTAATGTCTGATATTTTAATGTTGAAATAACTTCACTGGCAATATTTTCTTAATGATTCTGTTGATTAATGATAATTATGGTTTTTATGAGTTTGCATTAATTAATTGTGCTATTTCCTTTTGTTTTGTATTTGATACTTATAAAATCAAAAAGTTAATAGAAAAAAACTTGTTTAGCTTCAGGAAGATTGTCAATTAGTAATAACTGATAGTTTCCTCACAACATCAAAAGACAAAAGTTATCTCTATTTACATGGATATAATCTTTTTATTTTTATTCCTTATTATAATAACAATCCATGAAAATATTTAAGTCAATAAGTACATATATTGTAACCATTGTTTATATTGTAACCATTCAAATGGTCACAGAACATGGAGCGAACAAAGGTCACTACATTGGTTCCCAAAATTCACCAACTAATGCAGGACAGAGAAACAGCATGTGCATGTACTTCAAAACTCAAATCTCACAGTCTTTCATAATATAAATCTTATATAATCAAATACAATTACTGACAATAATAATAATCATTCTTTTAATAAAATATAATCATCTGGTTACAATAATGGATTTGAAACTTCTTATCTCAGGGTTCATATTATAACATAGATATCTTAAAATTTTAACTATTAGCATATAAAACATTCTTTAAAGCATTATGAATTTTTTTCCTGTATAAATATTTTATTTATACAACATATAAGTATATCCAAGACTGTAATCTTATAATAAACGAATTTATAATAATTGCATACAGATGAAGTAATGCAGCCAGGTAGAAAGGGAATATTTTATGCTATCCACAGCATTACAGAAGCACAAATAAATAATAATTAACAAGGCATATGACTTTCTACAATGCAGATGAAATGGATAAGTACAAGTAATAGTATGTGATCGTTGAATTTACTTTTTTTAAAACAACGAATAATAAAACTTTTATTATGAGATTTTTTAGTTAATGAATAGAAATATATTTTAATAATAACAAATATTTATTTACAATACAAATAAATATTTGAAATTTAGTATAATAGATATTAAAAAAATAATAATAATTTTAATTTAACAAATAAGTATTTATACAATTTTACAATAACTATCCCTTTAACTATTGCTACAAAATTATGATAATAACCTTTGAGTTATTTATTAAGTTCTCATCCTTATTATCTAACACATTTTTCCAACTATTCTGTAGTAAAGATAAAACAACAAGTTTATATGCCTATATTAGACTACTAGTGATATTAACTACCTAATGATATCAACTATGTCTCAAAACCAGTGTGAGAAAGCATTTGTTTTTACATTATAAAGATAGCATATTATATAAATTGTAAATACACCATTACAATACTATTGATACTTATGAGGGGTGAGGTATTAGATGTAATACCAATATTACAATTCAAGAACTGATTTAACATTAAATTACAATAGCGAGCAATTACCCTTAAAATAAATATGCCTTGAAATTCCCTTAAATATTCAATAACACATTTAAACATTGCAATATAGGCAAGGTGGATAATAAACAATATACCAATAATCATCCAGTATCTATGTGCAGACAGTGCCAAAAGATTAATAAGCCGTAATCTTTTTCATGGAGGGGCTGAACATATGCAATAGCAAGAGAAAAAAGTAACACCAATTGCTGAATTAATAGCTGACTTCAAATAGCGTATCAATAACTAAATAAGCAAGGCATAAATATAATAATAGCAATAATAATAATAATATATAAATAATCACTAACAGACACTCATATGTATAATAAAACATCCAATTCCTTAATATACATGAACACACAAAATACGATTGTATAACAAAACTACATATTATAATTTTATTCGTTATTTAAATTTCATGCCCTGATTTTCAGACACTAAATGTTCACACGTACCAAATATAAAGGCTGTTTTATCCCATTATATCAATTCATTATATCATATCAAACATCAATTCAAAGAACTTTCAGTAATTGTCAAAATGAAATATTTACCTGGTTATATTTCATTTAAAAAAACTTTCAACTATTTTGTTTCTTACCAAATTCTTGGATAGCAAATACTATTATAAATATTACAATAATACCATATGAAGTATATTAATAACATAGGCATAAAATATAATATTACAATTATATAATTTAAAAATAAAAGATATCAAACTCTAAATTCATTCAAAGACTATCTAAATAATCAATACTTTATTTAAACCTTGTTTTAAATGCATTTGGTGTCAAACAAACTAAAATAAACTAACACCCTTAATAAACTATAACTGGAAAACATCTATAGAAGCTTATTTAACATAACTACTTTAAAATAGTATACTCTTATTTAATATTTACTCACGTTTTGACTGCTAAATTGAAATTCTAAGTATCTATCAATAAACTAATAAATATTTTTTAAATAATTATTAGTAAAGCATATTTAATGAACTGTTTTTGAAAGCATTTAACTAATATTTATGCAAATTAATCACAATAAAGTTCACTTGTGACAAAATTAGTCTTATTTAAAATAAAACATTTTAAAAATTATTATATTTAACCCTTATAAGTTTAAATATATTATTGCGATATATATATATGCATCAACTATATTTTCTTATTAAATAATACTGTCAATATAGAATTAATGTAATGCATTGACTTATGTAAATATTGCTAATAGTTTTTCAAATGAAATAAGACACAGTATTTGCTTATAGTAATTGCTGTGTCCTCATGACTGGGTGACCAGCAAACAAATATACAATAAACAATAATAGTGAAAAGTTCTTACTACACACATAACACAATATATACATATATATAGTTCACTTCCCATGATGAGTTATTACACACAACACAACATATATATATATATAGTTCACTTTGGTTCACTTTCTCTGATACCCTTCGTCTGCCCTGCATTCAAGACAGTTTCCTCTGGCCTCAATTTCCCAAACACTTTGGTCCCAATCCAGTTCAGCTATACGTGAACACACTGACTTCGTTGTATAGCATTACAACCATTACTTTAAGCTCCTTTCGGCATTCCATCTCTGCAAAGGTTCACTTCGTAAACTCACTGGAAAAATGAACAAACACTTTGTTGCTTAAAGTATTTATAGCCCCCTCAGTTGGTCTCTGGCAATCCAAGGTTCATCCTTGATGTTATCAGTCTTTAAATCCTCTTTGCATTTTTAATTATGTATACAATTAATTAGTATCGTATCAAGAAATATTTGTAATTTGCAAATATTTATTGGCATTTATCGAATGCAATGTTATTATCACAAATACATAAATTTAATCATTAATTAAATTTAATACTTATTAGTTAGTGATCTAAAATATATTTCTCTAATATATCTTCTACTTTTTCTGGAGTACACATGTCAATGTAAATATTTTTACAAATACAACAGTAATCTAATAAAAAAAAAAAAAAAATAGACAAATGGTTTATTGTTTGGGAGTTCATTAAAAGTTCAAACACTGGAATTGATAGAGTGAGCTATGATTCATGGATATTTATCTCTAGAATCATCCACCAAACTACAAAGAATATTAATATAATCATTTGCTCAATTAATATATTTTAGAGCTATATTTTCTGTTTACTAAGATTGGGAGCATTTAAGCATGCTCTGTTAACTAATTATTTAAGATATAAGATGTTATATGTAATTATCATATTATAAATTATAAACTATGATAATACAACGCTGTTAAAGTTGGTTTCAGAGGCACTTCTTCTTTAGCAAAATGAAGCCTACCCTCATTAACTAGTAGTCAGAATTGTCTTGAATCTAGTTCATATTAAACAGATTTCATTTGCTCACTTTAAAGAGTGAAAGATGAAATAAAGATAATTATTAAATGTGATTCTTTTTATAGATTTCAAGCTTGATTATAATTATATTCAATTTATTTGGTCAGATTTATATATTTTTAAAAAATGGAATTAAGTTACTACGTGATTAGAATATATTTGTGTATGTTTTTATTATATGTATAATGTTGAACAAGTTATTAGAAAGAAAGGTATAAGCAAACAAATGATTTATGTTTTTCAACAATGTCTAAAATAGTGAAAGAATTTAACAAATTAACCTTTTGACTTTGCTGTAAAGGTTTTTAACTTAAATAAGCAAAAAATTTTAAAATTTGTTTAATTAATTTTGTATTAATCAACTTTTGTAAATGTCTGCACTGTATAGATGGTTTCAACAAAGAATTGATTAAATGAGCAACATATAATTGTTTCTTTACTGAAACCTATATTAATGATAAGATTTGTGAAAAAATGAAATTGATTAATATTTGTTTTCCTGAATGTAATTATAATATGTATGCTCATATTTGATAATTGTGTGTATTTTATTAAAACAGGCAAAACTCTCTATACAGTATTGCCACTCAGTGCAAGCCAGAGTAATCAATGGATGCCCGAAGGCTTGTGCATAAAATCCTCACTGATGAAAGCCACAAGCCAGAAACTAGTCTGGGGTTATTGGACGAGTAGGCACTAGATGGGGATTTTATGTCCAAGTCTTCTGGCATCCATTGATTACACTTGCTTGCACTGAGTGGCAATATTGGTTTAATAACAGTTATAAGCAAGCATAAGAAATGGTGATCATGTGATGTGTATTTTATATTTTACATTTAATATAAAGCAAGTAAATTATTAATATAAATAAGTTTCAAGCCTATTGACTTGCATTTAGTGGTATTGATTCTTGGTACAGCTGATGAAGGCAAGTCTCTTGAAACTATTCTTCTGAGCCTTGTATCATCGTAAAATGAGGTCTATCAGAATAAATGCTTTTAAACCGAACAAATTGTATAACAAAGATTTTTTCTGATTAAATTAATATTTGCAAAATGCAAATATTTCAGTGAACACTATAATCACATATATCTTTATCATATTCTGCAACATTTAGTAAGCAGTTTAGTTTGCGTATCTGTTTATTCATATCTTTTAGCAATGAAAATATCATACTTTTTTAAAATTATTCAATACATGAGATTTTTTATTCATTTAAAAGTTCACTTATAAAGAAAGATTATTTGTGTTCTTCAAATTTACATGTAAAATTAGATTTAGAAGGCTCACATTACATTGATAATGATTGGACAGAAATGGTTCTAGCATTATGATTTGAGATTACTTTACTACATTTTGTTTACATTAAGGACAATTATTTAAGTTTTTCATGTTTGTAAGATTTTACATGATTTTATTATGGAAAATTTGACTAATTTTCACTAAGGAAAGCTTATTTGTGTATTTCAAATTTAAGTCTAAAATTAGAATTAGAAATCATGTATTAAATCAATAGTGATCAAATGAAACTGCTTCCAACAGAACGATTGGAAATTATATTACTCTCATTTGAATATATTAAATAAAATTGTTTCTTATAGTATTCATAAGATTTTTTTTATGATTTTATTATGAAAGGTTTGATTATAGTTTCCATTAAAGGAAATTTATTTATGCATTTCAAATTTACATATAAAGTTAAAAGCTTATATTAAATTAATGGGGATAGAATGAAAATGTTTTCAGCATTGTAATAAGAGGTATTATCATTTAAATTTGTTTATGTTAAGGAAGATTGTTTATGCTTTTTATGAATATAATTTTTTTTTATGTTTTTAACTATTGAAATAATATCAAATTTTCAAAATACCATTTACAAATTTTATAATTACATTAAGTTATTATTATTTTTTTTTTATGTACATAATATTTTTCATGCTTTTAAATTATTAGTTTTTACTAGGGCAAGTCTGTTCATGCTTTTCAAATTTACACGTACACTATAAAAATTAAATTAATTAATTTTATATTATTATTTACGCATTTTTTCTTTTTAAATTGTTGTGATAAATGGTAACTTTGCTCTAGGCTGTGGATTACCCCCAAATAGTAGTCTGTCATTGAATTTGTAATGAATGAATTATATAATGAATGATTTCCTGAACTAGTTGCATTCATTATAGCAGAATCTACTGCAGTTTATAATTTAGAATATGGCTTCCATATATAACATTCATTATTAATTATGGCAACCCTGTAAGCAAACTACAGCTATTAAATATGTAGTGCTGATAAAAATATTGCTAAAATAATAATTTTTATATATGTATATGGTAATGATTTTTTATACATCACACTTTCTTAGATCATTTTAAAGTTGTAATTAAGAATTTGTTAAGCGCATACTCATTACAAAAATAATATATATTAGGGCTATAACCTTAAGACTATGTGCCTGGATGCGACGGTAAGGACCTCTACAAATCTTAATACAAGATTAATGCTCTTGTCTTTTAAAGTTGTTAATCTTGTGTTAAGATTTGTAGAGGTCCCTACCATCGCATCCAGGTGCATAGTCTTAAGGTTATCATCTTAATATATATATATATATTATTAGATCATTTTAGTAAACTTGTAAAATACACCATCTCATAAAAGATTCTGCAGATGTGTGTACGAAGATTATTACTTCAGAAATATTAATGTCTTTGTTTAATAATGAACCTATAGAGGGTATTTTAATGTTTCGATTTTGGCTTAATTAATTTCTGGATGCCTCATGCTTTTATTTCAAATTAATTGTGTTTGAAGAAACAATTATTTTTTTTTTGCTTTTAGTGCATGGTAAATAAAAACATTTATGTTGTGTTTAATTTGGAGTACTCATATAAAAACAAATGAGTATGCATAACATTTTAATAATATATTTATTAGTAATATATAGATACAAATATACACTCGATTTCTAATATATTTACAATATTTATAGATTTAAGTAGTGATGGCTATATTCTGCTTGCTGCTGACTTGTGGAGTACAGCTACCATATGAACTGTTGATGAAGGGACTGCATATGCCCTTATAGTTTTTTCTGCCCACTTCCAGCTGTACTTGACAGCCTGCCTCATTAGTAGGTATGGCAACTCTTTCAGCTGTACTTACAGCTTGCCTTGCTGTGTTAACTGTTACCTTAAATAGCTATAGTTTGGAGAAGGATCACTTATGTTCAGGTTAGCAAAAGTTTCCTTCAACCATGTAGGAAAGTAGGCTATTGTTATTCAGGTTTAACAATTGTTCTCTGGTGTAATACATACTGTCTTTCAGGTTTGACAGTTGTTCTTTGTCTTATCTTCAAAAAAGCTAACTGTTTATTGCCAGATCCCCAACCTTAACAGAAACGTTCTGATTCAGTGAGCATCATTACCTATTGGCCTGTTCTTGCCATTGGGTGTGCGTTATCTTTATATATACACATTGATTAGCAGCAATGAATGCTAAATCCGATTGCAATAAAAAAGTAATCTGGACTAGTTCATTATTTGAAGGCAAGATGAGATATGACAATTTAATATACAATTTTTTTTAATCTCTATTAATATAAACATGTTAAAATCGTTTGGAAATAGCTGTTTCTTGAAAAGAATTTAACTTCCATATTTAAAATTCTTAACAAAAGTAATATCATTGAAAAATTATGAATAATTTTTTAAAAAAAAAAAGGAAAATAAGTGATCATTTTAAGCTAGTCTATATTTTAATAAGGATAAATAATGATAATTCTTGGATTTAACATCCAAAGAAGTATGACATTCATATTTTTTAATTTTTACAAGTTTTGTTTTCATTTATCTGATCAAGTCATATTAACTTGGGCTCTTTATTCTCTGATTAATAATAGAGAATGAAGAGCACATGTATTTTTTTGGCAGAGTATATATATATTATTTGATCATGAAATTAATGTAGTTGCAACTTTCAAATATATTATGCTTATATTTTGCACATGTATGTATATATATATGTCTGATCATAATGACACTGAATTTTATATTATTCTTTGGAATAAAAGTAAAATCTTAGAACTTTCTAAACAAATTTTATTTACATATGCATACGAAGTTGAAACAATTTAAATAATTATATTCATTTGATGTTTTGATTTAGAATACGTGATGTCGATATGGCCATCAATTCAGCAGTACTTACTTTAACAGTGCATGATCGAAATGTCAGTATATGGAAGAAAAAAGTCACTATTCAGTTTAAATTAAATGAAAATTCAAATTTCACTGGTCCTCAGTGCGTGTTCTGGCAGATTACATCCAGGTAAGAATTAGTCATTTTGAAACATAATTTTTAGTTTCTTGAAAATAATGTACCTTGATATACTATATTTTAAAATATTCATAAATTAAGCATTTGATTTTTTAATTAAAGTATTTATTTTTTTAAAAAATCTTTATTTATTTAAATTTATCAATTTAAAATTATTCAGGAAAATAATTTTTCAGAATTTAGGACAAAATAAATAAATAACTAAATTTCCCAGTGTGAAACTTCTATTAATGAATTTCAAAAAATAATAAATTTTAAATTTAGAAAAAAATATTTTTTTCTAATTATATCATGTATAATCCCATCTAATGGTAACCAGAATCAGTTAATATAGGAGAATGCTATATATAGTAGCTCATGAGAAAATATTTATCCTCTATTGACAATATAGTTAAAGTTCAATCAAGATTGTGATAAAAATATTTTTGTTATAATCCAAATTGTCTGTGTTGTTTCCTTTGAATGCATGTTTTGATCATAAAAGCATCTCCATTGGTAAAATAGAATAGTCAAAAACTTTTCCCAAGAATTTTTGTATATTGGAAATAAAAAAAAATTCAACAAAATCATTGTACTACTTCCCAAACTGTAAGATAAAAATATTATCATTATACCCCCCCCCCCCCTTATTTTCTTTCAAAAAAATTAGATTAAAGTAAAAAGTTAAATTCAACTTATCTTGGAAGAAGATAGTTAAATTCAATTAAGTTTATGAATAATATGTGCTGATTGATCATATGGAAGATTAGGCTTATAATCCATTTCTACAATTCTACTAATAATGATTGAAAGGTTAAAAGTTTTACTATTTAAAAGTTGCACTTTTTAGAGTATTATATGAAGTATCCCTCTCCCCCAAGAAAAAATTATGAAAAACAGTAATCCCAGTGAGACAAAGGATCTTGGTTGTTCCCATGAAAAATAAGGCTCATACACATTAATAAATATGGAAGTTTTTGGCTTTAGGACCATCACTACTAATAAAGATAGAAAATTAAATAGCCTAAAGTAATACTGAGATTTTAAGAGAGGTTATCTTCCCTTATTCTAGAACTTTCTGTTGTAAATTTATTTAATCAACTGCCACCAGGTGTAATAATGCTGCAAAATCTCCATCTCTAGGATGACTGGTTTCTGATTTAATCTTTTATCAGTGAAATCTTATTATTCAAAGCTGCATTCTGTGATTTAAGCTACATGTAGAAAGAAAAAGACATGAAAATTGATCTACTATTTCCTGACTTTTGATTGTTACTTTATTTTATACATGTGGTAGTTTTATTCAGAAAATTGTAGATATTCACAACAAATATTCATTGCAGAGAAGTGTATGCATTTAAGAATAATTCTGCATTGGATTATTCATCTGTATTTATAGATCATATTAAGATATGCCTAGGCTATTTTAGTTTTGGCAAATGTAAAATGCTGTGATCGTAAAAAAATCCCAATAAAACAAGGATGCTATATGCCACAATTCTGAAACTAAACTTATAGTATGTCAATACAAATGTGCTAAGATTAATGTTGTATGAGGAATCATGTGATTATTTTTATTAAATAAATTTAATATAATGAGCATGCTAATAGTTCTAAACAAGCTTTTCTGATAAATGCCACAAGAGAAAGCATTTAAAATCTCTATCTAGAATTATCTCTATCCCCATTTATAATTTAATTTTAATGAAAATAGTTGCCATTTTAGTTTTGGCCACTTTCACTTGTCATATTCAATAATATTTGTTTTTGCTCAGCAATAGATTAAAAAAAAATATCACAGTCTGTCAAATGAAAGGTAAATTTCAAAACCAACAACTTTTCTTTAAAAAGAGTAAACAGTCTTAACTAAATTCACTTGATAATTATCTAAAGAAAATTAAAATTTTGTACAAACAGATGTAATTCCCATTTGAATGAAGTAGGATTACTTAAAATTATTTGTAGATAACAGTGGTTTATAGAAAGTTGAATAAGTTTGTTTTCAGAAATGATTGGAAAACTTTCTAGTAAAGTTTTGCTTTAAATTGATTAAATGATAATTAGTTTGTGTGATTTTAGAAATTATATTTAATACTTTTATGTAGTTCTATGTACTGTGTGTGTGTCTATATATATATATATTATCAAATAGTTTAAAGCATTTAAATAAACAAAGAGATAATAATTTTCAAACAATTTAAGAAATTTCAATTTATATATTGCAACGGTAAAATTGTCATGATAGATGAGTTTAATATTCATATTAGATGAAAGACGGATTTGAACCTGAAATCAAAGATATAATCAAAGATATATAAGTTGTGCATGTATATAATATGTTTAATGTGTACCATAAATTTTGTTTCAACTAAATATGAAAATTGAATGGTTAATAAAATTCAGATAAAATTTTTTTATTCAAAATATATAATTATATTAACCAATGTAATGATAATGATTCATAATTTAAAAGTACTCCGAATAGTATTTTACTTATTTTCCAGTTTCAATAAGGTGCCAAACCTTCTAAAACGAAAGTTTACTCTTGGAAAACTTTTAAAGTAATGATCATTATCAATTATTACTGCCATTCCAGCATTTCCGCCAGTGGTTTGCATGATTTTTCAGGGTTGTGGATATTAACTAGCATGTGTGTGAAAGCATATATTTGGATTGAGTTACAAACACAAACTAAATGGATTAATTAAAAGAAAAATATACCAATTTATTAGTAATGAATAAATAAAACTGTTGCATATATAGTAACAATTATTAACACATACCTAAAGTATTAAATATCATAGTAGTAAAAGATATTTTAAATTTAAGTTTAAGATCTTGTAGTATTTATAATGATAAAATGTTACCACATTAAATATTGACATAGTCACAAACCATGATTTTTTTGCAGATATCTTTCTTTGAACAAATTTCCAGTGATTGTCATTAATTCTTCCAAAGATGGTGGATCTTTTCTTTTGTCACAGTGATGTTAGAGAGTAAATATAGCAGCACTGGTTATATTATATGGATATAATATCAATAGGTCTTGGAAATTCCATTTCTTCCTTCACGGCATTGTAGAAGTGTTGCACTGACTGGTTTTGCAAACTTCAGCATCACTTTCTGGATCTGGCTACATTTTCCAGGTGCCTTTCCACACATTATATATATTCTTCTACTAGATAAAGTTATCATACTCGATATTATAATGATAATTGAAAAATACTTTACCAACAGTCAGTAAAATATGGCTTTGCAAGTTATGATTGAAAATACTTTGTACCAGCAGTTGTTTCTCTCTTCAGCATGGATCATTGAGACACGTCTTCAAAAGTAAAGACTGAATTACAAAGAAATATGCAATGAAATTCTAGATTCCTGCAACTACAATGCTTAAGTTCTCATTTCAAACTTATTTATATCTATTTGATGTTTAAACAACATATGTTCAAAAATCATATATGTCACCAGCTAAGGAAAAGTGGACTCTTGCGTAATTACAACAATATTGTTTTGAAAAACACTCTTTTTTCTCTCTTCATTTAGCCACTGATATTATACTTTGATAAAAGAGAGAAAAAAAGTTTTTTTCCCCTTTTCTCTCTTTATCTACATTATTAGTTTACATAGAAAAAAGGAAACTTAATTGCCAATCTTTAAATTTTTAATTATAACTTTGAAAATATTATCAATTCCAAAATTTTAATATTAGATTCATATCTGCCATCAGATTCACTATAAAAATGGACAAGTTGTTTAATTAAAACTTCCATTTGAAAGACAGATTAAATAAGATTTGAAATGTTTTCAATTTTTCTAGATTATGCAATTCAAAATTCTTTTGCATATCAAAAGTATTTTTTTCTTCCTTTATATTGTAATTTATCATTATTATTTCACATATTACAAAGTAAATTTATAAAATATAACCAAATGCATAAACTAGTTCTTCAAATTTTTAGGCAGTTTACTCAAGTAACATGCATATATGCGCATACACACAAATGATTGTTTGTAAATTTATTATTCAGTTCACATGAGTTTTTATTAAATACATTTTTTTCTCTCTGCAGCATTGTAGTATAACCAATCTGGGCTGCATTGGATTTGTTATAGCTACTATATATATATATATGTCTGAGTATTGTCGGTCATATAGTTTTAGATTTATTATATATAGATAAAACACCAATTAGCCCAAAATTTATGACTCCGGGGCTTTTTCAAATTTGTTAATTTTTCAGATTTCAAGAAAATGTCTTTTATTCTGTCATTGTAAACTTAATCTGTGCTAAAAATGTTAATACATGTTAATTTTGCTATCTATACCTTTGTTATATATATTATATTATATAAATTTATTTTATTAATAATTTAAAACTTTAACATACAATATATGTTTATTTTTTATATTGGTACAAAATATTTTATGATAGTAATTAAAATAATAAATCAAAACAATAATTTATTGATTAATCTTTTTTGTTTTTTTAAGCCCTTATTTTGAAACAAACTTTAGCTTTTCAATTTTGAATTAAGATTAAAAAAAACTTGGCAGCTCACCAAAATTAGACCTATTAATTTATAGATATTTAATAAATAGTTTGTTTTTTTAATTTTGCTTGAAAATATTTGTTCAAATTACTTTATTTATTGTAAATTTTGTTTAGATAGAAGAAGTTTGTAGATAATAGATATTCAGATTAAAAGCATTCTGTCTACATATTTGAATTGTCTCTATTTTTTTTTGTATTAAAATTGTAAAAAAAAAAAAATTGATTTATAAGACTATGAGGATAAGGATGGGGGGAACATCAATATTGAAGTAACTCTAAAGAAGGAAGTGTCATTAAAATGTTTATATACTTCTGCACTGAATGACTACTCTATATGTGTATATCATTTAAATGTAATATAAATTTTGCCCATTATACATCTAAATAGAAATATGAATGTTAACATTTTAAAATAAATTTTTATTAGTATTTATTTGGAAGGTTTGTTTACTATTAATAAAAAATATTTTAATGTATATTTTAGTCAAAATCATGAAGGTAAATGGTCTACGCAAGGGTGCCAAGTGTCAGGTAGAAATGAGACACATCTGAATTGTTCCTGCAGCCATCTTACAAATTTTGCTGTACTTATGGACCTTTCTGACAGTGAGGTAATTTATTCAATGATTAAATTTTATTTTTTCAAACTTAATTATGTATTTACATTCAAATATAGAGAAGGGGAAATCAAATTTATTTTTAGATATAAATTACTTATACTTTTTGATTTTCTCTTGAATATTATGAGCCTCATTGCATGATGAGTACATCAGTAAAAGCTTGAGCATTTTTTCAATTTACACACAAGCTAAGACTTTCAGGTATCTGCCTATAACCAATCCAAATAACTATTACTTATTGGTTAATAAATGAAAATGTAACTATTTTTAGAAGGTAAAACAAAAAAGAAATTATAAAATGTTATACCTGGCATTTGAATAATCTGAGGAATATTGTTTTTTCCTTCAGAGTATTTATAGTATAAAATTTGAGGTCTTCTCATATTGTTTTACCTCTGTATATATGTGTATGTATGTGGGCATACATTTTGTAATTATCATTGCTTTCTACAAATATTTGATAGTAATATATAGATAATAAATAGATCTGATAAAATTAAGTTTACTATTTTTTAAGTTCTCATGAAAATGAATTGAAACAGAGTAAAATATAAACAAGTTGAGAGGATTATGCAAGTAGAGTATTTTGTGGCAACTGAAACAATTTTTACTTATTATAAATAAATAATTTATATTCTTTTTAGATAAATAACATGTAAAAAATTTGAAATTTTTTACACAATTATAATTGAAATATTAAATTACCTCATGAATTTTTTATTTCTGTGAATAAATACATAGTTTTTAAATTATTTTATATGTGCATTAATCATCTTTACACCCATTTTCTACTAATAGGATCAGAATTGGCATTAAATATATATTTTTATAAATGTACTGTTAAACATTATTCTTCTTCCTTATGTAGATTAATACAGTGTTAAAGTGACAACTCTGGATCCCCAAATCCATTGATTATTTTTGCTATTTGAACTTCTAGTAAACTCCTGAACAGTAAATCATTCCATTATTATTATTTTTCTTTAAACAATTGAACAGACATAAAAAAAAAAAAGGACAAATGTTCCCAAGATGCATTTCTGTTGAATTAGTTTCACCATTGGACTCAAATTATCAAACTGTCTCAATTTTCTTCATCATCATTCATTATTTATCCTTTGTATCTAATTATGAAATGTGCAAATCTTGTATAATTTTAATGATTATTTACCATTCTTTTCGATAAATATATTAATTTTATTAATAAATGTTGTTTTTTCTTTTTTTGATATCTTTGAAGAAATCATTTTAATACTAATTATCTCATAGTCAGCAATAAATAGTAAAAGAAATCACAAATTTATATCAATTATTCATTAAAAGTTCATGATTATTGTAATATAATTAATTGTGAATTAAAAAATAGATAATAATTGCAACACTACTATTATGTATACCAAGTGTATCACAAGACTTTAATATTAGAAAGTCTTAGAGTAAATTGGTATTAAATTTAAGCATTAAACCCTTCAATCTCACAATAGGCCAATTTCTGATATTTTAGATATTTCTCAGAAAAACACAGAATAGACTTAGAAATCTTGTATCTGATTAAAACTCGTGACATATATTGTGAGGATTTAAGTGTCTGATTGTAAAAAGCACTAGTTGTTGTACATTGTGATTTTTAGACAACCAAATAGTACTGTGTGGGAAAATATCATTTTAATATGCGAAGAGTTTAGAGATTGTTATATATATGAAGCATGTGTGTATATTTTTAATGTATATGTATAAATTAAAATAGTTAGATATAATTTTTTTAAAAAGATAAAGACAAAAATAAATTTGTTATTAAATATCATAAAAATATGATTTAGCTGTGAATTTTTATTTTACATGCAAATTCTATGCATTTACTATGCATTAACATTTTTAGCTAAATCATTCAAAATTATATCTCTATTGGATCAAGACAATACTTGTTACGAGTTTGTCTAAAAGCTTGAATATAAAAAGCATCAGCTTTCCAAAAATAACATGACCCTTTGACACTTAAATGGCTTCAACATGGTAATATATATATTAATATCAGATTGAACATTGCGAGTCTATTTAAATAAAAATTGGGTTGCTATGTATATAATGTCTACTGAGCAGCTGATGATATCAGGTTTTTTGACAGAAATGCATGTTCCATAAGAAGTTAATTTTTTCATCAAATGTTGCCATACATGAAATTGTTAATTTATTTAGAAGTCATAATTAAAGTATAATATATTACATATTTATGTGGTGTTTAATTAAATAATATTTAGATATTTAAATATTTATTTGAAAACAAGGTTATTTAAAAATGAATTTGATTATATGCTCTGCCTTGTTAATTATATATATCCCACACACACATATAATTTAGAAATCTACTATAAATTCAATCCAATATAATTAACTACCAATCTATTATATAAAACCATCATACACAAATAATCTCTCAATTTAATTACTTTATAAATGAAAATAATAATCTCTCCACCATCAACAATCCTCAACTACAATATAAAACGAAATCAACTACTATTCCCTATACAATAATATAGATAGACACTTGTTCAATCTAATCAAAACCAAATCTAATTAATAATAACCTAGATTCCAATATATATTTTATATTTTAATTTACCTACTTTATTATATTGTCTTTAACTTAATGATAATTTTACCTAATACACTTTACAAAACATTTTTACAGACATTATTTACACAAAACAAATAATATGAACCCCAAATATCATATATCCATGTTACAACTAAATATAAAATAAATACTCTCAATAACATATACAATTCTTTCTCCTCAACCTATAATTAATAATTTTCTGTCCCAACTTTTTATTATAATTTATAACACTTTGAAAATTTACCTCATTTAATTTAAACAAATTAATATATAGATTATCAATAATTACAAAATAATTTAAATATCTCTCAATAAAATGACTTAACAATTTGTTTTTTAACTAAAATACTCCTATTTAATATCAACTCTATACTCATCTCTAATTCTACAATTCCAATTATACTAAAAATATATCACTCCTTGATTTCACTTTAATATAATACATTTTTAAACTTAATACTGAATAAAAAATTTTGATTCACAATTAAAACACATGATTATATTTGATATTTCTATAAATAAAATAATATCATTAATCTCAATAATTTATTCTCTTCATTTTATAGAAAAAATATTCAACACTACTCCAAACCGACGATAAATATAATCTATTTAGATTTTATTAAATCAGACAAACATGAAATATTGTCTTTGTAATATTAATTAAGAACATAATAATATGATATATAATATTCAATCAAATATAATATGAAATTTATATAGAACAAAATAAAATATTAATAACAAAATAACTTATCTTCTATTTAATCCTTACAACTGATTTAATTTGTTACCTACTTCTTACCAATCCCAATAAAACAAAATATAATAGTCTTGATATTTAAATTAACTCAATTTATTTAATTATAAAAAGAAGATTGACAATATTAATGAATATACATCCGAAATGTCTTTATATTTTAAATTGGTGACTAAATAAAATAATCATTCTATATTATCTCTATATCTTCAAAACTTACACACATACAAAAAAATGAATAATAAATGATGGGAAAGGTTCTTAGATATTTTACTAAAAAAATAAAAATTTACATATACCCTATACCAAAATTCAATAAGAGTACAAAATCTATTCTTTATCAAAAATAATTACATAAATGAATATGAAATAAAACTATATTTAGTCTTTCCATCATTTTCATTTAATAATTATATTTCTTTAGATAATAAAAAAAAACATCATATAGTATTACATATAAAAAAAATTAACACATATATTTTTCATAAAAAAATATAATCATACCATATATATAAATCTGTCCATTCACTGTTTATTAGTCTATCGATTGCCTTCATTTATAGTGTAAAGAGGATTTTCTCCGTCCGAAATAGTAATTGTAAACTTTGCAATACTCATTAAAGTTTCCTTTTTCTCTTTCCATTCTGTAGAGGAGTTATTTCGATGATCCAGGTTATGAGGTGAATTATCCATTTGGTTAGTCGAGACGATGTCTATGCAAATCCATTTTCTTTTCTTTATTTATAATTTTTTTTTCAAGTTTCTTTTTTTTTTTCATTGTTGCGCTCTTGGAACACTTCAATTTCCGCCCGAATGATTGAACGGCAGATAATTCTGCTACTACTCCATGTTTTATAGTTTTACAAACCAACAAATTTAATATTGAAAAGGTTCATTTTCTTAAGATACAACAAATAGATTTGTCCTTTACCATACAAAGTGATAATAAGGTGCGTGTTGAGGAGGCTGAGAATGCTGACTGATCTGACCTCTTTTATCTTCTGTCCGTCATTTTTATAGATTCTCTTTCTGACGTTTTTTATCTTTGCGGCCACACACGTCAGAAAGAGATAAGAAGATCACATTTAAATTCGATTACAATTTTTTCTTAAATAAATTTTACAAACCAAAATATAAAATTGATAAAAACCTTTTTTTTAAAACAATATTTTTTTTTTAAATATTTTACAAAAAAATATACACAACATAAAAAACATAAACTGTAAATATTGTACTCTTGATTATTATAAAAATGTAAAAAAATATAATCCATTTCGTAAATTTATTACAATTCACTAGTTATTTTTTTTTAATGAACAATTTAACACCACAAAATATACTTTTTTCATAAATCAGAATAGCCATTTTTTGATTACTAGATTATTGAAATTTATAGAATATATATATATTGAATTGGTTACTTGGGATGATTAAATAATAATAGAATTCCTAAATAACATTTTGTAATGATTTTGTGTGGTTTTTATGGAAGAGATAAACCTCATTTACATTGTATATATTATCCCGCAGACATTCTAAAGAGGTGCTATATTGATTGTTTTGTTTGAAGACATGGCTGAGAATAAAAAATAATAATGAGATATGATTGTTGTAGAAGAAATAAACCATTGTTACAAATCAAATAAACAGACTAAAAGTCCAACATATCTACAAGTATTTGAGATGTAAAGATTGATTTTTTATAATCATTGCAAAATTAATTTTTGTCTTCCTTTCTGCCCTTTTTTTTTCTGCAGTTAGAATATCCATATTCATTAATAAATGCCTTGCTAATAAATGAATAACTGAGTGTATATTATAAAAATATTTCAAGCATAAATTAAAATGATGGTTGTAAGAGTTAGGTGAAATATATACATCTCTCATTAGTACTATTTTATGGTAAATTATCATTTAGATAGCATTATTAAATCATATTTCAGACTGTTAGAACAATTAAGGAGATAGGTTTTCTGACAAAATTATTTTTATAAAAGTAATAAATATCTTTAATTAAGTTTTTAAAAAATGCGAGCTAGGAAAATATTTTCTAGACACTATGTATTTGTAAAAATGGGTAAAACACTTTTTAAATAGCACATTTAGAGAAAAGATCTTTCCTACAGTCTCCATAGAAGAGTCATGAAGGATGTTTGTGTGTGTGTGTATGTTATAATTCTATAATTTATTATACTAAAAATCTGTAACTTATAATTTATGAGTCACTACAATGAAATTGGTTCTGTGAGCCATGTATTATATTACAATTGTTTAAAATTGAGAAGTCTTAATTTACAATGACTTTAGCAGAGAATTCATTGATATGTGTATATTGTATATACTTATATATACTCATAAACACATTTTGTTATAAATATCATGAAATGTTTAATACATAGCCTAAAATATAGATCTGAAGTTTCAGATGGTACTTTTTTAGTATTTATTAGTGCAAATGGACTATCATTATTTTGAAATCCTGGGTTCAAATTTGGAAAAATTTTGGAAATGCACAAAAATCACTCAAATACAAACCTCTAATTATATTGGTAAAGAGGAAAGTGTTTAAAAATTAAATATAATGTATTAGCATAACTTAAATGCAACTTATTAGTAAATATTCCTATAAGAAATTAATTTAATGAAAAAATAAAATAAATGATTTTAAATTCATTAGTTCCATTTAGTTGATTACTAAGACATTTTATGGCAAAAATTTAACATTTTTAGTGATGGTAAAAAGAGAATTGTTTCAAAACTTATTTAATTTATTACTAAATATTTGTATTGCTTAAAAAAATTAATTAAATAAAAAAAAAAAATTCAAATCTGTTGCTACATAATACATTTAACTTGAAATTTTACATTATTAAGTGGAAAAAATTATAATAAAAATTTAAATGTTTTTGAATGCTTTTTAAAAACTAACTTAAAATTGACCACTGGTGAAAATCCTTTTTCCGGTGATGCAGAATGTGAACTTTTTGCTGTAGGGACTTAGATTAAATAGCAAATAAATTTATATAACTTTTTTAATGATTCAACCTTTTAAATAAAAAGAACTATATTCTGAGAACATGTTAAATTAAAGTAATATAACTTTGCATGGACATCAGAACTGCCGCCAGTATTTTTTTTACAGTTTTTTTTTTTTGAAAATTAACTTCTTACAAAGAATTACAAATATTTTAGTTTAGGTTATCTTACAGAATTGCAAATAATTACTACACAGCTTACCGATAAATTAAACTTTTTCATTAAGAAGTATGTTGCGTATAGTATAAGATGATTTATTACATTTATTACATTAAGTGGTCAGTGCAACAATGCTTGGATGTTAAAACTATCACCATTTTTCTTTTTGTATGTTTATTTTGAAAATGAACTTTTATAATCAAAAACATAATTGTGAATAACTACAATTTTACACAGCTTATAACTAAATTAAACTTTATAAAGAAGTGTATGTATGTATAACACTGATTTACCACATTATTTTATATCAGATTGTTAATACAATCATGTTTTTACCTTTTTTTTCTTTTAAAATAAACTTTTAAAGTAGAATTGCATTTTTTAAATTTTACATGTTGTACTCATTACATTGTGATCTGATTTCTTGATGGTTCAATTTTTTAATACGTGTTACAAGAATTATAAGCTTTGTGAATATTTTTGCAATGACATGTTGCTGATCTGAAATTGCTTGGAGAAGTTTTTAATTCATGCAGTGTCTACCTATATTATGTGATGATAAAGCATTTTTTCTTGATTGTAGCATCATTTGCATAAATTTTTGAACTTGCCTTCAGGTAAAGAACTTAGTATATACACATAAGACTATGTAGTTAAGGATAATTATATGGATTTGCTTATTTTTAATTTTATGTTGATTAACCACTCTCTCAAATCATTTTCATATGTATAAGAACAATTTTTCTTTTTTAGTATCAAGAATACCAGACGCTAACTACAAAAATAGTGACCTATACTGGCTTTTCTGTGTCATTACTTGCACTCTTCTTATCATTTCTCATCTTCTTATGTTTACGAGGTCTCAAATCTAATTGCAACAGTATTCATACAAACCTTGTCCTGTGTATTTTTTTTGTTGAACTCATTTATTTAGTTGGAATGCGACAGACCAAATATGAAGTAAGTTTTATACAATTTTTAAATATATTACTAATGTTTTAAAAACACTTTGTGAATTTACATTAAAAAATGAAATTAGTTGATTAACTTTTTTTCATTTTGCTTTTAATAGAGATTAGTGTGCCCTCTTTTGGCACTCATATGCAATAATGTTATATAATTAAAAAAAAGTTGATATGTATGAGAAAATATATGTATGTTGCTAACTATTGTGTTGAATTATTTGTTGTGTAATAATATATTCTTCATGATTGGGAAAAAGATCTTTTATTGAGCTGATATGCATTCCTTAACCAATTTATAAATTGTAGTTAAGAAGTTCTCTATGATGAGAGATACAAAGTTTATAGAGCTACTCAAATTAGTGTAATTAATTTTCTCAAAATATTAACATATAAGTATTCGCTCATCCCAGGATCAGTGAAATGGAAAATTAAAATGTTGATGGGGGGGGGGGGATAAGGTTTCTAGTAAAAGTAAAACCATCCAACCAAAACAAATTCAAGCTTACAAATGCTTTTGAGTCAATATTTCAGATTTGTTTATTGTTACGTTTAGAGGTCCTATTGTTTATTATATTAGAATTGCTATATTTTATTATTAGGACATGGATTTTACTGTTATCAAAGTAATTTCAAATAATTGGAAGGTTTTTTTTTTTTAGAGCATTAAAACTAATTTATTAAGATGTGACTTAGTCATTGTTTTATTTAAACATTTTTCATTTAGATATTTATGAGTTTTGTAATACAGGATGGAAATGTGATTTTTTTGCATTAACTAGAGGTTCAGACTAGTGGGTTTTTTTTTTTTTTCGTTTTTGTAAAATTGATGACCTATTTTTTATTTAAAATTTAAAAAAAATATTTCTGAAATATTTGGATTTTATTAAGGCAATCATTTTTTTTGTGGAATTATATTTTAAAATACAGGCATTCTTCATATACCTGAAGCTTATGGAATTATCTTTTTTTTTTGAAACCAGCATTTAATAGTTTTGTCAATGATAGCTTTGAATGCTTTATATTTCTGGTTTTATGTAAAATGGTTATTGATATTAATAGATGCAAATACTTACAAATCAACAAAAGCTAATGAAAATAATTTCAGAGATTCGCATCTGACTTTATATACTGTATATATATAGGTTTAATGTCACACTTGTGGTTGTCTAATCTTCCAAATTTAATGATTTATTATAGATTAAATGAATATATAATAATAATAATTTGACAATGTATTTCTTATTTCCTCATTATAAATTTGTTTTTATGTATTGACAAAAAAATGCTTTAAAATTTGTGTCATTTACATTGTTATTTGATCTGCTTTTCATAGATTTAAAAAAAAAAATAGAAAATTTTAAAAATTTATTTTATTCAGAAAAAAAAAAAAAAATCTTTTAATGACTAGAAAAAAGTTTTTTTTATAAATTTGCTTGCAAAATTTTAAAAAGACAATATTAAAATGAATTTTGTTTAATTAATTTTAAAATATTTCTGTATCCTGTGAGCAGTAAGTAGTTTCTCTCAGCTGACATGGGTTCAGGAAGTGTACATAGAGTGATCACCAATTTTTGATGAATGACTTATTACAGCTCCCAGTCCATATTCTGATATGTCCATTGTTAGCATGGCTTCTTTCTTGTTATCATAATGAATGTGGAGTCCTTCAGATGATAGTAAGGCTTTGGCTTGTTCAAATGCTTTTTCTTGATCACATCCCTAGTTCCATACTTCATTTTTCTTTAGCAGGTTGTATAAAGGCTGGGTAATGTGAACCTTGCCCTTTAGTCCAAGGAATGATTGGAGTTCCTTAACATTTTTCGGGCATAATGCTTCTTTTACAGCCTTCACTTTCTCAGGTGCAGGTTTTTCCCCATGCTTATTGATAAGGTGTCCAATTTAAGTTCTTTTGTATTCAAAATACATTTCTTAGTATTCAATCTGGTTCCAAATCTCTCAATAAGTTTGCAGGTTATCATTAGTTGGTGTTTCAATACTTCTTCAGAGTTTGCTATTATTAATATATCATCAAAGTATGGGATGACTCCATTCGTGCGTCTGAGTAACAAGTACATTTTGGCCTGGAATATATTTGGAGCCATTGCAATTCCAAAAGGTAGTCTATTGTAGTTGAATAAACCTCTGTAGGTTGTGATTGTGAAGATTTCGGCTGTTTCCTCAATAATGGGTACTTGGGGAAATGCACTAGTCAAATCTAGTTTGGCAAAATACATATTTTGTTCCATGGAGGCTAGGATTTCTCTTATATTCAGGACTGGCTATTGACTTTTGTTTACGTACCTATTTACAATGGTACAATAGTCACCACAAATTCTTATTTTTCTGTTTGCTCCTTCCACTATTACTATATGAGTAGCCCACTCTGCATTCTTGATTGGTTTCAGACTTATTTAATCAGTTCATGTAGTTTTTACTCAACCTTTCTTGCTGGGATAAGGTCACTTTCCGAGGTTTTCTCTGTCACATAATTCTATACCAATAGATAAGGTTTTTAGTTTTCCTGGATTCTTTTGAATAAATTGAAATAGTTATTTTTAACTTGCGATTCTATAATGATTTTCTTAATAATGTATATTCTTATGTCTAGGGATGCAAACCGTTCTCGTCATATGATTGGGTTAATTTCCCCACTTACTATGTACAGCGGTGGTATTTCTTTACTCTTCTTTGTTTTTACCTTTACTTTTGCAACTCCTAGTATTTTTAGGGGATTTTTGTTAGCATCCCAGACCTTGAGGTGAGTTTTCTCTACTTTTGGAAGGGATTTTAAATTCTTAATTAGACGTTCCCAATCTCTGTCCCACTATCAATTTCCATAGTTATTGGTTTGCCGTTATTTTTACATTTAGCATAATTTGATCCAATTCGTCTATGGTAGCATTTTTTATGTAACTACTTTCCATCACACTGCAGGTAAATTTTCTGCTTGGCTTCATATGATGGTACTCTCTTTCAGAGTTATCAGTTATTTTCCTACAGCTTTCATTTTCTTGCTTATTGCAATCATGGGCTTTGTGACTGATTTTTCTGCATTGGAAACATTTTACTCATTTGTCTGCTTTAGGTTCAACTCCTGATATATTATAAATTGTAGCTTGAAGTGGTTCTGGTCTGCTTGGTTGAGTAGGAGTTCATGTGTTACTCAAAGGTTAGGTCTTTTACTGCTAATAATATTTGCCTAAACCAATCATCTATTATAATAGTTGATCGAATAGAGCTGTCTCTAAAAATTTATCATAAAGGCATGGTTTTGCCATCTCTCTTAAGCCCATGTCATTTATTTTTTTTCATTTTTTCTTTGTCTTCTGCTTTTAAAATGTAATTGAGCAATAAATTTGGAAGGCTGGGAGTTAAAATAATCATTTAGCTTTGTTATAATCCTGTTGTATTTCTGTATCAATCTTCACACAGTTTGTTAGCTATCTTGATTACCGTTTGTCCTGTGAAGCAAAGTAAAGAAGCTACTTTTACAGTATTCTTGGTAATACTATTTAGAATAAATTAATTTTATCCTCTGAACATACAGAGGCCAATCATTCAGATTATCTACATTAAATTCGCATATACTGACTTGTGATATACCTGCCATTTTCTCTGTTCAAATCCAGTCACAACTGTACCAGTTTGCCATTCAGGCAATTACTTAAGATTTGTCTCCTATAATGACTGCGCCAATTTACTGTTAAGGCAATTACTTAAGATTTGACTCCTATGATGACTGTGCCAATTTATTGTTAAGGCAATTACTTAAGATTTGACTCCTATGATGACTGCGCCAATTTACTGTTAAGGCAATTACTTAAGATTTGACTCCTATGATGACTGCGCCAATTTACTGTTAAGGCAATTACTTAAGATTTGACTCCTATGATGACTGTGCCAATTTGTTGTATCCCATGAGCAGTGAGTAAATAATTGACAAAGGCTGAATTGAAGTGGTAAGCTAATAGTTTGATTTAAGATAAGCTAATAGTTTGATTTAAATACCGTATGAGCATATTTACAAATGTACTGTAACGATCCGGAGAAAGCGACTTAACGTATCTGCACTACGGGCGCCATCTAGCATTTGAACCTAGAAAAATTTATAAAGTAGGCAGATACGTAAGTCAAAAAAAAAAAAATTTTTTTTTTTTTTTAATTTTGATTCCGGTCGTTAGCCCATGTCACTAGCTCAGTGGAATAGCAGAGATTAAATAATATAATATCTTATCTAATTATATTTCAATATTAAAAAAAAAAAATAAAATAAGCCACTGCCAGTAATTAACATACAAACATTTATTTATGCACATATATATAAGATTTAAAATTATTTTAGTATTAGTTTTACATTTTAACATTTAACATTATTTTTAACTTTACCTTAGATTTTAATTTACATTTTAATTTCTATTATATTATAAGTTTACATTTTAATTAAGTTCACACAGATGGGATTATAAAAGCTTGTTTTAATATGTTGCTATAGATCGGTTACATAGATTACACGGTTAAAAACATTTCAAAGTAAACATAAACGATCAAAATATAAAATTATTGATTACTGACAATTGCAGAGGGAAATTTATAAGTAACCCAATAGTATTCACCATAAGATACTTGCATTGTCACCAATAACTTAAAAGACATCCGAATAAATACATTTTAGATACTCACCGTAAGGTATCATTATTTATCGAATGTCTATATATTTTGATCAAATATGAAAACCCAAAACATACTTAACCGATAACCAATCCATGCAAGCGTCTATAAACAACTTAAATTTAATGCATTTTTATTTAGGGTCAAGTATGAATAGACCACATAGATTTGCATTTGAAAATAAAATATTCTATCCCTATTTAACCTTAGGCTAAAATTCGTAGTCAAACTGGCATCAATTCATCTGATACATCGATGTATTCAATGTAATACGGAATACGGCAGCACCAAAAAGATTCAGAGAAGATATTGACTCTCCTCAGATAGGAATATTACTTCTATCTAAAGAGAAGAACAATAAAAAAAAACTCCATAGAAAGGAACTGCGCTCTGCATCTTATAATTCCTTCCATAGGCAAAACGGGAGAGTGCGGCGTATGAAGCGATTCTGCCAGTAGCGAATCTCCGACTACATCTACTAACTACATCAATGTATCCAATCCATTGACCCAATTCAACAACGAAACAAATAACCTAAGATTACCCTCCCCTAATATAACTTTACAAATCTATACAACCATTCACGCCCGACTTAAGTTTAACATTTATATAATTTACCTTAACGGAAAACAGAAATCATAATAAAACTTAAAGAACAAAAAAGTAAATAAATAAATGGAAATGATTTTAAATATATATAAAAAAAGAAATACATCAAATAACATTATTAATAAATTAAGTTGGTCAGATAGGATAATATTGCAATCATTTAACTCTGGAAAGTTTAATTTAATGTTCATTATTTATAAAGTTCTTACGGTTTAAAACAGTTCCTCTTTATCCGTTGCTTGCCATGAACGTGAATTCCCACGCCGTCCTAAGATTGATATTCTGTTGGCCGATTTATTTATCCATCCGGAGGTTTTTGTTTTAACTGGTCCTCAATGTAGAAAAACGATAGTTCATTTCTCTTTCTTTCCTAGCAAAACTGAAGGGATTGAATCGTGCGTCTGTTTCAATCCCTTCTTCACTTCCGCACTACCACATATCTCTCACATCGTAATTAATCATTCACTAACTAAATAATTTCCAAACTTGTCCTTTTATATTACTTTGAAAGATTGACTTAACATTACGTCATCGATGTGATGATCCTTTTCGTTGAGGTCCGATTTCCCAATGGATTTATTTCATTTGCTAAAAGTTTCTATTGTTTTCCTATCTGACCGATGTTTTTACATTTAAATGCCCAAGGCTGGTTTACATTTGACTAATTAAATTTATCATTTCCATTTCTGATTAATTAACCTGTTTTCCAAATCAAAGATATATTTAAAGATAAATTTAAAGATATAATTTTATCTCCAAATCTTTTTAAAATTTAGTTTTAAAATACTTTTTCTTTAATAAAGTTTTATTTTAATAATTTTTCATTATCTGTGCGATTTAATATATACGAGTTTAAGATGATATTTAATTTCAATTTTTAATTCTTAAAGAAAATTTTTAAATGCGAACTTTTTAATTTACTTTCATGTTTAATAAATAAAAAAAAAACAATGTAACGAACGTCTGTGCTCGTTACATATCAGTAAAGTTGCTTAAAAAAAAAAATGATCAAAAAAAAAAAAATTTTTACTTAGGGTTAGTAATTACGGTACACAATTGACGAAGACGTTTACAAAACATCCGGTTAATAATTTTACAAAAAGACTATATACAAAAAGAAAAATGTTTACTATTGCTTACCTAAGGACCATTTACGTTTACACCTCCTCCCCCCGAGAATTCTATTTTATTTTATACATTTTATTTTTACTCGTGGCATGACAAGCAAATTATTTAAATTATTTAGGAAGGTTGCATTGAAGTAAATATATTTTGAAAGATAATGGGTTTATGCGTGTATATTTGCAGCACAATTATAAATACCACCAACTTATTTATGACTGATTAAAATGCTTAAATAGGATTACACTGAAGTAAATTCCCAACGGTACTCTCCGTAAGGTACCACATTTACCATCATAAACTTGCGTGGCTGTGCGCTCCTATACACATTAAAGCATAATTTATATTAACAACAAAATATCAATCGCAACCTTTTGACTTTCTTTTTAACGAACTACAGTTTAAAATTATTTATACTTTCTAGTTTTTAATATATGTGCTATTTCATTCTGGCAGTGCTTTTATAAGATTTAAAGTATACGACTATATGTAAA
This sequence comes from Epiperipatus broadwayi, assembly GCA_028023455.1. Classification (NCBI taxonomy): domain Eukaryota; kingdom Metazoa; phylum Onychophora; class Udeonychophora; order Euonychophora; family Peripatidae; genus Epiperipatus; species Epiperipatus broadwayi. Next base: position 1,585,505 of record JAQFVV010012439.1, on the reverse strand, counting down.
CAGATAAAAATATTTCATTTTGATAAAATTTGCTCAGGGTATATGTGGTTTATTAAAGATCGGCCCGAGTTAGTTCGCCAGTTGTAACGATCCGGGGAATATAACTTCACGTAAACTGCACTACAGGGCGCCATCTAGGCATTTGAACCTAGAAAAATTTATAAAGTAGGCAGATACGTAAGTCAAAAAAAAAAAAATTTTTTTTTTTTTTATATTTTGCTTTAACGGTCGGGGATGATGATGACGTTTCCAGTCTTACCGCATCTGCTGACAGAGCGCCACTAGGCTACTTTGAACCTAGAAAATTTATAAAGTCGACAGATACATGCTGTTAAGATCACGGCCGTCAGCCCTAGTCACTAGCTCATAGAGTAGCAGAGATTTTAAACATTTATAAGTTTCAATAGATTTCTATTCTCAAAGTATATATATTAAATATTTATAACAATAAAATAAAATAAGCCACTGCCAGTAATTAACACACAAATAGATTTTTATTAACGCACATTTAAAATTGAAGATTAAATTTATTTTTAGATTTTAACATTAATATATTTTTTTTTAAATTTAAATTACTATTTTAACTAGATCGCATAGATGGATATTTAAATTATATTTTAATTTAGCATGTCGAGCATAGATAGTCTACATAGTTTTTTTTTTTCTCTTAAAAACTTATCAAAACATTCATTCAATCTCAGACTAAAAGTTTGTAGTCAGCCCAATGCCTGCTTCCAGATATATAGTAGCAATCAATGCAATACGAAGATGCTAGCATAAAATCACGCCACAGGAATGTGCATCTGGCAGCGTGATATTATTTGAAGAAAATGATCCGGGTCTAGATCAGGAAAGTGCCTCTGTCTGACTAAGGAATCATGTATATAAATTTTTTTTAAAGAGTGCTACGTATGGGGGAAAGCGGTCTTTCTGCCGTCTTATAAATCCCTGTCCATAGAGCTAGGAGGGGTCAATGGTGCAGGAAATACATCTGCGACCATTTTCAACGATATGACTGCCTCTTTGGGGTCATGCATTCAGTTGGGCACGTTGCCCTGTATGCTAAACACGCTTCACATTACATTAATATAAATGTCTATATATCTCTGCACTAGCACTGACACAACCACAAAACAAATAGCCCGAAATTAAAATCTGTTAAATTAAACATAAACGAATTTAAACATAGTTATTAATCTTTATCCATGCAGCTATCTACACCCAACTTTAAATTTAATACATTTTAGTTAAAACATAATACACACACAAAAAAAATGAACTGGAAATGATTGCTTAAACATCTACATAAAAAAATATCAATAATTGAATTTGCATTCTTTAAGTCAGATAAGAGTTCTTATTTTCAGTTATTAATTACTTGCAATTTTAGGAAAGTTATTAGATAGATACAATAGTTCATACTTTACGGATTTAATAGATTGAGAAGTCCATCTTTGTGATCACTTTCGTAGATTTTGTCCTTCTTTGAAATAAAACTGCGACTTGCCATGCATTTGGTCAGGAACTGTCATCCAGAGGCCTCAGCTGGTTGTCCGGAAAATTAAATTTATCGCAGACTTCCACATCGTGAAAATCTGCAATATAGCTAGTTATAACGATCTATTCATAGTCAGCTCTAAGATAACAATTATCATAATCATTTGGCTTTTATATTTTTCTTAGCCTCTTATCATTTGATCTTAGGATTCAATCGGCAATACGTCACTAATCCTCTGGTGTTTCAGTTACGGTCCGTGCTGAATTTCTGGTGTTTGCATTGATCATTTAATTTCTTTGTACTCTCTTATCTGACCCTTTAATTTATTTTAAATGCCTCAAGGGCTAGCTTGTTTTCGAACAATCATTTAATTAATAAAACAATCATTTCCATTTTCTAAGTTTATAAAAATCAACATTATTTCTATTTCCAAAAATATCAAATCTTTATATCTTTTACTTTTTTACAAAAAAAATTACTTTCAAATAAAACTATTTTTTAAAATAGTTTTTAAAGTTGTCCATCATGCGATCTATATATACATTAAACAGTTTTTAAATTTCAGTTTTTAAGTTAAGTTTTCTTTCTTTTTAATAAATCAATTTTTATTTGTGATCTTTCATTTTAATTGTAAAATAATGTGACGGCATATTATATTCCGTTACATATCAGTAAACTTCCTCAAAAAAACAAAACATTAAAAAAAAAAAAGAATTTACTTAGTGTTAGTAATGACGTTACACAAATTGATTATACTAATTTTTTTTTTAAAAGACAAAACTTTGGTTATTAATGAAAAGACATAACTTTGGTTAGTAATTACAAGAAAAAATGCTGACTATTCTTTCCTTTTCACCCCAGCTGAGATTACACCTCCTCCCTCAATAGTTCCCTTTCCCGTACATTTCATTATTAACTTAGGCAAGTCAAAGATGTTACGTGATTTTAGACTTTTTTTTTTTTTTTAAAATTAAATTATGATTTATAAATTATTACGTTTTATTCCTCGCATTTATTTCTACATATGCGCAATTTTCTTACTGGCAGTACTTTTTACACAAAATTCAAGTTTATAACTATAATACAAAAAATATATTCTGAGTTCAGAAAAAAATATTACTGGCTTAATTTTCAAGGTACTCGTGGTTTATTAAACGTCAGGCCCCATGTTGGGCGCCACTTTAACGGTCGGGGATGATGATGACGTTTCCAGCCTTACCACATCTTCCGACAGAGCGCCACTAGGCTACTTTGAACCTAGAAAATTTATAAAGTCAACAGATACATGCTGTTAAGATCACGGCATCAGCCCTAGTCACTAGTTCATAGAGTAGCAGAGATTTTAAACATTTATAAGTTTCAATAGATTTCTATTCTCAAAGTATATATATTAAATATTTATAACAATAAAATAAAATAAGCCACTGCCAGTAATTAACACACAAATAGATTTTTATTAACGCACATTTAAAATTGAAGATTAAATTTATTTTTAGATCTTAACATTAATATTTTTTTTTAAAATTTAAATTACTATTTTAACTAGATCGCATAGATGGATATTTAAATTATATTTTACTTTAGCATGTCGAGCATAGATAGTCTACATAGTTTTTTTTTCTCTTAAAAACTTATCAAAACATTCATTCAATCTCAGACTAAAAGTTTGTAGTCAACCCAATGCCTGCTTCCAGATATATAGTAGCAATCAATGCAATACGAAGATGCTAGCATAAAATCATGCCACAGGAATGTGCATCTGGCAGCGTGATATTATTTGAAGGAAATGATGCAGGTCTAGATCAGGAAAGTGCCTCTGTCTGACTAAGGAATCATGTGTATAAATTTTTTTTAAAGAGTGCTACATATGGGGGAAAGCGGTCTTTCTGCCGTCTTATAAATCCCTGTCCATAGAGCTAGGAGGGGTCAATGGTGCAGGAAATACATCTGTAACCATTTTCAACGATATGACTGCCTCTTTGGGGTCATGCATTCAGTTGAGCACGTTGCCCTGTATGCTAAACATGCATCACATTACATTACTATAAACATCTATATATCTCTCCACTAGCACTGACACAACCACAAAACAAATAGCCCGAAATCAAAATCTGTTAAATTAAACATAAACGAATTTAAACATAGTTATTAATCTTTATCCATGCAGCTATCTACACCCAACTTTAAATTTAATACATTTTAGTTAAAACATAATACACACACAAAAAAAATGAACTGGAAATGATTGCTTAAACATCTACATAAAAATATCAATAATTGAATTTGCATTCTTTAAGTCAGATAAGAGTTCTTATTTTCAGTTATTAATTACTTGCAATTTTAGGAAAGTTATTAGATAGATACAATAGTTCATACTTTACGGATTTAATAGATTGAGAAGTCCATCTTCGTGATCACTTTCATAGATTTTGTCCTTCTTTGAAATAAAACTGCGACTTGCCATGCATTTGGTCAGGAACTGTCATCCAGAGGCCTCAGCTGGTTGTCTGGAAAATTAAATTTATTGCAGACTTCCACATTGTGAAAATCTGCAATATAGCTAGTTATAACGATCTATTCATAGTCAGCTCTAAGATAACAATTATCATAATCATTTGGCTTTTATATTTTTCTTAGCCTCTTATCATTTGATCTTAGGATTCAATCGGCAATACGTCACTAATCCTCTGGTGTTTCAGTTACGGTCCGTGCTGAATTTCTGGTGTTTGCATTGGTCATTTAATTTCTTTGTACTCTCTTATCTGACCCTTTAATTTATTTTAAATGCCTCAAGGGCTAGCTTGTTTTCGAACAATCATTTAATTAATAAAACAATCATTTCCATTTTCTAAGATTATAGAAATCAACATTATTTCTATTTCCAAAAATATCAAATCTTTATATCTTTTACTTTTTTACAAAAAAAATTACTTTCAAATAAAACTATTTTTTAAAATAGTTTTTAAAGTTGTCCATCATGCGATCTATATATACGTTAAACAGTTTTTAAATTTCAGTTTTTAAGTTAAGTTTTCTTTCTTTTTAATAAATCAATTTTTATTTGTGATCTTTCATTTTAATTGTAAAATAATGTGACGGCATATTATATTCCGTTACATATCAGTAAACTTCCTCAAAAAAACAAAACATTAAAAAAAAAAAAGAATTTACTTAGTGTTAGTAATGACGTTACACAAATTGATTATACTAATTTTTTTTTAAAAGACAAAACTTTGGTTATTAATGAAAAGACATAACTTTGGTTAGTAATTACAAGAAAAAATGCTGACTATTCTTTCCTTTTCACCCCAGCTGAGATTACACCTCCTCCCTCAATAGTTCCCTTTCCCCTACATTTCATTATTAACTTAGGCAAGTCAAAGATGTTACGTGATTTTAGACTTTTTTTTTTTTTAAATTAAATTATGATTTATAAATTATTACGTTTTATTCCTCGCATTTATTTCTACATATGCGCAATTTTCTTACTGGCAGTACTTTTTACACAAAATTCAAGTTTATAACTATATAATACAAAAAATATATTCTGATTTCAGAAAAAAATATTACTGGCTTAATTTTCAAGGTACTCGTGGTTTATTAAACGTCAGGCCCCATGTTGGGCACCACTTTAACGGTCGGGGATGATGATGACGTTTCCAGTCTTACCGCATCTGCCGACAGAGCGCCACTAGGCTACTTTGAACCTAGAAAATTTATAAAGTCGACAGATACATGCTGTTAAGATCACGGCGTCAGCCCTAGTCACTAGTTCATAGAGTAGCAGAGATTTTAGACATTTATAAGTTTCAATAGATTTCTATTCTCAAAGTATATATATTAAATATTTATAACAATAAAATAAAATAAGCCACTGCCAGTAATTTACACACAAATAGATTTTTATTAACGCACATTTAAAATTGAAGATTAAATTTATTTTTAGATCTTAACATTAATATTTTTTTTTTAAATTTAAATTACTATTTTAACTAGATCGCATAGATGGATATTTAAATTATATTTTACTTTAGCATGTCGAGCATAGATAGTCTACAGACGTGACGCTCTTCCGATCTCTTAAAAACTTATCAAAACATTCATTCAATCTCAGACTAAAAGTTTGTAGTCAACCCAATGCCTGCTTCCAGATATATAGTAGCAATCAATGCAATACGAAGATGCTAGCATAAAATCACGCCACAGGAATGTGCATCTGGCAGCGTGATATTATTTGAAGGAAATGATGCAGGTCTAGATCAGGAAAGTGCCTCTATCTGACTAAGGAATCATGTGTATAAATTTTTTTTAAAGAGTGCTACATATGGGGGAAAGCGGTCTTTCTGCCGTCTTATAAATCCCTGTCCATAGAGCTAGGAGGGGTCAATGGTGCAGGAAATACATCTGCAACCATTTTCAACGATATGACTGCCTCTTTGGGGTCATGCATTCAGTTGGGCACGTTGCCCTGTATGCTAAACACGCATCACATTACATTACTATAAACATCTATATATCTCTCCACTAGCACTGACACAACCACAAAACAAATAGCCCGAAATCAAAATCTGTTAAATTAAACATAAACGAATTTAAACATAGTTATTAATCTTTATCCATGCAGCTATCTACACCCAACTTTAAATTTAATACATTTTAGTTAAAACATAATACACACACAAAAAAAATGAACTGGAAATGATTGCTTAAACATCTACATAAAAAATATCAATAATTGAATTTGCATTCTTTAAGTCAGATAAGAGTTCTTATTTTCAGTTATTAATTACTTGCAATTTTAGGAAAGTTATTAGATAGATACAATAGTTCATACTTTACGGATTTAATAGATTGAGAAGTCCATCTTCGTGATCACTTTCATAGATTTTGTCCTTCTTTGAAATAAAACTGCGACTTGCCATGCATTTGGTCAGGAACTGTCATCCAGAGGCCTCAGCTGGTTGTCCGGAAAATTAAATTTATTGCAGACTTCCACATCGTGAAAATCTGCAATATAGCTAGTTATAACGATCTATTCATAGTCAGCTCTAAGATAACAATTATAATAATCATTTGGCTTTTATATTTTTCTTAGCCTCTTATCATTTGATCTTAGGATTCAATCGGCAATACGTCACTAATCCTCTGGTGTTTTAGTTACGGTCCGTGCTGAATTTCTGGTGTTTGCATTGATCATTTAATTTCTTTGTACTCTCTTATCTGACCCTTTAATTTATTTTAAATGCCTCAAGGGCTAGCTTGTTTTCGAACAATCATTTAATTAATAAAACAATCATTTCCATTTTCTAAGATTATAGAAATCAACATTATTTCTATTTCCAAAAATATCAAATCTTTATATCTTTTACTTTTTTACAAAAAAAATTACTTTCAAATAAAACTATTTTTTAAAATAGTTTTTAAAGTTGTCCATCATGCGATCTATATATACGTTAAACAGTTTTTAAATTTCAGTTTTTAAGTTAAGTTTTCTTTCTTTTTAATAAATCAATTTTTATTTGTGATCTTTCATTTTAATTGTAAAATAATGTGACGGCATATTATATTCCGTTACATATCAGTAAACTTCCTCAAAAAAACAAAACATTAAAAAAAAAAAGAATTTACTTAGTGTTAGTAATGACGTTACACAAATTGATTATACTAATTTTTTTTTTAAAAGACAAAACTTTGGTTATTAATGAAAAGACATAACTTTGGTTAGTAATTACAAGAAAAAATGCTGACTATTCTTTCCTTTTCACCCCAGCTGAGATTACACCTCCTCCCTCAATAGTTCCCTTTCCCGTACATTTCATTATTAACTTAGGCAAGTCAAAGATGTTACGTGATTTTAGACTTTTTTTTTTTTTTAAAATTAAATTATGATTTATAAATTATTACGTTTTATTCCTCGCATTTATTTCTACATATGCGCAATTTTCTTACTGGCAGTACTTTTTACACAAAATTCAAGTTTATAACTATAATACAAAAAATATATTCTGATTTCAGAAAAAAATATTACTGGCTTAATTTTCAAGGTACTCGTGGTTTATTAAACGTCAGGCCCCATGTTGGGCGCCACTTTAACGGTCGGGGATGATGATGACGTTTCCAGTCTTACCGCATCTGCCGACAGAGCGCCACTAGGCTACTTTGAACCTAGAAAATTTATAAAGTCAACAGATACATGCTGTTAAGATCACGGCATCAGCCCTAGTCACTAGTTCATAGAGTCGCAGAGATTTTAAACATTTATAAGTTTCAATAGATTTCTATTCTCAAAGTATATATATTAAATATTTATAACAATAAAATAAAATAAGCCACTGCCAGTAATTAACACACAAATAGATTTTTATTAACGCACATTTAAAATTGAAGATTAAATTTATTTTTAGATCTTAACATTAATATTTTTTTTTAAAATTTAAATTACTATTTTAACTAGATCGCATAGATGGATATTTAAATTATATTTTACTTTAGCATGTCGAGCATAGATAGTCTACATAGTTTTTTTTTCTCTTAAAAACTTATCAAAACATTCATTCAATCTCAGACTAAAAGTTTGTAGTCAATCCAATGCCTGCTTCCAGATATATAGTAGCAATCAATGCAATACGAAGATGCTAGCATAAAATCATGCCACAGGAATGTGCATCTGGCAGCGTGATATTATTTGAAGGAAATGATGCAGGTCTAGATCAGGAAAGTGCCTCTGTCTGACTAAGGAATCATGTGTATAAATTTTTTTTAAAGAGTGCTACATATGGGGGAAAGCGGTCTTTCTGCCGTCTTATAAATCCCTGTCCATAGAGCTAGGAGGGGTCAATGGTGCAGGAAATACATCTGTAACCATTTTCAACGATATGACTGCCTCTTTGGGGTCATGCATTCAGTTGAGCACGTTGCCCTGTATGCTAAACATGCATCACATTACATTACTATAAACATCTATATATCTCTCCACTAGCACTGACACAACCACAAAACAAATAGCCCGAAATCAAAATCTGTTAAATTAAACATAAACGAATTTAAACATAGTTATTAATCTTTATCCATGCAGCTATCTACACCCAACTTTAAATTTAATACATTTTAGTTAAAACATAATACACACACAAAAAAAATGAACTGGAAATGATTGCTTAAACATCTACATAAAAATATCAATAATTGAATTTGCATTCTTTAAGTCAGATAAGAGTTCTTATTTTCAGTTATTAATTACTTGCAATTTTAGGAAAGTTATTAGATAGATACAATAGTTCATACTTTACGGATTTAATAGATTGAGAAGTCCATCTTCGTGATCACTTTCATAGATTTTGTCCTTCTTTGAAATGAAACTGCGACTTGCCATGCATTTGGTCAGGAACTGTCATCCAGAGGCCTCAGCTGGTTGTCTGGAAAATTAAATTTATTGCAGACTTCCACATTGTGAAAATCTGCAATATAGCTAGTTATAACGATCTATTCATAGTCAGCTCTAAGATAACAATTATCATAATCATTTGGCTTTTATATTTTTCTTAGCCTCTTATCATTTGATCTTAGGATTCAATCGGCAATACGTCACTAATCCTCTGGTATTTCAGTTACGGTCCGTGCTGAATTTCTGGTGTTTGCATTGGTCATTTAATTTCTTTGTACTCTCTTATCTGACCCTTTAATTTATTTTAAATGCCTCAAGGGCTAGCTTGTTTTCGAACAATCATTTAATTAATAAAACAATCATTTCCATTTTCTAAGTTTATAAAAATCAACATTATTTCTATTTCCAAAAATATCAAATCTTTATATCTTTTACTTTTTTACAAAAAAAATTACTTTCAAACAAAACTATTTTTTAAAATAGTTTTTAAAGTTGTCCATCATGCGATCTATATATACATTAAACAGTTTTTAAATTTCAGTTTTTAAGTTAAGTTTTCTTTCTTTTTAATAAATCAATTTTTATTTGTGATCTTTCATTTTAATTGTAAAATAATGTGACGGCATATTATATTCCGTTACATATCAGTAAACTTCCTCAAAAAAACAAAACATTAAAAAAAAAAAAGAATTTACTTAGTGTTAGTAATGACGTTACACAAATTGATTATACTAATTTTTTTTTTAAAAGACAAAACTTTGGTTATTAATGAAAAGACATAACTTTGGTTAGTAATTACAAGAAAAAATGCTGACTATTCTTTCCTTTTCACCCCAGCTGAGATTACACATCCTCCCTCAATAGTTCCCTTTCCCCTACATTTCATTATTAACTTAGGCAAGTCAAAGATGTTACGTGATTTTAGACTTTTTTTTTTTTTTTAAATTAAATTATGATTTATAAATTATTACGTTTTATTCCTCGCATTTATTTCTACATATGCGCAATTTTCTTACTGGCAGTACTTTTTACACAAAATTCAAGTTTATAACTATATAATACAAAAAATATATTCTGATTTCAGAAAAAAATATTACTGGCTTAATTTTCAAGGTACTCGTGGTTTATTAAACGTCAGGCCCCATGTTGGGCGCCACCCGGAAAAAAAAATTTAACGGTCGGGGATGATGATGACGTTTCCAGTCTTACCGCATCTGCCGACAGAGCGCCACTAGGCTACTTTGAACCTAGAAAATTTATAAAGTCGACAGATACATGCTGTTAAGATCACGGCCGTCAGCCCTAGTCACTAGCTCATAGAGTAGCAGAGATTTTAAACATTTATAAGTTTCAATAGATTTCTATTCTCAAAGTATATATATTAAACATTTATAACAATAAAATAAAATAAGCCACTGCCAGTAATTTAACACACAAATAGATTTTTATTAACGCACATTTAAAATTGAAGATTAAATTTATTTTTAGATCTTAACATTAATATTTTTTTTTTAAATTTAAATTACTATTTTAACTAGATCGCATAGATGGATATTTAAATTATATTTTACTTTAGCATGTCGAGCATAGATAGTCTACATAGTTTTTTTTTCTCTTAAAAACTTATCAAAACATTCATTCAATCTCAGACTAAAAGTTTGTAGTCAACCCAATGCCTGCTTCCAGATATATAGTAGCAATCAATGCAATACGAAGATGCTAGCATAAAATCACGCCACAGGAATGTGCATCTGGCAGCGTGATATTATTTGAAGGAATCGGATCCAGCGTCGTGATCAGGAAAGTGCCTCTGTCTGACTAAGGAATCATGTATATAAATTTTTTTTAAAGAGTGCTACATATGGGGGAAAGCGGTCTTTCTGCCGTCTTATAAATCCCTGTCCATAGAGCTAGGAGGGGTCAATGGTGCAGGAAATACATCTGCAACCATTTTCAACGATATGACTGCCTCTTTGGGGTCATGCATTCAGTTGGGCACGTTGCCCTGTATGCTAAACACGCATCACATTACATTACTATAAACATCTATATATCTCTCCACTAGCACTGACACAACCACAAAACAAATAGCCCGAAATCAAAATCTGTTAAATTAAACATAAACGAATTTAAACATAGTTATTAATCTTTATCCATGCAGCTATCTACACCCAACTTTAAATTTAATACATTTTAGTTAAAACATAATACACACACAAAAAAAATGAACTGGAAATGATTGCTTAAACATCTACATAAAAAATATCAATAATTGAATTTGCATTCTTTAAGTCAGATAAGAGTTCTTATTTTCAGTTATTAATTACTTGCAATTTTAGGAAAGTTATTAGATAGATACAATAGTTCATACTTTACGGATTTAATAGATTGAGAAGTCCATCTTCGTGATCACTTTCATAGATTTTGTCCTTCTTTGAAATAAAACTGCGACTTGCCATGCATTTGGTCAGGAACTGTCATCCAGAGGCCTCAGCTGGTTGTCCGGAAAATTAAATTTATTGCAGACTTCCACATTGTGAAAATCTGCAATATAGCTAGTTATAACGATCTATTCATAGTCAGCTCTAAGATAACAATTATAATAATCATTTGGCTTTTATATTTTTCTTAGCCTCTTATCATTTGATCTTAGGATTCAATCGGCAATACGTCACTAATCCTCTGGTGTTTCAGTTACGGTCCGTGCTGAATTTCTGGTGTTTGCATTGATCATTTAATTTCTTTGTACTCTCTTATCTGACCCTTTAATTTATTTTAAATGCCTCAAGGGCTAGCTTGTTTTCGAACAATCATTTAATTAATAAAACAATCATTTCCATTTTCTAAGATTATAGAAATCAACATTATTTCTATTTCCAAAAATATCAAATCTTTATATCTTTTACTTTTTTACAAAAAAAATTACTTTCAAATAAAACTATTTTTTAAAATAGTTTTTAAAGTTGTCCATCATGCGATCTATATATACATTAAACAGTTTTTAAATTTCAGTTTTTAAGTTAAGTTTTCTTTCTTTTTAATAAATCAATTTTTATTTGTGATCTTTCATTTTAATTGTAAAATAATGTGACGGCATATTATATTCCGTTACATATCAGTAAACTTCCTCAAAAAAACAAAACATTAAAAAAAAAAAGAATTTACTTAGTGTTAGTAATGACGTTACACAAATTGATTATACTAATTTTTTTTTTAAAAGACAAAACTTTGGTTATTAATGAAAAGACATAACTTTGGTTAGTAATTACAAGAAAAAATGCTGACTATTCTTTCCTTTTCACCCCAGCTGAGATTACACCTCCTCCCTCAATAGTTCCCTTTCCCCTACATTTCATTATTAACTTAGGCAAGTCAAAGATGTTACGTGATTTTAGACTTTTTTTTTTTTTTAAAATTAAATTATGATTTATAAATTATTACGTTTTATTCCTCGCATTTATTTCTACATATGCGCAATTTTCTTACTGGCAGTACTTTTTACACAAAATTCAAGTTTATAACTATATAATAAAAAATATATTCTGATTTCAGAAAAAAATATTACTGGCTTAATTTTCAAGGTACTCGTGGTTTATTAAACGTCAGGCCCCATGTTGGGCGCCACTTTAACGGTCGGGGATGATGATGACGTTTCCAGTCTTACCGCATCTGCTGACAGAGCGCCACTAGGCTACTTTGAACCTAGAAAATTTATAAAGTCGACAGATACGTGCTGTTAAGATCACGGCATCAGCCCTAGTCACTAGTTCATAGAGTAGCAGAGATTTTAAACATTTATAAGTTTCAATAGATTTCTATTCTCAAAGTATATATATTAAATATTTATAACAATAAAATAAAATAAGCCACTGCCAGTAATTAACACACAAATAGATTTTTATTAACGCACATTTAAAATTGAAGATTAAATTTATTTTTAGATCTTAACATTAATATTTTTTTTTTAAAATTTAAATTACTATTTTAACTAGATCGCATAGATGGATATTTAAATTATATTTTACTTTAGCATGTCGAGCATAGATAGTCTACATAGTTTTTTTTTTCTCTTAAAAACTTATCAAAACATTCATTCAATCTCAGACTAAAAGTTTGTAGTCAACCCAATGCCTGCTTCCAGATATATAGTAGCAATCAATGCAATACGAAGATGCTAGCATAAAATCACGCCACAGGAATGTGCATCTGGCAGCGTGATATTATTTGAAGGAAATGATCCAGGTCTAGATCAGGAAAGTGCCTCTGTCTGACTAAGGAATCATGTATATAAATTTTTTTTAAAGAGTGCTACGTATGGGGGAAAGCGGTCTTTCTGCCGTCTTATAAATCCCTGTCCATAGAGCTAGGAGGGGTCACTGGTGCAGGAAATACATCTGCAACCATTTTCAACGATATGACTGCCTCTTTGGGGTCATGCATTCAGTTGGGCACGTTGCCCTGTATGCTAAACACGCTTCACATTACATTAATATAAACATCTATATATCTCTCCACTAGCACTGACACAACCACAAAACAAATAGCCCGAAATCAAAATCTGTTAAATTAAACATAAACGAATTTAAACATAGTTATTAATCTTTATCCATGCAACTATCTACACCCAACTTTAAATTTAATACATTTTAGTTAAAACATAATACACACACAAAAAAAATGAACTGGAAATGATTGCTTAAACATCTACATAAAAAATATCAATAATTGAATTTGCATTCTTTAAGTCAGATAAGAGTTCTTATTTTCAGTTATTAATTACTTGCAATTTTAGGAAAGTTATTAGATAGATACAATAGTTCATACTTTACGGATTTAATAGATTGAGAAGTCCATCTTCGTGATCACTTTCATAGATTTTGTCCTTCTTTGAAATAAAACTGCGACTTGCCATGCATTTGGTCAGGAACTGTCATCCAGAGGCCTCAGCTGGTTGTCTGGAAAATTAAATTTATTGCAGACTTCCACATTGTGAAAATCTGCAATATAGCTAGTTATAACGATCTATTCATAGTCAGCTCTAAGATAACAATTATCATAATCATTTGGCTTTTATATTTTTCTTAGCCTCTTATCATTTGATCTTAGGATTCAATCGGCAATACGTCACTAATCCTCTGGTGTTTCAGTTACGGTCCATGCTGAATTTCTGGTGTTTGCATTGGTCATTTAATTTCTTTGTACTCTCTTATCTGACTCTTTAATTTATTTTAAATGCCTCAAGGGCTAGCTTGTTTTCGAACAATCATTTAATTAATAAAACAATCATTTCCATTTTCTAAGTTTATAAAAATCAACATTATTTCTATTTCCAAAAATATCAAATCTTTATATCTTTTACTTTTTTACAAAAAAAATTACTTTCAAATAAAACTATTTTTTAAAATAGTTTTTAAAGTTGTCCATCATGCGATCTATATATACGTTAAACAGTTTTTAAATTTCAGTTTTTAAGTTAAGTTTTCTTTCTTTTTAATAAATCAATTTTTATTTGTGATCTTTCATTTTAATTGTAAAATAATGTGACGTTGGGTGCCAGTTGTAACGATCTGGAGAAAGCGACTTAACATATCTGCACTACGGGCGCCATCTAGCATTTGAACCTAGAAAAATTTATAAAGTAGGCAGATACGTCAGTCAAAAAAAAAAATTTTTTTTTTTTTTAAATTTTGATTCCGGTCATTAGCCCATGTCACTAGTTCAGTGGAATAGCAGAGATTAAATAATATAATATCTTATCTAATTATATTTCAATATTAAAAAAAAAAAAAATAAGCCACCGCCAGTAATTAACATACAAACATTTATTTATGCACATATATATAAGATTTAAAATTATTTTAGTATTAGTTTTACATTTTAACAATTAACATTATTTTTAACTTTACCTTAGAATTTAATTTACATTTTAATTTCTATTATATTATAAGTTTACATTTTAATTAAGTTCGCACAGATGGGATTATAAAGCTTGTTTTAATATGTTGCTATAGATCGGTTACATAGATTACACGGTTAAAAACATTCCAAAGTAAACATAAACGATCAAAATATAAAATCATTGATACTGGCAATTGCAGAGGGAAATTTATACGTAACCCAGTAGTATTCACCATAAGATACTTGCATTGTCACCAATGACTTAAAAGACATCCGAATAAATACATTTTAGATACTCACCGTAAGGTATCATTATTTATCGAATGTCTATATATTTTGATCAAATATGAAAACCCAAAACATACTTAACCGATAACCAATCCATGCAAGCGTCTATAAACAACTTAAATTTAATGTATTTTTATAGACCACATAGATTTGCATTTGAAAATAAAATATTCTATCCCTATTTAACCCTAGGCTAAAATTCGTAGTCAAACTGGCATCAATTCATCTGATACATCGATGTATTCAATGTAATACGGAATACGGCAGCACCAAAAAGATTCAGAGAAGATATTGACTCTCCTCAGATAGGAATATTACTTCTATCTAAAGAGAAGAACAAAAAAAAAAAAAACTCCATAGAAAGGAACTGCGCTCTGTCTTATAATTCCTTCCATAGGCAAAACGGGAGAGTGTGGCGTATGAAGCGATTCTGCCAGTAGCGAATCTCCGACTACATCTACTAACTACATCAATGTATCCAATCCATTGACCCAATTCAACAACGAAACAAATAACCTAAGATTACCCTCCCCTAATATAACTTTACAAATCTATACAACCATTCACGCCCGACTTAAGTTTAACATTTATATAATTTACCTTAACGGAAAACAGAAATCATAATAAAACTTAAAGAACAAAAAAGTAAATAACTAAATGGAAATGATTTTAAATATATGTAAAAAAAGAAATACATCAAATAACATTATTAATAAATTAAGTTGGTCAGATAGGAAAATATTGCAATCATTTAACTCTGGAAAGTTTAATTTAATGTTCATTATTTATAAAGTTCTTACGGTTTAAAACAGTTCCTCTTTATCCGTTGCTTGCCATGAACGTGAATTCCCACGCCGTCCTAAGATTGATATTCTGTTGGCCGATTTATTTATCCATCCGGAGGTTTTTGTTTTAACTGGTCCTCAATGTAGAAAAATGATAGTTCATTTCTTTTTCTTTCCTAGCAAAACTGAAGGGATTGAATCGTGCGTCTGTTTCAATCCCTTCTTCACTTCCGCACTACCACATATCTCTCACATCGTAATTAATCATTCACTAACTAATAATTTCCAAACTTGTCCTTTTATATTACTTTGAAAGATTGACTTAACATTACATCATCGATGCGATGATCCTTTTCATTGAGGTCCGATTTCCCAATGGATTTATTTCATTTGCTAAAAGTTTCTATTGTTTTCCTATCTGACCGATGTTTTTACATTTAAATGCCCAAGGCTGGTTTACATTTGACTAATTAAATTTATCATTTCCATTTCTGATTAATTAACCTGTTTTTCAAATCAAAGATATATTTAAAGATAAATTTAAAGATATAATTTTATCTCCAAATCTTTTTAAAATTTAGTTTTAAAATACTTTTTCTTTAATAAAGTTTTATTTTAATAATTTTTCATTATCTGTGCGATTTAATATATACGAGTTTAAGATATTTAATTTCAATTTTTAATTCTTAAAGAAAATTTTTAAATGCGAACTTTTTAATTTACTTTCATGTTTAATAAATAAAAAAAAACCCAATGTAACGAACGTCTGTGCTCGTTACAGTACATACCCTATTTAAGGTGCATTCAGATAATAAAAGGTGATGGTGACCTGCACATATTAAACCCTAGTCCTGCTTTTAGTCTTACAGAGGCAGGATTCTCTGAATTACGTTAATACTAGAACATATAGTCCAGGTTCTGAAGATTTATATAACCCTCAAGACTTTCTGGAGTCTTTACAAACTTTACCAAATATGGCATTTTTTTTTACATACTTTATCATATATGACCTTTTTTACATTCACATGATATTTTTTACACATGTCACCATATATGCCATATTTTACAGTTCTCTGACTTTATAAGGCTAGGCATGCAACTCCATGACCTAACAACATTGCTACACATTTATTGTTATACAATTATTTATATAATCATTATAAATATATATATAATTATTTCACACAATCATTATACATAATTACTGTACAAAGTTATTATTTTTATTCTACACAATTTTTATACATTTATTGTTGCACACACACACACACATATTCCTTGCTGACTTTTAATACTGCAAATATATATATATCTGTAATACAGTGTTTATTACTATTTCTAATTATACTTACTTTACAATAAAATTAAAATCTAGCTTCTCTCATCTCTCAATATTGACAGCAAATGACTACTGTAATTCTAAATCACTATCTGCATTTATTTTTATTAGCTTGAGAATCCATGATGATATTGCGAATATTTAACATGAATTCTATTGTTATTCAAGTACGAAAATATGAAAAATAAAATGTGGTGCTCACATCAATAAAGTTCTTAATTTATAAGTAGTTATTAAACTGATTTTTTATTATTTTTTTCTCAAGTGTGTATATATTGATTTATTTATTATGCGCTTATTTTTTTAATGTGTATATATTGAAAATTGAATTAAAAATGTTGCTTAAGTAAATCCCAATTCATGTTAAAATCTGGTGGTCACGAAAGTTCACAAGCTTCCACATAATTTTATTTTAACATTAGAAATTGCTGAATTTTTAGTAGCTGGGTTAATGTATTTTACTTGAATAGATATATTTTATTTAATTGATATAAATTCTTATTATTCTATTTTTAAAATGAGTAAAAAAAAAAAATTTTTATTATATATGTAACTATCATAACTAATTATATGAATTAGTCTTTAAACTATTTATATTTGTCTGCATAAATTTATTAATTTTTAAAATAAATCTTAACAATTATAAGCAGTGATAATTAGTTTATATATTGTTTTAGATAATCTTATATATAATAGTGCTATAAAGTATAATTGAATATTTTTATAAGATGATTAATGATTACATAGATGAATATGACAACCAGAAAACTTAATGTTGAAACATGGATCATATATGAAGAGATGGAAAAAATATTTATTATCATTATAAATATATTTTTGTATTAATTTTCAAATATTTTTATCCTTATTATTATTATAAATTTATTTTTATAATAAAGAGTGGAATGCTGTGTAGATCAAAGATACACTAAAAAAAATTATAAGAGATTATGGTTTAGGATTAAGAAATAATTAAAATGAAAAGCTGATAAGTTTCTGTAATGAGAATATTATCATAATAATGAATATATCTTAAAATTCACAAGAGTAGGATTAATACATCTAAGGTTCAGATTACAGAGATTCATCAACTTACTAAATTCAATTTAGATAAAGTTCAATTTATATTAATAATTTTTGCCATGTATGAAGTACAAAAATTTAAAAATTGTGATGTCAGAGACAACATATTTTTAATTTTTCATATCTCTCATGCTTTGTGATATCTTTTAAGATTTATTATAGTGCTTATTTTTATTTGTTAAAAAATATTTTCATATTCTGCACTATGCCAAATGATAAACATGCATCTGAAAAGAAAATTTCCTTATGCCGAATTCCACTTATGTAAAAAGTCATGGAACAAATCTTTTATGGAAGTAGAAACTACCTGTATTATTAATTCAGAGTAAGTCTAGAAATAACATTAAGAATGAATGTGTACATTTCAAGTTATCATAGATTCATAGCATGATCTTGACAGAAAAGAAGCTAAAAATTTTAAGATTAAAAGAAGTTCTAAAATAAGAAAAGATATAAAATTGGATGAAAAAAAATATCTAAACAATAAAAAAATAGATGCAAATTGAATAAAAGTTTAGAAATATTTAATGAAAATCTAAAAGAAGCTGCAGTGAAAATATAAAATAGACAAATGAAAAAACTATTTTAATAATTTTAAATGTAAAACTATTAAAAATTCTTGGGCATGAAATAAAATTTAAAAAATCTTTTAGTGGTTATAATATAAATAATACTCCATATACTCATTTTCTTTACAATTTTTTTCCCATTCATATACACCTGGGTCTCTTTTTACGCAGACTTATTTAACACGATTTTGAAGTTACGCGATTCATGTTTCACTGGAAGTCGAACTTCGATAATGCACTATTACTTTAAATAATAAATTTCGCGCCCTTACGTTATATTGAAAGTAATAGCACATTATTGGAATTCGACTTTCATCTTAGTAATTTCAATATTTTCAGTGCTTTATAATAGTAAGATTTTATGCAATAATGAAATTAAAATCATGATTTCCACATTTTATGTATACACACATATTAAATTTTACAAGATTACAATGTAAATTTGTTCAAACATTGTGCGTGTTAATTTTGCATTTTAAATCATATTCTGTTTTTGCTTTTTAAAAAAGAATGTAATCAATTATTAATCATTTAGTGTCCACAAGTTTATTTTTAAAAGGTCAGTAATAGCAGTGGGCACAATTAAATTTGACAATTAAAAATTAAAATCTGATTTTTAATTGTAATTAACAATTTAAAAATTACTTACGATGACTTGAAATTAATGTGATGTAAAATTTGATTTTTAAACGGAATTGAAAATTAAAGACAAAAATAAGAATTTAATTTTTAGTTATTAGTTTCATAAACAATTAATAAAATCATTGTCTCAAAGATTAATTACTAATTATGTTGTCACCAGAAAACCATTGACACAACATGAGTGTGAAGTTGGTGCTAGTTGTTTGCAAACGAACGTGTTTTTCGGCAAATAGCTATAATAATTAAAACGTGTATAAAAAAATGTAAATTACTGTACTGAAAATTATGCATAAAAATATATTATTTTGAAGAAAATTAAATATTACAGTTAAAAAAAGTTTGTCTTGTATCAATTTTTTTCAAATTTGAAATTTTTTATTAGTCATATTTTATTTCCTTATTTTTTTTTTTGCACGAATTTTAAAGTAATTTTATGTTGGTGCTTTGCTTTTACGCGAATTTTGAAAAATCACAGACAGCATCCCCCCTTTTTCAATGTAAGTTAGGTCTATTTTTGCACGATTTCGTTTGCGCGTGTTTTCTGAGGAACCTATCTATCGCGTAAAACGAGATGCAGCTGCATATATAACATTACACATCTTTACCTACATTTCAACCATATCCTATAGTCATTTTCAAGATTGTTTTTTTTCCTCAATTACTTTTTATATATTAGAATTAATAGACAATTTTGAAAGAAAAAAAAAGAGATTTATTTATTCATATATTAAAGTATTAATAATAAATAGCAGTGATAAAGAGATTTAATAGTCAAATATGTCTATCAAAATTTTGTAAATTTAAATTGTATTTATTAAATCAAATGGAAATTTTTTCTCTAAGTTTACTAGATAATTCTTTATAATTTTTTAAAATCAATAATTCAATTTTAATTTTTTTTTACAGTTTGCTTGCAAGGTTGTGGCGATATTTCTTCATTTCTTTTTTGTGTGCTCATTCTCATGGATGTTGATTGAAGCTGTTCATTTGTATCGCATGTTGACTGAAATGAGAGATATTGATCAAGGACAAATGCGCTTATACTTGGCAATCGGATATGGTAAGAATTTTATAGAAATGGATTAATTATTATTTATTTATTAATTATTTAATATTAGTGATTTTAAGGTTTTGTTTGTGTGTGAAAAGAGACTCGTAATATTGATAAAATAACCTCACATAGTCTGGAATTCGAATATGAATGAAATTTGTGAGATTTTTTTTTAGTTCCAAGTAATCCTAAAACTTTTTTTTTTCTAATTAATTGGCCCACATCCTACAAATTCATTATGAATATGCTGCTTTAATCTTCATCTTTATTAAGTTTTTCTTTTATTTAATTGCTTTGTTTTATTCTAATTATGCATTATGCTGTCATATGTTCACTTTTATCAGGAAGAATTAATAAACAACCTGTAATATAGAGCTATAATCAAATTCTACTGATATTTACTTTACCAGTTGCTTTAATTTTATTATTTCATCCGATGCAGCATTTAAATTTCATAGAATTTTGGCTCCTTGTTTTATAATTCCTCATCTTTGATAACTGTTACTTTATAAGGTTCATAAATATTTAAAACTTCAACAAGTTTTCTACTAATCTTAAATCATTATCAGTAAAATATGGAATTAGCTGCCAAATTTAATATTAGTCTCATCTTCTAAAATATTCTTTAAGTACAGTAAGATAATAATCAGATATTTAATATGAAACTTTCAAAATTTAATTGTAATTATTTTATTAAATTAAATATTTTATTTTTTATTCTAG
Organism: Epiperipatus broadwayi; assembly: GCA_028023455.1. Taxonomy (NCBI): domain Eukaryota; kingdom Metazoa; phylum Onychophora; class Udeonychophora; order Euonychophora; family Peripatidae; genus Epiperipatus; species Epiperipatus broadwayi. The sequence goes on along the minus strand of JAQFVV010012439.1, from coordinate 1,564,245 downwards.
TTCTTGCTTCAATATTGAATTTTCATTTAATTCTGGATTTATTTTTTGATATTCATTTTAAGTAAAATATTTATTTATCTGTTATATTTCGACTTCTTTAACAATTGCATCTCAGAATCAATTAGCCTTATATCTAATTGCACAAATTTTTGGGATATACTTCTTTGAAATGAAAAAAAAACTGTTTAGCAGATAATAAAACAATCTTACTCTATCTATAAGAGTAGTACTATTGCAGTCTAAAGAATTTTATAATACTGCTGCATCAAAAACGTCAGACAATGTCTGAAACATTACATGATTCAAGAATTTCTGTAGATATTAAAGCTCATTTAGTAGATAATTTTAGAGATATAGAAACTAAAATCAAAATTGAATTATCAGAAAGAAGAGCATTATTAACTGGAATCAAAAGGTGTAATAGAAGTTAGTAATGAACTAAATGTTAAAAAAAAATAGCCATATAATATAACATTAAAAATCAAAACAAAGTATTTAGTCAGAAAAGTATAAAATTTGCTAATTATATAATTTAACTATAGAAAATATCATTTATTTATTGGATGTTGCAGAATAAGAAGACAAACAGAATTGCTTCTATTGAATCAAAGATAAAAGTTGAAAAAGTTGATGTTACATCAAAATAATAGATAATAATAACAATTATAAGATGACATCATAAATTCAAATTGTTGATTTTATCAAAGTTTCTTTGCTTCTAAATGGTTATATTTTATAAAAATTACTCTATTTTCACAAATACTCATACAAAGAATTATCAAAAGCAAATCCACATAAAATAATCTATCAGGATATTATGAAGTTGATAAAAATTATAAACTAAAAAGGGAAATTTACAAATATCACAGTCCCAAATCATTTCCGGAGATAGTTTTTGTGTCATTGTATGGTGAATAGAAAAATAAGTTTTTCACAATTAAACAGTTAATAGTGATAAATTTGATAAAAATTTAGTAATGGTTTGCAAATAAAACGTTTTCTTATCTAGCCAAAGTTACTAATAAAACCAACTATAAATTGGTGATTTTAAACAAGAAAAATCATATAATAGATGTTTTTCAATGAGCAGTCTGAAATTTTAGGATTTAAAAGTCAAGGTATAACTAAAATAAAAAAGTAGGGTATTTATTGAATAAAACCGAGAAATTTTTTAAAATATTAATTCGTAGTGTTCTATTTGATTGTGTCAGCCGCTTGATGGCATTATTTATATGCAAAAGCACATAAATATGCTCCTTTATGCGGCCGCCACCTTCTAGGCCTATATATCTATGCAAAAGCACAGAAAGAAGCCATTTAAATGTGGCAGCCAGTGCCAATGGTGTTATTTCTATGCTATAAAGCACAGAAAAGATACCATTTATCAGTTGACATGATCTATTAGAAGAGTATCTATTAATTTAAACAAATCACAAGGTGAAAACTCTAGAAAAAAACTTGGAAAAAACCTTCATATATTAAAGAAGCAAATATAATATTAACTGTTTTTTATAAAACTCTTAAATTTAGAAGTATAATCTCACAACAAATTTTATAGCAAATAATTGCGGCTAAATTTAGAAGAATGAAATTTAAACGCAAGCCTGCTAACACCTTGAAGATTACTTTTTTAAAAAAAAAAACAAGCCTTATCCTAAACTGAGCTTAACATGATTTTTGATATTTTATATTTTATTTTAACTTTATATTGCTAATTTTAACTATCAATATTTTTTTACTTTGACTATTGAGGTTTAACTTTGACTTATATTTTTTTTTATTTGGAATAACTTTTTAAATGATGAGTTAACTTTTTCATTTAATAAAAAAGATAATTCATTAATCACTAATTTGATTTGAAACACAAGAGCAGTAGCATTTATAAAAAACAAAAACAAAACTAAGTACAATGATCTTTTGTTGGTCCTATATTTAAATCTATATAAAGCAAAAAAAAAAAATAACGGATTTTTCATCATCTATTTTGATATTCTCTTGATTCCCATAGATACCCTAATAAACATTAAAAATATCTTTATCAAAAAAATTACTCAATAGCACTTTCAAACGTGCAGTTCCAGTTCGTTTTTATTTAAAAATAAATTTTAAATATTAGTAGATGTATAGAATGTCAACAAACCTAAACTAGAAAATAGATTCCCAATCCTTTTTTTTTGAATGACAAATGTACATAATCTTCAAATTGAAATATTAGTATTTAAAGCCTAAATAAGAGCATGATCTACTAATGCATTCCTTTTTTACAGAATGACCTCTAATATTGAAACCACATGCTCATTATGTTAATAAAAATGAGGAAGATGGAACATTGTCATGCTTTAATCTTCCCTATCATTTATTCTTAACGAATTTCATCCATTCACTTTAGTAGGCCTCTTTTCAAATATTAGAATTATTGTTTTTATTCATTTTATTCTGAGGTTTTGAGATGTCATTTTTGTTTCAAACTGATGTCCGTAAAACTACAATCCTTTTTACATAAATTGAGGAAGTTTATAATCAGATACCAATTATTTATATCTGAAGACATTTTACAATTACATTATGTTTTTATTGCTAATACTACTATAGATTCCAGACAAGATTAAAATCAGAGACCAAGTACTCACAACTGCAGATATCTTTATAGCTGCATTGAGCTTCTTTACTTTACTAACATCACTTTAATTCCCAACAGTTAAAATCAGAGACCAAATTCTCATACCTGAAGATATCTTTATAAATACATGGAGTTTACTCATGTTAATAACATTACTATAAATTCCAGATTTATTAGATACTAATATATAATTTAAAAATAATTTTTATTTGTCTGGATTTTTATTGTTGATTTTATTTACAATTTTATATGATATATTTTAACTACAATATTTTCCATGTAGTACAATTATCTTTAATGTTTCTGCTTTATATTTATTTTCTTTAATTTAAATTTCTTTTATGTTGTAATTTAATTCATATATATGTAACCTGCTTTATTTATTGTTTACTTTTTTTATGTACCAATAAACTTTAGTTTAAAAGTAAAAAAATATATAATCATCTGTCTATTCATAAACTTTTTTTTACCAGTAAGGTGTATTTTATTCAAAATAACTATATCAAAATATCATGATGTCTTAATTATAAATGCTATCCTATGTTTGAGTCTTGAAGAGTCATTCAAGAAAAGTTTACATAATCTTAGTATTTAATCATTCATTCTGCATCTATTATTATTATTACTATTAAAGTATTTCTGTCCCTTTTATGAAAAATTTGGTATGGCATTCTAGCCAGATTTTGTGAGACAGGTTCATAAATAGAATTTCCCCTTTGATAAATTAAACTTTTAATCCAAATCCAGTTTGAATAATTAATTATCGACTGAACTACTTGATGTATACAAATCATGAACTAAGAGTTCTTAGTCTGCTAATTAATTCATGTCACAATTAAGGTCTTTACACACTTCACACACTTGCATACAAAAAGAAAAGATTTGAATTGGAATTGCTGAATGGATAATTAAAGATGGAACTAGGCTTGCACAATAATCCAACCCCATTTTCATAGTTAGTATAGCAAAATTAAAAATGGCATGAAAGTTCATGAACATCTAGACCTATATTAATTTAAATGATTAAAGAGAGTAAGACGATTTAATTCATGAATGAATGTCAGACTCTGAATCCAAGGTCCTTGGATCAATTCCAGTTTTGGGACTTCTAACATTCAAACTTTTTACAAACTTTTGGATATTAAAACGATTGATATTTTTGTAATGCCCTGCATGGTTTAGTAAAGTAGTAAAGTGTCAGGCTTTCTGGTATAAGGTTCTCAGATCAATTCCAGGGCTTGGAATTTTTATGAACTCTCAAGCAATAAAGCCATTTGATTATTGTTTTTTAAACAATAAGATTAAAAAAAAACAAAGCAATGAAAATGAGACAAAGAGCATATAAAGACAGAAAAGACTTTGTATTGAACCAGCATAATATCCCACATAGTGGCAACAGATATTCTTGATTGGTCATTGTTTATTGATGCTCAATTAAGCTTCATATTGAAATTCAATCCATAGCTTGATAGCCTGAGTTCATCCCCTGACTATCCATCCATCTTTTTAGCTGTATATCTATCTATCTATTTACTTCTCTGTATACTTATTCATTCATTTATCTTCCTATCCAGTTATCCATCTTTATGTATATATATATATATGAAATTAAAGAAATGTATAATCCTTTTCCAGACATTACTTTAATTTCATTTTTTAACTGTGAAAATTATTGTTATAATAAATATATCTGTGTGTGCTTGATAGCTATAAAATATATTAGTAATAATTTTGATAAAATGAAAATTCATTAAAAATCTTCTGTAATCTAAAATATTTTTTGCATAAACATCCAATTATTACGAACTATTGTTATCAAAATAATATTAACATAGAAATTGTTATTATAAATTAATATCTAATTCAGTCATCACGCATTCAAGCGCTGAATTAAGAATACAATAATACTTTATGTTCAAAAATAATCAAAATAGTTATTTGCTATTAATTTTTTTTTAGAATTTTCTATGTATTATTTAGATCTGAATATTTGTTAATTCTATCATCATACAATATGAATCTACATCCTATATCATACTAATGTTTAAAAAGCTATCTAAAAGAACATTTTTGTTTATTTTAGGTTGTCCTGCAATTATTGTTGGTCTTGCAGTCGGACTGAAACCAGATAGTTATGGAACTAGAGAATTGTAAGTATTTTAATAATATAAAGTGAAAATAGTACATTTTGTGTCTTTGTTATATAGAGATGCAGTACAGTATAACTGTAAATTTGGATAAAAAATATTCTAAAGAGAATGAAGTAGATCACAATTTAGGATTCCTAAAAGGATGTATTTCAGTTTAAAGTAAAAGAAAGATACAATGTTAGGTGATAAATTAATGTGATGTTATATGAACCATGATAGGAATTTTTAATCCTTAATTTACAATTCATCAATAAAGGATGCTCCCATATTATATACAGGTTACAAACACTTTTTAGCAAAACTCTTTATTTGTACATATATACATACACCTACTTTCAACTGTCTTGTAGTCTTCTTCAGAGCCAGTTCACATTAATCTCTTAAAAAAATGTTAATGTGAACTGACTCTGAAGAAGACTGCAAGACAGTCGAAACATAGGTGCATGAATATATGTACAAATAAAAAGTTTTTCTAAAAAGTGTTTGAAGTGGTTTGGATAAATTATATTTATAGGAATTTACAGCAAAATAAAGAAAAGTGTGATTTTGGTAATATTTATATGCAGGTTGAAGTGTAAATATTAAGTAGATAATTTTGTAACTTTGATAACAAAAATTTATGACTTTATAGGTGAATTTCAGAAAGCTGTTAACACCTGAAAAGGTTTTAATTAGTGTATTAATTAGAAAATAAATATGCCTTAAGGCTATAAGAGTTTTTGAAATTTAGAAGGAAGACATTTTAGGTTATGATAAACATAATTTTCCTATTTTGTCATAGAAATTGATATGCAACATAAATTGTCTATATGAAAAACTAAAAATATTTATATAACTATAGAAATTGCAATATTTATTTTCTTATTACTTATGCAAGTGCTACGTTTAAAAGATAAGGAATTAATATATTTTCTAAACCAATGAAGAAAGGATAATTATTTTATATTTGAATAGTTTTTTCTCCTAGGTAACAAAATCTAACAAGGAACTCACAAATAAATTTGATACCAAAACTCATGAAAGATGTATTATTCATTGTTTTGGGTTTCCTTTTGAAAATATCACACCATTTCTGGATATAGATTGTATAAATAATCATTATGATTAATGTTATTGAGATTTCTTATAATAATTTGATGATAACAGCGTGTGTTAAAGCTTATATTATTTAGTATGAAGTCTTAGCTTTTAGTACTAATTCAAGATTATACAACCTGGAAGGATTGAATAGAGGCTTGATCTTATGGAATCCAGTAATTGGTATCCTCCAGTGTTTGTATTTATAATCTTCATTTTCATTCTCAAGTGGAGTCTATATTTAACAAATCAATACTTTTGTAAGAACTTTTGATTTAATGGGAAAATTAGTTAAAATGTTCAATTTAGGAAATGAAAATTGAATAAGGATTCCTAGAAATTTATTTGGGAGCAAAAAAAAAAAGACAATTCCTTGTGAAAATCATATAGATAATTCACCCAGTTTTTATAATAGCTGATAAGCTATGAAAATTTGAACAATTGTATTTCAGTTATATTATAAATTCCTATAATTATGAGGACGATATCATGAGAAAGTCAAGATTGTAGATATATTTCTCTTAAAAAATGAATATAAACTTGTAGGATAATAGTAATGAGTTCCTTGGAAAATAAATTGATGTATAATGGAAGGGAAATTTTCCTGAAGGTTTTTATATAACCTAATGTCACATGAGTAATGTGGAGGAAAGTGAAAGATGTGATCAGTTACTATGAACCTATAAATATATCAAAAGCACTCTTGAAATTGTCTGAACTATGCATAATTTGAATGTTTCATGGAGAGATGATATGATTTGCAGTACATAGAAACCAGAAACAAAAAAAATGAACTGGTGAAAATATAATGTTACAAACTATATAATATTTTTTTTCAGATGAATTCTCACGTTTATTAATTTCTGTTAATGAGGTGTTCGAGTTTGTTTTTGGGATGATCCTTCACTAGTGTGAGAAGTAGAGTTAGTGCTCAAACACTTCCTGTGTTTCGTTTAGGTTGATGTTAGTATAGACAAGTTTGTTCTTCCAAATATGTTAATGAGAATAGCAGAAATTGCAATGCCACTTTTACATCGACATGTTTTTAAATTCTATTTTTTGCTGCTTTCACAAATACCTTCTGATACATTTTTATTAGAAGCAGAAAGTTAAAAGCAGGATGAAGTAAATAGGAGTAATCTTTGAGGTGATCTGAGAGATATGACTAATTCTTTTCTTAAATATTATTACAAACATCAGGTACAGATGGGTTAGTATAAGCACAATGTTTCGAGAGGTATTATGCTCCCCTCTTCTTCGGGTGTTATTGGCCTGGCCACTGACAATACTAGCATTGGGATTTGAACCTGGACCCTTAGATTCTTGAGTATTGAATTTTAAGGTAACGATCTAACCACTAATAGTTGAATGTATTTGGAATATTTAAATAAAATTAATTTTTTTTAAAGACATTCAATATTCATATTAGATAATGGAAATAGTCCAATATCAAAATACAATCAGGTACAAACAGTTCAATATCACGACTAACAGTGTATTTTTACGTATTGAATGTTAATCCATAGTAAACTGTATCTGTGACTCACAGTAAACTTCGAAGTCATTGTTGGTATAGTTGTGAAAAAAATTTATGTTTTGAGTTTAGCAATATTATTTGCAATGATTGTTAGAAATATTTTGCAAAGCCAACTATTGAAGAATCCTGATTAATTAATGTTTTTTGGTTGTATTTTTTTTTTTTAACAATGCTTTCATTATTTGAAAAGAAAATTTTTATTCTTTTTATTTCTTTAATTATTTCTAGATTGTAGATGAAAATAAATAAAAAATCATTTATTATATATAATAATAAAAAAAAGTTACAGTTTTACATTTCCCCCCACATTTCAGCACATATGAGTAATGAATTTATCTCTTGGATACATGTGACCTATGCTATACATTTTTTTAAACAAACCCTTTGCAAAGTTAAGATTGTGTATCAGAATAAACAATCAAACTATCGCTTCAAAATAACAGAGGAATGAGATTAAAAATTAAAATTTTGTTTGCAAATTATCTTTATATAAAACCATTTTCAGTACTTCAAATAATTTATTTAAAATAATAAAAATATGAAAACTTGATAGCAGATTATTATTTTTATATATTTCTCACATCATGACGATTAAAAAAAAACATACGGCATGGGTGTGGGTTTTATCATCATCCTGCCTTAATAAAAGTAAATTAATTAAAGTAGTGTGAGAGTCTAAAGAAAATGATTGTATTGTTACTGAATATTCAATATTTTTATAAAACTGAGTGGTTGGAAACATTTTTTTTTTGATCAAATGCAGTTGAGGGGATGAATAGGGAATCCATAGAAATAAATTCAAAAGTGATTTTTTTTTTTTTTACAATAACTCAGATAAGATTTTTGATATTTTAAAACTTTGAACTCATTCACAAAATATGATTTCTTTCGATGTATATGAGTTTTATCAGCAATCATTTTACATATAAGAGCTGGACTTTCAAACTTTGATCATAAAGTGCACCCAAGATTTTTTTAGTGTGGGCTTTATTAAATAGTGAATATCCTCACAAAACTCTGATTTTTAACTGATATATGAGGTAATCCTGATACTTGGTCTCCTTTAGTATTTCAAATTTTTGAAGAATATTGATATTCCATTTTTTACTGTTTTTCTTATATATCTTATTATAAATAAAAGAATATGTCAATTTCTATAAAATGTTGATGATCTTTATAGAATAAAGATCATTTTGTCAGTCCACATTCCCAACCCTAGAATGAAATAACAGGGCAGGATGCTGTCACGACAATGGATATTCGGAGGTCTGTGTCGGGAGACTGGACAATGCTTCGTGGCCGCCGTCTCCTCTCGATCAGCAGTTTCACTTCTGCAGTTCCTATGCGACTATGCGCATTTGTGTGTGTAGAAAAAACTGGAGTAATGTTAAAACCTATGGTATGGAATGTGTACAGTTTTCGATCAAATTTTTGAAATGCCGTATTTCAAATAATAAATAAAAAGTAGTACATGTTAGGCTTAGGTTTTCACTTCATTAAATCACAAACTAAATATAACAGTAATGTTTTTGTTTTACCTTCTTCCATCCCAAAGCAAAAAAAATAAAAAAAGAAAGAACGCAGAAAGGACCCCCCCCCCCACAATAAACTAGAAAGCATAATGGTTTAATTTCTTTCTCTTTTTTATTTCTTAAATTAAAAAAGCTAAAAATAACATCAAATAAAAAGTCAATCAAAGGACGTGTGTTAATGTTTTTAATTGTATTAAATGTTATGTTTTTGTTTTTTTAAAAAGAACATTTATTAAATGTTATGTTTTTTTTACTTTCAAAAATCAAACTTTATTAAAAAAAAGAACAACAAATACACGATATCCAAAAATGTGAAGAAACAAAAAGAAATGTACGTTTTTAAATAATAATTTATATTTGTAGAAACAGCGTCATTAAGTAGCTTGTCCATAATTACATAAATAAAATGCAGTATACCAAACAAAAATACTACTCCAGCCCGGAACGTTGTCTTTGTCTTTGTTTACTTAGAAACAGTGCCAATTACATGGACTAGAATCAATCAAACTGCTTCTGGGTTTATTTGGAGTAGATAGGTTGACTTTCATATATTGAATTTTTTTTTCTTTCTGTGTCTATTTAAATAGGTATATTTGAATTAATAATTTAATCTATCTTTGGCTTTGATGTACAAACATGTAAATGTAGAGGTATATATAGTATGTGACACCAAACATAATATGCGATTGTATAATTAAATGTAATAGATTTTTCTTTCTTTGTTTTTTAGCTGCTGGTTATCAATGTATGATAAGCTAATATGGAGTATGGTTGGTCCAGTTTGTTTTATTGTTACTGTAAGTATTTAAGAATTATTAATAACCACTAAGCATCACATAATTACCATTCTTTATACTTACACAAGCTGTTTACACAGAGATGTGATGTGAAGCACTGTGACTTCTTAAACAGACTCAGGAATCTCTCAGCAACTATGCCCAGAGAAACCTGTTAGCCACGTTACCTTTTCCATTCTCTACACTAAGTTTTCCCATAATCTGCTCCATCCCATTTCCACAACATAATCTTTGTCAACTCTGTGACCCTTATATCTAAATCCCCCTTATCTTTTCCCAAACCCAGTATAAAACCAATAACCCACTTTCTGTATAATCACTTTGTTCATATTTATTTTTCCATAACTTCCTTATTTGTAGTCTTTCTGCTTTCAAGCATTTGCATTCAATTAACAAATGCCTAATATTTTCTATGCCTCCTTTACACAATTTGCAGACTATAAATTACCCATATTTTTCCATTTACATGTATATTCTCTTGTTGCTAAAGATTCTGTTTGAGACTTAAACAATAAACTACTTTCCTTGCAATTATCATAAATTAACCCACACCCAATGTTCCATTTATTTCTATATATATTTAAACTCTTTTTACTCTCCATACTAGTTCTCCATCTCTCTAACTCCCTATTCTTTATTAATGCATCTTTTCTTTTACCCCATTCCTTACTACTATAACACTCAACAATCCTCCTAACACAATCATCCCACCTTTTGTACAAGTATACTGATATAAATTCTTTATCCAAATCTTTTTTATACCACATTACCTTTATCACCCATCCTGTTGCCTGCCCTTTACTCATAACCCAATTAAATACTATTTTTGCTATTCTTTTATTATCCATAAACTGCAATCTACCAAACATTTTCATTTTACTTTTTTGCATCTCTCATATAAAAACTTGTCCATCCCATTTCTCCTTGATTGCCTCCCTTGCTGTCCACACATCTGCATCCAATGCATGTCTTTCTATTTCCCTTTGTACTTTTTCTAAATAATCTAATCCTCCTTTACTAATACATAACGCATCATTACCATATGTTAACCTTGCTACTGCAACTCCCTTCCATATATAGCTAGATCATATTTATTATATGAAAACACTGTTAATTTCTTTATCAATCCCTTTCTTTTCTTTGCTTCATTTATCAATGTTTCTCCCATTCATCCAAGCAATTTTTCTGATTACATAAGATGATTCCAAAATAACTATATATCTTATCTATTCACCACACTTAACTTTATATCCTCCAATAAAAATTCTACATCTTCTCTTTCCCCAGTATTAACCATCATTATATTTGATTTTTCTTCACTAAATTTAATCCCCATCTCTTTACCCATCTTTGCACATGTCCTCAGCATAACTTCCATATCTTCTCTTCTTTCCGCACACAAAAAGACATCATCCGCAAAAAAAAAAAAAAAGACCTGACAAAGTAGATACTCCCTTGCCACCTATTAACAGTATTTCTATCCCTCTTTCTAATTTTTCTATTGCTCTCTCCATTTCACTCAAATACAACAAAAAGAAAATAGGTGACATAGGACATCCTTGCCTTAGTCCCACCCCATTTTTAACTTTAACTGATTCTATATTCCCTAATTTGCTAAACTTACCCATAATCTATTTCTATTTGCTCTATCATATATGCCTTCTCTATATCTTTAAAACTTATATATAACTGTCTACCTGAATTCCTACTCTTATCCATAAGTTGTGTAACTACAAATAAACTATCTCCTATATGCCTATCTGATCTAAAACCTCCTTGCATTTCCCCCACTACATTATTCCCTTCCATCTATTTTACAACTCTTTCAGCCACCATATATGAGAAAACTTTATATAAAACTAATATTACTGCTATTGGTCTATAATTACTTAACTTTCTATGATCCTTACTCTTTCCTTTAAATAATAATTTTACTCTTGTATTACTCCAACTATTCAGAAAAACTCTTCTGTGCCATCTTATTAAAACAAGCTAATAACTTTACTTTTGCCCTATACCCTAAATTCATTATCATCTCTGCTGCCCATCCATCTAAACCTCTTGCCTTTCCACTTTTCAATTTCTTCCCTGCCTCATTCAGTTCATTTTTTGTAATCCTAATATTCCCATTACTATATGCTTTTATGTTTTCTATCACTATGTCCTTCACATCTAACATCTTTTCTATATCCATTACATATCTATTTAAGATTCTCTCTAAGTCTTCTCTAGAGCTACACTCTATTCCCTCATCATCTAGTAATACTATCTCTCTCTCCCCTACATCTTTCCTTTTAATGTAATTCCAAAATTTTTTACTTCCATCTCTTTCACTTTATTAATATCCTCCAACAATTTACTATTCAATTTCATTCTCTCTTTATAATGATCTATTTTAGCCAACTCATTCTTTTCTAAGTACTTTTCCCATTTAGCATTAATATCTTTTTCACTTTCATTGTTCTTAATAGCACACTTATATTCTCTGCATGCTTCTTTCCTCTCTTTTACTAATTCTCATTTTTTTATTACTTTTATTACTCCATATGGTAGCACCACTCAGTGAAGCCAGAGTAATCAATGGTTGCAGGAAGGTGTATGCATAATCCCTATTTAGTACCTATTCATCCAGTATTCCCAGACTAAAGCCACAAGCTAGAAACTAAGCTGTGGATATTGAATGAGTAGGCACTAGATAGGGATTTTATGCACAAACCTTCCTGCATCCATTCATTATTTTGGCTTACACTGAGTGGCATTAATGTATGGAGTTTTGCTTCTGTGTAATTATTATTGACATTATTTTCATATTTATTATTTATTAATTCATTTTTTATTAATTATTTTAGCTCAACCTTATTGTCTTCATGCTTGGCATTCGTGCAACATTTCAAGTTAAGGAATCTGTGTCAGATGTTAGTGGACTCAAGTAAGACTACATTTTATTTCAATTTTTCCGGTTTCATAATAGCATAAATATAAAAATTTTCAATTAATTTTAGTTTTAAATGCAGTATAAGCATTGTTGTTGGATTAATTTTCATGATTGTTTTTTTTTATTATCTTCTTTATGTTTGTCTTTATATATAGAATGCTTTTTTGTTTTGTGTTAAACACCCATTTATATATTATTGCAGATCGATGCTTCGATTGGGAATAGCTTTTCTGCCCATACTGGGAAGTGTCTGGGTTTTGGCTTTACTTTCTGTCAATGAAAATATTGATATTATTCATTATTTATTTGGGATTTTTACTTGTTTGCAAGGTCTCTTTATTTTTTTCTGTTACTGCATTTTTAATAAAAAGGTATGTTATTTTGTTTTTATTTTACAAACTATATTTTTAATTATGTATCATTTTAATTAATGCACGTAAAAATTAATTTATCATTATGCTAATTATTAAATTAAAAATTGCTTATATTTGACTTACTGATTTATAATTTTATTTATATTTAATGTACTGTTTTTTGTTTTTTTTTGTTTAGATTTATTTTGAAATAGTTCGTTGCTGGGCCAACTGTCGTGGCAAGAAACTTCCTTATGATAACAGTCTGAGTGGAACCAGAACAACAGTTGTCTCAGTAAGTTTTAATTGATATTTTTACAAATTGATTTTATAATATTAAATTTTTTAGTAGGGTAACATGTTATTACATTGAACTAGTGTTTGGAATGAGCATACACTTTTTTTAAAAAGAATTGCATAGTATATCATGAATATTAATAACACTGTAAACAAACAATTTTTTTTAGAAAGGTATAATCATATAGATACTAGTTTCAGTTATATGATAGTAAAAATGAATTTAGAATTTTTTATGAAACACCTGTTACCAATAATTAAGCATCTATTATTCATCAGAATATTATCAATATTAGATCACAGTTAAGACATTTTAATGCATGAATTAAAACATTTCTAATCGTATATAAACTATACACAGTATTAATAAAACCAGGAAGTTTAATATATATAAATAAGATATTTATTGTATATTGCGCTATGTTTTATAAACTGTAATATTAATAATCAGCCATTAAGATAATGCACATGTGCTTTGTGGATTTTTAACTATAAATGGATACTCTTACTAAAAAATCAGTCTTTATTTTTTGAAATGAAAGTTCTATTTCATTCAAAATGCCCTCTTGATTTTATAAGATGTTTTGTATGAAATTGAAGTATTAAAATAAGAATAATTTTACATTGAATGAAGAATTTAATCCTACAATTTTTTAACAATAATGCTACTATCTCTGCTTACTTTCAATTGCACTATGAGCAGTAATTGATTTTATTTATTCCAGAGTCATCTACTGTAAGTTTGAGTAATCAATGGAAACTAAGAGTCAGACCTATATAAGTATGCAACCACATTAGCTTAGGTCAAATTCAAATCTGATACCCATTCAAGAAGGTAAAAAGTCACTAACTAATTCTGGGATTTGGATATAGTATTATCATTTATTATCGATTATACCTGAATTTTTACCATAAACAGCAGCATGCTACATTTACTTAGATTTAAGTTAAAATATTGGTATTTAATTAAAGTTTGAATTCTAATAATTAAATGCTTTTATATTAACTTGCCCTGTGTTTCTGTCAGTATGTCCATATTTTTTTCTGGGTTTCTATCAGAATGTCCATATTTTTAAATTTTTAACAATGAAAAAAAATTATTTCCCTTTAGAATTCAAACTCACATACTTATGCTTCCCAGGAAAAATTCTTAGCAATTGAGCCAATAGAAATATTACATTTGTAGAATAAAATTTTGTTAATATTTTCTACTAAAATCTAAATTATTCTTCTGAAATAATTAATATTTCATAAGTATTTTGAGGAAAAAATAATAAATATATATAAAAAAAAAAGGTTAGAGAATTAAATAAAAGGCCAATACATAAATATTTTTATATTGTAAATGATCACATGATATTTGAATCTAGAATTCATTTGTTAGAGGGTGTATTATTTATTTTCACATATGTCAGATTTTTTTTGTGATTTAAATCAATTTTTAAAATAATATGTAAGTATGACTAAAATTTAAAAAATATTATGTAAAAAAAAACTTTTTTTAAATAATAATTTTTTTGTAAATAGCCAACTAAAAAGTACAAAATAACAAAGTAATCTGCCTCTTGGTCAATTTCCCATTCTTGGAAAATATCAGAGATCTTAAGAATCTAGACTTGTTATAAAATGATTGGAAATTACAGGAATACTGCCATTTCATAGAAGCATTTGAAGTTTTTTGTATTTTTATGATTTATTTGAGCCTCAAATGATTTTATGAAATGACAATATTCCTGCAATTTCCAATTATTTTATAACAAGTCTAGATTCTTAAGTTTTCTGATATTCTCCAAAAATGACAAATTAATCAAGAGGCGGATTACTTTGTTATTTTGTACGTTTTAGTCGGACATTTGCATAAAATCATTATTTAAAAAAAGTTTTTTTTTATATATGATTATTTAAATTGTAATTAATAATAATTATCATAAACCACAACTTATTTTTAATATATATATAAATATGGAATTAAACATCTATTGTATAATGAATAATAATCAATATTAAATATGTGATCTCTGCTACATTACTCATCTCACTTTCAATTTGGAAGGAGGCTTCACATCAGACTTGACATTTCATGTTATTATCTGAATACTAACTTTAATGAAGTTCATATTTTATATCAAAGGTATTCACTTTACATTGTTCCAGAAACAACTAATATAAGTTTGGGTAATCAATGGATAATAGATGATAATCCTATGGGAATGAGAATCGGATTTGCACTTATGCATCTGGTAGTCACCTTTATGTCTTTTATACTAACCAATCTAATAACTTGAGATTCCAAAATACCATAATGTTTTGAATAAAGATTTATATAGGTATAAAACCAATATTTTACAAATAATAAAAATCTAAAACTCCTGAAGCCATAATTTTATAAGTGAACTTTTTAGAAGAAATTTCAGATTTCTGTGATGAATCTTCAATTTTATAAGTGAACTTTTTAGAAGAAATTTCAGATTTCTGTGATGAATCTTCTATTAGAATTCATAAATTGATTTGACAGAAAATAAGTTTTTATCTTATAATATTGCATTATACTTCACTAGTCATAAGAAAAACATAGCATGAATAAATGTGCCATTGGAGATTAATTTGGCTTAGCATATTGTTGATAATAATAAGAGATGATATGATGCTATTAAAATACGTACGAGAATCACTGTGAAAAAATGTCTTTTTACCGCCATTTGATTTATATATCAAGTCACAAATATTAATAATATATTTGTATGAAACACGTGGAGAACAATTATATAGAAATTTGATGATTGTGGGTATCTTATCAGTCATAAGCAGTATATTTTCAAGAAAATAGTTAGATCATTTAATTTCTATCACACTCCATATCTGCAGCTTGGGATAAATAACTAATGATATGTCACTGTATTACTAATGATATGTCACTGTATTTTATATCATCAAATTTGGGTACACTGCATGGTTTGATACAATTTGAAAAGTAACAGACTTTAGTCCATGGATCACACCCAGTTGTCACTTCCATTGCTTGAACTTCTTATGAAGTCCTGAGCAATAAAATCATTTGATTTTTTTTTTCTATTGGGTACAGTCAAATAATGACATGTATTTAAGGAGTATAAGCCAATTTTAACAATCAGAATATTTTTTCCTCATATTTTTCAGATTGCCATTGAATATTTGGGAATTGTATGTTAAAGAAAAATAGGAGAGGTCAACATAATTTACTAAATGGCTTTGCAGTAACATATTAACAAAGTGATTTATGGTCAATGAAACTAATTAGTGTTATTCTTTATAAGTCTTTAGTGCTTTAAAAGATAATCTTGAACTGATGCCCATAGTTGATTGCTTGATCTGTTAATGTTATGTCAAACAAAAAATCATAAAATATAATGAACCCATTGGAATAGAAAAATTGGTTTTATTTCTAGCTGGTAAATATAGGATTTAATTTTTTGCTAATATCTGAGAAATTGTCATGAGGCTTCTTATTCATTATTAAACTGCTCTTCATCATCAGTAAAGAGCTATTGATATACTTAAGAATTTGGCTGAATATCATTAAAACAGAGGAAATCTAATTCATGAATATCAGTGAGTCAATTAAATTAGAGAAAAACTTCAAGTTAAATTAAGTGAAATAGATATCTTCTTAAATTTGCCTTCTAGCATTAAGAATAATAAATTTAGGATAAGAGTAATGACTTTCGGAACTGTATCTTCAAATTTTTGCCTTCCACATCCTCTGATATAAGAACAGAATTATGATTAAATTGCTTTGGTCAAAATATTAGTAATATAACTGATTTATATTAAAAACATATGTCCTATCAAAATATCCATAAGTTAAATATTTGTTCAGCTGACATTTTTTAATAGTGTTGAAATAACAATCTATACTAAAATTCCTGGATTGAAAAAAAAATAAAAGACTTATGAAAAAGTTTTAGTATAAATAATTTGATTTTAATAAAATTAATTTTAATTATGTGAAAATGATGATTAATTTTAATGGTTAGTGATTTTTTAAAAATATGGTATTATATATTTTGCAGCAACGATCAGCTTTAGCTTATCACAACTCCTCATTTGATGGCCTTCATAGAAACATTGGTATTTCTACTAATTCAACAACAAGTCGATCAACTAGTAAAACGAGCACGAGTGGAGCGTACCGTAGTGATGGTCACATTCAAAATTCTAACATTTCAACTTCCAACTATGCACCCCCTGAGAAAAGTTTGAAATATATTAATAATTCAAATCTTTTTCACAATAAACCTGTAGATGGTACTATTTTAAATGTATCTTCTTTATTATTACATTTAAACAGCATATATTGTATGATAATTTAATTTTCTTTTTTTTTTTTAACAGATCCTGATACAGGAGAAGTGAATCATAAGGCAGCTGATTCTGATTCTGAAAGTGAATTGTCAATTGATGGTGCTAGTTTAGATCTAGCTTCAAGTCACTCTTCAGATGAAGAAGATTATGATAATCCAAATCATTGGGAGGTCAAACTAAATAAGGAAGCTTTAGGTGCGATTTATATTAGCAATCAGATGTAATTAATTACTGGAAAAGATTTTTTGTTTTAGCGCAAATTATTTTTATTCTAAAATTCACATATTCATATGTATAAACATATACTTATGCACACACATATAAATTACAATTCCTGATGGAAGACATGCATAATGTAATAATTTATATATACATGGAATTTTTTATTCTTATATGAAAAACAAATCAATCTTTATTTTTTTTTTTACTTGTGTCGTTTTAATTATTGTAATTATTCTTATTTTTCAATTTTCTCTCTCTCTCTCTACTCTTTTATATATTTTGCTTTAAGATATGGACATGAAAAGAAACTTTTTTTAAAAATAAAATTGACTAAATCAACCATTTTCTTTAAACCTTTCTGGTTCTTGTTCTTCTCAAAAAACTCGTAGCGGTTTTCTGTTTTAAGATAATTTTTTTTTTCCTGTATTTTTTTCTGACTGCTTTTCTCTTTTCCATTCTAGTATATTTTTATATTCCATCTGCTTCTTAATACATCCTGATGCTCTTCCTCTTCATAAATTTTCTCTAAAAATAATTTTATTTTTACTTACTATTTTTAATTCCACTTCTTCATTTCTAATCATATTTTTCCAGTTTATCTTTTTTATTTTCCAAAATCATATCTCTAATGTGTCCAATCTGTTCTCATTTCCAATTCTTATAAAATTGCATTCCGAATAAAATATTCAATAAGCTTCTTTAGGTTAAATTTTAATGGGATACAGAATAACCATCTACTTTTATTAAGTATTTATCCATATTATCATTTCCATCATCAGTTATTAAATTATTAAATTTTTCATCTATTCACAAATATTAATTTGCTATATAAATTTCTCTCCAATGCTGATTGATATTATTTTTATTTTTTCATAACAAACTTTTTCTACCAGCTTATTAATCCTACATGGCATTTTGTTAAATCCATACTCGCTATCAGCTAGTCATACCATATCATCAACTAATCTGCTATAATGAACCTCCTGTAAATGGATATTAGTAAATAGGAAAAAGATGACATTTTATCAAAATTTTTCTACCTTCATGTTCTGAAAGGTCATTTAACTATGAAAATAATTTATATATAAATTTCTTAATCAACATTTTTTTATATTGTTTTTACATTTTTCTTTTCATTATATCCACTTTATCAAATGTTTTGTCAAAATCAATAAAACAAGTATTAAACTTTTTCTCTCACTCTATATACATCAGTCAGTAATTGTTCTCATGACTCCAATTGTATTTCTTGGTCTTTTTACTTCTTCTAAATCCAAATTGCACTTCAGATAGAAATATGTCTATTCTATTGATATATTTATCTACTGAAGACACTCAACAGCATGTTAGTCCAATGGAAGATAAAGCTAATTGTTTTCATATTGGAATAATAACAGTTGAAAGGAAGAAACTGATTGTTTTCCAGATTTATAAGTTACATTACAAACATCAATTACTCTCAAACCCTTTTCCTTTATATTTTATAATTCACCTAAAATCTCATCAATTTCCTGGGTTTTGGCAATTTCTATTTCTGTTAAAGTTTTGAAAATTAATACTTGATCATTGTAAGATTTATTTTATTTTACCTACCTTTTTTTTTCAGTTATTATTAATGAATCATTTTTATCATAAGTTACATATGTTTTTTCCAATTTTTTCAGTGAATTTATTTTCTTTACTAATAATATTTCTTCAATTACTACTTCATTTCTGCAACTCTTAATTTCTCTATTCAAATTGTTTATTCTATATTATAATGATTGAACTAAGAGTATTTCAACATTTTACATTTTCTCTATTTATTTATTTATTTACATAAATTATATGGGCACCACTTGGATTTAAGCATCACAAAATAAACTAAACATAAATATTTAAAACAATATTTTATTCAATGTAATAATATAACCAATGCACCCCCATTTGTAATGCCGAGCTAAATAGCAGAGACATAAGTTACTCCCAATGAATGATGGTAGACCAAGCAATTCTACATAAGCAAAATAACAAACCACACAGTAATACTTTATTTACAAGTGTTCTTATTAATTGATGTACAATTTATTTTCTTTAATAAATTAACAAATCATGTAATAGTAATTTATTTGCAAAGTATAATCATTAATTGATATTCAATTTACTTCCTTAAGAAAATCCTTTACTTTTTATATATCATAGTATCAACATGTTAATAGATAATGTCACGTTTGCTGTATCTTTTACCTGTCTTAAATATAATTATTTGCATGTATGAATCCATAAATATGAACATTTCTTTGATTCATATGTCTCCTAGTACTTGTTTCTATGCTCTATATGAGATAGACATCAATACTATCTTTATTACAATAATCATAAGGAATGGTCTTTTTAGATTCTATTCCTAAACATAACCACTTACATAATAATAACTATAAAAGGATGACGTTTTGGTTCTAACGCTAACTGAATTAATCTTCTATACAATAATTATAAAGAGTGACTTTTTGGTCCTAAACCTAAATTTTATACAAGTTCAATTTATACAGGGATGACTCATTCTGAGATTAATCCTAACTCATCAAACTGATAGGAATGTATTCTCCCATATGGATGTAAACATATGTAAACTATTCAACATTGAACCAATGACTGCGCATAATAAATCCATCTTCATAAAATCCAATTTCAGTAATCAAATGTAAGTTTAACTACAAACAAATGAGACTAATGGAAATAATTACATTAATAACTACAGTTATTTGTGACTTAAACAATTTATATGTGTACATTGCATTTACATGATTATCGTTATTTCTTTATCTTTTCCTCTTATTAATAACTTTTATAAAACTCAAAACCTTAGCATACATATGTGATAGATAATAATTATTATTTTTTCTTTAAAAAATAATTTAACAAGAGAAGTTATTTCAAATTCATTTCCTTTTTCTTTTTAACTGACAGTTTCTTTTAAATAATATCTGGATAACAAATGTTATTTACAAATTCAGATTATTTAAAACAAAGTACAAATCACTCTTTAAATATAAGACTCACCCAAAAGAAAATAATTGTCATTTACTTCTTTCTGACAATATTAAAAGTCTGTTTAAGATGATAGTATAATCTTGTAATTTCTAATTAGCATTTAAATAAACGCTATTTCATCTGGAATTATTCAAAATATGATCCAAAAATGTTCTAGATCAGATCTATCTAACTGTTAGTGGTGTTCTTCCTTTTTATTCACAAGACATAGTCAATTGGATTTGAATGAAGTAGTATTCCTTTCTGATTAAAAAAAAAGAACTTTTTGTAATTTTTATATCAAAACTTAGTTTTTTTTAAACCTCATTTTGGTTCTTTTTTTTTTTTTTGTAAAATCAAATTTCCTTATTTTGCTTGGATAAAAAGAAAAAAAAAATTTTTTTTATTGAAATGAATAAAGGATTGTTCATTTCAATATATTTATATTAAATCAAATATATTTTTGTAATTCCTCTATTTCCTCACAATCTGTTTTAGTCCCTCTAATTTTATCTGACTCATAACTTAGCTTAAGTTTTGTATATATTATTTTACCTTCTACAATTGTCTTTTAAGTCAATTTTTTCTAGTCTTATCTGATTCATATTTCTATTCAAATTGTTTATATTTTAAAGATTTTATTAAAGTGAATTTTTTTTTTTACACTTGTTGTTCAGCTTCCTCTACAAACAGGCTGGTGCCCCCACCAAAACACTGGCCAGGAGAAGTTAGTAATGTATCTGTCAGCAGTAACCATGATACCATGTCTCATGGACGAAGTGCTCCTTTGTGGTCTTATTCAGAGTCAAGGCCAATAAATACAAGTAATGTTTGATTATTTTTCTTTTCTTAATTAGACTTTTTTAAAGAATAAATTGAAATTGAAATCAGTCTGAAATATTGCATATCATCAATTACATTTAAAACTTCACTAAGTATTTTATTGCTTATCAGGCATTCTCCAAGCATCAGTGAGAATAATTTAAAGCTTTCTGCTGAATTCATGCACATTATAAGTAATTTGAGATGTATTGTTTGTATATATAATACTCACACACATATTTATATCAAATATGTATTAACATTGTATATAAGTTTTTTAGTGTGTATGACACTTTATTGAGGAAGTATATATTTATGTCATATATTATAGTGTTATATAATATTCATTGATTATTTCAAAAATTATATCTATAACATTCAAATTTATACATATAAATAATAAATTGGACTGATACATTTTCTTTTAAAGTGCTATTCTATATACTAATGTAACACTCTTTAATATAAAGTAATCTTGCAATAAAAAATAAAGGTACTTTTGAGTTTCAAGTAAACCAAGATGGCAGCCCTTTTTTGATAAATCTACAGTTTCGGGGGCCTCTAACGCATGTTTACAAAAAAAAAAATGCCTTCTAGGAAACATCAAATTTAATAATTACATTTTATTTTGTTTACTACTGTTATTTTTAAAAAAGAAATCATTATGGAAATTTAATTATAATATTTACAGTTTCTTTTTTTTTTTTGATTAATTTATTAACAGAAAAATGAAAAAAAATATGAATACAATATTTACACTTTATTTATATTGATGGCATGCAATCATATCATGATCATCAACATCCTGTATCTTTGGAAATAGTCCACTATGACAAGAAGGTCCCAAATTTTTATTATTATGATAATCTACCAAAACAACTGTTGACAAAAAGAAACACGCTTAATTGCAAAGTACAATTTAACCATTGATTTATTAATTTTGTTTTAATTTAAGAATACATTTTCTGATGATTATAGGCCCTCTGAACCAAAATATCATAATGTTAAGTGTCGCTTCCCGCGTTATATGTAAAAAAAAAAAAAAATTGAAATAAGCTTCTTAATGAAATTTGTCGGAATTTATTCCTTTTTTTAATTTTAACAATTTATTAATTTTGTTTTAATTTAATACCTAACATTTCTTCTGTAGATTATAGCCCTCAAAACTACATTTATCAAAAATACAGGGTACCATCTTGGTATACTTGAAAACTTGCAAGCACCAAAATAAATCCTTCTATCTATAATCCATTATGTCATATGGATACTAAATTAGATAATGATATTTATTAAGATGATCATCAGTGATATTCATGTAGCCACATCTGAATGGGATTCATAAAGCAGAATTAATTTCTATTTATTTTAATAATCTTATAGACATATGTAAATATCTAATTAAACAGAAATATATAATATAACTAATAGAAAATTTGAATGATTCTGTATTGACATATCCACTGATTTTGATGATTATCTTAATAAGTATTTTCTAACTTGTTACCTATGTTGGACTTTGGCCACAGGCAAAAGTGAATTTAATTTTCATATACAAGATATTTGGTACTAGAAAGTGTTATCTGAAAGTTTGTAGTGATTCATTTTACTTGTAGTTCTATGTTGGGCTATTTCCACCATTTAGAAATGGTCACATGATAATAACAAATAATTCCATATGCCAATCTTGTGTGATAATTCATAATGTTTGAAAATAGTAAATTTTCTGTTGTAATTTAAACAATGTATGTAGAAAGGAAATATGAAAATAAAATTACTCATTAAAAAAAAAATTCAACTTTTTAAAAAAGAGATTATTGTACATTTAACTGATTAAGTGGAAAGGGAACAAATCATTGAAGAAGGAAAAGTAAGTTTTTCAAAACCTTTTAGATTTGTAAAAAATACATCTAATTGGCAAGTGAAAGAGAAGGGGGGGGGGGGAGAATCACTGAAAAAGGAAAAAAAAAGTTTTTTGTAGGTTATTTGCAAAGATTATGTCCAATTGCTAAGTTAGAGGAAAAAAGAAAGAAATAATTGCTAATTAGAAAGAAGAAATCATGAGACAGGCTGACCTGTATTTTAATCTGTTCCTCAGCCATTACTTTAATACAAAGAGCTTCATATTGCAATAATTTATTTTCTGTATATTTTGGGCATTTGATAGGTTATTTATTAATATACTTTTACAAAAAATATCTTAAGGTAAATATAATGATAAATATTTTTAACATATATTGCCATTGGCTAATGTAAGAAATGTGTACTTTGGGCCTCCGATTATCAAAAACCTCCAAAAAAAAAAACATTCTGCAAACCTCAGGCATAGATACCATCTTCATGTAGACAATTTGTTGTTCGTTGAATGACAAATGCTGTAAAAAATTTTACTACTTGGATAAAATTGTATTTTCAACCATGAGAAAATATCTGAAATAATAAATATTTAAAATTCTTTGTGCATTTATGTACCTGCCATCCAATTAAATAAGCACAGTTGATCTCTTGTAAACTGCAAGCTATGCGAAGGAATACAAAAGTTCTTATCTGCTTATGTTTGGTGTAGTTGTGCTTTTAGTATTGCTGTTTGTAAAAAAAATATGTTATCAAGTAAATATTCATATGTATATATTATTGTTTATGTTATATGCAGTGAGGGCTATTTATTGTGATCACTGCTTATTAGAATCACCAGCAAATCAATGTTAAGAAACCTATTAAATATTAAAATCAGTTTAAAGCTAAATTCAATTAATTTTATTTTACTATTATTTTTTTGTTTGATTTTTTTTTATTTTATTAATTATGAAGAGAAGATTCTGAGCAGAGCTGAGAAATGCAAAAGGTTAAAAGCAAAGGAAAAATAGGTGCTACAACAAAGAAATTTGCTAATTTTTAACTAAGTGAACTGAAAAGGAAATCAAAATATTTACAGAAGATTTGTGCTATACATAATTCTGATAAAAAACAAAATAATTGAAGAGGACTGGAAAAAACCAAACAGCAAATTTAAAAGGAAAAAGTCAAAAATCAGTCTGAAGGATTAAAACTGTGAGCTAGAGATGTACTTAATGAAGAATAAATAGTGAAAAACAATTGAAACAACAACAATCCATAATAAAAATGGAAATCATTGTGATTTTTCCAGTGATATCTGAAAAAATAATACTATTTAGTCAATAATCCATATAACACTGGAGATATTACAATTCTTAAAATTAATGTGTAGATAGAAACCAATAATTACAAGAAATAGTTCTGAATCTAATTTTTATTGTGCAAAAGCAAACGATACTGAAGAATTTCATCAATGGTTATTATTTTCAGGAGTAAATAAATGTGTATTTTATTATGTGTGTAGACTGTTTTACGATTTACAAACAAAATTTTCAACAAGATTTAATGACCTGGGAAATTTAGCTTGAAGGAATATGAATCTTCCCCATGTCATTTTCTAATTAGTATTAATTTCACCAAAACAATTATTGATTTTTAAGCATATTTATATACCTTAGGAAATGCAAATATATCACAACAAAATTGTTGGCAGGCCATTTAAAAATGAGTGATTGCCACTGTGAAATATTTGGTCAGTTTGGGATTAGCACTTCATAGCTACAGAAAAAGCATTATTCCAACTGAAGGTAAAATTTCACAATTTGCATTAAGGATTTTTTGAAATTTAATATTTTTTGAGAAGATATTTGCAAAAATTCAGTAATCCAGGTAGAAGCAAAGCGAATTAATTTTCAAACATTGTATAGGATGAAGTTATAAATTCAATGGGAAGCTAAATTCAGAAATACTTTTAGACTTCAAGAAGCAATTTATTGTTCCATTATTGAAGACTATTCTTCATATAACTCATGTAGACCAATTATTTTTTATCCCGAGATTTGTTGATAAAAATGAAAATTTAAAAGAACAGTTTTTTAAATTCCTCAAAACTGAAAATCACTATTCTGGATATTTAGAACATATTTAATTAAACCTTTTGATAGTTTTATCTATAGATATAAAAAAAACTATAAAGAAAAATGAACAGTAATATAACAAATGTAGTTGGAAAGTGCAGCAGAGCCAATAAAACATCATATTGATACATCAATCTATTTATAATCAACTAACCATATCCTATGTTTAGCAGGAAATTATGCTGCAGGAATCCTGTTCAGATAAATTGTATTTGATATACATTCAATCTTAATGGTTAAAAAGAAAAACTGATATTAGATAGATATTAAGAGAAGATGCAGTTTCAGCATGAAAATTTCATCATCAAAATATTAAAGAAGCTCTAATTCAAGTTTGTATGTCCTAACAATGAGAAAGCAGTCAGTAAATTGGAGGCAAAGAAATTATTGTTATATTCTGATATATATGAATCTGCCTTAATTTCTGATTTTATAGGATAAGTTGTTGCAAAGAATAAATAGTGATAACATTGTTGCAAGGCATGCAGTTCAATTTATTGCTAGGTACAAATCTCGTGAAATCTCTTTTGAAATTTATTTTGGAAGTCAGAAATAAATTCAATAAAACTGAGAACAGTGCCAATTTTTTAATAGAAAAATGAAACTATAAGTTGACCTAATTTAAACGAATAAAATAGCAATCTGAAGAATCAACTCATAGTGAATTGAACTTTAGTATAAAACAAAATTTCGCAATAAATGTGCATAATGTTATTTGTAACATACTCATTTCTGAAATATTTAGAAAAGCTGCCAGTTATACTGATGTACTAAAAGATTTTCAATTATTTTTCAATTCTATAATGATTGATATTGAATTTAATGGATGTAAGAACAGAATAATTGCAAAGTATAGAGATATTGACATTAAATATTTTAAAAATGAAATTCTTCATTTCATTGTATTCATAAAAGGAAAAAATATCATCAATCCTGTTAAAATGTATCAGTTATTAATTAGGATTTTGCAGTAGTCTACATTTCTAAGTGTAGAAATGATTCAAAGATATTTGTGACAATATCTATTTATGGTGATAATGGTTATTTATGAAATTCATTAACTCATTTGCATTTAGCTAATTTGTCAATAATATTTA
The DNA here is from genome assembly GCA_028023455.1 of Epiperipatus broadwayi. Classification (NCBI taxonomy): domain Eukaryota; kingdom Metazoa; phylum Onychophora; class Udeonychophora; order Euonychophora; family Peripatidae; genus Epiperipatus; species Epiperipatus broadwayi. The sequence goes on along the minus strand of JAQFVV010012439.1, from coordinate 1,537,482 downwards.
TCAATTAATATATATATGTGCTCTGTGCACAGATAATGAAGCTATTCAATGTACATAAAATTATCAAAGTTACCGCCAAGTCGGACACTTTGCCATTGTGCGAAACTGCACAGGGCAGTAATAAGTTCCAATTATCATATCTGTGATTGCAAAAGACTAAAAGTAGAGATTCATTTTTAAAAAATGTTTGATTGATCAGTATTTTTTTATTAAGTAATAAATTGATTTGATGGTATTAGTCAGGATTTAAAACAAGGGGGTATCAAAACTAGGTTGTGCTTGGGATCCTTCAAGTGTATGATCCATCACTTGTTACTGCTATAAAATATTTAATGTTTTTCATCATATAAATTTGCAATATTTAGAAAAAAATATAATGTACTCATAATATATATATATATATACTTTAAAAAAGCTATATATAAATATTATATAGTTATCAACATATATATATATAAGAAAATATTATAATGTATAATTCTAGCTGAAAAATAGATAGAAAATATTCAAATCATCATTTCACAATGATAAGATATTTCAGATGTTACATTTATATACAGAGGGCATTGGTGAAATCTCTTAATGTTGTGAAGTAGTGATTTTAATGTTATATATATATATTAATAATTTGAAGTAAAAAAAAAAAGTTGGAATGTAAAAAAAAACTTACTTCACTGCCATTAACTAAAACTGAAATATAGAATGTCATACATTAGATTATAATGAGAAAAAGAAAAGAGATACCAAATTTAAGCAAAATTAAATATTTAATTTATAGGATATGCTTTAGGCAAAGCAAAATACAAATGTGAAGCACAGATTTTAGAAGAGTTAAACAAAAAAATTAAAAAAAAAGAAAAAAAGAAAGAAGTTGATCAGTAAAAGTAAATTATTGTTTTGATATGTTATTTAGTAATTATATTTATATAAAATAATATGATTTGATATTACAGGTCACTAAAAATGAGATGCTTTCTCTATCTTGGGATATATAATTCAAATCTTTAAATTTTCTTCTGTCTAATTAAAAATAAGCATACATATATTTCAAATATGTTAGATGTGATAATATGTTGAACTATTTCCATCATCTATCAGTAAATGTTGAATGTATAGAACATTTTAAACTTTATTTAAACTTTTCAAATACAAACAACTTGTTAGTAATAACACACAAATAGACAACACAGGTTAATAATGATATAATATTTTGAGTAGTATTATTCTCCACTCTTCTTCAGATGTTGTTGGCCTGACTAGTGATAGTATTAGCATAGGAATCGAACTGGCACCTTTAGATTCTCATTTATCAAATTTAAGTCAAAAACTCTAATCAACTGAGCTATTCTGTTAAAGGTAAAAAAAAAAAATTGATGGACTCAGGAGGATTTGAACCAACCTCATATAAATATATGAAATTTCTACTATCTGTTGCCTTTGACAGAATAACTTAGTTAGTTAGAGCATTTGCATTAAATTCAATATACATGAATTTAAAGGTGCAAAGTCAACTTGTATGCTAATACTCAAAACTTTATGTCATTACTAATCTGTGTTGTCTATTTGGGTGTTATTACTAACAAGTTGTTTGTATTTGAAAAGTTTAAATAAAGTTTAAAATTCTCTATACATTCAACATTTACTAACAGATGATGGAAATAGTTCAGCATATATACTATCATCATAAACTTTCAGGCAAATATTTTAAATATATATTTTATAGTTTTTATATTATTGTTAATTGTTATGTCTATCAGGCAGAGGGGTAATTGCGATAATAAATAAATATAGAGTTACCTATAAAGGATACAGTAGTATATGAGCATATTATAAAAAAATAGACCGATCATTTTGGCCCCAATCTATCGAAGTACATAGCCCAGTTGTCTCTAAAAAACAGAAGACAAGCAAAGGGCAAATCTATAAAAAATTACCGTTTAATTTTAGCAAAAGATTGCTTATACGGGAACTATATTGAGGAAATATTGCTCGATCAGTTATTATGGGGTCTGCTTGATGATAGTCTGAGAAAAAAATCTGCTGTGTGATCCAGATTTGAACTTTTGAGTCAGCTATCAAGAAGGGAATAACTCATAAATTAATATTAGCACAAGTGGCCTGTTTTTTTAAAAATAAACTGATAACGAGGATATAGATGTGTGGAAAACAGATCGTAAAGAAGCAGATATATGGCATAATAATATAAATGCAAATGAAAGTGTAGCAGCTGATATGATAAATATAAATAATATGAGAGTAAGTCTGAGTAATAAATTCATGTTAAAATTAGAAATGTGTAATAAAAACATCGTAATGGAAATTGATAGCAGATGGGGCATTTCATTGTGCTCAGAGAAATTATGGAAATTGATTAAAGGAAAATGCACTGACATTTTAATTAGACTGACAAATATAAGAGCTGTAGATGTCAGTGGCAACAAATTGTGTTTATAGTGCCTATAAAGCATAAAAATAGGATATTAAAATTGCCTTTATACATAATAAAAAAAACATCAGTCCATTAACAGGGCAAGACTGGTTTCACAAGTTAAACATAGGTAGAAATATTAACACTGAATAATGTGGCAAGCGGACCAATTGGGAAAGCAAAACCTATGAGTGGTAAGGCCAAGCTATGGCCATTTGCACAAGAAGCTAAGGAAGAGAGAAACATAGTGAGCAAAGAAAAAATGGTTAATAGTAGTTTTAGAATTGAAGCACCAGTATGTGGTAGAGAGAGGTCAAGTAAAACTTGATTCAAAAAAGCAGCAGTAAAGAATTTGTTGTATCAAGCAGAAATGATTAATGGTGACTATGATGGCGTAATAGACGCCACAAAAACCACATTAGAGGGTGGGGTAGACTAGTCACTGTTGAATATAGCAGGTGGAATGAAAAATCTGAAAAGAAAATGAGAAACCTTAAGACAGTTAGTCATGAAATAAAAATGGTAATGTCGTGATGGGAAAATTGTTTGAAAAATAAAGCTCTAAAAAACGTTTCAGAATAGAAAGTTGCAGTAGTAGAAAAAAAATCACCCAAACCTATTCATGAAAAATGTAAACCAGATAGACTTTGTGACTCTGTGTAGCAAGTTTTATAGGGTTTTTCTCTGAAGTGGGGGGAGGTGCTATATTTTGTAGAAAATATATTAGGCTGTAGTAACTCGAGAGCTATAAATTATAAAGCTAAGTTTTACTTCAGAGAAAAAACAGTAATGAAATGTAAATACATATCTAGTTTATAAAGCAATAAAAAGATCGCTAATAATTAATGGAAGTGTAACTGTAACTAGATATGTAAGTTTTAAAAAGTAATGAAAAATAAATTCTGTAAAAATAAAAGAAACTTTATTTTGATAATTTGAGTTTATTTCTAATTCAATGAAGAAAGATTGGTTTGTAGATAAATTAGACTTAAACAGATAAAAGATTGTAACTTGAAAGCATTCTATAAAAGATTGCCAAAAGATAATGCAAAAGATTATTTTCAAGGCTGGTTATAACTCATGGATTTAAAATACCAAGAAAACTCTGTATTGTTAATTTTAGGAGAAAACAAATGGAATAAATATTTAAAGCTAATTACTGTGGAATGCGAATGTTTGTAATTAAAAACCGGATCCTTATCATCATTGTAAAAATACATTATCCAAATGGATTTATTTTTACATTGGAATGATCTGAATTTATCAATGAATTCAAGCAAAGAGAAAACATATAAATAATGCACGCAACAAAAAAATGCTGCTCATCGTGTGCTGTTATTGCTATCATAAGAACTTTTGAGAAACCTTTTCTGCAATGATGGAAGTGTCCCAGAGCCCATGCCTTTGAAGGTGAAGGATAGCCAGCTAGAGAAAATGTTTATAAAGCTCACTGGTCTTTTATTATTTGTGTATGCCTGAAAAGGCTCAATGAGGATTGTGTTTTAAGTACTGTGAGTATAAACTTTTAATATTCACTTGGGTCCACCACTATTGCAGTGGCAATATTTGTTTTCTTGGTCGCGATTATAGCATTAAATCAAGGACTAATTGTTAATGTGTAAATCTAAATTGATTTTGATGAAGCTAAGGTTGTCTTCTTTGAGAGAAATGAAATCAAAAGAAGAATTAAAGAGTCTTTATTATTGAAAATTTATTATTCTGAAGCAATTAACTTATTTAAGAGTTCTTTTAATATTAAGGGTGGATGGGAAGTGAATGGATTTGTGGGTAGTTTTTAATAGTATATATAATGTGTGGTTTTTTTTGTAGTTCTTTACACTTGAGAAGTCTGCTTGTAGCAGTGAAACCTTAGGTTGTGTTTTAATATTATTTTTATGCTGGTCTGGTTTAATTTTAGATTTGGGGTAGTTTTGATTATATATATATATATGTAAATAAATATATTTATTCTTATTTAATAACATTTTGAGTAATCAATAATTTTGTGATAATTGTTGGTAGTCAGTTTCATAGCTGAATACACAACATTAATAAAATCAATTTATGACACATACAGAAAGTATTTAAATGTTTATAAAACCACACATAGTAAAATTAATGTTTTGATCAGCAGAATTTTGATGTGTTAAAAAAACAGATGTATTAGTGGAGGGTGGGGTAAAAAACCTATTGTTGAAATTCAAAAAATTCCCAAATCTGAAAAAGCTCTGCAACCAGAAGTTTGGATTAACAGTATTCTACCTGTATTTACTGAAATCATTGTGATTAATCTTCAGAGATTTTTGAACTCTGGCTAACCATTATTTTATTGCATAGAAGATTACTGTTCCTAATGTATGCAGATAAAAGTTATGTGATAGTTTGTTTTGAATAAAACTAATTGTTTCAGTGTTGTGTAATTTTTATGTGTACCATTCATTTAAAAAGTTTGAATTTTCTAATGATATTTTACGTCCATTTCAATATGTTTTAGGTAGTTACTTTTCCTCAGAATTAAATTTATAATAGTTGTATCATTTAAATATTTTTAAGAAGGTGATTATTAAGAATTGCCATTTTGTATTGTATTGTACCAAAAAGCATTTGACTTTTTAAGCATTTATGCTGTGTTTAAAACTTTAAAATATTAGGATGTAAATAATATTTTAATTTGCGAAGCGCCGATAGTTGAAAATTGAAATAAATCGGTTAAGTATTGTAACGAGTGCTAGAGATTTGCAGTATCTCGATTTATTTCAATATTAGGATGTAGATCAGGAATATTGTTAAAATTTGAAAAATATTTATCAAAATGCGATAAGATTAATATTAGTAAAAGATAATTTCAATTCTCAAAATGTTTTACATTAACTTTATGAGAAATATTTTACTTTATAAATTGAAAAATGGAGTGGGGGGATAAATTTAAGATTGCACAAAGGTTATCTGGATTTTGCAGATGATATAATTGTTTTTTTTTTTTTTGCAACTAATGCTTCAGAGAGTATGGAAATATTTTAGCAGCAGTCTGATGGATAAAGATAAAAAAATGTGATCAAATAGAAATATTAAAAAAATAAAACGAAGTTTAGTGGATTTTTCAGTAAAAGATAAAATAAAAATTGATAGTAATGAATTAGAAGTTAAATACTTTAGTAAATTATTAATATAGATAGTTTACTTTTGATAAAAATAATTTATTATTAAAAGGAAATACATTTCCGTACCTGAAACAAAATATTTATAATAGTTATTATGTTCTCATTGTACATTTATGTGCAACTTAAATGAGGACAATTAAATGAAGTTGAATTTAATTATGGAAAGATATACTTTAGAATTAATAAAGAGGGATGTGAACTATAATATATGATGATAAAACAAATAAATATTGCATCATTGATGGAATTAAGATGCTAAAATGAACAATGTAAGTCCTAAACCAGATTCTAAGATATTTTAAAAGACTTAAAAAGGACATGTGAAATATATGGACTAAAAATTTACTGGGTTTGTAAAAAAATATCCTTTTTATTTCTGATATTCTTTTATGAATATTATTAAATTAATTTATTATCTTCAATAGTAAATGCAATCTCTGAAGTGGCCTTACTAATTGCATGTGATTTACTTATAAAAATATCCTGAAGAAGTATATTGCTAGACTATCCTGTGTTTTTTATATATAATGTGTACCAATCTCTTCATGTTCAGTGATTTTAACATTGTTGGTTCTTAAGAATTCTTTGATATGAATCATACTCATGGTCATGCTGGACTTTGTCCATTAAATGAATTGAAATAGTATTATCTTGACATTACTTACAATTATTGGCTGCTTCTTGAAAATTAATTGTTATATTGGCCTTGGAAAGTTAAAAGCAAATAGAATCACAGGAACTTCTCTTTAGTATTTGAAAATTGGCATTTTCAATGTATTATACCTTGTCGTATATGATCAAAAATAATGTTTTGGGAAATTATAATACTCCATGATAATCTTGTCTTGTTCAGTATTTAATAATTCATGGTCAATTGACTGCATGATAATTTAGTTAACTGCTGTTTAACCATGTGACCAAGTATAATTTGAATGCTGACTTTAATATCTTCCTTGCTGTCTTTTTACTTTAGTCAGGTTTTGTTCTTTTTTTGGAAAGAGAGGTCTCTAATAATTACATCAACATTGCCCTGATTTGAATATTCTTTTATTTGTGCTAAAGTATAATTGACTCTTATTTTTATCTTTACTTGATGATATTTTATCTTTAATAATATTTTGTCTCTGGCTATTTTGCTTTACATTTGACATCTTTTATCTGTAAATAAATCTTTTTAAATAACACAATAAAAATCATTTCTGGATTATTAAGCATATTTGACACATGTGCATATTTGACCCTTAATAAAAGAATCTGAAATAGTCTTTATAGTTGGTAAATATAAAATACTTCACTTTTTTAAAATAAATTCCATGTAAGATATTATTCATAGGGATTTTAACATATAATCTCATTAAGGAATTATTTTTAAAATTAAATTTTAATAAATTATAATTTTTTATTTGTAGTTCACTCTAAAGAACTTAATATTCCTGAGAGGGCAGATAGTCTTCCTAAATCTTCAAGAGAAAACAGCAGTATTCGAGAGACATCTCCAGAGAAAGGCTCTGTCAAATCTCTGATGTCTCAAAATATTCTCTCAACTTGTAAGTATTTTTAAATCAAACTAACCTACTGCTTATATATAATGTTCAAATTATAAAGTGCTATATAATATATATTAATTGGAGTAATAAACCTCGTAGCATTAGTTATATTAGTATAATGCAACCGTAATATCAATGCCAACTTCCAAAGCAGATTACCATTGATATTAGGATATTACATTAATATTGCGAGCATTAAAAGATTTATTGCTCAAATTATTATATATATTGTAACTGAATAAAAATATACCCTGAAGTTGAATGCCATTTGTAACTAAATATGAATCAAGGAAGAACAATACTTATTTAATAATGCCCTTGAATTATAGCATCATTTGCAACAGAATGAAAACAGAAAACTAAGCTAAAGTGAATATCAATCCATGAATAACAATTGAATACTTAATTCAATAAAACAATGATAATAATCTTTGTTGTAAATTCATGAATTCAAATAGTATTTAGAATGAATAGAAAACAAGCAAAATCATTATTTCCAACTACCCTAAAATATGAGCGTTATTTGCAATAGATTAAAGATAAAGCAATAAAACTAAATATCACTATTTTATAAATAACAATGAATGCCTATTATATAAATCCCTTAGAAAGAAAATAATGACAAAGAATTACACAGATACACTTTAATATTCCTCTTATAGCAACACATTGTTTATAATAATACAAATTTATACCAAAAGTCAAACATATTCATATTTATACTTAAACAAAATAATTCATGGATGGATGAAATAATAATTTTAATATGTTCTACAAATTTACAATATCAATGATATCTAATTAAATATATAACTCAATAATTGATTTCTAATTACAATTAAATAAATAATGCTAACTTAACCATGCTATTCCACTAATACCAATATGTTCTTATTAATTAAGTCAATTATAATAAGACAAAATACTCAATAATAATACAAAATCAATTAATCTAACATATTTCTCCATGTTCACCAACTTAGAATACTATAAAATAAAATCATCTTATAACATTAAAATTTATAATATCCAATCACATTAATATATAAAATAAATGATAGATTCCTATTTCATGCTTATTCAAATACAATTGACAATTCATATCCAATTACTCTTCACTTTAATAAAGCTAAATTGTTAAAACTTTAAACTATAATTATTAAAATATCAATTAATATTAAAAAATAATATTTCAACTGAATTTACGATTTCCATCAATGAACTTTAAATATAATTAAAGCAAATCACTCTAATTTGTAACAGAATGAAATATATTACTATTACCAGTTCAATAACTGAATAAGATTATGATCTTTATGACTGTATATTGATTTAATATAATATTTACTTTAATCAATGATGATTTAAAATAAAATATGCAAAAATTTAATTGCAATTACCTTTATTCGTCTTCAATAATTATCATATTTGTAGCCTTATCAATCATTGGATCAATTCATGTATGATTTCTATCTTAATATAACTGTTACTTGTTACTAACAAAATAATTACAATAAGCTTCTAATTTACTTTTTAAATATTGAAGAATGTCAAATTAATTAATTTATTGCTATATAAAAATCTATACCTGGTCATATAATAAACATTAAATTCAATACAAAGAAAATGATATGTAATTATATTCTCTTATTCTATATTTTGATTTCTGAACTATTGTTAACTGCTTCTAAGGAAATATGTGGTATAGTCAATTCATGGGTACTAGCTTATCCAAGTACTATTAATCAATAAATTTGAATTTTACAATTGAATGACAACCAAGCAAGTTTATTTGCTTTAAATTAATTCAAAATTTATTAATAAAAAGATAAGAATTAAAAAATATATATATACATGGCACACTATTAACATTTAAAATATATATATATATTATTTCATTTTGCCTTATGCAATAGGTTCTCAATTGACATTAATTCTTTTAAATTAAATAGGTGATTGTACATTGAACTTCACCTATCAAATGCTAAGATTAAAATGTATATTTAACACAAACATGTTTAATATATATGCATATTTCAAAATATAAGAGTCAATGACATTCTTAATCTTCATATAAAAGAAAATAGTTAATGGAAATAAAAAATATACTAAAGATGAATCTATCTCTTCGTTCATGTTATTCTAAGAGAATAAATGAAAAATAAATACTTGAGATTAATTTATAATCAAAGAATAAGAATATAAAGTTTTTAAATTAAAATAATAATTACTAAGTTATGAAATATAAATTTGAATGTAGAAAAACATAACTCTCTTATATTTTAAACATGTAAAATCTCTATTTAATTTAAATTATACACCATTTACATCCTATATAATTATATATACAAAAATGATAATAATATATATTAGTAAACGACGTCATCAATAGTCCTCAGATACGACATTTCCACAGTTCTAATGTCTATTTATTAAACCACAATCTGATGGTATTTCATTATTCCAGAGAAGGTATAAATATAAAAAAAAGCTATAGGATTCGAAGCACATTTTGCTCATTCTGATATTTACTATAAATTATTCTTTTCATTTAGCAGATATTTGATCTATATAGTGTTATAAAAGTGCATGATGATGCAGTGTATATATTCTTTCATTTAGCAAATAATTGTGCATAAAACCTTACAAGTGAACAGACACTAGTTTCATCCATGACAGTGCTATGGAAATTGAACCATTTTCTATTCTGTGTGCAAATAATTCATTAATCTCATAAAATTATACCAGCAGGTGAACATAATCTTTGTATACATTTTATGTTGTTAGCATTTAGACTTCGTCATTGAAAAGTAGGTAATATCCTTTTTTAAAAGCCAAGAAATATTCCTATCCATTTTTAAACACTGAATTAATTTTTGTTCTTTCAATAAATTGTCATCTCCTACAAATTTCTGATAAACTTGCCCACATAATGGATGAATACTATTGCTTTCACTCCATCATTCTATCCATTTTAAAAACAAATAAATAAAAAATAATATGAAGGAATTTAGAATTGCTTCTATTGAAACCAAGATAGATAGAGAGTTTAAACTATTTAGCTCTATTTATAAATTTTTTGGATGTCAGAAAAAAACTATAGCAATGCTCAACATTAACTCTTTGGTCAATTCCAGCCAGCGTCCCATGAATAAACAATGACAAAAATAAATATTTTATAATTTATTACACATATAATATACCACATCCATACCTTAAAATATGTAATGGTATTTTTTTAATTCTAATATAACTAAACAGTTTTCTTTTAAAACTAAATCTATTATTTTAGCTTAAAGGATGCACTTTGTGGCCTTTTTTTCGGTTTAGCAGAATTGCTGCCATCATTATGCTTGCAATCATGATTGTAAATGCTGATTGTTGTGATTGCAACAATGTTAGTTAAATAAGTGACTGTTCTTATGCTGTAGGGCAATGGTGTGAAATTTGTGGGTTGCAACTCCTAAAAAGTTGCAGAAAATTGTTGGGAGTTGTGAAAATTTTGAGAAGTTCTCATGTTGGATAATAAATTTTTAATTGAAAAAAAAAAGAAACCTAAACACTATTAAAAATTACATGAAAACTGCTCAACTCATTTTTGTGTGTCTGACCGCTTTTGTGTTGAAACATTTCCTTCTTTTATTCCAATCCACTTTGTATAAAAAGCACATCATAATGGCACTTTGCTTATATTGATCTCATTTCTTTTGAACATTCTCAGAGTTTTGTTCTTTGGGTAGTATTCTCCCAACATTAATATGTGGTACTATATTCTTGAATTGTACACATTTTCTAAAACAGACTAAAAAAGTTGTAATTGCTACAAATCAACAGATCTATTAAGAACCAAGTATTATTATACATATTTTGTTAATATGCAGTTTTTTTCAGAGATCTTATATATATCAAATTGTATGTACTGAAATAAAAAGATTTATATTTGTATGTGATAAAACGACTTTTATTATTTCTATCCTTTTATGCTTATAATAGGATGGTAGCAACATATAATGGATCATGTAAAATTTCAGTCTATATGCTAGTATGAAAAAGTTGCATACCACTGTTGTAGAGACAACTGCATGTGGAATTTACTCATTTTTTTATTATTAAACTCCCCCCAAATTGCAGGTTATTGAATCCATTGCTGATCTTTTAATGTTTGTTATTTTCAATGCTGATTTTTAATCTCTTCTATAACCAACCTTTCTTTCTTAATTACTTCACTCTTGATAATTTTTGTTCTCCAATGTAAATATTAATTCTTATTAAGCGCAATGTCAGCACATAATACTTAAATAAGGCTAAAACCTTAGTATATGCGTTTAGATTTGTAGAGGTCTCTCTTGTAATAAATTAAGCGCTCAAGCTTTCCATTGTATTAAATTCAATCAATATTGTACTAGTTATACATATACTACATGTATGTGTACAGGCTGAATAATACAGGTAATGTTGAGTCACTCTAGAAATAATTATATTCAGAAAAAAAATAAAACTAACTGCAAAAAGCAGCATTCTAATTTGCATTATAATAAAGCCTAATAATATGCAAATTAGCAGTTAATAAAATGCCTGCAGAATTTCTAATGAAGGAGAATGTAGAATGAGTAGCAGTATGGAGAAGGAAACAAAGTAAAGTGAAAAGCAGCCTAATGAAACTCGAAGTGCAGAATGAAAAGCTGATAGCGTAGTTGCAGATCAGGGTTAGTAGTAGAAAGAGCTCCAGTCAAATTTAATTAGACTGACTCAAGACAGCAGTGAGCAGTAAGACACTTGCTCGAAATTGCTAGTGAAAGACCATCTGAAATTACAGGAATTAAAGAAATAGATATTAGTAATTCATGGAGTTAGAGATGAGCTCTAACTATCTATTTATTTATTTATATATCTACAGATATATGAACTGCTCTGTGATCAATAATATTTATTGTTTCAAATAGCTAGTTACCTGTTGAACTACTAATCCTAATTACTAATATATATATTAATCAGAATAAATAAACTCATTAAAGTTATTTTTTAAAACTTGTGTATATGTGTCAAATTGAATTATTTTACAATTGTACAGCTGCTAGACTATAGTCTGGCTTTGTACATATTATAGTGTAAATGAAGTCATTTATTTCTCATCCATGTTACATATACAATCCAAAAAAAGATATACAATCATAGCTGAATTTTTATCATATCTGAAAGCTGAAGAGTATATTGATTTATCTTATGATCCTATAATTTTTTTTTTCAGAATACAATTAAGCATCATTAAATGAAAATTTTGGATACTAAAAGCCCTGTAATCATATAATTATGAAATACCAGTCTTTTGGCTTGTTAAATGTAGCAGTTCTTTGGAGTTTGGGATGCATTTCAACATCCATGTTCACTTTCCTATCTAAAAAGCTTCCATTGTATTTAAACTGACAAGAATTCCCAAGCTGACAGTCATCCAAAACAAGAATTACTGATGATTTTATCTTCATCATTGGCTGTTAAACCACTTGAGTTTTTTGAATTAACAACTATAAACAAAATTGCAAATCTAAAAAGTAAGAAATTTTTGTTTTTAACCAATTCTGATTAACAATATCAAAGTTGTATCATATCTTGATTGTTTTTTTATTAAGCTGTCTATAAAGGGTATTAAAGACTATTGCTAACACAAAGTTGAAATAGTAATTTTTCCATTTAACATCACTTATTGAAAACGTTTTTTTCCACCACTAATAATGTATATTTTCATATAATGTAATAATCATATTAATATGATTACATTTCTATGGACAACTAAATACATCCATAAACTTTAATTAAATGAGTTGAATTACTTTTTGTCATGACATTTTTATTGCATTTGCATGGCAATAAAAACCTTATGTCTACTTCTTTTTGATTTTCCAAAACAACAGATTCTCTGCTAACCACTCAACTTTGACTGGAAGTAACTTCAATCAAAAAAACATTTTTGGTTGTAATGGGTAAAAATAATATTCTTTTCTCTTTTACCCTTTTTTAAATTTAATTAAAAGCAGCATTTGGATCTACTATATGTCCACTATCTTTTAAAACCTCCAGAAGTCTCACAAAAATTACCAGCTTTTCTTTTAAGAATACAAATTTATTTCAAGCTCTATAAATCTGTACAAATCTAAATGAGTTGGAAAAGTTGATTAAAAAATAATTTAAAATGATCATGATCAGCAAATGACTATCTTCTTTGTATTTCCAATCCGCTACTCATTCTCAAGCCTCCTTATCAGTTATTGAATTTCTGTTTTAAAACTTTATATTGCTCACAAAATTTCCCATGCATTTTGCTATTCATCCAAGAACAGAATACTGCTTTTCTTTTTGATTAAGATATTAATAAAGCACCCCCCCCCCCCCAAAAAAAAAAATAAAACAGGCTTTTTTTAACAAATCCAAAATCATCTTTATTTGAACTCATAACATATTTTTTAAGATACTTCCAGACTTCAATAATATGATCACTTGACAATCTAAAGTGGCAATTTTATTGTGCAAGCAACTATTAAAATTAAGCACAAATAGCATCTATTTCTACAAAATAAATATCAAATTTCCTACTAATATATTTGTGATAGAATATATTTTTTAAAATAAAACTATTACTTTAATTTATGAGCATATTATTTTATGATCATTTCCAAAAATTTACATTTATCATTGCTAGTGTAATATTAACTTTTTATATTTTGACTTCCGACTATATCCAAATTTCTTTAATGCAATTTTTCTATCTCAAAAAAACATTTGTTTCAATATGTATTGTGAAAATACTTTGGTTGACTTTTCCAATAATCGTAATAGTATATACAAGTGCTTTAAAATGCTAAAAATTCAACAGTAGGCTACTTGAATTCACAGTTATTTTTTCCCAATAACCTTGGGCCATAGTTTATTGCTTTTCTCAGCACATGCATAACTTTGATGTAAAATGACTCTTCAAACATTAATATAAATAATTCAGCTGCCATCTAATTGCAGTGTTTGATAATTTTTCATGTTCTAAAATTTTATATAGAGAATTATTTTGAACACCTCCAGCCAGAGAAATAAATATTTAATCAGCTGAGATATTTATGACAAATTAATTTAAATCCACTGATATTTTAATTTACAGAGCAGAGCTCTTTTTATCCATTTTAAAACTACAAAATTTACTAATATTGAACTGGAATAATATATAAACAAATTACGTCTTAACAAAAGTTAAAAACACCAGCCAATACTATGTAAATTCTTACCGACTTTGACATTACACAATAACTAATTCATTATCTCTTCTAGGACAATTGTTTGATTTACAACACCATTACTACAGAGCACTCTGATATCATTCCAATGCAATATAGCAAGTCCTTTTACTTATAAATACTAAACTTAAGACACCTACATTCCACATGTAGTCAAAAATTTAACCAAAATCGGCTCACAGTCCCATTGAATAAACTTTCGTACTCCATCCACAATAGTCATAAACAATTCAAAAGATAAACCCCCTACTGAACAAAGTCCTCACACTATAAGATAGCATGCCCCCAAGCTGTATGCAGAGCATTTAGTACAAGTTATGTGCCAGCCTGGACACAAGACTTTCACAATACAAATACATCTATAAAAGCTACAAACAACCCAGAGCACAAGTCTATTTTCCTTGATCACTAAGACATAATGGGCCACACATTTGAGCCCACAATTGCCAACATTGCTTGCATCAAGAAAAACAATGTCAAGCACAAGATCAAAGAAGCATGGCATATAGCCAACAATTCTCTTTAGAAGAAATGAGACATATAATTTTAATATATTTGAATAAACTTTATATATATATATACTCACACCCACCCACACATAAATCACATTCTTGTGGATGTGATGCCATAAATAGTCCTCAAAAGTGATAAGCTTGAGTCAAAAAGTGTTTATGATAAGCTTTTCTTACAAAAGCAGCTTTTCTTACAAAAGCATTTATGTACTCAAAAGTTGAATTTAGATTTTATACTATAAAATAATCATGATTCAGTCTTTTTAAATATTAAGCATTTAAATGTTACGGTAATTATTTTACATTGTCAAATCTAAGTCTTAAATTTGATATTTATAAATAAAACGTACATTGAATTGGGTATTATTTGTATTCTGTAGCCAATTGATGGATAATATTGTAATCTAGCAGCTAAATGGTTTAATATCAACTTTGGTCAGATATCTAAAAAAAAAAAAAAAAAATTCTAGGTTTTCTTGAAACCTGAAAAACATTTCATGTTTCAATCTAGTTCAAACTCCAGGTTGAGGACATATTAGACATATACACTTACAATTGCATCCTATATCCATAGTACTCAATATGCAAATTGTACTAGTTGGCAGCATGTTTAATATAAGCTAGTAGATCATGTTTTACATCAAATAGACTGATTAGTGTTCAGTGTTTTGCAAAATAATAAAAATCAAATGTGCCTGAGAAATATCGTATGTAGAATTTGTTGATTCATGCATTGAATATCAATGTGCATTGAGATGCATGAACATTTGGGCTGTCTTGTCAAATTACATGGAATAGGATTAAAAAATCAATACATTCATTATCAGACAATAGTTGAAAATCATAAATAGCTACTGAAAACATTTGACAACAGGTTTATTAAGATTAGGAGAGGCAAATTTGAACTTCTGAGGCCATCTTCAAACTCAGTGACAAAACATTGATGACAAGAATGCAACCTGTAACTTTCAACACTGAAAGTCAAATATGATTATTGAGACCACATATGCAGATCATCTCTGGTATATTTTACCAATGATTTGCAAATAAATATAATTTTACAATCTATATTGTCCTTTTGAGTGTTATCTCTGCAATCATTTTTATTAAGATCCTGCATGGTCACGTATTTCTAGCCCTTCTTGGTCAGCTTTATCTCTGGATCTTTCTTCCATAGAGCACATGCTGAGTCTTAGCAATAACATATTGAACACTCCAAGTTTTCAAAGAAATATGGAAGAAAATAGTCAAATGGTCATATTCATATCTAGGATATGTATCTATCGTCATTGCTCTTCGTGATGATCATTCAAGATATGACTGTTTTAATATGATTCAGTCTTTTATAGGCACAGTATAATAAACTAAATAATTTTTTGTGTGAATCAATAAACAAAGAGTAAATGAGGATCACTGTGTGTGTGTGAATTTATATATATAATTACCCTATTAAAAAAATAATTTGATAAATGCCTATATATAAAAACTATTTTATTTATTATATTTTTATTTTTTCTCCTTTTAGAAACAGTGCAGAGGATGTGAGAAATATTTTTATTTAATATATCGCAGTCAGGATGAATTTCCCACCAAAATAATTTATTTTGTACATAGAATACATTCCATCATCTCATGATCTGTATCTTTGATATGAACTTTTAAATATAATCTCAAATTATCATTAAATGTTCGCAAAAAAAAAAAAAAATGTAAACACGAACATTAAATTCAAACGTATTATACATTCCATTCAAGCTGCTTCATATGATGTACACGGAATCTGTGAAATTAGTACATTTTGAATTACTGACTTTTTTATGTAAATAAGTGATTATATATATATAATTTGAAGATATTACAATTAAAATTTGTAATTTTATTATTATATATTCTTTATATATAATGATAAAACTTGTTTCCATGTTTGTAATTATGATTTCTTTCAAGCTTTGTTGTGTATATTCCTTAAAATATTTCATTTATTAAATATTATTGTGTCATAAAAAATACATTTTTAAAAATAAATTTTTTTAGTTAAAAATGTTATAATTTATTTTGTATCACAGTTAAAAAAAATTATTTGAACACATCTCCTAAATTATTTGCAACCACACATTTTGCATATATAAGATTCATCAAAAGGTATAAAGTGGTAATTACAAATTAAGGGAGGAATATGTGTGTACATTTCATTTTCTCAAGATTTGTGTGTTTGATATAAATTGTTAAACATGATCTTAAATTATCACCAAATGTTAGCAGATATATATATATAAACATGAATTTTTAAATCATAAAATATATATGTAAATAAATTACTTTTTTTTTACTATGATCTGAAAAGAATTTCAGTTTGCCCATCAAGATTTAAAATGTATGTCATAGCATAGCAGACAGATGCATTAATCACTGTATTACAAGCCATAGTCAATGTTTTTAACTATAAAACTTACATCATTTCACTCAATTGGATTTAAATTGAATGATATGTCATAGCAGACAGATGCATTAATCATTGCATTGAGAGACTAGTCAATGTTGTCAATTGAAAACTTACATTATTATTAAAACAGGCAAAACTCTCCATACAGTAGTGCCACTCAGTGCCAACCAGAGTAATCAATGGATGAGTAGGCAGTAGATGGGGATTTTATGCACAAGCCTTCTGGCATCCATTGATTACTCTGGTTGGCACTGAGTGGCACTACTGTATGGAGAGTTTTGCCTGTTTTAATAATATAAGGAATAGTAATCATATGTAGGGAAATGCCAGGTTTCCTTCATGGAATTCTCACTGAATTTGAATAAAAAAAATAAATGCACATTATAAATTATAGCAATAATAAAAACTTAGCGATTCCATCACATTAGTTTGATACCATTACACTGCTTTGAATCAGAATCCTGCAATTTAGAATATATTTTCTAAAATGTACAATGAATGAAAATAAAAATAATTATTAATGTGTCATTAAATCATTACATAAAAGAATTTTTGACAAGCATTTAAAAACAAAACAATTTTTTTCTTTACATTTGTATGCCATCTATAGATTTAGTAACTAATAGATGACAGATAATTATGTTTAATAAATCCCTATTCATTGCTATCCTAACTGGTTTTTTCAGACTAATTTCAATCTTATGGACATTATCAGCAAGAGCTTTGGATTTTGAAACAGTGCACTTGGAACGTTAGGATTCAGTCATCTATCAAGATATCTGACCAAATTGAAAAACTCATAAATATTTTCAATCTAAACCACTTGCCCATATAATCATATAGATCTGAAACCAAATCAAATTTATATATTTTGGCATCCTTAACTTTTTTTTTTAACAACTACAGGCACCTTTATCCTGTGGCCAGAATTTTTATAAAGCCAATATCACAATTTTCTGAATTCAACTTATTTATTGCTGTTTCAGAAGCACCTCTATGCCATCTACTATAAGCTTTAGTAACTAATAGATGCTAGTGCTTAATAAATCCCTATCCAGTGTTGTTATAAAAATATATTGACCAGACAAGGTTAATAATATATAAACTGTGTTTAATCTCATCATCAGCAGCACAGACACTTGTAAGTGCAAATCCAGAATAAAAAAAAAATAATGAAGATAGAAAAGAATAAAAAGTTAAAGAAAAAATTTGAAACAATTATGTAAATCAATCCATGAAACATAATCTAGATGTATCACAAGCAGGTCCTCTCATCGGTTTATTTGTCATCTTACAATGTTGTATTTTAATTTCTTTTGAAGAGAGCTTTGCTTTTTGAAAGACTTCAACACTTTACCAACATATTCTATCCTCCCAATGAAAAGCAACAGAGTATTTTTTTTGTAATGTAAATAATTTGCTTCTTTCATGAAAATCAGACACAGAGAATATTCTTTTTCATTAAAATTTAATACATAAGCATTGTTGCTGATTATCAACTCTGCAATGACTGTAAGTCTTCCATGAAGTATTTAATTTATATGCTTTCAAATAATGCATCCATGTCTTACTGTGCAAATTATTCAAGTTATACTCTAAAGAAATGTGAATAATGAGGTATTTTAATACTTAAATAACATATGGCTAGCAAATTTAAGACATTTCTAAATATTTTAAAGTTTTTCAAGTGTAAATATTTCATTTCTTCCACCTATAAACATTTCTAAATTTTATATTTTCTGATACAACTTGTAATAAGTACTAACATGGGATAATGCAGCAGATAGGAAGGATATAGTTTATACTACCAACTACATTATAAGTACATTTGAAAAAAAAACAAACAAAAAACATAGTATTTATCTTCTTATAAAGCAGGTAAAATAAATAATAAGCAAAGTAAATAAATAAATTCTATGACCATTATAATGTACTCTTCTAAAATAATTATTAATAAAATTTTATTAATATTTTCTGAATAACGAATATGATGTTACAATGGCAACCAAACAAATGTATTTAATTAATAGCAAAAAAATATTTATTTACAATAAGCATCATTTTTTAAATTTAATAAGCTAAACTAAAACCTGTTCCGTTACAATGTTTATCAAGATTTATACTGCTTGGGTACTGGTGGACTAAACATTATTTTGAAAAGATATGCGATGCTAATTAACAAGTAAAATTACATTCTACTATGCATTAAAGACATTGGGTTATTTATTAATGGCAATCAGTGCTTAATCACATATTAAATACTGTGGTTTATATAATTAACATTTATAGTTTGATTACATATAAATCTTGGACATTTTTCTGACATGATAGAATAATTTATTATGTATTGTCTTTCTACACATACTTGCGAAACATAAATGAAAATATAATGTAGAAATGAGATTAATCAAAAAATATTAAAGATTTGTTAATATTAATAGTAATATAATTTAAATTAAAAATCAGATTAATATAAAAGAAAAATTGTTTATATCAAATAAGATTTTAAGCTTATATAAAATGTCAATTAATAAAATATTTATTGCAGATTTGAAATTAGAATATGGAAAATACTATAAATTATTAACTACTATATCGATAAATAATTCATTTTGTTTAGTTATTTATTAAACATTGTTAGAATTCTGTTTATTATACAAATATTGACAGGTTAAAATACTAACTCCGTCATATTTCATCCAGTAATAATTCATGTGATTTAGGCAAATATAATAAATTAAAGATGATGTATGGGTTAGTGTTAGTCATTGATTTTATGTAATATTAGATTAAAATTTGGGAAGTTTAAAAAAAAAATCTTGATAATCTTTGTTATATAGACAGGGAATCTTTAATAATTATATGCATAAAAAGGTGTGTTGATAGTGATGATCATCATCATAATTAACTCAACTCTGAAAGCTAGAGAATGGTTTTAATATTATGCTTATTTCATGACATAAAATTGTAGAAAATATTCACATCAACAGTATATCATTGACTGTTACGTAGTAAACATCTCATTTTTATTTTTGGTGCCCATTTTAATTTTTGGATATCTAAAGTGAGGGCATGATTTGTTGTTTAATAATTTTGATGGACATAAAGTTAAGCTATGAATAGTAATAAACACTCAATTATCTGATATAGGATAAATACCTTGGAAATGACAAGACAATATTTCTTTCCAATATAATAAAATAGTAACAGAAGAAGGCAGATAGACAGGAAGCAAATAAAACAGAAGAGCTTATGAAATTGAAGGAGTGATGTAATGCAGTTGATGGAAAATCTAGTTAATATAAGTTAGTAATTTGTTAGCTTTATTGAGAATTAAACAGAATCATTAAACCAAGAAAGAGAAAATACAGGTTGTAGAAGAAATGGGGATTAAATTATTGTGGAATTCCAAAACAGATAGTAAAGAATCAGACAAAAACATAGATAAATGGGAATAAAAAGATAATTCTAAGAATATATATATATAATATACCTGAAGAGAAAGCAGTAAGAGTAATGCAAAATAATTAGAACATTGTTTGAACAAATAAATCAAAAGATAAGTGAACAAAAGCAGTTAGAGAAAAAAATAAGATTGGCAAAAGCAGATGGAGATAATGAATCAAAAAATAGAATATAAACAAAACAATTAGAGCAAAATATGGAAAGCAGACAAAAACTGAAACAGTAGATGATGGACAAAGGTGATTTTAACAAAAGATGAGAATGCATAAAACCAACCAAACTTGGAGCTAACACAAAAGAGAGGATACACAAAAGCAAATCAACTTGGCATTGACATAAATGTCAAACAAACATGAAATTAACCCAAAAGATAGAGTAACTACAAAAACAGATGAATTTACAATTAAAGCAGGTAAATCAGAAGATAAAAAGGACACTTGTAAATCAAGCTGATTAGTGCAGTAGATAAAATTTCCACAATAATTAAATGAAAAAATAAAGGCTTCATCATGAAATTCACGTATTAGCACATCACATTACTAAAACAGATTTGAAAAGATCTAGTCAATAAAATTATACATATAGGCACCAGAATTACTTAGTACTTAAAGGGAAAGGATTCTCATATAGAGATAAACCATCATTTCTATCACGGAGTAGTAGAACGATCAGATAAAGATCAACTCCAAATTAGGATGAAGTAACCTACGAATGATCAATAAGCTTGAACAAAAGACTTATAAAATATTAGAAACCTTAAATCATGCAGGAAAGAGCAACAATAATACAAGTCATTTTTTAAATATTTATTTCAAGTAAAAGAATAAGAAATATATATTTCCTATGTATTTCATGGTTACATCTAGTTTCAAATAATTTATTAATCAGTAAAAAAAAAGTTTAAAATATTGTAGAATAGGACTACCAAAAAATAACATTACATTGAGACAAAAATATTGTAATAAGTTGTTATCAGTAGCTGAAAGATTTAAAATTAAAAAAAAAAAGAAAGAATGTACAAGATGCAAAAATTTAATTCCCAGATATACTTTCATAAAATATATATGTGGAAGTGTACACTAATGGCTACTGTCACCTTCAAAGTAGTTCGCTTGCACACCTATACACTGATTAAAATGGCGTTCCCATTTCTGAAAGAACACCTGGAATCCATTTTCAGAAATACTGTTGAGCAAATGTCTCGCATTCTTTTGGATATCAGTTATAATAGATAATTTTCATTTTTAAGTTTGGAATATTGATTTTTTTGGCCAAAAAGTCTCGCAATGAACAGACTATGACCCATTTTTATGCCAAAGGATATGCATGGATATTTATTATCTTCTCAATAGCTAACTAATAACTAGCTCTATCAGCTTAAAATTTACATGTGTTAGCGTAAATGTTTTATAACATGAATGTTCAAAACTCATGTGATTTCAATGCAATTAGATCACTGGTGACATCACATGACTATTTTGGGAATTAAATTATCACACCTCATTAATTACATAATTGTAGGAGTTAATGTGGAATGAATGAAACATTGTATTACTTAAAAAATATAAATTACAGCTTAATTAAAAAATAAAGCTTTTATTTTAATTTAATAAAAAAAAAAAAATTAAATGAGATTAAGATTGTTATATATATTTATATAGTTGCATTTTCCCTGGAAGACATTTTATTTTTCAATGCATAGCTACAACTAGAATCTAGTTTATATTCCAAGAAAATTAGTTAAAAAGATAATTATAAGGAAAAAAAATTAATAAATCTAAGGTTTGATAAGAAAAAACTAAATAAGGTCGGTCACACAGCATATTTTATAAGGTGCATGTTTTTTTTTTTTAGAGATTTGAAGATAGATGCTATAGAAGGTAATATGACTTTCAGGTATAAACATTTGAAAACTCCACCAACTGTTTGAAATCTTTGGAACTCATATTTGCAATGTGAATGTTATTCTAAAAAAAATTACAATTCTCATTACAACTAAAAATCTATTTATAAGTTGTCAAATACTTTTTGTAAAAAAATTTAATAAGCAAAATGGCAAACCAGAAAAGTTAAACTTTCCATACAAACTTATATTTTAGTCTTTTCTCCATAATGTATATATACAGATTGATGAGGAAAATCCTGACATGAATTGTAGAAACCTCAAGCTATTGCAAACATTTCTGCCAAGAAACTGTTTTACTGTTATGAAGACATAAGTTATTTCAATTATTTGTTAAAAAACTTTTTATAATTTATACTTATTATTTTTAAGAATTTTAAAATATTTTGCTCTAGCCTTATGGATATAAATATCTTTGTAATTAATATTGAGTTGATCATGTATATATTTATATTCTAAATTGATGACCAAAATATACATATATGCTTTCTTTGAAGAAATAACCAATGATGTCATAAATGCTTTAAAAATATGTACAGCATATATCACATATTATTTTGTTGATAAATTTTCATTAGAATATATATAGTTTATTGAATTCCAAGTGCATAATACTTTTCAGAACACTTATATATATATATAACACAGATGCTTCTTTATATGTATAGTGAACATATATAAATTAAGATTATAGTGTAAACAAAATTTTAAAAATAAAATTAATAATAGAGGGTACACATTTCATATATTTTGGTGTGTTCATTCATTCATTCACTGAATATATAAGAAAAAAAATTACTGTACCATATTTTTAAACATGCTCTGGGTGATATTATTTTTTTTTTCAAATTTTTTTCTTATAGAAAATTAGTAATAGTCTTATGATCATGAAATTATATCTTTAATTGTTTTGATGTTTTTAAGACAGCATCAACTTTAATTACATTCTGAAATTTGGTATAACTTTTAGCATTATACTTACAAAACATTTTATTATCAAAATACAGCACAACAAATTCAGAAAGAATAAAACATGTTGTCAATGTAAATTAAATAATTTTTATTAATGAAATGATCGCATATAGCATTCCAAGACAAAAAAATGGCTACTAAAATAACATATTTACAATTTTTTTTAAAAACTTGATCACATATAATACTCAGAGATGGTAAAAAGGCTAATGGCATATCATATAATGTATTAAATTTACGAATTTTAATGTTTTTTCTTATTTACATTTTTATTTGTTCATTTATATTTTTTGTTGGATAGCATATAATTAAAGCCATATACATAAAGCACAGTTTGCAGCTCTTCACTGTAATTTATTTTCATATTTAATCTTGTTTTAAAAGTCAAATATTTGCTATTCCTAATTTAATACCCCCCCCTTAAACAAATTTGGTACCCTTTTTTTTTTAAAAAAAAAAAACTTTTACAGGTTGTCTCATTTTAAATATAAACAATATTAAAAAAAAGTTGGATTTTTAATAAAACAAGTAATAATATTTTAGGTTGTAATATAAAATTGAGATGAATTATCATAATAGCACAATACATGTGTACTATGTATGAATATATGAACAATTCCCCAAAATTAAAATAAAAGATGACATAGAACTCATTTTAATTAAAAATAATTTTTCTTATTAATATAAATGTGATCAAGTATTGCCTTATATAAAGATTTAGACCCTTGCATAATCAACATTTATGTTATATGTTTTTAACTTGAACTTTATTAAGCTTATATAAAATGACAATTAATAAAATATTCATTGGACATTTATAAAGATATGGAAAATACTATATTATAATGGTCGGGCATTTGACTCTTACTCTATCTGCCATACAGGGCGCCACTAGGTTATTTGAACCTGGAAAATTTATATAGTAGGTAGATACTTTTTTGTAAGATTCCATTTTTATTCGACTGATATACCCTAATCGCTGGCTCAAAGAGTAGCTGAGATTTAATGACATAAACTTTTTAAAAGACATTTTTAATAAAGAAAAAAGATGATAAAATAAGACACTGCCAGTAATAATCACACAAACATTTATTTATGTACATATATAAAATAAATTTGATGAATAAATTATTTAACATTGCTTTAGGTTTTATTATTTTTTTTAACTTTAAGTTTTAATATCTTGATAAAATTGCCCAGATGGATATTTTATACAATTTAATAATTTGGTAAACATAAATACACTACATAGATTATGCATTTATATACTCGATTCTCTTTAAATTCCAGGCTATAAGTTTGCATTCAAACCAACGCCAACTTATTGATATATGAATGTGATCAATGCAAAATGAGGATGTTAGCATACAAAAAAACCATGCCGACAGAAATGTGCATCTGTAGCATGATATCATTGAAAAAAAAAAAGAATGACCCTCATCCAGTACAGGATTGTACATCTGTCTGCCGAGGTAATCATTTGGAAAATATGTATTAAACATACTTTATAATGGGGGATTGCAGTCTTACTATCACCACCTAGAGCGTAAGATCAATGATGCAGGGAATACATCTATGTCCATTGGCAACACGATGGCTACACTTTTTCCATGCATTCAATTGGGTATAGTGCCATGATGCTAACGTGGTACAAGGGAACGAGAATCCACTGCACCTCCCCACATCACATTGACATAAAACACCCATACATCCATCCGCCAGCACCAATTCAACTATGAGACAAATAGTCTGAAATTAACCCACTTAAATAACATAATCTTATGAATCTATGCAGCCATTTACATCCATTTTTAAATTATTAGATTAAAAGAAATTTGATAATGTGGTTATTAAATGAAACACAAAACCATAAAAAAGTGAAAAATGGAAATGATTGACTAGCAAACTTAATACATAAATAGATTATTAAGTCATTTAGAGTCCTATTGCTGGTCAGATAAGAGTTCCCTTAGTCATATTTTTTTACAAATTAAACTTATTGAAGAGATATTTAAAAGGTTCATATTTTCCAAGGTAGATTTGAAATCCGTCTTGTCCATGATGCATCGCACCCATCCACTCGAAATACATTTAATATTTCAATAATTTCTGGGAAGATCAGTCCGTTGTTTGCTGCCTTTCAGTAATCATCAATTTGGGAGGCCGCCTCAGCTGGTGCATAACAAGAAATTAATTCATTGCGAGACCCTTATATTTTGGGTCTGCAATGCAGTTCATGAATCAACAGTCACTTCATTTTCTAAGTGAATAAAAAGTCCTCAATAATTTAATATTTCATCTTTTATAATTTCTGGCCTCCCTTATCACTAATTCTCCGGATCGATCGCACACGACCTCCTTTATTCTTATTGGCCCTGCTGTTTTCCTTTCTGACCCGTGTCTGGCTTGGTCAATCTGTTCCAAAGCAGGAAACATATAATCTTTTAAGTTTTTTATCTCTTATCTGACCTTTCAATCATATAAGTGCCCCAAGGGCTAGTTTGCTTTATATTCAAATATATTTTAACATAACTTTCAAATTGAAACTAATTAACATTTTTCTTTTTCATTATTTTTAAACAAAAATGCCAATCTTTATTTCAAGATATTTATTTCAACTTGCTTTTAACTTTTACTTTTTTTTTTAGTTTTCCATCTGTGCGATTATATATGTTAAAATAACTATTTTAATTTTCTTTTACACTTTTAATAAGCCAATTTTATTTATGATTATTTTCCCCTTTTATTTTAATTTTAAAATAATGTAATGGCATATGTATATCATTACAATATATTATTTGAGTACTAATCTGTAAATAAATCATTTTGTTTCGTTATTTATAAAACATTGTTAGAATATTGTTACATTTTTATTTACAACTGTCAAACTCAACCCACTCACAACTTTGGCACCATCCACCTTAGATAAATACAATTATAATTATCATTAATCATTTATTAAACTAGAGATTATCTCTAGCAGAGATATAAACTTTAAACCTCAGTTAAAGATTGATATAATTGCTTTTTTAATTTTAAACATACACAAACATGGAGTTATTCACCTTTCTCTACTATTTATTATATGAACATTGTCACATGGTATTTCATCTGGAATAATTCATGTGTGATCCTTGATTTGGCAGATAAAATGAATTTGAATGATGTATTGATCAGTGTTAATCAATGAGTTTATGAAAGCTAGATTAAAATTTTGGAAGTTTATAAATAAATTTTTGATAAATAATCTTAGGAACATAGACAGGGTATAAACCTGGAGTAATTTCTAATTATACTCATCAGGTGGCATCCAGATAGTGCTGATTATCATTACTATAATTAACTCAAACCTGAAGGCTGTTCATTTTAATATTATTATGCTTATTTTATGATATAAAATTGATCTTTAAAAAATATTCACATTATCATTGTATACAATGATCATTAAAATATATTATATATATATAGCTAATTCGGACTTATGGTTAATAAATAATAAAAGGATGACAGTTGATGAAAGGAGTCTCTGAAATTGGAACTATGGTTCTTGTAGTGTCACAGATTCCAATTCAAAAATTAGCTATTATATAAAATCTACATTCTATTTCACAATGAATTTTCTTGCTCTAATATATAAATTTCATTTCCTTAATATAATAATTTGTTCTATATTTAGTCTTTAATAAAGTGGTAGATTAGTCAAAACTTTCCAGAAAAATTATAATAAAAGTATGCATAGGCAAAAAAAAAGAAAAAGAAAGAAATGATTATTGAAATATTTTTATTTACATATAACATACAAACATATATATATATTAACAATTTTAAATATCTAAACATAAATTACTGATTTTAAAAGTTCTAGTGCTTTAAACAAAAATAAAAATTCAAAAATAATAGTTTTTAGTTAATCACACAAAGATATCAAAATAATAAGATATTACTGACTACTTTTTAAAATTAGATCTTAACAGTTAAAATGTTTGTTTTACAACTTTCAGCATCACATCATTATTAATAATATTCTATTAATATAAAAATGATTAATATTTAATCTTTTCTTTTGTAATCAAAACACAAATGTTTAATGTTTTAAAACAATTTTTATTAAGAAAATCTGTTAAATTTAAATTATAAGTTCAAAAAGAAAAAAAATCATCCTGGATACATTGAAATATCATTCTCATTCCTTTTCTGCATCAATCTTTTTTGTTCTACACTTGTGTTTAAATGAGCAAATCCAGCATCAATTAATTGTTGATTGATAAAAGTCTCACCTTCTGTTGTGTCGTAAAGATTAATTTGTAATGAATTATCAAAATCTCTGTTAAAAAAAAACAATTTCCATAAGTGATAAAGAACTAATTAATTTTACAGGTATTATTTTTAAAAAATGAAAGGATTTTATAAAAACACATTGAGTGATTCAAATGTCTGGATCCTTAGATAATTTACCCTAATTAATATGGATTTTAACTAATAAATAACTGAACCCATAAAAAATGTATGCAAGCAAGAATCATCACACAGAAAATTCAGCCCAAAATATTCTTAGAGGCAATTGACATCACATACTCCTTTTGACAAATTATTCAAGATTTTTTAACAATCAGATTAAGTATATAATTGACAGCAAAACATAACAGTTATTTTCAAGGAAATACAAAAAATTTTAACATTTAAATAAATTTACTAAATTTGTGTCACATTCCTTCAAGCATGTAACAAATATTAGAGGGATACATCATTAATCTAAATGATTTGTGTAGTTATAAATATTTATCAAATGCATTTATCAATTTATTATATATATAAACATTACAAGCATAAAGCTAAACTAGTCAATATATAATTAAAATTACCCCAAATCCAAAATTCAACTAGACTAGTATAAAAATAATATTAAAACACAACCAAAGGTTTCACTGCTACAAGCAGACTTCTCAAATGTAAAGAACTACAAAAACTACACAATATATATAATATTAATATTATTTTTATGCTGGTCTAGTTAAATTTTGGATTTGGGGTATTTTAATTATATATATATAAATAATATAATATAATATTGATTACTATCCTTATTGTGAATGTTTATATGGTTACTGGTGATTTCTAATGATATATATATAAATATAAACAGTATTATATAAAATGTATTTATTTGTGCATATTTTTTCATATATATGTAAACAATGTTTATATTTCTGTCACAACTACTTCTAAAATATATATTAAATGCATTAATGAATTAGATTTATATTAATGTTGAACAAATTTAGATTAAATGCTGATAATCACAGGAATAAAAACTGTTAAAATTAAAATGAGCTACTACTTAAATCAAAAAACATTTTTCTTCATTAACTCTATTACTACCAAGTCTTTCTATTTCTTGGTCTCATCTTTATTTTCCCTCAATATATTCTCCCAGCAACTACTCTAAATATATGCAATTTCTTAATCATGTCTTTTCATTTACTCTTATTAACACTCAAATACTGCTAATTTATTCTTTCAACTTAAATCTCATATTCTTCAAATTCACATCTCAAAAGACTCCAATCTTTTCTTTCTTCCCAATCATTCATATTTCTGTTTTCTAATAATTTTAACAAGTCCATGAATAAATTATTTATTATCAAATAAATAACACTGAAAATATAAACCTATTCACACATCAATGTCTGAAAATATTATTATGATAATCCACAAATCAGATTCTGAAAGTATTTAAATAAATTTACAAATAATGCCCATTTTTATCTGATGAATAGATTGACACTGATTCAAAAAAAAAAAGGAGACATTAATAGCACGTTTATTTAAATGATTTTTTAAGAAATCTGATTTGTAAATTATCAAAGTAATGTTTTCAGACTTTAGCTATTCCATGGATTAGTTTACATTTGTTTTACATAAATCTAAACATCAAACAAAACATTTAGCAATATACTTCATTAAATTCAATCTTATAAGCTACAAAAAAATATTCTACCTCCATTTTATTCTAAAATTTCCATCACCAGATAAACAATTTCCTAAGTACTTAATACTACAAAATTATTTTACATCTTGTACAATTGTTATTTGTAATCTTTTACCATCAACTATTTTTATTGGTACAAAGATAGTGACAGAGATTTAGTGCACAAGGTCCATGGCTCAGGGTTAATACTGCCATCTCAAACTTCTTGAGAACTCCTAAGCAATAAATTATTTTTTTTTCCCCTGCATCATTTGACATAGCAAAAGGATAGGAAATTCTGGAGCTCAAGATTCATGGATTACCATCCAGCTCTATCACTTTCAGTGCTTGAACTTCTCATGAATTCCCTAATTAATAAACCATTCATTCATTAATAATAGTATCATACATTTACATTGTATTTTAATGTAATATTAATATCATCTATATTCTTTATTACTTTTTACAATGCTTTTTTACAATCCACTATTGACAGTTTCAATTGCCCTAACAATCTTCTTCAGAACTATAATAAGCACAATACAAATACATGAAAATAAATATACATGAACATATAATTTTACATTTTATATATATATATTCTATCTTATAATCATTACCTTTGTATATATTATACATTTTACTCTTTTTATATTCTATATTTATCAATTAATACTTACTATATAAATAATATATACATGATTATGGCTGCAGAAAGGAGTTTGTTATTAACTGAAAGGAGACCCTTTGATTCCTCTTGGAGGCCTTAAAGGAACCGAGCAGGGCAAATTCCTAATGTCCACTCCATACGTTCTTGTCGTTGCAGCTGTTATTACTATGTGATTATTCATATAGTACACGAACATGGATGGGCTGCTCACCAACATGCATTAGCCAGCATGGTGAGTTTATTGGCTTTTTACCTCGTGAGTTTAAGATCAAGAAACACCATGGTCTTTCTTCTCAGTGCCTGATATGGCAGAATGAATGTTTGTGTAAATGATAAATATTTTTCCAATACATATATACAATTATGACAGACAAAAATAAAGCATGGCCTTTATTCCCAGGAGGCTGTAAAGTCACCAACCAAGGCAGCGGTTGGTGGCCGAAGGCGGAGGGTGCTAAGAATCCCCTGATTGTGGACCCAGGCTGCCATTTGATGATGACTTTTTATTTAGGTACTTACAACTGCAGATCACTTTCAAGTGAAGGAAGATTGCAAGAATTAGAAGAAGAATTGTCTTATATTAAATGGGACATTATTGGACTTTGTGAAGTTAGAAGAAAAGGTGAAGAAACAATTGATTTAAAAAGTGGACATATACTCTATTATAAAGGCACACATATTGGAAATACAAGTGGAGTAGGATTCATTATAAATAAAAAGTGGAAGAACAATATTGTGGAGATTGATGGTGTATCGGACAGAGTTGCAAGATTAGTTATACAACTTAATAGCAGATACCAAATGCAGATAATTCAGGTTTATGCCCCAACAAGTTCTCATAGTGATGAAGTAGTAGAAGATTTTTATATGGATGTACAAAAGGCTTTTGATCAGAGTAAACAACATTTTAAAATTGTTATGGGAGACTTTAATGCTAGAATTGGTAGACAAATGAAAGATGAAATTGCTGTAGGTAATTTTGGTTATGGTAATAGAAATGAGAGAGGACATAGACTTGTGGAGTTTGCAGAAAAAGAAAAACTTTATATTATGAATTCATTTTTTGAGAAAAATGTTAAAAGGAAATGGACATGGAAGCATCCAAATGAAGGTACAGCAGAATTGGATTATATTTTGACTAACAGGAAATACATATTTCAAGATTGTAATGTTCTTAATAAATTTAACACAGGAAGTGATCATCGATTAGTAAGGTGTAAGTTACGTGTTAATGTAAAACTAGAGAGACAAAAATTATTGAGAAAAACAATATTTACAGTTGATATTCCTAATCTTCAGAAACATTCTAATGAATTTAAATTAGAACTTACAAATAGGTTTCAAGTGTTAGGAGATTTTGAACATGATTCAGATTTGAATGAAATTAATATGAAAATAACTGATACACTTTTAAAAACTGCAACAAAGATAGCTGGTAGAAAAAAGCAGCAATTGACTAATAAAATTTCTACTGAGACTAGAGAATTTATGAAGAAAAGAAGGAATATGAAGATATACAAAAATGATGTATTAAAAAGAATTCAATATCTCGAATTTTGTAAAATGGTACGGAAAAGAGTTGAAAATGATATAAGAAAGTATAACTGTGAAATAGCAAGGAAAGCTGTAGAAGAAAATAAAAGTCTCAAGAATGTTAAACAACATTTTGGTATTGGTAGGAAATTTATATCTGCAATAAGAAAAAAAGATGGAATTATTACTAAAAAGAGAGATGACATCATGAAATTGGTAGAAGATTTTTATCAAGAATTATATAGTAATAAAGAACAAGTACCTCTTATATCTATTACATCTTCCGAATTGCCCAGAATTTTAAATGAAGAAGTGAGACATGCAATTAAATGTATGAAGAAAGGAAAGGCTCCAGGAAATGATGGAATTATAATTGATATATTAAAAGAAGGAGGTGAAGAAATAGAAACAATTTTAGCAAAGTTATATACCAAATGTCTAAATGATAAAGATGTACCGGAAGATTGGAAGAATGCAGTAATAATATTAATATTTAAAAAAGGTGATAAAGAAGATATTAGAAATTACAGACCTATCAGCCTTTTATCAGTTTTATATAAAATTTTTACCAAGATAATTACAACTTGTCTACAGAGAACTTTGGATTTCCACCAACCAAGAGAACAAGCTGGATTTAAAAGTGGTTTTAGTACAATAGATCATATCCAGGTATTGAGAGAAGTCATAGAAAGGACAAATAAATATGAGTTGTCATTATGTTTTGGATTTGTAGATTATGAAAAGGCATTCGATTCTATACACATTTCTTCAATGATTAAAGCATTGGATCATCAAAGTATAGATCCAGGATATTGTCATATTTTAAAGAATATTTATAAAAATGCAACAGCAACAATTAGATTACATAATGATACTGGAAAAATCAACATTGAGAAAGGTGTAAGGCAAGGTGATTCCATATCTCCAAAACTTTTTACAGCAGTGCTGTAAGAAGTATTTTGTGGATTAAAATGGGAAATTAAAGGAATGAAAATAAATGGAGAGTATTTAAGTCATTTAGATTTTGCAGATGATGTAGTTGTTTTTGCAAATAATGCTTCAGAGCTGCAGGAAATGTTGCAGGAGTTAGCAGATGAAAGTAGAAAAATAGGACTAAAGATAAATGGTAAAAAGCCTAAAGTAATGTTTAATCGATTTGCTCAAAATATGAAAATAAAGATTAATTATGAAGAATTAGAAGAAGTTAACAGTTACAAATACCTAGGTCAGATTATTAATACAGATGGAAACATAATGGAGGAAATTAATCACAGAATTAAACTTGGTTGGAGTGATTTTGGTAGAAATAACTTGATACTAAAAGGAAATATGCCTATGTGTTTGAAAAGAATGGTTTTTAACAAATGTGTTTTACCAGTTCTTACTTATGGATCTAAGACTTGGACACTTAATAGAAGAGCAATACAGAGACTTCAGACCACTCAAAAAAGTATGGAGAGATGTATGTTGGGAGTAACAAGAAGAGATCGAAAACGCAATGTATGGGTAAGACAACAAACAGGTGTTACTGACCTTATTGAAAAAATTAAAAGATTGAAATGGAGTTGGGCTGGACATATTGCTAGAAGAAATGATAATAGATGGACAATTGAAATTTTAAACTGGATTCCAAGAGATTGTAAAAGACCCAGAAAGAGACCACATGTGAGATGGATGGATGAAATAAGCAAATTGCAGGGGTGTTGTGGAAAAGAGAAGCTAAAGATCGGAGAAGATGGATTAAACTTGGAGAGACCTTCATCCTGCAGTGGATTGATAATGGTTGATGATGATGATATGATTATAGGAAGTATTAATGTATAATATACACAAAGGTAATAATTATATAGAGAGCTATATAAAGATATATGTGGCTATATAAATAATGATTATAAGATAGAATATATTATACCGGATACTCAATCTATTTGAAACAGAGGGCGCCACCAGACCACTACGTGTCTGGAAAATGTGTTTGCTGTGATCAGAATAGATGATGATGATGGTTTGCGCTGACTAGACTCGGGGAGAAACAAGAGATCTTGAATTGTTTAGACAATCGAGACAAAAGCACAAAGACAAACGTCAGCCAAATTAAGTTTAAACATATTTCATAAATTTTATTATGAGAAAATAAATTATTAAATATAAGTTTATGACACAATAGATGGGGGTTAACTCAGGCGTGTACCAGACATACTAAAGGCAAAGCTATGACAGACTGAGTGATCTTCTAATAAACAAATTTAAAAGTGATGAAGCAAATTTCATTCAGCAGAGGATTCACCTAAACATTGGTTTTCACTTTCAGATATTTAAACCATATGCCCCTGAAATAGATCAAAGAATCCAGCGCCGATGAGCTGTTCAAGATCTAAAAATTGGTCAGACCTCGAATGTCCTTATATCGGTATGAGCTGCACCTATTACTACGTTTAAAATAACAGTGATTGATCCACCTCAAGAACAACCGACAAACATGACTGAAATGAAGAAACAATTAAAACTGGTGAATCCCAGCCAAACGATTGGCGAAAATTACTTTAAAATTAATAATTAAAGATCTCACTAAGGGACAAGTAAATAATTAGAAAATAGTTATGTCTGCCCAGCATTTAAAGAAAATAAACTTACAAACAAGTTCTGAGTACACTCTGACAAATCTAAAGCACACATAATAAATACAAAAAGAAATCTATCGGAGAGTGCACATGAGTACGAAATATTAAAAGTTTAAAATACTCTAGCAGAACGAAAGTATTGCTCACCTGTAATTTAAGAAAGGATAAATTTTATCTTCCTGCTGATGACTTATAAAATTACAAAGAAAAACACAATTCTAATTTCTGCCTTTAGAGATATTAGAAACGAAATCTCCACCTGCGAAAATCAGACAATAAAGTCGTCAGCCAAAAGAGTTTTGGAGGTTTAGCAAGAGGGCAAACATAGAGTATAAAATTAATTTTTGAATACTAAATAATTACAGGTAAGCATAAGAAAAATATATACAAGACTGCTAAAGCATTTACAAAAGCGAGGCATAAAATATAAAACTCATTCGTCACTCTCCAATAAACAAAACTGAAAGCAAATTGGAAGCTTAAAACTAAGATTCCAAGACACACTATAAAAATATTGGAAAACACAGCAAATATTAGATATGAGGCTATATTGATTTAAGAAGGCATATTTATGATTAGATGGAGCGGAGATTTAATGAGAATTAATTTACCCTGGGAAGAATAAAAACGAAAATAGTTACCTTTCGGTAAAACAAAGTTCACGTAGAGTGCGCACTTTTACTTAAGTTCATTTTCAGGTTCTTTAGGCAGCAAGGTAAATGTAGAGAGGTTCCGGCTTCTTTTAGGTGTTCAAAGCATTACTGGAGCAAACTTGGAAGTCAGGGATCCGTCTTTTGTGGAGTTAGCAAGCCATTCGGGTGGTGGTAACAAGTATAGAATTTTTCATTTTGTTGTAGGCAAAAGTATTTAATCACAGCCGATGTCCTTTAAGAAATTAAATGTCCGCGCTGATATAAATTCTCACTTGATAAACAGCTTGTCTATCAACGAACAATGAATTCTGACACTCCAAATTTTTAGGGCTATTTATACGTTGCTCCATTTCCCGCGAAACACTTTACTTGTTGTCCAATTTCTACGCCTTAGGCAGGGCAAATATTAATCTCCCGCTCAATCTATCTAAGAATTCCACCCAGGGTTTATTGAAATGAAAACAACAACATAAAAATCAAATCTCCGCTATAAAAATTGGTTACAATAATTAAAATAAAAGCAACAGGAATGCAATTAGCTAGCCAGCTTGTTTTTAAATCAAATGGATTTAAAAACAGGCGGTATATAAAAACTATTTTAAAATAAATCGATAAACATTTTTAAAAAATCCGTTTTACATATAAACGCGTGTATACTTGGATACACGCATTCTTTTTAAACAATACTGCAAATTTAAACTCTGCTTTTAATGAAAATTAAAAGCTTAATAATTTTTTTTTTTTTTTAATGACACCATTGAATCGGATTTCAATCAGGTTCAATATATAAAATTATATGTTCATATAAATTTGTATTCATACAAAGAAATCAAGTCATATATCATATGACCTAATTTAAGAAGTTTGTATTACAAATGTTATATAGTGAGCTTGCAAATAGATTTTAGCAAGCTTTTCAGAATATCCTCAATCTCAGAATGCTTCGTATTATTTTAAATTTAATGCTTGAATATCCGAGCACTTTATTGAGGAAGCCAGTAGCAGAAATCGGTATAAAGTTGGAGATATTCTGAAAAGCTTGTTAAGAGCTATTTATATTATATATATATAGAGTTCGCAAATAAGCTCTTAATAAGCTTTACAAAATAATTGGTTTCTGCTACTGGCTTCCTCAGTGAGATGCTAGGATATTCAAGCATTAGATTAAAAATACCAGGACAAGTCCTGCACTTTATCTAATGGATAACTATTGTATAGAAAATCTGAAATTTTCAGACATTCATGTTTTCCAATCCAGCTATCTAATTTAGTCATACGGGACTGAACCAAGTTCAGATACACCATATATTAATAACTTTAGCAATATAAAATCACCAAAGCATAGTAAAAAATAAAAGTACAAAGAAATCAAGTCATGTCACATGACCTAATTTAACAAGCTTGTATTACAAATATTATATGTAGAGCTCGCCAGTGGAGATATTCTGCAAAGCTTATTTGCTTATTGTCAGAAAAAGTGTTGTAATGAAACACTATTTCCAATGCTAACTTTGTTCTTATCAAAATACTTATTTAATAATTCATCTAAACAAATAGAAATTTTTTTTATTTCTTTTCTATACATTATCCCTTTCGTAAATACAAAACAAATATGAGTTTCTTTCTATATATCTTTCAAGAATTGCATCTCTTGTTTATCCATTCTTTTTAAATCCAATTCACTCTTCAGATAAAATCTATCACATAAGATTTTATCTGTAAAAAAACTATTTGTTCTAAAAAATATGATTATAAGAACTTTTAACTTTCTCAAATTATTCAATAGAAATTTTAAAAATTCTTGATATCAACTGCAGCTTTCTATTACTATACAACCAATTTCATCTTATTTTTACATTGCACATTATTTAAAAATTCTTTCCATCTTTTTGATTTTAATCTCTTTACGAAAAATTCCCTACAGTATGTTTTGCTTTGATTGCTATTGCATTTCTATAACTGTTTTTCTCATCTAAACTTTTATCCTACTGTTTATTAAATGGATGAGAAGAAAGAATGCACAAAATGTGGAAGAACACTCATATTGTACCATCTTTGGTTAGTTCCAAACTTGGAATTATTGTTTTTTTTTTTAATAAAAAAGGGAAGATTTTTTTTTTCTCATTTATTTATCTGTTGATAGTTGCTTTGAAACGATCAAGTGATGTATATTATTGATATAGGATTATTGAGAATACAACGGAATATACAATAATGACGTTCACAATTTTTTTACATTTTTTTATAAGCAATATTAATAGATTGTCTGTTGCAATTAAGTTAATATTTTGTTATAGAAAAATTGTTTAAATTAAAATACATATCAATAGATTTATTTTATTAATATTTTATTTTACTGCATGTATCTAATCTTCAATACATAAACATATATGAATAAATAGTAAATTAGTGTTTTATATGTGTGCATGTTGTTTATGCAATTAAAATAATTTTCAATAGTTAGTTAAGAGATATAATACTTTATAATGAATAAATATATGCAAGAAATATCTGTTTATTTATTTTATTCAAATAATGATTTTAAAATTGTAAATTCATTGTATAATTTTTTTTTATATATTTTTAAATTGTTTGTTTAAAAGTTTAGGATAATTTCGTTCTGGAAATCAGGTTTTAAAGAATTCTTTATTAAGGAGAATTTAACTTTATATAACAATAAAATAGTGAAACTGAGTGAATCTATAAAGACATCTAAAATGATGACAAAAAAATATTTTGACGGACAAAATCACATAAAATGCTTGTGTTTTGAAAGTGAGCTCTCTCTCATATTGTGTCTTTAGTAAACAAACTTTTGAGTATTATATATAAAATTTAGTAATGAATTTGAAGTCTAGCAATGGAGGGCTAGATAAAAATAAATGTTGGTTTCAAAAGACATGGTCTTTGGAGGTCTGTAACAGCTTGAAATAAAATTATCTTCAAATATTATATAATAAAACTGGAAGAAAGTATGCAATGCTTTACTTGATGGAACTTAATAATATATTTTATATGCCATCATCAACTAAGTGAATATTGAACAAAATGGATAATAATTTGAAGTACTAACAAAGATTTAAAAAGTAATGCTTATTTTTATATGACAATGAAAATATTAATAATGCCAGGATTCACTACAGAAACATTATTAAAGATGCTTACTTCAATAATTTTATGAGATTATAATTGTGAAATGCTTTAGGAACATGGATAAACTTTAAATAAATTTGATTATGGATTTTCTTTCCATTGAGCTTGATAAGAAGCGGCAGGATTTTTGAACTATAAATATTGCATATTTTATAATCATTGTGTATATTATAAAATGTATTTACTTAAATAATTCATTTAATGGATAGGCAACGTTGTTTGGGAATATTCAGGTGATATATTTTATTTCTTATATATAGCAATTTGTTTATATACTTTTTTAGTTTAGACCACGATTGCTTACATGTAATATATAAATAAAATTAATCAAGGACAAATTAGATAAATTTAAAATAAAATCTTAAATATTTTTTAGCAAAATTTAACGTTAATTTTATATAACATTCTGGAAGTATGTTTCATTTGTTTTGTTATTTAATCTAGGTTTGAAGAATAATATAATTAAAGTATAAACAAATCATTCATATTTAATTCAAATAATTTATATATGTTTGTAAAATAGTGGTTGGATTTAAACTGATCACTTTTCATTTATAATGGTAAAAGAATTGGGAAACAAACTGAAACAAATTTAGTTATTTAATTTTTTTTTTTAAACTTATTTATAAGTAATAATATAGATTTGGTTAATAGTGTATTGTCTCCATTGCATCATTTACAGCCATACATAAGTTAACATTAAATTAAGCATAGTCAATGTATATGTGAATAAAGGGATAAATTACCCTCCCCCAGGCTATGACTTAAAAGCACTCTAAATGTTGAGGGAAGATGATTTACTTCCTTTGTTTATATATACATTGACCTATGTTTAATTTAAAGTTTGCATATTAAATCTTGTTTAATTATTACAATCAATGTGTTAAAAGTGAGATACTGTCTCCAGCCTTACATAGTTAATTATGAGTTTAATACCTCTTAAGAGCCATATTCCATCTGCTTGATAAATTAATTTGTCTGAATTACCAACAATATTGACAAGGGTATGCTTATAAACATTAGAGCTACCAAGAATAGGTGGGATTCATTCTATTCTTGATCCTTTGTTCAACATTTTGAGTGTTTTAAAGTTATATCCTAGGAGAAGGTGATTTACTCCGTTTGTTTAGTTATATAAGTTAGTAATTTTAACAATACAGATACTATTAAATTATTTTATAAATTCATTAATTGATATTATTTTATTTTACTATTTTTTTTTTTTTTTGTAAATAAATTATTATTTTATTGATTAAAATGTAAATCTTGTGATGACTTTAATTCATTGAGGATATTATTTTATAGATATAGTATTAATTTAAAGAGTTGCTACATAATCATATTTTACAATAAATATATTCAGTTAGCTAAAGATAAACAAACATCTATATACCTTAATAATTTATGATCTTATTTTAGCAACTCCCTTATTTACATTTCATTAATTATACAAATTAAGCTAGAAATTAAATAAACCAGCAATCAATGTATTTGTGTTTTATTATTTATATTCCTCAACTACTATTATTTTATATGTTTCATACTGATATATTTTGGAATAAGTTATTTATTTAGTTAAATAGTAATTAAGTTAATTTATAACAATATAGATTTTGGTGTTATAACATAATGACCTATTTATTGAATTAATTATATGTATACAGTTAAATCACTAAACATCACACGATCACCATCTCTATCCATTGATTACTCTGTTTGGCACAGGGCAGCACTACTGTATGGAGAGTTTTGCCTTTGTTTTATGTATACAGTTACAGATTTTAGTTTGCTCAATTAATGGGGTACAATAATCTTTAATCCCATTTATATTGTTACAGAGCACTTGATGATAAAATAAAACTATTCATTTTATACCATTGTAGATTTTGGCATCCAAAATGTGGACTCGATTAGAAACCATTTACCTGAGATTATTATTGATGTTGCTGAATACTCTATGTCAGTGGTCTTCAACCTTTTTACACCTGCAGACCGGTAAAAATAAGGATAAGGTTTCACGGCCGGACAAAAATAAAAATAAGGTGTCGCAGACGGCAGAAGTCCATAGATAAATTTTCTTAAAGATGTAAACTGCTTAGCTTTAGATGAGCATAATTGTTATAACTGATCAAAACAACAATGTTAAATATACAACATGAAATTATATATATATTGTACCGGTATAAATCCACCACGCTTACTCATACACAGTACCCGAGTTCAAACCCAGTCCACGTTTAAGAATAAATTCCAAAACGCCAACTAAATTCCAACCCAAACCCCGGTATGACTAACCGATGATGACTTTATACCAGCACGGGGTTATCCCTTTTCTAGCTCAGCTCAGAACATAGACTAATTCTTACAGTTAATGATATCTATATTTTATTATACTCTAGATATTGGAACGGTCATTCATGTAACGTATATATTTAAGTTGCCAATACAGACAGTAAGTGGCTACCTATATTTAGAGAGTAATAAGGTGGAGGACACAAAAAATAGATTAAATAAAGTGTTTAATAAGAAAGATAGAAACATATAAATATAGCGTTCAACAGTACGGTAAGACTTCCATGAATCCTCTTGTATTTAGCTACTAGTCTTTAGCGATCATTTTATCTAGTGAACAAACTCATGCCAATAGCTGTGTAGTTAAATGGTTGACGAGTGGCTAAGAGAATCAGAGTATTTGAGCATTGAAAACATATTTATCTAAAAGGTTTTATTAACTTATTTTATTCGGATCAACTCGAGCCGTTACGTAGACGAACAGTTGGATGTGGTTTTATATAAATACAGCATGGAAGATAGATGTACTGGTGGTTGCCTATATTCAAGAGCCCTACAGTAATCACTTGCGGTGCATTAACGGAATACCGGGCGGCTTGTACTTTGACAAGGCTTAATGCCCCCAAGTAGCTCCGGGACACGACAACCAGCCGGGATCCTTTCGAATCCGGTGATCCAAGAGATTACCTGGGAAAGAAACTGCTTTCATTCCCCAATGGTAGTATGGCGAGACGCTAACTTCAGCGAAGGGAAGGCATTGCCACAGACATCAAGGACGAGTACTTGAAGAGGGTTTTTAAAAGAAATTATACAAAACCGGGAATCTGTTCGTCTATTTCTACGCCACAGGCTGAGGTCCTTATCCCAATAAAATATAGCGGAATTTAAACTGACCGCGAAAACAATAATTAATTAAATTTACTCTGAAACCCCTAACCCTCCAGGTTGACTAGCGGTAGCGATAGTATAAAATTATACAATGAGTTATTTCTCAGATCATACATGACATTAATATAACACTTTGAAACCAACATATATATTTAAAATTGAACCTTAGATTGCAATTATATGACAACTTAAAATAGAATAATAAAAGGGATTTAACATTTACCAACTCGAAATATAAAAGAATATTTAATTCAGAAAACAAACTTACTTTTAAAAATAACTTGATCATTATTGTACACTAGTTTACACAGAGTTGGGAAATATTACTATTGGCATCGTTTGTTTATGGAATACGCAACACAAAAAAAACATAAAGGCATTCATTTAAAGTATTAGTACGATTAATTACAATTTATATAAATTATTCTAAAGACTAGAGCGGAGGACTAAAAGAAAAGAAAATTTACTGACAGGTTAAACAATAGCATTATAAACGACATAAAAACTTACATGTAATTTATTCGATTGATAACATTAAGCTCGGGAGAAAGTTAAAAGTTCGTGTAACACAGTTACTCTTCTTTCTTCATCCGGCTTGGCTTTTCCCGATTGATATTTCCGACGAACGTAGGCGCGCATTTTGAAAGTTATTTGCAAGGCATTGTCAATTTGGAGATCGGAAGCTGGAAACTATGAAGCACATACAACATGATCAGTCAGCGGCACGAAGATTCAATTTGGCAGGACAGAGATCAGCTCCTGGCACTTAGCCCATCAACATTGCGGTTTACAGGTAAGCTTCTTAACAAAATTATAGGAATTACTCTAGCAGCTGCAGTGCTGTCTTAAGACTACCTCTCTCAACCACGTCAAAAGTTAGAATGAGTTTTTCTCTAAGATGGCCACGATTGACCTTTCCGCCTGGTTTTTTGTGTTTAGGCTCCGCCTACTTTCTCTAGCTTCCAGCCATCCAGCTTGACCATACAACATTAATTATCCATTCCATTGTCCTTTTACTTTAAACGCAATTTTTAAATTGACACAGTAATCACAAATCTACATTCCTTATCTATTTCGAATACAATTTAATTACTCTGTACATTTGTGTAATTTAGATTTTAATTAAAAACACTGATCAAAGGAATGTGACTTTTGATCAGCATTTTTAAACGACTTTGTACAATTTTAAAAAAAACTAAAATTCAAACAAATACGTCCGCAATGAACTTTAAATTAAATTGATATAAACTCACAAACCACGCACACACGAATATCATTTCATGGTTTGTGACGTTTATATACGGAATCTTACCAATTGATTTACAAAACATAAAATATATAACTAATTTTTTTATTCTGACTGAAAATAGACAAATCTCACTGCGGGCGGATAGTAGTTTGAATTACCGTACTTAAAACACATGAAACGAAGATCGGTTCTTCGATCTGTCTGTTTCAATATATATGGAGTTTGTATAATAAAAACTTTTTTTTTTAATTTTGACTTTTTTTTAGAAAAGTAATAAAAAATTTAATTCTACCCTCCCTCCCCATAAACATCTATGATAATTAAAAAAACAAATTAAGTTATGTATGATTGATTAGATTTTGTTTTCGTTCTGTTTCTTTTTTTTTAATTGGGTAAAAATGAGATGAAAAAATAAATAAAAATTGTTTATATTAATTAAAAGTTTAAACTCTTATTATTTAGTTATTATAAACTTTCCTGCGGCCCGGCACCGGTCCGTGGCCCAAGGGTTGAAGACCACTGCTCTATGTATAACATGAAATAGAAAATTTAATAATAATTATGGTTTCCTTCATTGTTTTAAAAACAATATGAATAATAGATAATTTTTGTTAAAAATGAGCTAAACAATTTGGTAATAATTTTTTTTTACAAAATATTCTATCATTGCATTGTATAGTTTTATTATAGATGAAGCATAGAAATTTATTGCACCTAGTAAAGTGATAGTTGTAGTTAAATGTTTTAAATGCTTCAAAATAATATTTTATTCATAGACACTCAATTGATTAAAGTTGTCCAGGGAACTATATTGATAAAACAAAATCAGATGCAAATTTAGTACACAATCACTGCCATTTTGAATTTCAAAAATAGCCAAAAGCATCGTCTGACACATCTAAGTGATAAAAAACTATGTGAAAACAGGAAAAATTTAGAACGTGGGTCATGTGACTAGGAAAAACCCGCCAAAATGCACAGTTTAAAAAAAAAATCCAAAACACGAAAAATTAACATTTTCTCATTTTAAATTATAAATCAAATAATTTATATGTAGAGAGAGAGCAAGATTACTATATTTAAATCTTAATCAATAAATGCTAGTTATCATTGCCTAAAAAAGTACTTGGTAGCATTTTGATGTGGCTGATATGTAATATCTAAGGCACCCCCTCCCCCCTTATACAAATTAAAGTAATATATATGCGATATATATATTTCACACAAATAAAATTATGAGTGTGTAAAATAAACAAATAAATGAAATACGATAAATAAATAAATGGCTAGTATTTTTGAAGGAATACCTTCAATATCAAAGCTGTGGCTAAATGAATTGCGAAGTAAAACTGTTGCTATAAGAAATGCAAATTTAGCGCACAGCAATTCATTTAGCACACAGCTTTGATAATGAAGGTAAATAAACCCAATAGCCATTTATTTGTTTTCTTTACGCACTCATAATTTTATTTGTGTGAAATATATATCTAATATATATTACTCAATATATATCTAATATATATATTACTCGTTACAAACACAGACACAAAGCGATTATTAATTAAAATAAATATTTTTAAAAAAAAATAAAATAAAATAAAATATTTACATTTATTTAAAATATGTTTTTGTTTTCCTT
This sequence comes from Epiperipatus broadwayi, assembly GCA_028023455.1. Classification (NCBI taxonomy): domain Eukaryota; kingdom Metazoa; phylum Onychophora; class Udeonychophora; order Euonychophora; family Peripatidae; genus Epiperipatus; species Epiperipatus broadwayi. Next base: position 1,493,108 of record JAQFVV010012439.1, on the reverse strand, counting down.
TGTTGGTAGTAAAACTCATTTCAATGTTAATAGATATACAGATTATAGTGACATAATCAAGAGTAGATCTGATATAGATGAAATGCAAATGAAGACTTTAATGAGTTTTATCTTCTTATATTTTAATATGTATATATGTTTGTGTACAAGTAAGCTGTATATAACTAACTTTAATAGTGACCGGGGTAATATTTATATGTACACTCGCACATAGTAAGAGGCTTAATACGCCTTATTTGGTTCTCCCCATCATATCAAGAAAGTTACTTTTTAATTCTCAGAATTTGTATACAAAATAATTATAGAGTGGTTTGCGTATTTTTCTAAACATTTTTAAAATTATTTGTTGAGGTACGCGTTAAAATATAAGAAGATAAAACTCATTAAAGTCTTTTAGACAATGATAACTAGCATTTATTAATTAAGATTTAAATATAGTAATCTTGCTCTCTCTATATATAAATTATTTGATTTATAATTTAAAATGAAAAAATGTTAATTTTTCGTGTTTTGGCTTTTTTTTTTTAAACTGTGTGTTTTGGCAGGGTTTTCCAAGTCACGTGACCCAAGTTCTAAATTTTTCCTGTTTTCGCGTAGTTTTTTATCACTTAGATGTGTCAGACGATGTTTCTGGCTATTTTTGAAATTCAAAATGGCAGAGATCACGTACTAAATTTGCACCCAATATCATTTGATAATATAATATATATAAATAGTATTTATTTTTATTAATTTATGATAATGGAGGCTACTAATGTTGAAGTAGAGCATTAAGGTGGTGATCCGGACATTTTAAAGATGATTCTCAGCCAGTTAAGGGAGTCAAATAAAAACATTGAAGAATTAGAAGCGGCATTAAAATATTTTTAAAATGAGGCAAATAATCAGTTCTAGAATTTAAATAATAAGATAGATAACCAGTTTAAGGGTTTAAGTAATAAGGCAGACAACCAGTTTAAGAATTTAACAGATGATTTTAATAACAAATTCAACAAATTTAATGTGAAATTTAACACATCTAATCCAAGGTTAGAAGGATTCAAATATAACTTAGACATTAAATTAAAAGAGTTGGATAAAAAGTGTGACATGAGGTTTGAGGAGCTAAAGGCTGAATCAAGAAAACGCAAAAATAAATTAAACCAATCATAAGAAAGATTTGGGAGTGGGGTTAGAGGTCTGGATAATAAGGGTAAGATCAATCAAAAAGAATGTAAAGAAATAGGAAAGAAGTTTAACAAGTTAGAAAAACAAATAATGATTTTAAAACAATATCATCAACTTTTGTTTGAACATAACTCATTTCAGTGTTGGAAGTGGTTTCAATGGAGATCCATAGGTAGACAGATGCTCTCTCTGGCTTGCCTCCAAAAAGGCTTATTCATTGCCAGATCCCTTACCTTAATGGCAGCAATCGGATTCAGAGCTTAACCAATGGTAGGATTTTATACCCATGTTTACACATTGGTCATACTTATTTTTACCCTTTGACTAGGTTTATACATTGGTTATCCACATGTTTACACATTGGTTAGTGACCATGCATGCTCAATCTGATCAGAAAAGGAAGGAATCTGGCCTAGTCCACTTCTGAAGACAAGGTCAGATATGACATTACTATAACAATAAGGTAAATAATCAACACTAACGTTTTTGTAATCTAGCACAATTTTTTTTCTTCAGTTTGTTTTTAAAAAAAAATCCTTACCATTATTCGCTAAATATTAGTTTTATATGAAATCCAGTATAAAGATCTGGGTTTGCTTTATTTACTATAATAATACTATTGAATGAAAGGAAATAATTTCTGCCTTTTGAATATATCAGTCTCACATTCTTTCACTTTTTTTTATTTTAGTAATTTTTAAAATGTGTTTTCTTAATTTTTTGCCACTCCTTTTTACTATGTATTTTTCTCAAACTAACTTTTTTTATTATTTACTTTTGGAAAATTATCATTGCATAAATGCCTATTTGTTTTAAACTTCCATACATCAGCACTCATTTAGTAATTTAAATTTCTCCAAGCTTCTCACTTGCATGAATAATGAAAAAGCTTTCTCTTGTCTGCAGAAAAGAATAATTATCTAAATTACCAGCACATAGTTCAGAGTCCTAAATGTATTGATATATTCTTTATATATAACTTTATTTGTAAATAAAAATTTAAAATTGTATATACTTACATAAAGAGAACTTGAGCCACTAAGATCTTACCATCAACCACTTTTTCAAATAAAATTCTGAAAAAAAAAAAAAAAAAAATTATCAAAATTGTTATTTCAATTTATTAATATATTTATTCATCAGTGCTCTACTAATATTCATTTATTTGTCAATTTCATTACATTAATAATTTAGCAATAATATCATTTACAAAACATTTTAGCATTGTGGCTTTTTTTTTTTTGAAAAAAAAAATATATATATATATGGGTTAGAGAACAAACAAGTGTTACTGATATCACTGAAAGAATTAAAAGACTGAAATGGAGTTGGGCTGGACATATTATTAGAAGAAATGATAAGACAGATAGTTGAAATCTTAAATGGATTTCAAAAAATTGTAAAAGACCTAGAAAGTGACCACATTTAGATGAATGGATGAAATAAAAAAAGTGTGCTGGGATGATATGAAGAAGAAAAACTAAAGAGAAGAGAAGATGGACTGAACTTGGAAAGATTTTCATCCTGCAGTGGATTGATAATGGTTGAAAATGATGATCATGATTGTAGCTATTTCAAAAAATAGATAACAAATAAGAAAAACAAATATTTTACTAAAAACTTAAAAATATTAATGACAAGAATTTGAAAGTATAATGGATTGAGGGATATTTCATTCTATGTTTGTCTGAAAATGAGATACTCAGTAGTTACTTAATTCCTATTCTACGATCATAGTATCAGATGATACTGTCAATTATTACTTCTAATAAACTTTTTTAATATTTGTAAGCAATTAATATTGGAGGAGAAAAGAAAATATTTTAATTACTTACAAATTTTATCAAGCTTATATATTCTTTAAAAAACTCTTAAACTTTACATTTATTTATACAATATGAGATAGCATGGATGGTTGAAGGTCATATGAAAGTCTGAGTTCAAACCCCCTACATATTTATTTATATTGTAGTGCTGGAAATAAAAACATGAAAAGCTGATTAACCAGCAGTCAACATATGACGTAGTAGTAAGTCTGTAGTGGATTATTCAAAATTATTTTAAAATTAATAATAATTGCTTAAAAGAAAATGCAATGATTCAATTTTTTTTTTTAATGTGTATGTATGTATGTGTGTGAGATATATAACAATACTTTAATTGGATTAAATAAATAAATAAAGACATAAATTTATTAAAATAAACGTTAATAAGGAATTTAATCCAGATAATGGTATTTTAATAAAAGCAAAAGAGCTTGAAATATATATAACTACTTTATAAAAAAAAACTTGATTACATTTGTCAATAACAAAAAAAAAAAAAGAATTTGCCAATCTGATATGTAATTATTATTAAACCACTAAACATCACATGTTCACCATTTCTTATGCTTGCTCATAACTATTATTAAAACAGGCAAAACTCTCCATACAGTAGTGAAACTCAGTGTACTTTATGGAGAGTTTTGCCTGTTTTAATTATTAAACCAAAAAAAGATAAAGAAAAAATCAGTAATATTCTATTACGTAATTTTAATTAAAAACAAAAAATGTTAAGATAAAAAAATATTATTGAAAGGAAAGAGCACATTCTTTTTAGCATTGGATTAAAAAAAAAAGTAATCAGTCTATCAGAGACTAGTGATAAGAGTGAGACAATTAAAATAACTGTCCATGGAGACATAATATTAAATTCAAGAGAAATTTTTTGCTTTGTGAACTATAATATGGATGAGATATACATCACTGTTGTCAAAAGAAATGATTTATTAAATATAATACAAATTCTTAATTTATGGCTTACTACTTGTTGAAACAGCAACAAAAATTGTATTCCTAAAAATCTACATATACATCAGCTCTGCCATAAATTATTCAGCCATCTCTCTGGGTTTGCATTGAATTCCATTCAATAACACTTAGATTAAATAAAATCATCTGTGTCTATGATGAATGTGTGCATCCCATTAATGTTTAGTGTCTGATTGTTTTAGGAAAGAATAATGGAAACAAGAACCACTTCCAACTAAATAATTATACAAATTAAACAAAAAACAAATAAATACCACTGAATGTTCTTCATACTAAAGGTTGAACAAAAAAAGTATAACTATCATGAATATAAAAGCTAGTTAAAAGTACAGATATATCATGGTAAGATGTTCTTTTAAAACTTTGAAGAAAAAAAAAATGAAAAAAGGCCTTATTTAACAAGTTCAAAATCATTTACTGTAATTTATTTTATATTAGCAGTTAAGGAATTTTATTTAGTTTTGTATCATTGTTAAAATTTATGAATTTGTTACGATATATATGTGTGTGTGAGAGAGAGAGAATCAAAAATATATTAAAAGTAAATTATTTTCTAAAATTTATGTTGTCAGTACTATTTTACATGTTCACACTAGTACTTATCAAGTCCATATCTATAAAAAAAAAAATAAATTAGAATGCTTATGCTTAATTACTGAGAAAATGCCAAATGTTATCAGGAATTGAGAAAATAGAGATAGTTGAGATTGGTCCATTCAGCATTTTTCTTCATATGAAAAGATAGTGCCCAGATAAAGGCTGTAAACACATATCTTTCTCATTATTTCAATTAAAAAAAAAAAATTTCTGAGTGGTAAAACCTATTTCAAATCCATACTGTTGATTTTCAGAAGGTGATTGAGAAATATAATTCATTTTTAGGTTTAATCATCGCCATTATTATCTATCTATATAACTCTATGAAAGTTACATCTATTAGTTATATTTAAAGGTAGTCCCTTCAGATTACTGGTCCAATATAATAATTAAATATTTATTGGATAAGAAAATATTTTCACATATATTATTAACTGTCAACATTTATAGGTATTTTCAAGAATTTTTTAAAAACTTTATTAATAATAATAAGTTAATTGCATTTTTCTTATATATTACATGTAGCAACATCATCCATTTGCAAATGAGTATGGTCATTCCAAATCCCTTCCTGACCTCAAAAAATAATGATAAATAATAGTAATATACTACAAATGAGACTTGGTGGACTATAGATACAATCCATAAAACACAATTATGTCCATATATAAAAAAAGTTAATCCATTAGGGTTGCTTACATAATATTTTATGGTATGTTCTTTTAACTGTTTCTATGGCAATTTTTCCCTAATAAAAGACTTCAATATCTTGTGGCTCTTCAATATATTCTATTCCAAGTCATCTCTTCCCAATAAAAGCAATCAATATTGCATTGATTTTGAAATAACTTTATAATGTAAATGATGTCTGACTCTCCCACCTAATCAAATTTATAGTATCTTTTTTGGAAGTCTAATATCATTAATTTATTTTCCATGTCCAATCCAATGAAGTTTGACTTTACAAAAGCCAATTTCATTAAATCATACTCAGCAAGTTATAAAATATACTGATTGGTCTTTGGTCCTGCGATCATATTTTTAGAATTTTACAGAGCATCCGTCCTTAAATAAAATTTTCTAATGTTAAACTTTTCATTTCTATGTAATAAATTGGATAAATGAACATCTCCATATAAAAGTAATTTAAATATAGTTATATTATTGTGATAAAATATGCTATTTTTTAATTTGTAAAAATCAGAAGCAGCACATCACTTTGTGTTCAAAGCACTTTTCTTGCATTTGCCTAGAAACAAAAACAATATCTAAGGAGCTTTTTGATTCTCTAAAACCACACTGAAATATCTGCTATCAATTCATCTTTGACTAAAAGCAACTTAGTGAACAAAATCTTTGAATACATTTTTATTATGATGATAACAATAATAATCCATAACAATTACTGCAGTCTTCTTTATTCTTTTTATTTTTTAAAATTGAAACATAGAAGCATTTTCAAAATCAGAAAAACAACTTCATGAATCCATATATTCTTAAAAAAATTCTTAATAGTTTTGAAGCTAACATAATATTAGCACAACATAAAACTTCAGATGGATTTGAAACCTTTCTATTTTTAAGATTGCAAAAAGCTTTTTAATTTCATTAAAACTGGATATCTTTGTCCAAATCTAAATAAATAAGTGGAATGAATATATAATTAAACAAACATTAAATCAATCCAAAAGATGATAAGAATATTTTATTTATCAATATATCATTGTCATCATATAAAAAGTATCATTAATGGATTTTATAGAATTATGGAATTTTTCAGATCCATATATTACTTATAATTCATAAAAAAATCTAAAGCGATGTTGATCAGCTAATATCTAAATGTTCTTTGCAGTTTCAATATTTGTCAATCATTTTTAAGCATCTTGTCAGTTGTTGAACTTCTGTCTTTAAATTTCTATATTGGTTATAAAACATTATATTTAATTTATTATTATTTATTAAAGAAAAAATATTATGTTCCCTTTTAAAAGTCACTAATATACATATATATGTTTGTGGCTATGAACTTATAATTCTAAATTAATAAGTATCAAAATCTTTAACTTTATTATTTTTAAAGTAATTTTATTATTCAAAATGCACACGTATAACAAACATAGGTGTCATAAATAATTCATTTATTATGCAAATAATAATAATAATCGAATCTGAATACATTGTCAAAAGCAATAGTAGACTCTGAGTTTGGTCAGCTGATACATTGAACTTTCTACTGTTTCTCATTCCATTATAGCAAAGTTTATAAATATATATGTCAGATGCTAAAACTCAACTCAATGTTAATACCCAAAAACAATAGATTCAAATCTATTTCTAGAGTAATTTTCCTGATAATGATATCCTACAATAGATTTAAACTAAAAGATACAGGTGAGAAGAGAATTTAGTTAGAAAGTGACAAACTAGCCTTTTTTATGGTAAAAAACTGAGCAGCCAAAATTCATAGAGAAACTGAATTTTTTGGATAATCAAACAAAGCTATTATTATTAAAAATGTATCAAATCTAAAATCGTAATAGAATTTCAAATATTCTTCTGAATGATGAATAATTATATATAAAAAAAACATCTCTAAAAAAAATATGCATTGTACTTGTTATTATTCATTTTCTTAGACAAAATCAATACTGCATTTCATTAAATTAATTACTTATATCTTCAACTTTGGTAAACTTTTATAAATTATCTCAGATCTTACCACATGAAAAGATGCACTATTCAATACTTCAGATCATTGTCACTATTCATGTTTTAAAATATTTAATGAAAAAAATAATTATTCATTGCAATGCAATATCCAGACTCCTTCACCAAAAAAAAAAAAAAAAAACTTAACTTAGAAATTTAAAAACAACTATGACTCAGGATGGAGAATTTAGCATTGTAAAACATTGATATGTAACGATTAGCAATTAAAACTTGAAAACTATTTCTACATTGGGATTCTGAAAATACTAAAATGAATATATTATAAATCAAATATTCATTCATTAATCATGTTGTCTCTTTATACTAGACAAATAATCAGAGAAAATGTGTATTAAAGCAGGTCCAGACTTCAAATTTTATCAGTTGCAAACAATGAAAGCCTCTAGTATTTATCATACGTAACCCTCAAACATTAATAATCTTTAGAATCAATTACATACCAAAGCCTAGTGTTAAATCAATTCTTCACAAGATTGCTAAAATATTTTCAATCTCTTAAATAGTCACAATAACTGCATCAGGATATCAGAATAATATTCACAAATAAATGTCTTCCAGAAATAGTCTTGATTATGATATTCATCATGTGATAAGTTCTTCATTTCAATTATTCTATTGGTCAATTAGCAGGAAGATATGAGAATATGATAAAACACTTTAAAGTATTGTAAGTCCAAAATTAAAAATAAATATTTTAAATCAGAAAATCTAATAATGTTTGCAACCTGAAACTGATCATCAGGTATTATACTATCAACAAATACTATTATGTGTAGACCAAGCAGAGTATGACAATTTCAAAAACAATCTAAATAATTATGAAAAGAAGAATCAGAAGACAGAGGTCATACTTCACAAATTTAAAAAGCAAAAGTCAAGAATTTTACTATTATTGAAAAATTAAAATATTTTCTAAATTTAAAAGCTAATTTTTGGTGGTTTTTTTTTTATATATAAAATGAACTTAATATATGTGGCTCATGCAAGCTAAAGGATTTCTACTAATGATCTCTAGTTGCAGTTGTCTCTGACTATGCGGGCAAAGATACTAAGATTGAAGTTCAATTAATATTAATCAACTGTTAAAACTTCAAACAGTTCAAAGAAATTAGTTTTTTCATTAGTGAAATAAACTTTATAAGTCATTTCAGAGAATAGTTTCATATAAATCAATAGACAATTAACTAGAACAAAGTTGTTTTTCTTAGGAAATCATGAATTCAATAGAGAAACTATATGACGCCAAGATAATCTAGTAAAATTTTTCCAAGATAAGTTTTATAATATTTTAAATATTGTAATTAAAAAAAAAAAAAATCACACAAACCAAAAATGTGATCATAAAAATATTTCACAATTTCCAGAATAAATAAGTACTTTATAAGCTGGCTTTGGTGACATGCATTTACAAATTTGTAAACTTCATGTTCCTATTAAAAATAGACTTTTTTAAATGCTTTTATTGAAGTTGGAAAATCAGTTTGTTGGTTTGTTAACTTTTGATCTTTTTCAAGTTTTTTTTTTTTTTTATATCTTTTTCAAGTTAGAATGAAATTTTAAAATCGAGGTTTAATACATTTCAATTCAATAAAATTACCTGAAAATTGGTATATAACTCAGTTGTATCAACCTAAACTATTTGAAAAACTTATATTTTCAGTATGTCAACTAGTTCCACAGATATGAGGATGGGAAAATAGTTCTTAGAACTTCAATTTGTTTTAAATTATGACCGGGAGAGGTCAATATATTTTTTTTATTTCAATTTAATATTTTTTTAAACATTTTAAGCTCTTAATGGATTTATCATATTTAGTATGTGTACATAATTACATATATATATATATTGTAACCAAAAGAAAGGGGAGAGAAGAGAGGAAAGGGGGGTAGAAAGAAAAGAAAAGAATGAAAATGAGAGATAAAAAAAATGAAAGAAATGTGTAATGGAATTAGAGAGAAAGATGATAATGAAAAGAGAGAGAATAGAAAAAAAAGATGAAAAAAATAAGAAATGGAAATGATAATGAAAGAGAGAGAGAAGAAAAAATGAAAAGAAATGAAAGAAATAATACGTAGGAGAGAAATGGAAGGAGAAGAAGAAATGAAATAATTTGAAATGGATGAGATGATAGAAGAAATGTGAAAGAGAGATGAGAAATGATATGAAGATAAATGAAATGAGACTCTTAATGACTCAGCTAAGTGGGGTTACAATAAAATTTAAGAAAAGAAATAATGATGATTCAGAGATGTATAATCAGATAGAAACCAAATCCAATACTATGCAACTATAACTATTATGGCATATTAATACTTTACTACTAAATCATACAAAAGATTATTTAAAATCATTAACTAATAGTTATTAGAATAGTCCTATCAACAGATCACACACACTCTGAATAAGAATAATGATACCTTGATTGTGAAAGATTATCTTACTAAATTATATCTAAAAAGGCAACAAGAGTAAATAACCACAGGGATTCTAAAACTAAAACTCTTGTGCAAAATTAAAGTTTAAGTTGCCTATAAAATAATTGCTGGGTGAATACAACAAATGAGTGATATCTTAGCTGGCCATAGAATAACTATTATATTCAATCTTAGAATAATAAACAAAACAAATATTAATCCACAAATTTAATGAATCAAATTAAATTTAAATTAATAATGGCCTATTATCCAAGACATTACTTGAGCCAAGAAAAGGACACGGGTACTTTTTATGCCTTTCCTATACTCATAGACAATCTACTCAAGACCTCAAATGCAGATGGATTAAAATTCTTTAGACATATAAGTTTTAAAATAATGATAGACAATGTGCAGTTAATATAAGATAATGTGCAGTTTTTAAAATAATAGTAAATAAAATATTCTTCTGATGTACTAATATCCTTAATCTCAAATTGCACAATCTTTAGTCTGAGAAGATATACTGATAATTTAAAAATAAACTTTTAACTAAGCATTTAATTAAGAATCTGATATAATGCAATTATCTGTTATTGTGATTCAATCTGAGAATCACTTAATTTAGCATGGCTTTATAATTTTCAAACCAGTATCAAATATATTTAATTAACTTTATGATATATTTGTTAACTTCTGAATTGAAGATTTAATAAACTTTGGAAACTTAAGATTTTGTGAACTTGAAATCCAAGACAATAATATTTTCATATAAAAGCAAAACAAACAAAAACAAACTTTTTGAAATAATAATAATTTAATTTATTGAGAACAGTAAGAAAGTGTTTATAATTTAAATGGAATACAAGCATTGCCAATATAGTGCTGGGACCTAATACAAGTATTTTGACCTCTGAAAACTTTATTTGATTTACAATAATATACAACTTCTTTAGCTACTGTTATTAACTATCTCTCCTAAAACTCTTTTACATTGTATGTTCTGATAAATAAACTAATACAATAATGTAATTATACATAATAGCAGGCAAAGGTTATTTAATACTGAATTTTAATCTCTTTTAAACAATTAGAGATTTTATAATCTTTGGACTTTAATTATAATGTCTGTATTTAATAAGCACCCTTCTAATCTTTAATTAAAATAATTCATAACACTATGGTGCCTTCTAATCAGAATAACACACACAACTAGGTTTGTATTTGAAACCCTAAGCTTAATTTTATAATCCTGAACTTAACAAACACTAAGCTGGAACAAGCATATTCAGCATATTTTAGGAAAAAAAATATCATCACTAGTTGCACTGATATAACTAATATTATAGCTAGTGATATATTTAAATCAAACTAAGCTAATTTTAAAATTAAACTAAATTAGATGTATGAGACATTCACTCATTAGAGATCAGTTATACACTTTTAAATAAATTTTGTCCACATAAAATTATAACCCTCAATGTTTTAAAATTAAAGATGTAACAGACTTACAAATCCAGCGGCGAAACTCTGGATGAAAATATTAAAATTAGTATGCGTGAATTGCCACTTATACCATATGCATATATTTAACATACTTAAAAATAAATAGAACTTATTGTTGGTTAGCTTGTGGATGATAAAACTATCATATCAACACAATTCACACATTGATAAACCTACAAGCATTAAAAAAATAACTATTACTACCTGAAGAAATAAAGTTCCTCAAATACACATATCTTGTCATCACTAATCTAAAACAAATGCAACATCACCTACTGTGGTGGAATTAACATTAAGTCATCATGAATGATAGGCTTATATATAAAAATAATAGACTCCTCAGAGCTGGAAAAGAATGTGGTGGCTTTCAAAATACCTAACTTTGAGGCAGAAACTAAGATACCTGGACCTTGTCTACAGCGTATCTGGGAACAGAAGAGACCCACCAGGAAAGCACGATCCTCTCTCATGGGATTTTCAATGCTTATAAATGTGATCATCATCACTGAAAAATACAACACAATAACCCTCTTTTGTGGGACAAGCACTATCAAATCATGGAAATACAATACAATAAGGATGGATGACCTTGTCTACTCCATAAAGCATACTCAAAATTATTAACTAAGCCTAACTCTATGAGGCTAACAAATACTAACTAATAGCAAGATATATACTTCACCTGAATTAACTAAGTTATTCCTAAGAAGTTTAAAAATACAAAACATATATTCAATATTCGAACCAACAAAGCACACTGTGTCAAGCGACTACTATGAGAAATACTTTAAAATTAAATGCACATATAATTCTAGGCAAGGCACAATGCACACATAATAAAATATTCAATACTAAAATATAATGACCAATGGACTTTTAAAAAAAAAAAAATTACAAATTAAATGCAAGAATATTAATTCTCAATGCATATAAAAAAAAAATATTTGCAGTTATTATTACTATAACACTCATAAAACAAATGAATGAAAACTCTCTGATAAACTTCTTTGGCCAGTTTAAAATAAAACTGAGTGAAACATCCCATTTATAATAAACTAAGACTGTGATATTTAAATCTCCGTAAATGAAATTATTAAACAGAAACTAGCTGGTGTAATGCTTAATAAATAAACTAAATTGACCTAAGAATGGCAAAATATTTGCTCATTCTAATAAACCCATTAAGCTTTAAAATTATAATCCTAATTTACCTGGCATATTTATGCAAAAAGTGTTACACAAAATATGGTGCTTGTCTTATAGATAAAGATGCCGTTGGATGGCACCATTTTCACGCTAAAACTATAAAATATGACCATTCCCGGACTGTTGATTATAATAATTTTGCTGTGCTTTTTTTGTAATGCGAAAATAAAAACAAAACAAAATCGTCTTTTATAAATATTATTTTTTATTAACGTATACAATTTAAATGATAATAATAAATGTAAAATAAAATCAACAAATTACAATTTGATTCGTGTTTTTTCTATTGTATACTTTTTTAATTGTGTTACGTTTTTTTTTTATTAATTTTCTATCAGATATTTTTTTACTTGTGTTATGGCTTTTTTTTTATCAATTTTCTATCGGATATTTTTTTACTTGTGTTACGACTTTTTTTTTTGTTGTTGTTTAACTAAAAAATAATAATCGTAATAAAAAGTAAAATTTCTTAGTCTATTTTTTATTTTTTTAGTCTTCGTTTTACATTTTTTTTTACAGACAAAGAGATATTACGGCTATTTTTTACTTCAAATAGAATGACAATAAAAAGTAAAAGTTGTTACGGTTAGGTTTAGGGTTAGTGTTCTGTTGTTTGTAATGCTAAAATAAAAAAATTCAAAATCGTAACCGTACTCGGACAAAATAAAGAAACTCAAACTTTTTTAAACAACAACAAACACATATAAATGTCTTCTTTACTTATTAAACATGTTTATAATATTTGCTTTTTATGAAATTTACAAAAAATCGTGTATATTTGTACTTTTCTTACTGGATATTTTTTTGGTACCGCTCTTTTTTACTTCAAAAATATACACACGGTAGAATCTTCTTTGTCTCATGGAATGTTACGAACAGTACGTTACTTGATGCGTTACCTAATTGCAACTCACTAAAAACATAGATATTTAACATTTTCCCAATTAAAACTTCAATACAGTACGTTGTAAAAAGTCTTAGAATTATTACTTTAAAAAATCTGAACATTTCAATACTTTAAAATAAAAAAAAATCCAATGAAAACAACATTTCCATCCAATTCAAATACAAACTCTCTCATCAAGCCGTAAATATTTTATAAACTGTGCGAATTCGGAAAATGTATTTGCTGCGATGCTTCATACATGCTGTACTGTGACGCGACATAGCGGCCTGCATTCTGTAGCACAACAAAAAAGTTGTATTATAAAAAACGCGGGTTTGAACGTGTCGGCCGCGGAAACAGCATTTTTATGTGTATTATTAGCATGAAAACGGCACCATAGAGTGGCGTCTTTAGCTATAAGATGAGTACCCAAAATATATAGCATAAATATTTTTATGGTTTCATTTTTTTTAAAACCAATAAAACAGACAATAAAAAAAAAAAAATACAGAAACTCAAGTTCACATTTCAGCTCCGTAATGGTTTTTCCGTTTAAAATATGTAGCTAATTTATTCAGGCTAATCTATCTATCCGAGTTCGAAGATTCAGTTAAAATATTTATAAACATGGCAATGATTTCCAAAACAAAAATGTTCAATAGTTCTTTAAAATAATACTTTCACTTTCTTTTATCTTTAAAGACAATTTTAAATATTTAAAATAATAAACAGAATAAGCATAGCCGGCATTGGAAAAATAAATTCTTCAGCTGAGTCCATTTTTTACATTTTAAAATCCCGGGTTCAAATGCAGAATAATAATAATGTATAGCTTTATTTAAATTTTACTATTCTCCTTTAGATAAATGCATTTTTTAAAATAGAACTCTTTTTTTAAACATTATTTTTTTTAATATTTCAAAATGTATTTATTTTTTTTAAACATATTTCCTTTTACTTTTTAAACATAAGAATAGACTGTTTATAATTAAGGACGTTCTTCGATTTATGAACTAAGATCAACCATCCCAAAGTTACTTATAAGTAATAGCAAATATAACAATTTATTATATATTTGATAGACACGAGTTCACTATTAATATTTGTAGATTCTTTTAAAGTTTTACTTTCAAACAAATTCTTTTCATACCACTGGGCATAAACGAGAATTAGTATTTTAAAATACATATTTTCCTCAGAAACATTATTCTGTTAAGAGCATATTTACATGTATATATCATGTATTGACCATGAAGAATTAAATTTAAAGTCAATTTTAATTTATGAGGAAGATGACGCATTTTCATTATAATGATTTTTAAAAAAAATTATCAATGTCTTTTAATTTCTTCCTCACGTATATTTTTAATTTAATAGGATAAAGATTAAGTATCCTATAGCTACTATAGTTCAGTGCAATAAATTGTTTAGCCATAAAAATAATTAATAATTCATGCTTTAATAATACTTTCATTTTCAAATAAAGAAAAATGAATAAATCAAACGCAGATGAGATAAGAGACGCTAAATTTCCTTCAAACATTGTTTTACCGTAATTTTATGTTTCAACTGGAATTTAAATGTCAGAAAACGATTACCTTTTTAACTTTAGCCTTCCATCACTGCAAGACGGTTTTAAATAATTGTTTTAAAAACATACTTTTTACTTTTAAAAATAAAATATTTAAATAAAAATTACAACTTTTACAAAGAAAAATTTCAGGATTTCCACATGTAAAAACAAAAATAAGTAAGCCCCCTGAATGAATCTTGGATTTCTATTTATATCTGATAATCTCCAATATACCCACTTTTGATCAATTGGCTTGAAAAACAATGAAATTATTTCTTTTACACTTTAATATTCTTGACAGACCAGCAGTGGAATCGATTTACTGACGTAATCGATCTAATTATACCAAACCATGTGACTCACAGCTGCAAAGTCAAAAATCCATTGTTAACAAATATCTAATATTCTTAGACAATCTTTATAAACACAATAGTAATAAATATAAAATTTAAAGTTATTCCTCATTATTCACTTTTAAATATTTAATTTTAATAACTTTATCCATAAATTTGTTTTTTTTCTTTTTTTATTCAATATTGGAATTAAATTATTTTTTTATTCTTGTTTACATGTCATTCTTGCATGCCCATACATATTCACACATACATGTGACCTCACACTAATTGTTTAAAAGTTATTTTTAAAACTACAAAAATAAAAATATAATTGAATATTGAATTCAAAATAATTTTTATAAGTGAAACGCTAAGCTAAATTGAATCTAATAAATATTATTACTGTTTTAATGAAAATTTACAGATTATTTTTAAACTTAAATGAATTACATAATAGTTAATTTAAAATATATTTAATATTATTTATCAACTGACAACTATTTCTGATATATCCTTTTACTTCAAATTATTGTCTAACATCCCTTACCAAATTAACTCACATATATTATTGAAATATTTAACAATTATTATCATACTACATGAGATTATCCTATTTTAATCATTAACTAAGTTAACTTTCATTTTTATTATTATTATTATTTTTTTTTTAAAAATCAGAAAATTTCAAACAAAAGGTTAAGCTAAGATAACCTCGGGCACCTATTGGAACTAAGTGAAGTTTCAGTTAGGTACAATATATATATAATAAATCAGTAATTTTTCTCTTTAAAACTGATGGTTTTATTTTTATTTTAAAACAATTGTTTTTAAAAAAAGCTAACCTAGAAAGTTGATTTATTTAAAATGATTACAAAAAGTTAAAAAAGAAAACACTCAATGAATTTTTTTCTTTAGCAATTCTTTTTAAAACAACTATTTTAAAATAAAAACTATCAATTTTAAATAGAAAACTTAGTTACTAATTTATTATACACATATAATTATGTACACATACTAAATACAATATATACATGAGTATATATATTAACTTACTGCAGAAATACCTAATGTCTTATTTACACTATATGGGTAATATTGATTATATGTATTAAGTGAAGATCAATTATAATATATACACATATATTATTTATTATATACATACTAAATAGATATATGTATATCAACTAAATATAAGTGTCCAGTCAATTTAAAGTAGAATAGTTTTACATTTTCGTTTACTATGTCAATGCTACAAACTTAAAAATAAGAGATAAAATTTTTTTTATACTAAATGCTTTTATTGATTATGCACTAAAAAGAAATAAAATAATTGTTTCTTCAACCATAATTGGAGTTTTCAGATTTAACTTGAAATAAATGCACGGTGTGTGTGTCAGAAATTAATTAAATCAATCCCTTGTTATAAAAAATAGAGATTTACTTAATTAATTTCTAAATCCCCCATGCTTTTATTTCAAGTTAAATCTAAAAACTCCAATTGTGGTTGAAGAAACAACTATTTTATTTCTTTTTAGTATATAGTCAATAAAAGCATTTAATAAAAAATTTATTTTATCTCTATTATTTTTAATAATTTACTAAAATGCATCAACAATTTGAGACCATCTATACATTGGTAAGGAGGTAATATGAAGTTGAAAATTAATAAAAGCAGAGATAACTTTCTCAAAAACATAATAAATTATTTCAAAATTGTCTTTTATCAGATACTGAAGATTGCAAATTCACATTGCTATAATATTCATTTACAAAAGTGTTAAAGTTAAGGAACCATACATAACTCAAACACACATATATACATATGTACACATAACTTTTTTTTTAACCATATCAAAACTACTATTACAGTTTCAAGATGATGAAGTTATTCTGATTACTAAAAAAAACAACAACAAATATAATAAATTTAGTTTTCCAATCCAATGTACATTTATAAAATTTTAATCAAGTTATTTTGTAATCAAAAATAGCAACAAAACTTATGGGTGTTTTACTTTTTCAATATTTTAAATGAAATCAATCAGTAGAAAAAAAATTAAAAAATATATAGTAATATAACATGTAAACACACAAAAAAAAACTTACTTAGCTTCATTCTTTGAAGATGAGATAATTTCTACATTGGCCAAACGACATGTTATTGCTTGCATTGGAAGGTGCATAAATTGAGAAAGTAGTGTGCGAGTAGATGATTGATTTATCCACTCTATATTGCCATAATCAATATATAAAACCTGCATATAAATATAAAATTCTATTTATGACATAAGCATACATATGTATATGTTATTAAAAAGTAGATATATAGAAAAAGATGGTGTTCACAATTAGAATTGGTTCACTTTTCATACAGCATTTATTGTAGATTGTTACAATTTAAGGTACTTATTTTACACTTAATTAATAAAACTAAAACATATAAAGACATATAACATATGTATATACATATAAACAAATTAACTAACATGCATACTCATAGATATATAAACATGAAATTAGCAAAGCTAATATATATTGTAATGGTATACATATGCTGTAACATTATTTAAAAATTAAAATAAAGAGAAAAATACATTTGAAATAAAATTGATTCATTAAAAACTAAAGGAAAATTAAAAGTTATGTTTAGCATATATATATCGCACAGATGGAAAACTTTTTTTTAAAAAAAAAGTATTTAAAATTAAGAAATTTTTTAAAAAAGTAAAGAACTAAAGAGTTAGTACTTTTAATAAAGGTTACATAAAAGAAAATAGAAATAAATGTTAATTAATTTCTATTTTAAGAATCATGTTTAATCTTAGTAAATGGGAATGATTGTTTTATTAATTAAATGTAAAGTAAACTAGCCCTTGGGCACTTAAATAATTGAAAGATCAGATAAGAGAATAAAAAAATTAAAGATTGACCAATACAAGCACCAAGCCACACATGGACCAGAAAGGAAAACATCCAGACCTTAGGATCACTGACGTCATGTTCATGGATCCATAAATTTAGTGATAAGGGAAGCCTAATACTATAAAATGAGAAAAATATTGAATTCATTAGTCGTTTTACTCTGACTATTGATCTTCTATGAACTGTAGCTGTATTGCAGACTCTATAATGTAAGAGTCTTGCAATAGATTTAATTTCTTGTATCAGCTGAGGTCTCCCTATGACAATTCCTGACCCAAGTATTGGCAAGCGGCGGTTTCATCTTCAGAAAACAATTTACACAAAATGCGAGTCGTAGGATAGATTTCCATAAACCTGCTGCAACTAGGAAGATTCGTAAAAACTTACTCTGAGAAGTATAAACTTTTTCAATATGAAATTATAGATCGATCTCTTAAATAAACTTTCAATTAGTAACCTAAAGTATGAACTCTTATCTGACTTAAAGAATTCTAAGTCAATTACTAATATTTTTTTTTTATGTATTAAGTTTGTGAATTAATCATTTCCATTTGTTTTTCTTTTTTTACTTATTATTATATGTAAATTAAATTATTAAATTTAAAGTTGGAAGTAGATAGCTGTATAGATTCGTTAATGTTTATGTTAGTTTAAAGGGGTTCAATTTCAGACTATTTGCTTCGTAGTTGAGTCGATGCTGGCAGAGAGATATATGGCTATTTATATCAATGTAATGTGAAGGGTGTTAGCATACAGGGCAATGTGCCCAAATGAATGCATGACCAAAGGTGTAGTCATCGTGTTGCAATGGACATGGAGTACTTACCTGCCATTGATTTCCTTTCACTCTATGGACAGGGACTATAAGTCAGCAAAGGACCACTCTCCCTCCATACGTAGCATTTCTTTTTAATATTTTATATACATGATTCCTTCGCCAGACAGATGCACATTTCTGTACTGGATGGGGATCATTTTCTTTAAATAATATTAAGCTGCAGATGCACATTCCTGTCAGCATGGTTTTATGCTAACATCACATTGCATGGATTGCGTCTGTATATCAAGAAGCAAGCGTTGGTTTAGCTAGAACTTTTAGCCTGAGGTTGAATGTTTTGAAAAGTTTTAATTGCATAATCTATGTAGCTTATATATACTTAACATTCTAAAATAAAAAATATTACATAAACTGTCCATCTGTGTGGACTGTTTTTAAAAATATTGAAATACGTTTAAGAAGTTATATATTAAATCTCTGCGTCTCCTTGAACTAGTGGCAAGGGCTAACGATCAATAATAAAATAAAATTAGATCTTAACAATAAGTATCTGCCCACCCTATAAATTTTCTAGGTTCAAATAGCCTAGTGGCGCCCTGTACGGCAGATAGTGTAAGTGTCCAACTTTGACCAACTGTTATAATATGCAATTAAGAGGAGTAAACCACTTTTCTTCAGGCTATGAAAAATAATACTATATGTTAATAAAGGGTAAGGATAGAATGAATCCATCTATTCATTAAAGTTTTAATGTTTATAAACTTAATCTTATCAACATTGGTGGAAAATCAACATAAATTTAATATACCAGTCAGATGAAAATATGACACTAATAAATTATTAAATTAATAATCAATTATTCAAATATGGAGAGAAAATCTTGTTTAATAACCTTATTGGTAATCAATATAAAAATTATAAAAATTTTAAATACACTTGTATTAATAAAAACGCTATGACTTGTGAAAATTATCACCATACAAATATGCCAATTTATTACATATAAGATAGTATGATCTCATCACCAAATAATGTCCTTTTGTAATAATTAAGTATTTTGTCTTGTAGAATAATAGATTGATATATATATAAGAACAAATTACACTAAACATTAACTAAATTTTATATCCTTTTTTCATAATGAAAGAAGAACTGAATTAATTTATATAAATATACAATAGATTTTGTAAGGTTAATTTAAAACATATTTAGCTTACTATGTCTAGAATAATAACTTGTTTTTGCAAGAAATCTGTCTATTTTTGAGACAAGCCAATTGTAAAGTTTAAGTTCTTGACTTAATCTGATTAGGAAATTTAATGAAACATTACTTATTATTGACAAATAAATATGACAAGTTTTTTTATATTTCTATTTGGTTCATGCAACTTTGTGAATTAGTTCGTTGAAATTAAGAGAAAAGTTACTATAAAAAAAGTTAACCATTACTGAACACTATGAGATAAAGGTTGAAGTGTTATTATTAGTCATTATTAAAATTATACAGATCTAGAATGGCAGTCAGCTTGAGAAACTTTTGGATAATTATTTCATTATTGAATCTGTAATCACCAAAATCTCATCTCAGGCAGGAAATTATTTATTGTAAACTCAAGAAATCTAAAAATTACTGCATTGACAGCAATATTAGTAGCAGAAAATACTAAATGTTTTTAGAAATTGAATTATATACTTTAAAGTCATCTAGTAGTTAAAAGTCAATAATATAATCTAGATTTGAACTATAAAATATCAAATCATATACAATTTCATCAAACAATCAATCATAAATCATAACCATTAGCAGAAATTCTATGTGAGAAAGAATTCTTACAAAAAATTGATTAAAAATTCTAGTATAGGTAAAGTATACACCAACAGATTTTTACACATATTCTAAATTTAGGCAAGCAAAAAAGCTCAATGTTATATATATATATATATTACATTTATCATGTAATATAATTTGCACTGTTCTGTAAAATTATATATTTAATTCTTGGAATCATAATCATTTATGAAAATATATTTTAAATCAAAATATCGTTCCTATTACAGACTGAGTTATTCCATTAATTTCTATTCCTCAAAATGTATTACGATTAATTTTTCACTACAATTTTTTTGTTAAAATTATACGCTTATGTTTAAATGGTCATTTTGTAAATAATTATTTCATATGTATATTATTATTGTCATAAATAAAATATTATTCCATTATTAAAAGCCAATCTTAGTTATTTATTCTTTTAATATAATATTCATGATCTCATATTTCCACAGCACAATTCTACAATCAGGAAATGTAAAGTGTATTAGTCATGAAAGTACTTTTTAAGTGCCTTATTTAATTAAACCGATCAATTCACATGACTCAAAATGTACCACCAATAGAAAACTTATCATTACTAAAAAATAAAAGTGGATCTAAATTATTAAAATGTAATTTAGTCTTACTTTTATTTTGTCTGTTATGTTTATATGTGAATCTATATATAAATCAAATGCTGTAAATATATTTTGTACTATATTTATTAATGAATATGAAAACAAATATATATTTGCGTATTGACACTATATTTACAATGGCTACATTCCGCCTGCTACTGTTGGTGAGGTATAACTCCTAGTTCTTAACTGAACTATGGAAAAAGGAACAGCACATACTCTTATAGGTTTCCTATAACTTCCAGCTGTACTGTTATGGCCTGCCTCATGTACAGTTCTGGCGACACTTCCAGCTATACTTGACAGCTTGCCCTGTATCTGCGTTTAGTTTTAGCAGCTTCCAGTTTTGAATGTGAACTTGCCTCACAGCGTAAATCATTTAGCTTAACCACTATCGTCTGGAGAACATCGATTCTATCTTTCAGTTATGTGACTGTGGTTCTTTCTAGAACCTGTAAACTGCTGTTCAGTTATGTGACAGTTGTTGGCAGAAGAACATGTATACTGTCATTCAGCTATGTAACTAGTTCTCAGCCCCTACCTTCAAAAAGCTTGACCATTTATTGCCAGATCCCCATCCTTAATGGAAACATTCAGATTAAGTGAACATCATCGCCTATTGGCCTGTTCTTGCTATTAGCTATGCATTATCTATTTGTATATGCATTGTTTCAAGAGAATAAATGCTCAATGTAATGTAGATAAGATGGAAGGATCTAGATTAGATCATTATTTAAAGGCAAGGTAAGATATGACGGTCTAGATTTAAGAAATAACTACTAAAAGAATATAAACTCTATAAAATTAAAAATTTAAATTATAATCCTTACCTAATGTGGCAATCTAACTGCACAGACAGCTGTAGAAAAATCTATTATATTGCATAAATTAAAATATCCACGTGAAAACTTATTACACACACACACATATCTATTTCATAGTGATTTATTCATAAGAAATTTGTTTTAGGGTATAAAAATAACTGGTTTTATTATAAATTTTCAATGACTCTATGCCATTCTATTCTAGTGCCATTTATGCAAGCATAAATATCAATCAATCAATACAAAATAGTAGTGGCAAACAAATCCTTGGATTCCTTTCAGCTCTTAACCTTTGTCAGTAAGAAATATTAGTAAATAAATAATCATCTAATAGTCATCCTTACTTTTATTATTTTATTCAAGCCATTAATCATTTATCATGCAGTGGTTATTCAAGCTTATATAAATGCTCTAGAGTATTGATATAGGATGTATAGTTGTTATATGTTTGATTTATCTTATCTTTTCTTATTGTAAATCAATTCTTAAATCACCAACTATTTTGTATTATTAAAATATTTTCTTTATTATTTAATAATTTCAGCTCTCAACAATGTTTTTCAGGGTTCTATAAATGAACATTACATTACAATATAAATCACTTGAATAATCATTTCATATATATACAAAGTTTATATACATAATATTTTTACACTATTTTTACTAAAATTAGCAACAATAAAACAAGCCACGAATATATAAAATTATTTTTATTTTATGATATTTTTATATATCTTCTATTATTACCTTAATAATTTAATTTTTAGTCGTAATGTTTTTATATATAATTCTATCAATTTATTTTTAAATTTCTTTATTTAATATGTTTATTGTTAATTAAGTTTATTTTTTTTAAAAATAATCTTAGTTTCTAATCTTGTTTAAAAGCCTCTCTATTTTTAACAAAAGTATTTATTATTCTATTAATATCAATCCCCCCCCCCTCTTTTTTTAAAAAAAAAAACAAAAACTTTTTTTATTTTACTTTTTCATTTTCTATTTGTTGTATTACTGTTACATATCACTATTTCAAAAATATGCTCTGTAATACTTTTTTGAATATATAAAAATTGTTAATTTTTTTTATACTTATGCTGTATAAACTTTGTTCTATTAAATTTCAGCTTCTATTATTTATTAATTATATTTTCATTTTTTACATATACTTTCATATGTATCATTATACCTTTATGATATTTAATTTTCTTATATTATTAATTTTGTTTATATTTTATATTATTTATTTTTATTTATAAATATTAAATTTTTTTATTTTATTTTAATCTTTATTATTATTATTGTTTGTCTTGAATTCATTTTCTTGAATATACATTTGATTATTTTCATTATTTTATTGAATATTTATTTATGATAAATTCTTTTATAACTTCTTTTATTTCTTTCTTATACAATTCTTCTTCAAAATGGTATATTTTAATTTTATAAATTCTATTTTTGAAAATGTTTTCATAAAAAATTAAGAGTGATGAACAAAACATCACATGATCACTATTCCTTTTACTTGCTCATAACTGTTATTAAAACAGGCAAAACTCTCCATACAGTAGTCCCACAAGCTAGAAACTAGTTTGGCGATATTGGATGAGTAGGCATTACATAGGGATTTTATGCACAAGTCTTCTGGCATCCAATGATTACTCTGGTTTGCACTGAGTGGCACTTCTGTATGGAGAGTTTTGCCTGTTTTAATAACAGTTATGAGCAAGCATAAGAAATGGTGATCATGTGATGTTTAGTGGTTTAATATCAATCCTGCCTAATAGGATACTGGTGGCTATGGTTATTAAAGAATTAAAGACACTAAAATGTATGGGGACTGAACTGAGTTCAGACCTATACGACTAATGAGCTTGGATTGAAAATATTATTGTTTTCAATTTTAGACTCATAGTTTTGTAGTTAAGTAGAGATAAAAGATGGTTGCATTAGATTCTAAGATCTAGGTGCAGTGCTCTCAGATCCAAGGTTCCTCACTGATGAAAGCCATAAGCTAGAAACTAGTCTGGGGATATTGGATGAGTAGGCACTAGATAGAAATTTTATGCACAAGCCTTCTGGAATTCATTGATTACTCTGGTTTACACTGAGTGGCAATACTATATGGAGAGTTTTGCCTGTTTTAATAACAGCTATGAACAAAATAAAAAAAATTTAAATGACATTTGCAATGTAACAATTGGAAATAGAGGATATATAAATCAATTATTAGATAATTATTAATAAATATTAAAATAAATAAAAAATTAATAGAATATAAAAAATATTATGAATAAAAATAAGTTATATATATATAAAGTAGCACTAAATGGATATAAAATAATTATTATGTATATTTGTAGTTTGTTATATTGTATTATAGGTGAAATCAAGCCAATCTTTTCAATTTTGACAAAAGAACTAGCCCTGTTGTAAGTACTATCTTGTACAAGTAGCTCACAAAGATAAAAAAAAAACTATGACTGAATCTAGTCATTAACAATAAAGAATGCAAAACAATTCAGATAGCATCAAGTCTAACTAAATTGGTTTTCCCTGAGATAAATATTATCTGCTTTTTGTTAAGCAAAGAAAAGAGAAATTTGGCATATGATCAAATTTGGGATGTTAGAATATGGCAGCTCTTCTTTATAAGTTGTATGCACTACTTGTAGTAATCCATCATTCTGATGTAATGATATCAGTCTTTGTGGACATTGATGTGTCATTGTAAATAAATATTTAAACTAAGAATTTTACTGTTTTTAACATTAAGGAAATCTGAGACTCCTTAACTAAAGATAAGTTATTCCAGAAGCTTTTCACTAGTTTTCAGTTCCAGCAATAATTTTTTCTTTTCTAACTATCATGGCACTATATAGATTTTATGAGATATTAAAATAACTTTAAATATTTTCTCAGATAATAAAAATGTGTAAAAAATTAAAAATTATAATATATAAACAGATTTTTAATAAAAAATAAAATTATTCTATAGGCTATTTAATTAAAAAGTGAGATAATTTATTTGTGCACACTTTTGCATGGTATCATTAAGTGAATTAATGAGGAATAAAAAGAGATTGGAGTCTTTTGAGGTCTATAGAAATATGTTGATAAGATTAGAAATGCAGACTTATTGAAAAGTATAATAACAAAAAAAATAATAATAGTAATTGAAAAAAAAACAAAAGAGAGATTTAATTGGACATGTTCTTGGAGATAGAAAGAGAAAAAAGGTTTGTTAGACGAATTGTAAACAATGAATTTAAGGAAAATCTTAAGAACAAAGCAAAAAGTAAAAAGACTTTAAGCAGATAGCATTATTAATTGATATTTATAGAATGCAGTATTTTCTGCAAAACAGAAAATTAATATAATACTAATATTTGAATCTAGTTTTAATTCTATTATAAGATGAATTAAAAATAAAAAAATACCTGTATTTGAGCAGCAGCTACATCAACCTCTAGTACTTTTCCACGGTACCATTTATGATTGCCTGAAAATTGAGCTGCTATAATCTCTCCAGAATTTGGTAATGTAGGGGTTTTGGATACATGAATTACTGAAGAATAAAATGCTCTAAAAATTAAATTTATATAAAATTAAAAAAAAAAATCAATAAAACTATTTATTCAGAGTATTATAACAATCAGAAATTTCAATCAAATTATAAAGCATGGAAATATTTAAATAAATGAAGTGTATTATAGCAATCAAATTAGTTACTAAGGAGATCTTATGATGTTTGAACATCCTAATTGCAGGTTGAGCACAATAGATCAATTGATAATAATATTTGAATAGCTTTATTGCCTAAGAGTTTAAGAAAGTTTGAGCACTGGAAATGATAGAGATGGGCTACAATATATGGACCTTGAGCTTCAGTCTGGCACTCTGCTACTGCCTGACCTGCCAGGACAATAGTTTAATTCAATTAATTTGACTAAGATTGTTTATTTACTTTACTCAGCTTAGAATCAATCCTGAAACTTCTAGCTCTCATTTCATCATTATAACAATGAACTAAAAGTTATTAGTTAAATAAAAATGCTTTATTATAGCTAATTCCTTTTGTGATTTTGTAACTGATTTATTGTAAGAGAAATAATAATGGTCCCTTTATCCAAACTATAGCATTAAATACTCATTAGATTGTTATTAAATTAACAAATAAATAATTAGCTTGGGTTCAAATGAGAAATGACAAACAACAAAATGATTAAAAACAACAATAACTTTAGTTAAAGAATAGAATTATATGATAATAATGATAAAAAAATATATTTACATATTTACAATTAAGAAAATTATATGGTGATCATGTGTGAGAGGGAAAAAACTCTTTGAGGATAGCTATAGCAAGTTCAGTTGATTACTTTAATATCTTTGTGAGTTCACATATATATTTTGTATTTGTAAATGTTGGAATATGGCCATCAATCATTAAATTTTAATGTCTGCTGGCAATATAATATTTAGCTTTTTTTGGTTCATTCTGTGACAGTTTTCCCATGAGATTATCCATTGCAATTTTCTTCAGAGCATTTAAAACAGGTAGATTCGCAGATTAATTTATAAAAGTACATTTCCTTGGGATAATCATTTTAGATGACTAGTTTTTCTTTTGTAACAAGTAAATGTCAAATATTTCATCAGCATTGAATAGTGAGAAATAGATTGGCAGAATCAAGATTAATTTTAAGGCATTTCTTTGCCGACAGTTACATAGTTAGCTACAATGCTGGAAAGATCAGGGAAAACATCATAGAAGGTTTTCCACTCCATAAAATGCATATTAATTTAAAAGTACTTACAAAATTTTATTGATTTCTTTACAGTAAAAGACATGACAATGAAATAATTACAATTCCCACAGTTTCTTGAGATGCAGACAATTTTAGAAAACTTTTGTTGGTTCCCATAGCAACAATTTTATTTTTCCCCCAGTCACTTGTGACTGGTTATTTAAAATAGTAATATTATTTTAAAATTAAAAAAAATATAATATATATTAGTTTTACACTTATTGTTCCATTTTAAAACCATATTAAAATTTATTCTATATACATAACTTTTAATATTTTGTTATACATAATAAAAAAATATATTCACATAAAAGCAATGGCTGTAAACTCAGATGTGAGGGTTACAATATGTTACTTGAAAAATTTGCTGTTGCCCAAAAGTGATCATTACAAGAAAAGTGAATTTTAGCAAGTATTCAAATAAGTAATTCTTGATGTTATAGATACAGGATAAAACAAAATTTTTAGTTAAGGTGAGATTTGGTTAAAGGAAGATTAGAAAGTAACGTATTAAAAATTTTAATTTATGCTAGTTTGTGATAATATTCATTTTTTTTGGCAAAGACTATTATTTGAAATATTTGATTAAGAGAAAGACATTCATTATAAAATCCTAGAATTTAATATCAGATAAGCTCTGCATGTATTATAGAATAGACATGTGTATGGGTTTTATGAAAAACCGATTTCAAAATTGTTGTGGTACAAGTTGATATGCTCGAAAGTAATATGACCACTACAGGGCATCATCAGGTCATAACGTAAAGGAACCAATTTATTTGTAATCACACAACTTATAGATATGAGTAGGAATACAGGTAGACAGTTACGTATGGTCTTTATAGATATAGAGAAGGCATATGATAGAGTAAATAAAAATAGATTATGAGTAAGTTTAGTAAATTTGGGAATGACTGGAGCTTTAGTGGATCTTACTAAGAGGTTGTACAAAAATAATGACTATACGTATCAATTAGGAAATATAGAATCAGTTAAAGGTGGGATGGGATTAAGGCAAGAATGCCCTATGTCACCTATTTTGTTTTTGTTACATTTGAGAGAAATGGAGAGAGTAATAGAAAGACTAGGAAGAGGGGTAGAGATACCATTAATAGATGGAAATTTGCTGATATGTGCACAGATAGTAGGGAAGATATTGAAGTTATGCTGAAGATGTTGCGCAAGGGTGGGATGAGTACAAAGAATTGATTAGTAATTTGATTAAGATAGAAGGAAAAGTAGGAATAGTTGGATTACTATCAAGAATCAACAATAGGAAGGTGTTAGATGGGATATGTTCTATAAATGAGATTGAAAAAATTATGGGATATTTGTGGATGTGTGAGATTTTTTTATTAGTAAGAGGGAGTAATATAGTAAAGATGGATTGCGCTTAGCAAAACAACAATGTGAAGCATTAGGGGATTTGATTTATAAAAAATATAGTTTGGAAAACTTATAAAGGGGAGTAGGGTTTTAAATTACAGATTTATCAAAAAGAAGAAGAATGGACGGAATATAAAAACTAAATAAAGGGTAGCTAATTTAGATATAAATGTAGGTGTGGAGAGGGAATAGGTCTGGAAAATTATTGGTAAACAAGCTAATTACAAATGTAATAGAGAAGAAGGAGTCAAAATAATTTATAAAAGGATAGAAAGAAGGAATTGTTATAATTGGGTACTTAAATATGCATGATGGTAGGAGCCCAGAAAAGTGAGAGGAAATAAATAAAGCAGTTAAAAATGAAGAGCTTTAGATATTAGCAATAACGGAAACACATCTAAGAGAAGAAGAACCTATACTGGAAGTCTTGGTATGGCAGGTTATAAATAGAAAAAAAAGGGGTGGTGACATAGGAGTAATGTCAAAAAAATATTTAAATGATGTTAAGTGTTAAGAACATTTGTAGTTTGAGATAAGGTTAGGAAAACAAGAAATGGATGGTGGCTATAGAGTATATGGTCATTGAGTATAGTCAAATTATAATGAAGTGAAACAGAAGCATATATGAATGCCTAGTTAAGGACATACAGAGTTTCAAAAAAAAAAAAAAAAGGTAAGAAAAGAATGGTTATAAGGGATATAAATGAATATATTGAAGAAATTGTGACGTGGATAACAAGAATGGACAGCTTTTGAAAAATTTTTGTTACAGAGTGAATTTGAGCATTGTAAATTTATCAAATATTTATGAGAGACAATACACATGGTTTAGAAATAATATATTTCACACAATAGATTATAAATTAGTAGAGAAAGAGGGAATGAATAAAGTACAGAAAATTAAAGTGGTTGATAATGAAGAGAGAGTATATAATAGTGATCATAATTTCTTTATAATAAAAATGGTTAGTAATGTGATGGAAAATAGTAATAAAAGTAGAAAGGATAGTGGAAGATATGGATCGAGAATGAATGATAAGAATAAGTTAGAAGAATATAAAATAAAAGCAGAAGAAATCATAGAAGAGTTTGTTGGGGATGAATAAAAGAACTGGTGCAGTGAAGTAGAAAAAGTGACAAATAGGGCTTTAGATGAGAATATTCAGAAGAATAAAAGTAATAAAAAAGTGAGAATTAGTAAAAGTGTAAAACAGAGAAAAAAAAGCAAGTAGAGAATATAAATGTGTTATTAAAAATAAAGAAAGTGAAAAAAATCTTAATATTAAATGGGAAAAATATTTAAAAATAAAGGAATTGGCTAAAATAAATAATTATAAAGCGAGAATGAAATTAAATAATAAATTATTGAAGGGTATTAATAAAAGTGGAAGAAATGGGAGCAAAAAATGTTGGAAATATATTAAAAGAAGGAATGTAGGGGTGAGAGAAATAGTATTATTAGATGATGAGGAAAAAGAGTGTAGTTCTAAAGAAGAATTAGAGACAATCTTAAATAAGTATGTAATGAATATAGAAAAGATATTATATGTGAAGGACAGAATGATAACAAACATAAAAGTATATAGTAATGGAAATATTAGGTTTACAGAAAAAGAACTGAAAGGCAAGAGGTTTAGATAGATGGGCAGTACAGATGGTGATGAATTTAGGAAATAGGACAAAATTAAATCTATTATCATGTTTTAATAAGATGGCACAGAAGAGAAAATATCCAGATAGCTGGAATAATATAAGAGTAAGACTACTATTTAAAGAAAAAATTAAGGATAATAGAAAGTTAAGCAATTATAGACAGATAGTGATAATGTCAATGTTATATAAAGTTTTTGCATATATGATGGCTGGAAGGCTCGGAAAATAGGTGGAAAAAAATAATACAGTGGGAGAAATGCAAGGAGGTTTTTGATAGACTAGACATATGGAAGATAGTTTATTTGTAGCCACAGAACTTAAAGATATGAGTAAAAATACTATGTATGGTCTTTATAGATATAGAGAAGGCATATGATAGAGTAAATAGAAATAGATTATGGATAAGTTTAATAACTTTAGGAATGAATGGAACTTTAGTGGATCTTATTAAAAGAATGTATGAAAATAATTACTACATGCATCAATTAGAAAATATAGAATCAGTTAAAAATTAAAAGTGGGGTGGGACTAAGGCAAGGATCTCTGATGTCACCTATTTTGCTTCTGTTATATTTGAGATAAATGGAGAGAGCAAGAGAAAGACTAGGAAGAGGGGTAGAGATTTCATTAATAAATGGCAAGTGAATGTATATATTATCAGGTCTTTTATTTGCTGATATATTGTTATGCATAGAACGTAGGGAAGATATGGAAGTTATGCTGAAGACGTTGTGCAAGAATGGTAAAGAGATAGCGATTAAATTTAATGAAATAAAATCAAAAGTAATGAAGATAAATGCTGAGGAAAGAGAAGAGAAAGAATTTTTATTGAGGATATAAAATTAAATGTGGTGAATAGGTATAACTATTTGGGAATCGTGTTAAGTAATCAGAAAAATTGCTTGGATGAATAGGAGAAAAAATTGATAAATGAAGAAAAGAAAAAAAGAGACTGATAAAGAAATTAATGTAGCTAGAATTGTATGGAAGCGAGTGGCAGTAGCAGGGTTAGGATATGGTATCAATGTGTTATGTGTTAATAAAGCAGTCTTAGATTATTTAGAAAAAGTACAAAGAGAAATAGGAAGATATGCATTAGATGCAATGTCTGGATGGTAAAAGAGGCAATTCAAAAAGAAATGGGATGATCAAGTTTTTATGAGCGATGCAAAAAGCAAAATAAAAATGTTTGGTAGATTGCAATTTATGGATAATAAGAGAATAGCCAAAATAATATTTAATTGGGTTGTGAGTAAAGAACAGGCAACAAGATAAATGAGAAAGATAGTATGATATGCAGAAGATTTGGATAAAGACTTTGTCAATATACTTATACAAAAGATGGGATGATTGTGTTCGAACTGTTGAGTGTTAAAGTGGGAAGCAATGGGATAAAAGAATAGATGTGTTAATAAAAAATAGGGAGTTGGAGAACTAGTATGGAGAGGAAAAAGAGTTTTAAATTTATACAGAAGTAAACAGAATATTTGGTATTATTTAATTTATGGTAATAGCAAGGAAAGTAGTTTACTGTTTAAGGCTAGAACAGAATTATTAGCATCAAGGGAATATACATGTAAATGGAGGAATGTAAATTTAGTCAGCAAGTAAGGCATGGAAAATTTTAGGCATCTCTTAATTAATTATAAATGCATACAAGCAGAAAGGTACAAATAATAAAGTTGTGGGAGAATAAATATAAACAAAGTAATTATACAGAAAGTAGGTTCTTGGTTTTTATGCTGAGTTTGGAAAAAGTTGGATTTAATATAAAGGCTATAGAGTGGACAAAGATAATGTTATGGAAATGGGATGGAGCAGTAGAGAAAAATATAAGAAAAACTTATGGTAGGGAATAAAAAGAAAAGATGGCTAACAGGTTTCTCTGGGCATAGTGGCTGAGAGATTCCCGACTCCGAAAAAGAAGAAGCCATATTGCATCGCATACGTTTTGTGACATCCAGGCAGGATACCCTAAAAAAACCGCACTAAGTCATTGTAAAACAGATCAGCTTCCTGAAAACAAGATCTCTCCACATCTTTCTTTATGGATTTATCAATATTCATGGCCATAATAGTTAAATGAGCACTCTCTAATGATAAATTTTGGAAACTGTTTTTTTACCGGAGTTCGGTTTAAAATGTCCGGAACAATATCATTTCTACCTGGACAATATACTATTTGGTAATTAAATTTTTGTAAAAATAAACTCCTTCTTATCATTCAATTGTTCATTAATTAACACTGATTTATAAACTCCAAACACTTATGGTCTGTAATAACACTAATCTCAGATCCGAGTAATAAGTGTTTTAACTTTCTTGCAAGAGCCTCTATTTCAGTTGCTGTATAATTCCTTTTAGCCATAGTTAACTAAGAAAGTATAATTCTTTAGGAATTTTTTCAGAATTTTCCTGAAACAAAAAAGACCCCAATCCCACCTTACGGTTTGTAATAAGAATGGTTTATTAAAATTGGGATACATCAAAGTTACATTTTTCAAAAACTTTTGTTTAATTAATTCAAAGGCTCTCTTTTGGGGATCTTTCCAATCCCATTTGCTATTTTTCCAGAGTAATAATAATGCTTCCGTATCTATGGAATTTTTTTTGTCTAATCTCAGATTCCTAGGAGCGACCTCACTTGTTTTTATTAAAGAGATTCTGGAAATTTAGCAATTGTTTCAATTTTTTCTGGATGACGTTTAACGCCGTCTTTACTCACTGCATGGCTTAGAAATGTTATTTCTTCTTATAATAGCCAATTTTTCTTAATATTAATCGTGATGTTTTTTTTTCTCAACATTCTTGTAAGAAAGGCTTTATATTCTCTAGGTATTCTTCTTGGTCTTTTGAGACTATAATGATATCATCCATATAATAAATAGTAAGCTCTTTTATCTTTGGAGACAGAACCTGATCAAGACAAATGTAGTAATTCAGACTCACTGTTTAATAGTCCAAAGGGAATTCTGAAGAACATATATATAACTTTCATGTCGAAAGGCTGTATACTTCCTGTCTTCAGTACGTAATGGCATCTGCCAGTAACTCGAGGTTAAATCAAGGAAAAAAAAAAATTTTTCCCTTAAAATTTTGTAAGTAAATCGGGAATTCTTGGTGATATATCTTGATCAGTATCATAACTGCATTTAACTGACATGTGCGTAAGCATATTTTCATTGACCCATCCGATTTCCTCACTATAATTAATGGGTTAATGTATGAAGCTTGTTTTCTAATGATACTTCCATTCCTCCATTTGTCATATCTGTTAGTTAACTTCATTTCTATATTTAACTGGAATAGGGTATGAGTTACTTTGAAAATGAGTCTCTGCTTTAAATTGAATACATTGTGAATATCCTTTTATAATGTCCGGTTTTGCTGAAAATATTTCTTTGTACCATTTCAGTATTTCTTCTATTTGTTTGCCCCCAACTATATTATTCTTGTTTATTTTTATAACTTTCTCTTGGATATCTTCCAATATATTTCATTCAATTATATACATTACTTTAGTAACTTCTTGTCCTTTTCGGTTATAAAATGGTACTATTTCATTTTGAACTGAATTATTTTCATAATTTATATACATCTGAGTTCGGTGCATGAAGTCTG
This sequence comes from Epiperipatus broadwayi, assembly GCA_028023455.1. Lineage (NCBI taxonomy): Eukaryota > Metazoa > Onychophora > Udeonychophora > Euonychophora > Peripatidae > Epiperipatus > Epiperipatus broadwayi. The sequence goes on along the minus strand of JAQFVV010012439.1, from coordinate 1,459,437 downwards.
ACTCCAATATTGTTTTCTATCAGACCTGACATTGATAACAAAGTGTGACGTATCACTTGGGATCTCATCTACACGTCAATATACTGGCACTTGGTCAAGTTTGCTTTTTCGTTAGTCATAGTAATCTCATACCTTTTTAACGGGAAAATTTGTATTTCCATATTCTTCATTTTATTTAATATTCTACTTGATAGTATTGAAATTTAGACTTGAATCCAGTAACATCTGTATTTCAATACCCTGAACTATTACAGGTATAATTGGATATACCTGTTTTGCAAACATTGGAGCCTTTATTTCCTTATTTAAAACAATATATATTTGTCCTCATATTATCTTTTCCCTACAGTTTTATTTCTTGTCCTACTCTATCTTGCTTTTTCACCTTTTCTTCTTCTATATCCCTCAGTATTTCTACTATTTCCTCTATTCTTTTACTTCCACAACCTGCAAGATAATTTTGTATATCCTTAAATAAATTTCTCCTAAATTGTCCAAATTACTTGAGATTCGGTCATGGATAATCTACGAGGGTTTTAACTTCACTGTTTGTCCAAAAAAAAAAAACTATTCATGCCCCACTCCCTCCTTTTTTTTTTTTTTGTAGATTTCACTGTCAACTCTTTTTCGGATACCTTTTTGCTTTGCTGTACTCCATAATGTACGCAAAATACTCTTCCTATGCCTGCCACCATTCTTGTGTCACACCTTCTAAATAACTGCTTGCAACAATTATCTTTTCTCTTCCAGTTAATCTACAAAACCAAAAACAAGTCTTTCAAACTTTTTATGTGTTCAAAAGGATTCTCCTCCCTACCCCCTCTGAAAGTTTTGATCTTGATAATGTTTTGTATATTCATCTTCTCTTGCTCTAAGTTTATTAAAATTTCCCAAGTTCACCCCTGGGTCCTACCTAATCCTTAGTGCATCCATTAATGCCCAATTTTTACTCTTCCCTTCTCCTTTTCACAAAACAATCTAACTGTTCTTCCATGTTGGAAGATTATTTTTGAGTTTACATTATGCTATTGCTATGTCTTGGTACAAGTTGATGTGTATGAAGCAACATGACTGCTACAAGATGCCACCAGATCGTAATCTAGAACCACACAAGAAAAAATTCTTCTTCTAAATCATTTCCAGTTAAACTGGTCTAAATTTATTTATTTAATGATCATATTCACAACAATAAAGTAGTTGTTGTGGTATACGAACACCCACCTAATATAAAGAATTTTTTATTATTACAGATAATGCTATAGTAATAACAAAACATTTCTTACATCATTAATAAAGTGAACTGTAAATGTACAAATTAAAGTATAATAAATCTTTTATTAATTCTCTTATAACATGATCTAATAAATCTGTTTGATCAATATTTACATCATTATTATATTTTTGCCTAGACTTTACTCCAAATCCTTTCCAATCAATCTTTGACTAATTAAATCTTATTCTAAATAACAATGTAACTATATAAGAGGTATGCACAACTATGCCTTGTTATAATTGAGATGATGATTCCTGAATTATCGCTTGATTAAAGGACAACATCAGGCCTCAAGTTAGTTTGGATAAATAATTTAACATAGAGATTACCTGCTGCCAATATGCAAGGTGCTCTATCACAAATTTTAGTCTAGGAGATAGCCTGTAAAAGCGGCATAACCAAGATTGGCAAACAACTTTCATTCGACCAAAATCGTTCATAATCTGAGTTTCCCAGAGCAAAAACTAAACTTAAAATATCGTATCAATAAAAGATTTGACCCTCTTAATTATTAACTAACTATCCTAAAAATCTTTACCCAGGGATCGACCAAATCAAGATTCATCAGATCACATAAATACATATTAAGAACAAATATAATTATTTTATATTAAAAATATGCTCCATTGCTTTTAATGCCATTCCCTAACAGTTTGAGACAGTGAGTCTAATTGCATTTTATTTACAAGAGTTCATAATTACCCCAGTCCAAAACTTATTGTGCTGTTATAAGGGGAAAATCTGACTTAGGTACTTGCATTTATCTATAACAATGGAATTGCCACTGATAATAATATAATGTTCATAGCTTATTCATATGTTTACGATAGTAATTATCCACTTTCTCAGCTGGAATGCTTTGCCTAACTAGTGATTCATTCTCATCCTTTGGGCGATGATGCTTCCTTCATCACTCGCCCTCTGAAAATACAGTTGTGAAAATAGCATCCCCAGGAAGAATCATGGTTTTAATTAGCCAGCATACCTTGGAACTTCTCCGAGATAAAAAATACACCAAAAAATTGTATATAATCAATTTATTTATATAGACTTTACAGAGACCTCCCCATCCTTTCACTTAACATTTTCTTTTTCAACTTTCATTTTTTAGTCCTATTTTTAAGAGAAGTAACAAAGAAAATGTCACAGAAATATTTTCTCCTTTGTTACTTAATTTTCTTTATGTTTTCAACTTAGATTTTTAAATCCTGAATCCTTAATTGGTGATACAATTAAATGGTTCATTTATAGAGCACAAAGTCAATAAAATTATTTGTTTAGCATTTTAAACAATGGAGCGAATTTATTTTTATGCCCCCCCCCCCACCATTACATACCAAGTTATAATTAAAAAAATTTTTTTGGACTTGATTAATTAACAGCTTAATGTTACCAATATAGTTTAATCTATACAGATTAGATTAAGTGAATTTTATGCACACAAAAAAAAACTGTTAAATTTAAGTCTAAAATATTTACATATCTTATTATGAGATGAAAAATACAAGTAGCAAAATGAGATACCAGTAACAAAAACATAAAAATTCCCACTTTGATGAAGATTTCATGACTTTGGAATATTTTCTCTGAGAATATTATTAACCAATGAAATAATAATTTTAAAACTTTTCTTTTAAATCCAAAAAAAGTAATTTCCATTTCTTCACAATATTAGATTATGAGAAAGATATATTTTAGTTAAAACTGTAACTTCCTTGGGGAAAAAAAAAAGTATTAATAATTAGTTGTAGATTTTTTTAAAAAAAGTTTTATAAAAAAAAAAAATGTAAAAATTTTAAATCTATTATAAAAAATTGTAATATTTAATATTGACACACATGCTAATATAACAAACTTCAAAAATTACTCACGTCATTTTTTCGATTAAATCATCAAGACTTTCATTTTTTTTATATGACATTGTTTTTTGAGATCCTAAACAAACATTTAATATATATATATAAATACATTTATCAAAAAGTACACATGTATAAATATTCAAAAACAACTATTTTTTAAAATTAATTTATATCAATTAAAAATCTGGTCTTTTGCAAATTTTTCTTAGAAAATAGTTATATTATACATTCACATTAATATTAGTAAAATTATATATTACCTAATTATAATAAATTTTCATAATGTACAAGAAATATGCAAATTTTCTCTCCTCTTTTCTTTCTCTGGCTGCATGTGCATATAAATTATGTTCACAAACGTGATACAATTATTATGCTTTTTTTATGTTCAAAAGTTTTTTTTTCCTGCGGTGACAAACCAGCTATTTATATTACCATTAAATAAAACATGATGTTTAAAATAAAAAAAGAGTAAATTGACTATCATTTTAAAATTTAAACTTTTAAATAATTTTTTTCACATGACTTTGTAAAATAAAATTTAAACCTCTCTAGATAATTTTAACAAATGTTTAGAAATTGGCTTAAATAATTATCTCAGTAATGCTTTTAATCTGTTTCTACCAAGCTCATTATATATGCCATTCATGTTATGTAATCAGTGATATGTAAGTTTGTCTTTTATATGAAAAACATATTATATTAATATATTTAAACTGAATTTAAATTAAACAATTTTTTAAAGACTAAACATTTACTGTTAAATGTTTTTCTTAGTTTATGATCTTCTAAAGTTGCATTATATAAACATTGAACTTTGGTAGCTAAAACTTATCAATCTAGATTAACATACGTCACAATAAATCAATTATATTATCTAGGAATTTTGTAAAAGTTATCATCCCACTCTAATCTATCATTTTTGTTTATGCTTTTTCAATAAATTTTTTTTCAAATGCTTCGGTTAGACTTAATTGCCACTTTAAATATTTGAAAAAAATTGGAATTTTATTTTATAATTTAACTGTTATATATAACTTTTTATTTTATTTAAAAAAACCTACTGACATTATAAATTCCTATTAAAATTCTTGATAACTATACTTCATAACTAATGCAAATTACTAATAGTTTATACATTGGTAAAGAATTTTATTTTGGTGATTAATATCTTGTTTGTGGTTCAAGAAAAAATCACACATGACCTCCTAAGCGATTAACCACATGATTTTTATTTTATTTAAATTAGATGTGATGAAAATTAATGTAAAAAACTAAATAATCTTTTACATGATTAGCTTCCGAGTTAAATTGTAAAATCTTTAAATATTATGGTATCTTAATAAATATACTAATATTATTCTAAAATAAAAAAATCATATAACATTACAAAATTGTAATGTTATATAATAGATAGCTACTCTTTTATAATTTGTAATATTTCCTCATACAGCTTCCACTAATGGAGACAACTTTTATATCCACAGATTAACAACATGTAGAGATATATGTTCTAACGTACAATTCAACCAGTGCTCCTCCCTAAATAACAGTCCATTGCAGCTTTATAGCTTTTAAGATTTCCATAAAGTTCTTTATGTAGATTCATCTGGGGAAGATCACACATACATCTATTGGTTAGTAACACACACTGATATTTAGAAGGATGAAGCTTTGAAGATGGTTGATTCAAAATTGACTTTCTTTTTAACCATTCTTTTGGCAATATTTTTATCCATCAGGTATTCATTCTGACATTCAACTGCCATATTTTTCATTCCAAGTGATTAATTTATGGACCTATGTAACTCATGTGCAAATATTTAACTTTGCAACTTTCTAAATAAAAGATTATTGCAGATTATATAAATTTTGAAAATTGCTTTTACAATAATATGCTTTCACATTTTTACAGGCATTTATTTTTGCTTACTGTAAACAGTTTAATTTCTTAATTAGTTTCAAAACAGAAAAACATATTTTTCCTTTTGCATATTATCATCATCATTTTTGACCAATATTGATCTACTGCAGGATGAAGATCTCTCCAAGTTCAATTCATCTCATTCACTCTCTAGCTTCTTTCTCTACATGACCCCAGCACACTTCCTTATTTCATCCATCCATCTCACATGTGGTCTCTTTCTAAGTCTTTTACTGTCTTGGAATCCAGTTTAAGATTTCAACTATCGATCTATTATCATTTCTAATAATGTGTCCAGCCCAACTCCACTTCAGTCTCTGAATTCTTTCAACGATGTCAGTAATACCTTTTGTTCTCTCACTCATGTACTTCATTTTTATTCTCTTTGTTGAGTGGTCTAAAAACTCTGTATTGCTTTTCTGTTAAGTGTCCAAAATAAGAACTGGTATCACATTTATTAAAAACCTTCCTTTTCAAATACATAGGCATACTTCTTTTAATATCAAATTATTTCTAACAAAAAGCACTCCTACCAAGTTTAATTCTATGGTTAATTTCATCCATTATATTTCCACCTCTAGTAATAATCTGACCAAGATTTTATAGATGTAAAATACTTCTAACTCATCATTATCAATCTCTTCTTTTGAGAAAATTTGAACATTGTTTTAATCTTTTTAACATTTACTTTTAATTCTACTTTCTTACTTTCATATGATAACTCTTGCAACATTTCCTGAAACTCTAAAGCATTATTTGCAAAAACAACTGCATCATCTACAAAATCTAAACGATTTAAGTAATCTCCTTTACTTTTATACCCTTAGTGTCCAATTTTAATTCACAAAATACTTCTTGACCACTAAACAACACATGATTACATTCTTTATGCTTACACAAGCTGTTTAACACAGAGGCAAAATTCTCCATACAGTAGTGCCACTCAGTGCAAGCCTTCATAATCAATGGAAGCAGGAAGGTTTGTGCATAAAATCCCTATCTAATGCCTACTCATTCAATATCCCCAGATTAGTTTCTAGCTTGTGGCTTTCATCAGTGAGTAGCCTAATGAGCTTGAATTGAAAACATTATTGTGTTTTCATTTTGGATTCAAAGCCTTATAGTTACCTAATAAGGTAAAAGGTGGCTACTGATGGGTTGCATTAGATCCTAAGATCTAGGTGCAGTGCTCTCAGATCCAAGGCTCCTCACTGATAAAAGCCACAAGTTAGAAACTAGCCTGGGGATATTGGATGAGTAGGCACTAGATAGGGGTTTTATGCACAAACCTTCCTGCATTCATTGATTATTCTGTCTTGCACTGAGCGGCACTACTGAATAGAGAGTTTTGCCTCTGTATTAAAATACTTCTTGCATAACTGCTGTAAAAATTTTTGGAGATATGGAGTTACCCTGTTGTACAATCTTCTCAATGTTGATCTTTTTAGAATCATTATGTAATTTAATTGTTGCTGTTGCATTTTTATAAAAATTCTTCAGAATATGAGATTATCTTGGGTTTATACCTTGATAATTCAATGCTTTAATCACTAAAAAATTGTTTATAGAATCAAATGCTTTTCATAATCTAACAATCCAAAGCATAATGATAACTCATATTGGTCCTTTCTCTAATTTCTCTCAATACTTGGATATGATCCACTGAAATAAAACCACTTTCAAATCTAGCTTGTATTATTGGATGGTTAAAATCCAAAGTTCTCTGTAGACTAGTTGTAATTAGGTTGGTAAAAATTTTGTATAGAACTGATAAAAGACTGATAGGTCTGCAATATCTAATAATTTCTTTATCAACTTTTTTAAATATTAATAATAAATATTAATGCATTCTTTCAATCATATGGTACAATTTTATCATTTAAACATATGGTATATAACTTTGCCAAAAAAATTTCTATTTTTTCATCTGCTTCTTTTAGGATGTCAATTATAATTCCAAAAATTATCATGTGCTTTTCTCTTCTTCATATATTTAATTGCATGGGCAATTTAGAAGATATAGTAATTGTAGGAGATACTTTTTCTTGTTCTTTATTGCTATATAATTATTGATAGAACTCTTCTACATGTTTCATGATGTCATCTCTCTTTTTAGTAATAGTTCCATCTTTTTTGCTTATTGCAGAAATAAGTTTTCTAATAATACCAAGATGTTGTTTTACACTCATGCGACTTTTATTCTCTTCTATAGCTCTTCTTACTAGTTCACAATTATACTTTCTTATACCATTATCAATTCTTTTTTTGCACTATTCAAGATATTCAATTCTTCTTAATGCATCATTTTAATATATCTTCATATTCCTTCTTTTCTTCATAAATTGTCATCTCAGTGGAAATTTTACTGGTCAATTTCTATTTTTTTTTGTACCAGCTATCTTTGTTGCAGTTTTTAAAAGTGTATCAGTTATCTTCCTATTGATTTCATTCAAATCTGAATTGTTCAAACGATTTGGAAGTTCTAATTTATTAAATTCATTGGAATGTTTTAGAAGATTAGGAATATCATCTGTTAATATTCTTTTTCTTAGTAAATTTCTCTCTCTCTGGTTTTGCATTAACATATATCTTACATCTCACTAATCGATGCTCACTGCCTGGGTTAACTTATTAAGAACATTACAATCTTGAATACATATTTTCTGTTAGTCAAAATATAATCCAATTCTGCTATATCTTTATTTGGATGTTTCCATATATATTTTTCTCAAAAAAAAAAAAATTCACAACATAGAAGTTTTTCTTCGACAAATTCCACAAGTCTATGACCTCTTATTTCTATTACCATAACCAAATTTACCTATAGCACTTTCATCTTTCAATTGTTTACCAATTCTAGCATTAAAATCTCCCATGATAATTTTAAAATGTTGTTCTGTCTGATCAAAAGTCTTTTGTATATCATCTTCTTTGTCATCACAATAAGAACTTGTTGGGGCAAAAACCTAAATTATTTGCATTTGATATCTGTTAAGTTGAATAACTAATCTTGTTACTTTGTCTGATACACCATCAATCCCCACAATATTGTTCTTCCACTTTTTTATTTATAATGAATCTTACTTCACTTGTAATTCCAATGTTTGTACCTTAGTAGTGCAGAACATGTCCACTTTTTAAATTTATTATCTCTTCACCTTTTCTTCTAATTTCACAAAGTCAAATAATGCCGCATTTACTTCTTCTTCCAATTCTTGCAATCATTTTTCATTTGAAAGTGATCTGCAGTTGTAAGTATCTAAATAAAATATTGTCATCAAATGGCAATCTGGGTCTACAAGCAGGAGATTCTTAGCACCCTCAGTTGCCAACTGCTGCCTTGGCTGGCAACTTTACAGTAACCTGAGATTAAGGCCATGATTTATTTTTATCTGTCATGATTGTAAATATGTAAAAAAAAAATAAATTAATGATTCACACACACCTTCATTCAGCCATCAAGAAAACTCAACTGATTACAATTAAGAGCTACCAGGCAACTAATAAGAAAGACCATGGAGTTCTTTGATCTTAAACTCGGAGATAAAAAGCCAATAAACATACCATGCTGGTTAATGAGTTTTGGTGAGCAGCCCATCCATGTTCATATATATTATATGAATAATCACATAGTAATAACATCTGTAATGAACAAGAATGTATGGAGTGGATATTAGGAATTTTCCCTGCTTGGTTCCTTTAAGGCCTCAAAGAGGAATCAAATGGTCTCCTTTCAGTTAACAGCAAATTCTTTTCTGTAGCCTCTCCATATATAACTAATTTTAAATTCAATATAAATAATACATACAATGCATATACTAAGAAAAGCTTGTTTATTAATGTAAAATAAAAATGTTAAATACATCAACATTGCATGCTGAGCATTTCAAATAACTGCTAGTCATACTCATAGTTAAAATTGTTCAAGAGAATTGTGAGATTTTTATAAGAATCGCAAAAGTGATGATTTACATAAAGTTTGATTATAAGTTGTATATGAAGTTATTTAAATGAGCCTTCTTTTTTTTAACAGAACACAGGATTCTTTCATGTTGATTGCATGTATATTGTTGGTGATGTGCTATGACTCTTTAACTTTGCATTTAGCAGTGTTTCTTTCAGAGCAGACAAAACTGGCAGATGCGGGTTCAAATTTTAAATAAATTGCCACTTTTGTGATTCTTCTAAAAATCTCGCAATTCTCTTGGATAATAGCTATGAGCATGTCTACCAAATAATCGAAAGCATGCTATGTATTTAAAATTTTTATTTTAAAATATTAAACAAGTTTTCCTTAGTATACATGTTGTATTATTTATATTGAATTACATTTTTCAAAGAAAAGGTTAAAAACTATTGGAATTAATTTTAAAAATATAAAACACACACTTTAATTAAAACTTTCTTGTGAAAATTTAATAATTTTGTTATTCTTTTGAACAAAATTTAGCACTTTATGATATAATTAATTAAAGTAAAATATATGAAAATAATTTTGAAGATAGCGCAACTCATATGTGTGTGTGTAGTTTTATTTACTATAGAATGACACCAAAATATCTCAATATATATATATATTTTAAAAATGTGAAAGACTTATTAATTTTTATACTTTAGCTCTAAAATTGATAAGCTATTGTTAATATAATTAAAAAAAGAGGCAACCAATAACAAATACCAATAATGATCAAATATTATCTCAAGTGTATGTCTAGTAATTCAATTTGTCTTGTCTTCAGGTAGAGAATTTTCCATACACACACACACACACACACATATATATATACATGTGAATGTATGTGAATACACATTTACCAAAGTAGATGAATTTATGTAACTGTTAAATAAAACTTATTAAGGTATTCAAGGAACTAAAACCAAACAACAAATATAAAACTTTTATGTGGTGTATAAACAGTACATTCAGATAGAATCAGTTAAAATATTTTATTTCAATATACATTTATTAAATTAATTGAACTTCTTAGTAAATTACTACTGAAAGAATAAGAATAGCAAGCTGATATAATGGTATATAATCATATCACAAAATTCTCAAATTACCCACCTAAAATTATAAATATATATCTAATGAGAAACATAAAATTATAATAAAATTTAAAATTAAACATACCTTTATTTTCCATCATTTTTATGCAACCAGTTCCAAATGGTAAAATCGCATAAAACCAAAGTGGATTGACAACTACTGTTACTTCAACACCTACCCAACTCCCTTCCTTAGGAAGATTAATTGATATTTCTGGTTGTGCTGAATTATTTTTAATTTCAGTATCATCTAAATATATATATACAATAGGTAAAAAAATAAAATAACTTATAAATATACTAATGTAAAGCAAATATATCTCCAACAATTTCCCATAAATGAATAGAGATGTTATTACTGAAAAGGCTTGCCAACTGCCAGATAATAAAGATTTTAATGATTTACTATCCTTGTTTAGTCTCTAGCTAAAAATAGCTAGATACCCCATTTGATGATAAATAACTAGATTGCTAATTATATTGATTAAAGATGAGCTTCCTGAAAGAAATTTTTTTTATCAGATCTGGATTCAAACACCAAATTGTGGGCATGATATAAAAATGCATTAACTATTATGCATGCATGTGTGTATATATATATAAAACATAAGTGCCAACAGTTAATTGGTCTTATATAAATCACATTATTCTACTATTGACAATATATTGCTAATATCCTACTGGTTTACTTCGGTTTGATTAGGATAATGTGATATACATATATATATATTTATATATAAAATATTTACACAAATTATCTCCACATCATATTTATTAGATACATAAATGATGGACTAATTAAATATAAAATAAATTTTAGTTTTTATTTTAGGCCAAAAATATGCAGACACTAAATATAAAAAACATTAGACAAAGACAAAATGTCCAAATAGTGTTTCAATTTTTGCCATGGAAGGTCTGGAATAGTCCATAATAATTTTTTTCAGTTGTTAGCTGTGATGATGAAAATTCATATCCTACAAAACATCAAAATTATCCATCAGTGTTGTATATATGAATGCAAATTAGATTTTATTCAATACATCCAACAAATATTGCACTTCTTTTGTAAATTCAAGATAAGAGAGAAAAAACAATAAAACTACTTTATGTAGTTATGGTGATATACCATATCACAAACACTATTCAGTAATATTCAAGATAAGAGAGAAAAAACAATAAAACTACTTTATGTAGTTATGGTGATATACCATATCACAAACCCTATCCAGTGATATTCAGAGAAAACTTTATAAGCTTCACTTTGAAGTTTTTCCAATATTTCTAAATGATTTATTTTATAGTTTTGATCAAAGTTTTTTTTAAAAAAAAGCAATGTATATTACTGGAAGTGTAATTTATTGAATAAAGAAAATTAGATCTGATAAAGTATATTTGCTATGTAATATTCAACTTGGGAGAATTAATACTCTTCTGCTGAGTAATATAATTATAATATGGCTTTGTAAATTTTTTTGCTACTGGTTTCCCTATGTTCTTTCAATTTTTACAAATAGTGAGATTTATGAATATTGCATACTATTAACTATTTAGATGAATACAATTATATATACACCCGGGTCTCATTTTATGCGATTTTGAAGTTATGCGATTAATGAATCTTCTTAATATCTTTGTATGCGGTTTTCTTTTATGTGATAAAAATTATTAGATCAGAAGTCGAGCTCCGATAATGCGCTATTACTTTAAATATTATAAATTTCGCGCACTCACGTCATATTTAAAGTAATAGCGCATTATCGGAGTTTGACTTCCATCTAATAATTTCAATATTTTCTGCGCTTTATAATAGTACTGTAATAGATTTTATGCAATAAAGAAGTTCATAATTCACTTAAAATCAAAATTTCCCCATTTTATATACACACATTAAATTTTACAAGACTATAATGTAAATCTGTTCAAATATAGATGAAAAATACTATGTTTGTTGTTGTTTTTGCATTTTAAATCACGTTCCATTTTTGCTTTTTATAAAAAGAGTAAGTAATTAATTAATTATTTAGTGTCTGCAAGTAATAAATTTTACAAGATTATAATGTAAATCTGTTCAAACATTATAGATGCCTATACGATGTATGTTGTTGTTTTTGCATTTTAAATCACGTTCAATTTTTGCTTTTTATAAAACAAGTACATAATCAATTAATCATTTAGTGTCCACAAGTTTATCTTTAAAAGGTGAGTAACAGCGGTGGGCACAATTAAATTTGGCAATTAAAGTCTGATTTTTAAATTGTAATTAACAATTTAAAAATTACGTAACGAGGTGATGTGAAACGATGAAATTTGATTTTTAAACGGAATTGAAAATTAAAAAATTAAAGACAAAAATAAGAATTTAATTTTTAATTAAATTTTGCCCAACAGTGGTGAGTAAAGTCTTTTTATTATCATAAGTCCGAGTTCTTAAATTTTAAACTTTGTTTACTCTAACGGAGAGAAAAAAAAACACCCAAGAAAATGAATTTCTTTGGAAACAAAAATTTCAATGTTAGATCGCTTAGCAAAATGGGAAGGATCAACAGCGATTGGAAAACGTTTTAGTTGTATTTCCTCTTGACTTCGTTTAAGAAGAAGCTACAGTACCTCACATCACATCATGATGAATCTGATGTCTCAAATAGCGATAATAATTAAAATACCGTACATGTATGAAAAAAATGTAAATTACGCATAAAAATATATTGTTTTGAATAAAAGTAAATACTGTAGTTAATAAAAAAAGTAAAAAAAGTTTGTCTTGTATCAATTTTTTCCAAATTTGAAATTTTTTATTAGTCATATTTTATTTTCCTATTTTTTTTATGCGAATTTTAAACTAATTTTACGTTGTTGCTTTGCTTTTATGCGATTTCTGGAAAATTGCAGTACGTATCCCCCATTTTTCAAGGTAAGTTAAGTCTATTTTTGTGCGATTTCTTTTGTGCGCATTTTCTGAGGAACATATCTAACGCATAAAACGAGACCCAGGTGTACATTAAATATTGAAAAATCTAACCGATATAGGAAATAAATAAAATTAATATGGTAAATTGTATAACAAATAATTTATTTCTTCAAAAACTTTCGATTTGTAAACATCATTACCAAAATTGTATTGATGATTATCTTTGCAGATTGGAAGTATAGTAAGCAATAAATTATTTATTATAATAATACAAGACTGATACTACTTAAAATAAAATTTGAAATAAATCAACAATATATTTAATTTGTGTGAAAATTTGTGATGATGGTATTGTAGTTGTAATTATGTTGAACTATTTCCATCATTTAATATTAAGTATAATATTTTAAAAAAAATTTAAATTTTTCAAATACATTTAGCTGTTAACAATAGCACAGATTACTATATTGTTTTCCTCTCTTCTTGAGGTGTTGCTGGCCTGACCAGTGATACTACTAGCAAATGAAATTCGTAAATACAGAATGTTCACACCAACTAGGTTATTCTGTCAAAAATAAGTCAGTAGAAATTTCATATATTTACCATGGGAATTCTTATAAACTAAGCTTTTTGGCTGATCTAAGATGTTGATCAATGTGATGCTAGAATTAATAGCATCAACCTTAAAAAATATAGAATAAAATGATTGCTATCATACTAGTGTTAATTAGGAGTCATGTGGCAATAATGAAAATATATAAAATTTTACTTTTGTCTTCTTTCAATACTATTACATAATTGTAATGCAAAAAATATTTTTGAAAATGCAAATTCTTTTATAGTAAACTTATATATTATATGATAATATTGATAAAAAGTTGAAATAAACCATTGACAACTTCAAAAAAGTCAATTGCAAAATTATTCAATATAACAGAATGTAGTCTTAGAATCATATAAGCCAATACATCTCAAATGTTTACTGGCTATCAGTTCTGATTATTTGATATTGAATAAACCAATACATCTCAAATGTTTATAAGCTATCAGTTCTGATTATTCCACACTGAATCACTATTTCATTTCCTCGTATGTCTGGCAGTTTAATATCAAAAACTCAGTGAATACAGGGGGACTGTGATCAATAAGTTCAAATTGAACACAAAATATTTCAATCAAGAGTGTGAATCATATTCAAACACATGCACATCTTCAAATCCATTACATAAATTACTGAGTAATGTAGAGGAAATCCAATTAATGGTCAAATATCCAATACAATTTATTTGTCCATAATGTCACAAATAATATTATTTATTTATGTATTTGTGACAACATTATGGACAAATAAATTGCATTGGATATTTGATCATTATAGTAAGTTTTATTTGAATTGTATAGTATAATATATTGAGAAGATTTCAATGGAGATGAAAACTAGTTTGATAAATATTATAATATAGTTATTAACAGTTGTTTATTTCAATCTTGTTTTGATTGATTATTTATTTAAAAAATGGACATTTATTCCATGTTCAATACAATCTAATCTTTAATTGAATATTTTATACAGTTCGATGCATTCATAAAACTTATCATCATTCAGCTCTGATATAATATAGATTTCACTCTGAATAAGTCTTCTAAGGTCATATGAAGTTTACAATATAATGCTTCAGATTGTGGTATGAGTGATGGCTGATAAACTTTCTAAATTTATCGATTTGTACTTTTAATTTATAAATTACATTCTACACATGCACATAGAGAGCGTACCAATAGCTCTAACAAGCTCGTAAATTAACAAGTGCGGTTATGAGAAATATTTAAAATCTCTATCCAGAACACTCTTATCTCCAGACCATGGTTTCGGGCTTATGGCCCACGTCAGTGGAGAGCTAGAATATTCGGACACTAGACCTAAAATATCAACTCAAAAAACCAGCACTTATTTCGAACGTATATTTAAGAAGAAACTCTGAATTTTTCGGTCATGAAAATGTCTTTAAATCCAGCTATCTAACTTAAATAGCTATATGGGACTGAAGTATATTCAGATCTACCATATTCTAATAGGCTCAGCATAGCCAAAGCCTTAAAGGTAAAATTATAATAATTAATAAAGCAAGTCATATATAACATGACATTACTTTTATGAGCTTGTAATTACAAAAATGCACATAGAGAGCGTACCACTTGCTTTATTAATTATTATAATTTTACCTTTAAGGCTTTGGCTATGCTGAGCCTATTAGAATATGGTAGATCTGAATATACTTCAGTCCCATATAGCTATTTAAGTTAGATAGCTGGATTTAAAGACATTTTCATGTCCGAAAAATTCAGAGTTTCTTCTTAAATATACGTTCGAAATAAGTGCTGGTTTTTTGAGTTGGATATTTTAGGTCTAGTGTCCGAATATTCTAGCTCTCCACTGCGTGGGCCATAAGCGACCATGGTCTGGAGATAAGAGTGTTCTGGATAGAGATTTTAAATATTTCTCATAACCGCACTTGTTAATTTACTGAGCTTGTTAGAGCTATTGTCGCTCTCTATGTGCATTTTTGTAATTACAAGCTCATAAAAGTAATGTCATGTTATATATGACTTGCTTTATTAATTATTATAATTTTACCTTTAAGGCTTTGGCTATGCTGAGCCTATTAGAATATGGTAGATCTGAATATACTTCAGTCCCATATAGCTATTTAAGTTAGATAGCTGGATTTAAAGACATTTTCATGTCCGAAAAATTCAGAGTTTCTTCTTAAATATACGTTCGAAATAAGTGCTGGTTTTTTGAGTTGATATTTTAGGTCTAGTGTCCGAATATTCTAGCTCTCCACTGACGTGGGCCATAAGCCCGAAACCATGGTCTGGAGATAAGAGTGTTCTGGATAGAGATTTTAAATATTTCTCATAACCGCACTTGTTAATTTACGAGCTTGTTAGAGCTATTGGTACGCTCTCTATGTGCATTTTTGTAATTACAAGCTCATAAAAGTAATGTCATGTTATATATGACTTGCTTTATTAATTATTCTACACATGTTAAATGACACGATTAATTAGTCATTTATTTTAATTGCTTAAATATATATTAATCATTAAGAATATATGTTAAATTTTATAATTGTGCTTAGTTCCCCCTGCCTTACACTATAATTATGTAGCACATTTCAAGATGTGTGCATTTGAATATATTTCATCATTGCTTCTATGCATTCATTGAGTTTCTAATATTAGGCTTTAAGGCTGTTTCAAATAGAATATAGTATCAGAGTTGGTAGTGAATAAACTTTCTGGATGCATGAATTTGTATGACAATAAATTAAAAATTAGATTTTATTCTCTAAACACTGAATGAAGTGATTAACTATTTAATTATAAGACATCTACTTATTATTAAAAATGCTTTACATTATAAATTATATCTAAAATTAACTATTTAATTATTACACCTTTACATATCAAAAATGATATACATTACAAACCATACACCCATTATCAATAACAATATTAATGAAATAATAACAAATTAGTACCAACTGATTTATCTGTTGAAACAGACTCCTCAATTAAAATAACTCAAATCAGAATACTTATAAACTTATTATTTTAACCACAATTCAAAACAACATCGTAATGCCTTTTTTTACATTAAATTAATAGCTTCATATATTTTTTTAATCAAAATATAATTCAGAAATATTACCAAATTTACCACTTACTTTATTTTGCTGTAATATCTTACATAAACACAATTTATCTACTCAAAGTAGAGTAGATAAATTGTTTTATACAAAATATAATTATTATTTTCTATTCATTTCTTGGAATAAGATAAGCTTTATCAAAATTTTATAATCCATATCTGCCTCATGAATATATATGTTGAATTAAGATTTTTTTTTAATTTGTTTTTATGTACTTTAATTTTTTCATTTAAATTCAAACAATTCTCTCCATAAAATATTTTTTCATGACAGAATTTTATACACTACTCCAGAATAATATTCCCATAAAATTTATCTTTAATATTATTTGATACATCATTTGGTATTATTTCTTTCCTTCAAGCTATTTCTTATTATTAATTTTTATTAAACATTCTTAACAATTTTATATGAATAAGCGGTAATTATAACATAACCGGGCTTGGTCACTTGATGGCGTTGTTGGCAGTCAAAAACAATACAATGTACAGTTTTCCTTATTTACTACAAATAAACATTCATCTACATATTTATATACAATTTTAAAAAATTAATTTATAAACTAGTCATTTCTAATATAAACAAAACAAACTAAAAAACTAATATAACCTATTATCCAAACCTTATCTAATTTTATAAATCTATTATTAAAAATAATAGAATCTTCTAATAATAAAGCAAATTTTGTATTGTTTTAATTTTTCAACAGAAATTTGTTATTCAAGAATATTAAAATAAGCACATCAGTAGTTCTTATTCTATTTACCAATTGAAATATATTTTCAATATTTAAACTACCAAAAATCTTATTATTTTCTATCTTAAGTCTAAATTTTATCAAAAGCTTCAAATGAAAATAAATCAGTGTATTGTTCAAAATTAACAAAATCTTTCAAAAAATCAAAAAATTTTGGAATTTTACAAATTCAAAAAAATCAAATATAAATTTTAAAAGATAACCTTCTTTAAGCACTTTAATTAACATTAACAAACATAATGGCAGGTAAAAAAAAAGACATTCTAAATAATGCGATCTATTTTAAAATTTTCCAGTTTTCTCTTTGTAGCTAATTTCCTTTTAACACTATTTCCAAAATCAGAATATAAAATAATATATTTATTGTTATTTAATTTCCTAAATTTTTCTCTAAAAATATCTCTGTTAACAAACAACAAGTCTTTTCCCATTGTCTTCTTTTGTCAAATATATATCATTAGCTATTGATTTAAACTTGAATTTTCTATCTTAATAAATTTAATCACATATTATTTTTTTCCTATATAAACATTATTTTAAATAACATGAAGACTAATACACTGTTTTCTATAACATTAAACAGATATAAGTGAGAGTAGTTTGAGTTTAAATGACAAAAATAAATTAAAATTAACAAAAATAAAACATCTTAATTTAACATTTATATATTCATGAGATCAATACAGGTCATAAAATTGTTTGATAAAGCTAATATTATCTGCTTTGAAAATAATGAAAAGAATAAAAAAAAAACTATTTTGATCAAAAAATATAATTTGGCAGTTATTAATTTAATGGAAACTTCTTTCATTTTAAAGAGCAAATAGGATATTATAAGTTTGGAAGTATTTGTGTTTTGAGTTAATTTACACTTGAGAAATCAACCTTAAAAAATTAAATGGAAGCAATTTATTATTAATTTTAGGCTAGTAGTATTATTAATAATAGATATAGTTTGTTTTATTTTAATTAATAATTTGGTTTTTAGCATTATTACATATATATACAAGCAATTATTCTTACCTCGAGAAGTTATATATGTATTTTGCACATCATGATAATTATCTGCCATAGGATTCCATTCAGAAACAAGATTCTCTGATTCTTTACTTTGAACTTTAAAATACATACATGAAAATGTCTTATGAATATATATATATAAGTATCAATAAATCTACCATCTACATATATAACTTTGAAATTTATTTATCAAGCACATAGTACTGTGTAATTAAATACAAATAATTTTCACCATAAGCTCAACAATGCTGTGTTGAGTACAGGAAAATCCTCAAATCCCAAACACAAGATAGAGAGTTTATAAACACAAGAATGGCCATTTTATCTTTAACCTAAATTCTGATTTATATAGGCCAATCTGAAGCATCTTGATTTGAGAGTTTTCCTATTCTCAACATAGCATCATTGAGCTTATATAAATTAGTACAGCGCATATATGAAAAGGTGAAAATCCTATTTAGTCATCTACATATATATATATTATAACGGGACGATCCTTTTCAGGACTCGAAGAAGTCGCATCTACCTATAGTAGGACTTTGAGTCTTCTTATAGAATGCCATGGATGATGTGATTTAAAATATAATCCAATCCATTCCTCTATTAATAACCTCGTTACTCTCGGAATTCGAACTCAGAGTAGAAATCGCAATTGACTCTCTTCAGGCATTTCACCAATATCCCATAGTAATGATAAATTTAGTATAAGCTATATATAACTTTTTTATAAATATTAAATCACTAAGTTGATTCAACATATATATGCATGAGTATGTACATTTATAATTATTGGTTTTATAAAATGACTAAATAAAATAAACAAACGAGACCTGTTTAATTTTAAAATCAAGTTTAACACATTTTAATCTGTAATAGAAACAAAAAATATTATCACATAAATAATAAAAATATTAAAATTTAGAATTATAATCTGTGCTTATATATATAAAATAATAAACTATTTAACATTCAGAAAAAAACATAATGTAATTATTTACATATATATAATTTAAAATCATGTGTACAATAAATAATACCACCATACATCATAAATCTACATATTGTGTCATTAAAATGATTCAGTGTGTGATATATTTCTATATAAAATAACATCCATTCACACTAGATTAATAATAGAATGTATTCTGATATTAATTATATTATTGTTTAAAAAAAATTATGATAATTGTCAGGTAAGGTTCAATTTGGAATATAATAAAACTTACTTCCAAATTGAAATAATTTAAAAACTTTTACCTTAGTCAGCCGTCACTTTCATCAGAGCATATATCAAAATATCAACATCTAAATTTTATTAAATATATAAAAATAAAATGTTCATCTTATCAGTTCTCCACTTATTCTGTTAAAATCAGTTTAATATATGAAATAATTTCTCCACGTAAATATAATTATCCACAAAGGAAATAAAGTTTAAGAGTTATTAAAGTACACAATGAAGTAATCCAAGATGAGAAAGAATAATGGTTGTATATCCCTCCTTAGACAAAATAAAATGACGATGAATGTTGAAAGATAAAGCTCATTGATCATCCTTCGAAGAGGCCATCCAAATATTCATTCCTTTAAATATTTGCGTAGTAAAATACTTAACATCTTCATTAAAATAGTCCATTATTAAGACAGCTTTTTTCATGGGAATTACGATGATTATATTTTAGGCATTAAGTAGGAATAAATTTACATGTTCAGGTTTAAAACATCGGCAGAAATCCTTGTCATAAATTGTCTAGCCAAAGAACATCTTTATAAATTTTTGTCTTCTTAAACATATATTTTGAAAACTCATTTCAAAGACATTGATAACTCTTATAACCATGTCAATTTCAATGATTATTTTTTTATAGTTCTTTATAATATTAAAAGTAAGTAAATTAATTACTTGAAGACAGTTTTAAAATAGTGAATCTTCTTTTTTTCTTAAATGGTTCTAAATTAGAACACATTTAAATTTACAGATGTAGTTATTGCCTTGATAACTAAATAGAAGATTATTTATTTCCTTTGTTTCAACTGATAAAAATGCAATGTTGACTTAAGACTTTGTCAAATGTCAAGTTTTAGTTAATAAAAAAAAATACTATTAGTTAGAAACATTTATTTATGTGTGTGTATAAACAAATTAGAATAATTCATTTTTAGAATTATTCTTTTAATATTAATTAGTTTATGTATATAACTGATATATGAAAAGCTTAAGATAGGTGTATGTTATTTATATCTGTTGATTCGATATAGGCACAGTTAAATTCACAAAGAAACACAAATTGTTTTAGATGAGGCTCATATGGTACTCTCACAATATATATATACCCACACAGATACACTACAAATTAAAAATTGTTAACTGTTTACAATTTACATAGTTAGAAACATTTATTTATGTGTGTGTATAAACAAATTAGAATAATTCATTTTTAGAATTATTCTTTTAATATTAATTAGTTAATGTATATAACTGATATATGAAAAGCTTAAGATAGGTGTATGTTATTTATATCTGTTGATTCGATATAGGCACAGTTAAATTCACAAAGAAACACAAATTGTTTTAGATGAGGCTCATATGGTACTCTCACAATATATATATATATACCCACACAGATACACTACAAATTAAAAATTGTTAACTGTTTACAATTTACACTCTTCTCATGCAAAGCAATTACTAATTTATTAAAATCTTGTTAAATAACTTTCCTTTATTATTATTTAGTTCAAATTTATGACGATTGTTGTATTAAACAAACAAAAAAAAATATAATGATAGAGACTGAAATAGTATTTTAGAGAAATTGCTTTCCATAATCTAGGGTTCTAATCTAGATGAAGTATTTTTTTAAAAATAGCTGAGCAGTTTCTCAACAAACTTGGAATTTTTCCAATAGCTAGCTAATAACCAATTCACATAGCTTTATAATATTAATCATAAATTAGTATCTAGCAATTTTTAACTAGAAAAAAAAGGACCCAAGATAATCTGGATTGCACTGAACCTGAAACAAAATCATAATTTGCAATATCATGCACTTTTTATCACTGATCTTTCACATATATGTATGGATGCAGAACTAATTGGTGAACATTATCTTTTACAAGAACAAAAAAATATTGTTTAATAAAATTTTCATACACATTATGTAATGTAAATAACTAGTGACAGATTTTCTAATAAAATATTTATAATAATTATAAATTTGTTAAAATAAGATTGATTATAATTTTTAAATCATATACCAACCATTGGGAGTGAATAAAATGAGCTAAAAATCTTAGGTTTAAAATTCTTGAAATTAAAAAAAACCTAATAACACCTAGACAAAAAAAATCAGAATAGGAAAGCAATTGAAATGGAATTTGGGGGGGCATTATGAGATATATATGTATATAAAAGATGATAATTATTCAACTGATGTGATTATAAAATAAAATAAAATAAAATAAAATAAAAGTAGATTATTTGTGATAAACAGATTTATTACTGAGGTTTCTCTTCTTCAAGGCAATCAATAATCTTCATCCCGAAGCATCTGAATGCTATTATTATTACTTATATGTAATAATGCTAAAGCAAAGAGAAATTATCAAAGAATCTCAAAAATATTATTTCCTTGTTTTAAATATGCATATATTTGAATTACAACAATTTTGAGAATAAAGAAATATATATTTTTTTAGAAATATGTGCAAAACATTTATTATTTACAAATTGAGAAAAAAAAAATATTGCTTTTCCTTTTTGTTGCAATTAGATTACTTCACTAAATATTTATATATTTTTTTATATAAAATAACAACAAATCAATCCCTTAGCTAACACAATCTATGACAAGACAAGAACAGCTCTCTATTCTAGTGTTATCTATAGTAAGTTAGAAACTGATCTGGCTATTTAAATGCAATACTATCTGGTAATCACTGATTACTCAAGCTTTCTATAGGTGGCTTTAGAACAGCAAATTGCTTGTGTTTTATTTACAAAATAATATCTAAAGCCAGTATTAAATATTGATTATAGGATACTAAGATTCCTGTGATAGTACTTTTATTATTATTCATTATTTTAAATTAAACATAAATTGGAATAGTTTATGAATGCTTTTTCTTATCAATTTGATGATGACATAATATCAATTATAATGAACATCAACCTATAATGCTATTGTCCATATAGATAATAAGAAATTGAAAAATATAATCAAAATCAATAAAAGAAAGCAAACAAAATAAAAGATAATAAACATGATGGAGGGGGGGGATAGACATTCCAATGAAATATGAAACTCAATTAGTGATTTTAAGTATAAAATGAAAAGTATAATAAAAAAGATTATATATAGCAAATATTACAATTCTATATTCAGTAATTATGAGCTATGAGACATTAAACTAATAAAACATTGAGACTAATAATGATGGCAAATCTTCCATAAAACCAAGTTATTTTTGAATTTTATAGCTGTAGCTGCAATATTTCATTCCCCATCCCTGCTTTTTTTTTTTTTTTTAAAAAAAAATATATATATTAAAAACAATACTTTCCATATATTAGATATGATATTCCTTATTTTTACTTTTTCATAAACAGTGAACTTTATAATTATTTTTCCATCATTTTCTATATATTCACATTGAGTATCATAATGTTTTAAAATGGGAATTTTATATTTTGTTGATTTTAACTCAATTTAGATTAACTATATAGAAATGTTAGGCATTTAATCTATCATTAGGGGCTCTAATGTTACATGACATCTGAAACTTTGTGATGTTTTTCTCTACCCATACATATTTCAGCTGGCAACAAACTGGGAGAGAAAAATATCAATAGAATCAACAGTGAAACAATAAAATGTGAAATTATCATTTTGAAATAATATAATAAGATTTTTAGGTAATACATCATCTAATCATCCACACCACTCGATGGCGCTGTTGCTAGTGAAAAACAAAAAATATAACGTTACCGGGCTGTTTTTATCTTGTTGATTTATGTTTTAATTTTTGGATTTGTTTGACTTTTTTTTATATTTTTTTAACCGGTTTTATGTATATTTCTTAAAAATAAATAAATTGTTTTTTTTTTTGGCTTTTTAAAACATTTGATCTTTTTTTTAAAACAAACTTTTCTTTTTTATGTTTTTTTTAAAGAAACTTTTTTTTTTCCAATTTTTTTTCTTGTTTTTGAAGAAACTTTTTTTTTCGAGAAACAAGCATTTTGACACATTTCCAACTCAGCTCCAATACGCTTTACTGTAAACTCAGCCCGGCTCCAATAATAAATTAGCCGTACTGCTTGCGGAAAAGTGATTCGGCAGCCCTCAAACCACATTCCATGACCGAATGGAACCCCTGCGGCAACACTGATGTGATTGACATTCCATTTCAGATGTTTGCCAACGCCTTAATTTCATTAAAGCACTACAAAGACAGTTTTTCTGGATGGGTAAAATATTTTTTTTTGGTTGAAGGAAGGCTACCCCATCTGCAGCAGGTAAATCTAAAAACTTCAACACCAAATGGTTGTCTGCCATTCAACTGTTTTGATCTTGAAAAAAGTATTGTAAAGTGTGCGACTTGATCGTGAACTTTGCCAAATCGCGATTTACACTCCTCATTTAGTGAATTGTGGCCCCTGAGAATTCGTTACAATTTTTACTAACTCACATAAATTACAATACATTTAACCAAAAAATACAAAATCTATTTAATATACTTTTCGTCATTACAACTACAGAAACCGTCATATTATATGCTGTACAATAGTCGAGAGTAATGTCTATAGCGAAAGTCGCATGCTCGTCGCTAATAATGTTCACATGCTAGAGGTGCACTTCAACATCTTGAGTGTTTGAACAGTTTACAGGCTGTAAGATCTATGAGCGGCCTTGTAAACAACATATTTCTGTGCATTAGCATAGAAACAGCGCCATCGAGCAGTGTGGATGATCAGACAATATATTACCAATTTTTATTTAAAAAATTGTTTCAGCATTCAGCATTTGTGCACTCACTCATATAAGTAATATCAATAATGAGTAGGTAACACAATTAATACTTTTTCTTCTATTAATAATTAATTTAAATCCTATTGCGTGTGTAAAATTAAAAAAAAAAAAAGTAATAGCTAAAAGAATTATGATTAAGGTAAGATGAAAGATTTTGAAATAAAATTTAATTTGTTCAAATCTAGATTCCAAAATTATATATTTCTTTAAGTAATATATATAAATAATTTTAACTTGAAAAGTAAATCGTATTAAAATAGTTAGTTAAATATATTTTTGATAAACACGCATCACTTTAATTAAAAAGAGAAAATATATAAACAGCTCTGTATTTTAAAAGATAAAGTAGGTTCAACAAAAAACAACTATAGAAAAATATTTATTGAAAACAAACGTTTTTAAAAGAAGAAAACTTAACTATCATAGAGAGAGGTACAAAATTATGGCTAGAGTTACAGAATTAGTTAGAGTTTATTAGTAATAACTATATTCTGGATGAATTATTATACTAAAACTATGCTCTACTACAGAAACTGAGAGATATGGGTTGATTGACCAGGCATTCCTGGAAAGATAGTTATCCTTTATCCATCATTATTATTATCATGCTTTTGCTGAGAATTAACTTGCCTGCATAAGGAAAAAGACCTTGAAGAATTATACATCAAAGCCATTACTTGCATTGGAAAATTATCAAAGTTATACTAGCACATAATTAAGGAATACATACACTATAATAGTGTTTTTATGAAAGTTTGTGATGATGGTGTTCTAGCTGTATTTTTATATTGGACTATTTCCATCATCTAATATGTGTGTTGAATGTCTTTAGAAAAGTTTAATTTTAGTTAAATATTCCAAATGCATTCAACTGTTAGTAATATCACAGCAAACAGGTGCATATACTAATCTGTTTGCTGTGATATTACTAACAGTTGAATGCATTTGAAATATTTAACTAAAATTAAACTTTTCTAAAGACATTCAACACACATATTAGATGATGGAAATAGTCCAATATAAAAATACAGACACTATAATACTAAAAAAAAAATCTACACTCTTAAATGGACTTATTAAGAGAGTACTCAGATAAATTTGCATTCAAGTGAAAACATTTAACTTCCTGTAATTATGAAAGTCTTTATATATAGAATATTAGCATGAAATTATATGTATAATACCGTTAGAAACAAATTCAATAATTTATTTGTAATTACTAATACACTACTGCGTTGCAGTGAAACTTTTATATAATAGTTTGTAGGCTTTTTTTTATTTGAAAAAAATATATTAACATTTACTTTAAGATCTTCTCCAGCTTATATTTCGTATATAAGTATGTAAATGAAATAAAAGCAGTAACACAAATAGAAAGGCTTTAGGATAAATTTTAGTACAATTTTACTTCCAGTTCTTAAACACACCCAAAGAAAGATCAATAGGAATTTTAAAAAAAGAGGGTATTTAATTAACACTCAACCCCTCAATTTTATCTTAAATTTTTCTGAATTACTTATTTAATCTGAAATATGATAATAGTTAATAGTTATATATAAATAGAGTAATTATTTTATGAAATATTATTTCTTTATAAGTTGTGTATTTGCTAATATATATCTACACATATTTCTGTTTTGTATTTAATTTATTAAACTGAATAATTTCATATTTATAGAAATTTTATGCCTTGCTTCCAAGGCAAAAATGCATTAACCTAAGTGCAAATAATATTGGCAAAACACACACAAAATCCTACCATTTACATTATTAAAACTATAGCAATCAATTGTATATTTCTTGATTTAATTTTTGTTTAATTACAATTATGAGAAAAAACAAACAAATAGTAGACCACTGATTTAAAAAAAAAATTAATAGCTCAACAAAAAAAAATCACAACTTTTATTGCTTAGATCAGGGGTGGGCAAATAGCGGCCCGAGGGCCACATGCGGCCCTCTAAGAGTTTTTATGCGGCCCGCCAAGACAATCAAAAAAATCTGCCTTGAACTGAGATTTTCTTCCTGTGCGTGACCGAAGATTCATCTCATATTTTCCACTAGGATGGCCACATCAATACACGTGCAGTGTAGATATGATGTGCAGTGCTTCTCCAGTTGATCTGGTTAATTTCAATTTTGTCTTTGCATTAGCAAATATATACATTTCCAACTTTAGCGAAACCATGAACCCTTTGAAAAAATGTAAAATTGGTTATGAATGTCATGTGTTTAATGAAGAATGGACAAACAAATATTTCTTTGGTAACACAGGTAATAAAGCAGTGCATTTATTGTGTCATGAAAAAAAGGTGCGGTTCTCCACTAACCTTTGCTTCTACAAATGCGGCCCTCCACCAACCTGTGGCCCCCGAGCCAAAACAATTGCCCACCCCTGGCTTAGATAAATACAAAAACACAAAATTATTGAAGGCAGAACATAAAATGCATCAAAAATAAATTTATTTTCATGCCTCTTCTTAATTTAATGAATTGTGCTTCAATAAAATATCAATCTCATGGATGACCTTAAATTACTGATTTTTTTTTAAAAAAAAATCATAGCAAATGTAATATTTTTATATACTATGTTGATAAACAGATTAATTTTTTTTTTTTTTATTATCAATTTGCTCCAATTTTAGGTTGTTTTTTTTTAAATTAAATTTAAAAAGTTTATATTTTCAATCTAGGATAATAAATTAACTTTTTTCTACAGAGAATCATTATAATTATTTATTTCTTATAAAATTTTTTTGATATATGAAGTATTTTGGAGAATTAATTGAGCTTGCTGTATGAGTAAAACTTTATTTAAAATTTTACAACACCAATTACTAGATGTTTAAATTTATAATGATTTGAAATATTAAAGCCATATTGTTAATAAATTGTAATAATGGTATCACCATAATGTATTCAATTTTACTGGTGAAAAAAATCTTCTGTGAAGGCTTTGGGGTTTTATGGCAGTATTCTTTGTGGAAGTTTGTGGAGATTTGGTGCAGCAAGAATCAATATATTATTTAGTGATCAAGAGTTGTTATACCAAAAATAAATCAACAAATAATTAAATCAGAATTGAAATCTCTGCCATTTTTATTTCACCTCAAGTCTTTGAAAATTAGGAATAAAGCAGCAAGCAAAGTCAATATATATATATATATATCAATATATGTATCAATATTTCATACTCTGTAGTCAAGTTGCAAGCTTTAAGTGTCCATTCAATGGACCATTAGTAGAGGATTCCATTCTTGCTATTAAAAGGTGTGAAGGTTGCCTTGACAGCAATGAGAAATATTGATTACTATATTTTACTGTGAATGTTTAGGTGGTTACTGGTTGGATCTTATATATATATAAATTTAATATGTCTAATGATTAATATAGATGTAAATTAATTAGTAAATGGGATGAATATAGAAAGTTAAATCCACAGTTAAGATATATTGATGCACAACAACCAATCAGACACAGTTTTGCAGGCTGAATGAACCGTTTGCTATTGTTTTCATTCACCCTGCAGAAATACATCTGAATGGTACATCAATACACCTTGGCTGTGAATTTAACTCCGTATATATAACAGTTATTCCATTTCTAATTAATTTACATATATATCATGAAAATAAAGCACTACACATCTGGTATTCTAACATCATATAATAATGAGATATTTTATCTTCAATAAAGACAAGTAAATATGTATGTCCAGGAATTTTAAAATTGGTGCACATAACTTCTAGGTAAGACAATTTATGCAGTTTCTACTAAGTTATTTAAACTTGTATAATATTTCTAGCACAGGCACAAAACTATAAACACATTGTATGTGACTATTTTGAACCTTTCAGCATACTAACACTACATAACCTAATGCCTTTAAAATACACCCAAGAAAGCTTTCCTGTTTTCCAACAAGAAATCCCCACTATCACAATTTATCACCTATTAATCATCATTTTGGGACACCACAATAATAACTTTTGGTATATGTTTTTTTATAACTTCTTTGGGTCTCTAAATTCCTCTTTTCCATGGGTGTTTAAATTATGAGATTCACATATCTCAAGACTTTCACTATTTTTTATGCCTAGATAATTCTAACCATCCTTTTTTCAAGATGTAATTTTACTGAGTGACATTCTTTTCTCTCAGGGTATAAGTTATTGAGTCTCCATATCAAAAAGCAATTTTCTGTATAATAGATTATGTGCAGCTTTCCAATAAGAAAGAGAACATCTTCCGTTTTCTATATATTTCCTATATAATGGTCATATTATCTTGAATAAAGACCCCCTCCCTCAATTATCTACTTTGCAGATAGTAGAATGTTCTTCACATAAAAAGGTTTACTGTGAATAATAATAAATATTCCCTGACTAAGAATATCTTCAGTCATCTTGTAGAATAAGAAATTGAGTCATTAAAGACTAAGTACTGTTTCCAGTACAGCAGTTTTTCTATCTCTTTTTTTTCCTTCAGTCATTTAAGGTGTCTTAACCAGTCATCATAATCTTCTCATGCCAGTGGTCATCTTATTATATTAACTGCGACAATAAGATTATACACTTGTGCACCATTTCCAGCATTCAATTAGACACACAGCATTTCTGACTCTAGTTTCGTTTTTTTATTCCCTTTTAGATTAAGCCTTCAAGAAGTAAAATAGCAATGACAGGAAACAGATTTAATAAGCTGGAGGTTTTTAGTTGTGATCATTGCTCAATGCAATACAAATCACAAATTGGATTGCATATGGATTTAATATAACAATTTCAGTAGAGCAAAAATTGTATATTTAGGAAGTCCTATTTAGGGTTTCCCTTGTCTATCAAGAAATTAGAAAGGATGTAGAAAATGTAATCTATGTGCCGCAAAATCTGGCAAGATTGTTCTGGCTAGCAGATCATATTAGCAGTAGTAATTGTAAAGCAAGAGACAATGATAGTGCTAAAAGTAAGTATTATATATATATATATTTAAATATAGATACATAAAATGTATAAATTTTACTGATACAAATTCTTCAAGGATAGAGTAGAGGAAGCATTGGTTGCTGAGGAATTATCAAGATTTAATTTGATGTAGCTGCTCTTACAGGTTGATGGTTATGAAATTTGTTTTGGAAAAACATATTAACCAATAACAGGAGAGTACATGATGTTTGATTTGTTGTGAAGTCTAATTTTAGATGAAATTTTACAGTAGTTTTCACTTTTTTATTAATTATATAAAGTCTTGATATAATTATTTCATTTAAAACACAACACCTTAAGATAATTTTTCGTGAAATAAATATAGTAATAAAATTTGATTATTATATCAATCATTCTAAACTATTTGATTTACAGGTATTTAATACTTGTTCTTTCATACATATTTAATCTATTTTTATATTAATATATTTTATTTAAATGTTAAAGCTAGTTAAATTTGACTTTTAACCAATTTTGCAATAGTTCAATTGAATAAATTTTTAACAACCATTTTTGATTTTTCTACTAATCAGAACAATTACTTATATGTTTTTTAATATGTATAGGTGTCAAAACAAGATGTAGTTGAATGGATTAGTGTGTTTCATTTACATGAATAATTTGAAATCAGTAAAATTTAAAAAAATTATTTTATTAGATGTTTCTATTCTTAATCATGAATATGAATATAAAAATAGGCAAAACTCTCTATATGTATCGCCACTCAATAAATAAATAAATAAATAGATATTATAAATATATCTATACCAGGTTGATTATTCATTTGTGTAAATATTTTTTTTTAAAAAAGATGAGTTCTTGCCTATTGATCTAATAAGAAATTCAGATATATGTTGGTGATAGCAAATTGAGATATTATGAAATATAAATGTTTGTTCCAAAATTGGGCTAATTATTATCTCACTATAAATTGATTTGTGAAATATCCTGTTCATTTGACATTTTACTATACATTATTAGATAATGATGGATAATATTGTGTTGAGTATTCAACTACGAAGCTGAACACCAACAAATAACAAAAAAATATAGATTATAAGTTGAAATAATATTTATTTATATTATAGTATATCACACATTATATACAATTTGACAAACTAGTTCTCAATAAATGCTAATACTTCTCATTGTTAAACTCTAAACAATGTCTTAACTATTCTCAAACCTCAATAAATACTAAAAAAATTGTTTATACTCTCAGTTTGACTCTGCACAGTTCTCCTGAGAGCCTTATCAGGCTTTCATAAATAAAAATAAGACCGATGCGGTCTGTTTAAGTTCCCTATCTGGCTGTTTGCACCTATAGAGGCTTGGTCACTGGGATCGTGTCCCTCATAGTAGAAAAGTCACTACAACTCTTCCAAAAGTTTTCTTCTCTTTTCAGCACACACTATTTATACTTTTCGCTGCTTATTATTCAGTATAAATTATTATAGAAGATAATAGCTATTTTCATTAGTCTATTCATCTTCCAGTAATGAATGTTTCTCAAATTATCATCAAAATTAGTCTATTCATCTTCCAGTAATGAATGTTTCTCAAATTATCATCAAGTGTTTAATTGTGTACGTGCACATTCTTTTCCTCTGCAATTAGACCTTCAAATTTATTTATTTTTTTATTAGTTTTCAATAGCTTAATGTTCTAATCTAAACAATACTAGCCTTTTCTATATTTAAATCCATTAGGCATTTTCTATATTATTATTCACATTTCTTTTATCTTACAGCAATCTTTTTTCATTGCTTTTAATTCACAGTATCTTTCTATTTAAGTTTCTAATCTTTTCTTTTTTTTTTTTGGTGTCATAAATCCTATCTTTCTATTTATACAAATTACAGTTACTAAAGCCATATTTTTTCCAAAATATAACACCTCCCCCACTCCAAAAAATATCCCATTTACTTTATTAAACATAATCTTGAAATCTATTCAGTTTACACTTTTCCCAAATAGGTCTGGGTAAATTTTTCTAATGGTACTCTCTCCACTTCTTCTTGTACTATAAACGTTTTCTCACATTTTCTTCCAAAACTTTTTCTATCATGTCATTATTATTTTGGTTATCACAAATCTCTGCCTTTGGATTGCCCATTTTGTTTTTACTTCCTAAATAATGAATTCCAAAATCGAATGTGTTTGTTATTTCTCACCCTCTAATATAGTTTTCATGGTGTTTATACATTACATCATTTTCACCCCTAATAATTATCATATGCTTTGATAAAAACTTTTCTACTGTCCTATTAAGCCAAATTTTCTTCAACATATCACGAATCCATATTAAGGCTTCAAGTTTGAACTTCACATTATAATTACTTTGGCTTGCTCTTTTCTTCTCTGGATGGATTAATGATAATTTCGTTCTTAATTTCCTTCCCAGTAGCAGTTCTGAAGGAATAACTCCAGTTACCATGCAAGGTGTTGAATGTTGCCAGAATATTATATCCTGCAAAGTATTTTATAAATGTATGTAATTACTTTTTTTAATTTGTTGAATTGTTTTTTCAGCCATGCCATTTGATTCAGGATAGTAGGGAGGGGTACTAATATGTCTAATTCCATCTTCTTTACAATATTTCTGCATGATATGGCTCATGAACCCCATTGCATTATCTGACACTATGCTTTATCAAAACTATTGTTCCCTCAGCGCTTGTGTTTATAACTTTGCGATATTCTGTCCATTTTGAAAATGCATTTACTATTATTTTTCTGTGATAGGCCCTGCATAGTCAATGTGCAGTCTTCTCCATGGTCTGGTTGTTAGGCCATGCTGTATAATTCTTTGCCGGCAATGCCATCTCTGTCTAACAAATATTGCATATCTTTATGTATTTTTCAATATCCGTATTTATTCTTGGCCACCAGATGTAAATGCAAGTCAATGTTTTGGTTCTGACAAATCCAGGATGATTTTTATGCAACAATTCTACCTCAACCTCGGCCTACTGGTGATATTAGTGTTTTATCCCCCCATTATTATACATCCCTTACATACTGACAATCTTTCCCTGTTCACCCAAAACCCCTGATCTAAATAACTTGGTTTTGTTTAAAGCCACCCTTCTCTTGTCCATTTAGTTAATAATTGGTATCCCGAATTCTCTTTTATCTATTTCTCTACTGTTTCGCTGTTTATCATATTTGATTTCATGTTATCTAATTTACCTCCATTTCTGGATGTATTGGTTCTAGTCTATAAGGGCATCACAACAAAGTATCCACATGCATAATGTCTTTGCCTTTTTTGTAATTTAACTGATAATCATAGGCAACCAAAATAGTCCGTCAGCATAACATTCTTAAACTTATGTGTTTAGGTGCAACTTTGTCATGTGTTAAAATGCCTAATAACAGCTTATGATCTGTAAATACTTCAAAATTTCTCCCACAGATATATTGGTGATTTTTTTTCAGTACAAATATAATAGCCAATGCTTCTTTATCGATTTGGTTATGCTACTGGCTGTTCTTTCTTTTCACCAGTTTCGCTAATATTGCTCCTATCCCTTGTTCAGACGCATCAGTAGTTATTTGCAATTTTTTCTATCATATTGCACCAACAAGCTATCTGACTGTGCCTTTGTTTTCTTAAACACTAACTCTTGTGTCCGTGTCCACTGCTATTTTTGATCTTTTCTAAGTAAGTCATATAATGATCTAGCTGTTCATTGCTTTGTTGTTGAGAAACGATTCGTAAAAGTTTACTAATCCCAAAAACGCTTGCATTTGTTTTATGTTCTGGGTTTTTTTTTTGCGTTTTTTACTGCTTTGACTCTATGTGGACATAGCTTCTTCCCTTTGTCTGAAATGATGTGGCCTAGAACTTGCCACACACATTTTTCTTCGTTAAACTTAACCCCTGCCCTACTAAGTCTTTCACACACTCTTAGTAACTTTGTCTCCTAACTCTTTTACTGTTGCTGCAGTAATTAGAATATCATCAAAATACGGTATGACTCCTGTTAATCAATTTAGTTGAGATTTGAGATGTTTTTTCCATACTGCAATCCGATGGTATGCGGAATTTCAGATCTAATTTCGCAAAAAACTTTGCATTTCATAACTCCGCTAGCACTTCTCTTATATCATGCACCGGATATGCTCTTTTATTCAGATATTTGTGTACCGTGACTCTATAATCCCCACAAATTCAAATTTGCCCATTTAGTTTTGTGACTCCTACTATTGGCATTGCCCAATCCGCTGACCCAACTTGCATTAATACACCCTTGCTAACAAGTGATTTTTTTTCCACTTAATTATTTTGTGCCAACGGCATTTTCCGGACCTTACAAATAATCGGATCTGCCTTATCCACCAGCTCAATATGAACTGGGTTTTCTACTATTAGACCTAATTCATTCACAAATATTTTGGCCGCTTGACACATTGTTCACAGCATTCATATTAATAGTTATTTCTAACTTTTTAAACCAGTCCCTCCCTATTAACGGACTGATTTTTCCCTTTACTACATATACAGGTAATTTTTACTCTTTTATTTCTGTAGTTTAGAGGCACTATCGCATAATGTATCATTCCTAGTTCATTTCCACTTACATCTACAGCCTTGATAGATGTCTCTTTAATTGATGTATCTATACATTCTATCCTAAGCTGTTTCCATTTCTAACTTTTCGTTACAGTTTTCTAGTTGTAATATAAATTTATTTTGCCCACTTACTCTCATATTATTAATACTAACAATATTGTGTTAAGACAGGCAAAACTCTCCATACAGCAAGCCAGAGTAATCAATGGATACTGAAGGCTTGTGCATAAAATCCCTATCTAGTGCCTACTCATCCAATATCCCAAGACTAGTTTCTAGCTTGTGACTTTTGTCAGTGAGGAGCCTTGAATCTGAGAGCACTTCACCTAGAGCTAAGGATCTAATGCAATCTCCAGCAGCTACTTTTTATCGCTACTTAACTATAAAACTATGAGATTAAAATTAAAAACACAATAATATTTTCAATCCAAACTCATTACTTTATATAGTCATATAGATCTGAACCCAGTTCAGTATCCATACATTTTGGTGTCTTTGGTTCTTTAAAAACCACAGCCACCACTATCCTATTAGGCAGGATTGGTATTAAACCACTAAACATCACATGATTACCATTTCTTATGCTCACTCATAATTGTTATTAAAACAGGCATAACTCTCTATGCAGTAGTACCACTCAGTGCATGAGTAGGCACTAGATAGGGATTTTATGCACAAGCCTTCTGGAATCCATTGATTACTCTGGCTTGCACTTGTGAGTGGCACTACTGTATGAAGTTTTGCCTGTTTTTATAACAGTTATGAGCAAGCATAAGATATAGTGATCATGTGATGTTTAATGGTTTAATACCAATCCGTCCTAATAGGATAGTGATGGCTATGGTTATTAAAGAACCAAAAACATCAAATGTGTAAGTGCTGAACTGAATTCAGACCTATATGACTATATAAGCTAATGAGCTTGAATTGAAAATACTGTTTTTAATTTTTTACTCATAGTTTTGTAGTTAAGTAGAGATAAAAGGTGGCTGCTGGAGGTTGCATTAGATCATAAGATCTAGGTGCATTGCTTTCAAATCCAAGGCTCCTTCCTGATGAAATCAACAAGCTAAAAACTAGTCCAGAGATATTGGATGAGTGGGCACTAGATAGGGACTTTGTACACAAGCTTTCTGGCATCCATTGATTACTCTGCCTTGCAGAGTACCTCTACACATTTTTTCCAAATGCCTTTTAAGTTTACCAATGTGGCATCTTTCATTTAGAACTTTCTTGTAATGTGCCCAGCTTTGCCAGAGCAAAAACAATTAATTCTTTTGCTTGTGTTATTGCTTCTATCCCCTTTCTTTCAATCAGTTTTCCCTATTGCGAATTTATTCTCACTTTCAATTTTATTTTGAAAAAATGTTGCTTGCTCTATTATCAGCTTGTGAGCCACTCTCTTCTTAATAGCAGATTCGAAATTTAAGTCTGTTCCCGACAGCAAGTTTTGTCTCAGTCTATCATCGAATAGACCTCCAAAAACTGATCTAGTAGTATCTCGTCTATGTAATCTCCATATAAGCAATCTTTTGCTAATTTTTTAAACGCCATGCTGTACTGTTTTACTATGTCACTCTTAATTTGTCTTCTATTTCTTAGACAACCTGGCTATATGTTTAGGCTGTCTGGAGCTAAAATAGTCACTCTTCATATGATACTGTCTCCTTCATGGGATGTCGTAATATTTATTTATTATATCTATTACCACCCTTCTTCGCGATAAACCCATTAGCGTCGCTACCTTTTTCTTATTGTCCTCAATCCAACTGAGCAAAAATAAAGCTCTTGTCTTTTAAAAGTCGTTAATCTTGTGTTTAGATTTGTAGAGGTCCCAACTGTCGAATTTTAGGTGCATAGTCTTAAGGTTATAGCCTTAATATATATTACTAACCATGTAATGTACAGTGGCTATTCACCAGCATTATTAACATGTATTTCAGTTATCAATAACTAACCTAACATTTTTTTATTCTAAAACAAAAAAACCCTACTTTTCAGGTTCGAATATGATTGTCGACTGCGGCAAGTTTGTTGTGTATTCAACTATAAAGCTGAATGCCAATAAATAATAAAAAAATATAGATTATAAGTTGAAATAAAAATCACTAAATAGAGATA
Source organism: Epiperipatus broadwayi (assembly GCA_028023455.1). Classification (NCBI taxonomy): domain Eukaryota; kingdom Metazoa; phylum Onychophora; class Udeonychophora; order Euonychophora; family Peripatidae; genus Epiperipatus; species Epiperipatus broadwayi. Next base: position 1,423,217 of record JAQFVV010012439.1, on the reverse strand, counting down.
AAAATTATATTTATTTACATTATAGTATATCACACATTATATACAATTTGATGAACCTAGTTCTCAATAAATGCTAATACTTCCCGCTGTTAAAGATTAAACAATGTTTTAACTATTCTCAGACCTGAGTAAATACTAAAAAAAATTGTCTATACTCACAGTCCGACTCTGCACAGTTCTCCTGATAGCTTTATCAGGCATATACAAATAAAAATAAGACCAGTGTGGTCTGTTTAAGTTCTTTATCTGGCTCTTTGGTCTTTAAAATGATGACCTTGGGTCCTTTCTTCTAGTGTTCTATTTCACAATAGCAACATCACATGAAGGATAAGAAAAAGCCTGCTGCTCTTTTCAGCACACACTATTTATACTTTTTTTGCTGTTTAATATGCAATATTAATTAGACTATAGAAGGTAATAGCTATTTCCATTAGGCTACCCCCCCCCCCCAACAGCAATGAGTCTTTTCTCAAATTATTGTCAAGCATTTTATTGTGTATGCACATTCCTTTCCTCTGCAATTAGTCCTTTAAATATTTATTCTTTTGTTTGATTAGTTTTCAATAGCTTAATGTTCTAATCTAAACAATATTAGCCTTTCCTATATTTAAATTCATTAGGCCTTTCCTGCATTATTATACAAATTTCTTTCATCTTACAGCAATCTTTTTTCATTGCTTTTAATTCACAATATCTATATATTTCTGTTTCTAATCTTTTCTCTTTTTTCTGAATCATAAATCCTATCTTTATATTTATACAAATTACAGTTATTAATGCCATATTTTTTCCAAAATATAACATATAGTATTTGAATAATTCTTCCATTGCCTGGCATATTAATTAAACCACAATATATAATTAAACAACATCTTAATATTTCCACACATTGTTAAATGATGTTTATATTTTAACAAAAAAAAAATAATTAAAGATTAAAGCTACTATATTTTTTAAACCTGTATGTGTTAAGATTTGATTCTTTCCTAACTTCATTTATTTTATTTAAATTACTATTATATTTAACTGTTTTAAAATCAAGGTATTTAATTGAAACTTTAGGAGATACATTTTATAATATGCCTGTGTTTCACTTTTCAAGAAAAAAAAAACTTTTTCCTCTCTCCCAATTTTATTTAGATCACTAAAAAGTAAAATTGAAGCTAATAATAAGTATCTGTCTCCCCGATTAAAGGAGAAATATTAAAATAAATATAATTCTATTAATAGCATTCATTCATTTCTATAGAAATGATTAGATTTATTTCAGTTAAAAATAAGTAGCTGAGCAATGCTTTCAACCCTGAAGATCATATTCATAGTGTTCAAACTTGTCAGCTGAGATTATATTTCTATTGAATGAAAAATATAAACTTCTACACTATATGCACGCTATATAGCCTGCTTAAATTATAGAAATGTTTACATATAACATTTGATTTTATTTAAATTTAATTATGACTTGATCCTGTCTGTAAATATAACATTTCTATTAATTACCCTTCAATAAATTATAAAAACCATTAAAATTAAAATCTCAATTCATTATTAACTTTGAAATTATTACTAATTTTTTAATATTATAATTGTTCTGAATGTAACTGGTAAATAAATTTGTGTTCATGAAATAGTAAAAGTTCTCGCACATTTCATTTATGTATATATATATATATAATGTGAAATAACCTTTAAATAGTTCACTGGAGAGCAAATGCATCTCAAGAATCCTCAGAGAGAAACTATAAAGATATTATTTTCTAGGCTTATCAATTACCAATCACAAGGGAATGAGTAGCCTTCCATTTACTCTAGTTAAAAATAATTAGAGGGTAGAACGATCCATTTCACTATACAATATTGAATGATTAGATGGATTGACTATAAGTTAGTTATCAGAAAGAAATCCTAATTGACTGGAATTTGGAAATTTTTTTTTATATTTTACGCAGAAAGGATTTAGATACAATAAGATGGGCACAGCAAACAGTTTGAAATTGTTGATTGTTATTGATATTGTCTAAGTGTTAATTGGTTTTTAGTGATATATATATATCAGGGGTGGCCAAACTTTTAGACATTGCGGGTGACTTTTTTGGTGAAGTATACATGAGAGTGACTACATTTTATCAGGCTTCGAATCAGGAACCAGAAAAAAAAAAACATTTTCGCTGGAATGAAAACCAAAACAGAAAAAATAACAGTTTGAAGTCCTGGTTTTTTTAGAATGTACTTATGATTTGGTATTTTTTTTAGATACTCAGAAATATTGGTGACATTTTTAAAAGATATGAACTGATGAAATTTTTTTCAATAAGATACGAACTATTGAAAACATTTTATATGACTACTATTAAATTACCACATCTCTCTCTAGTATTACAATTTGTTCATGTCACTTTATAAAATACTTATTAATGGACTGTATGAGAATACTCATATGTGGTTTTAACTCTCTCTCAAACCGCTAATTTTTATATTATTTTGCAGATTTTACAGTCATTTTATCATAAAAAACATACCATATGATGCAGCTCTTTTTATAATAATTTTACAACTAAAAAATCAATAATATTTAAATTTAAAGTTATAACAATGAGATAAGGTCTGCCTTCCAAAACGCTGATTGGTTGTTTTACATTCTCTACAAAAGGGAGCACTTGTCAACAATTTTGACAGTTCTAAGTTCTTTGTTTTGATTTTCAAAATGAAAATGAATGTTTTAGAATTTTTTTTTTACATATTTATTATTATTTTTACAAAATATGTGTGAAAATATAATTATTTTAAAAGAATAGTTCAGATTTTACTAAAAATTATTTACTTTTAGATGAAAATAAATTGAAAAAGAAATCAATGACACAGGCTGCATTTTATAATATGTTACGAAAAGTACATTTTATGTTATCTGCTATAGATTATTTTTATCAATTACAATGAGAAATTTATTTTTGAAAAATTTTTCATTTAACTTTTTCCGCATTGTTGGCGTTAAGTACGCGCTTCGTGTGCTCATTTGATGATGTGTTATTTTCTTTCTTTACTGACGTAAAAAGCATACACATGATGTCAATCAAAATATGTTCATTTTATAGCGCAATGTCTAAGCTTTCAAACGATCGTTACCTCAAAAAAATCGGCTGAAATTTGGATTTTTGGCAACAGTTTTAATCGACCACTGTATTTAATTTTTTTGTTTTTTTGATAATTTTTGTACTTATCACGAAGCGATAAAAGACAAAAATGATTTACGGGCTGCAAGTGAAAATTTCTCCGGTATTATTCACAAACAAGAACTACAATAGAAATTCAACGTAATTTTCTCGTAAATAAAATTTTTACAATTTTTTTGAAATAAATTTTTTTTTTATTAATTTAGTTTGTAATTAGTGTGTGTTAATTTGGGAAAATGATTTACAGGCTACAAGTGAAAATTTCTCCAGTGTTATTCACAAACAAGGCCAAAAATAGAGCATCAAGTAATTTTCTCGTAAGTAAAATTTTTTAATTTTTTGGAAAAAAAATTTTTTTTAATAATTTTAGTTTGTAATTAGTGCGTGTTAATTTGGAGTTATATATGCTCATATAGAATTCATATCATAATTTTCTAATGTTCTACCTACACTTTTTGAAAATCATTAATTATGTTTATATAATATGGTTTACAAGTACTGAGTTATAAAACGAATGATCAAATGTATACAAATATTGCATACACAAACATATAATCAAATTCTGATTCCTGTTTATGTTTTTGTTTATTCTTGTTCATGCTTTGGTTTTGCTATATGTTTCATAACATTATTTTCAAGTCTATAACTAACAAATGAACTGTATGCAAATAAATTATATCTATGTAGTACAATAAATATAACAAGATAGCATCACTTCTGGGCATAAAGAATATAAACATCATTTGTGTGCATAAAGAATATAAACAGTTATAAAACTAATAATCAAATGTATACAAACATTGCATACACAAACATATAATCAAATTCTGATTCTTGTTTATGTTTTTGTTTATTCTTGTTCATGCTTTGGTTTTACTATATGTTTCATAACATTATTTTCAAATCTATAGCTAATAAATAAACTATATGTAAATAAATTACATCTATGTGGTACAATAAATATAACAAGATAGCATCACTTCTGGGCATAAAGAATATAAACATCACTGGTGTCCATAAAGAATATAAACATCACTGTTGTACACAAAAAAATATAAAATGAAGAGATGAAACTCATTTTAACAGTGATATAGACAGTAGCCTACAATTTCTAGTTTTAGATAGACAAGAAGCCAATTGCTATGATGATTTCTTTTGTATTTTTTATTAGGATGAATCTTTTTCTTTATAGATGCCTTTGACGTTTAGAACATTTGGGGTACAAGATAAAAATGAAGTCATATCCGAATTGTTTTGGAGATTGTGAAGCTGTGGCTTATCTCAGGTAAGACATGTTATACATGTTTAGAAAGATAATTTTGTGAGGAATACAAAGAAATTATCACTGAAGATGTAATTTGAATTTTAGTTAATGTTAATTTCCAAATTATGAACAAACAATAAAATAATAATTATTTCGGATGTGAAAATTTATTTTTTCCTTATTTTTTATATAGTTATCACTATTTATTTTATGCTTATTGTTTTCCTTAATTTTTCTAGTTTCTAGCAATGTAATTGTTTTTGCTCTAACATAGTTAAAACTGAAGTTATTGTGAAAATTGTGTCTCAGGCCAATATTTTAAAAAATTCAATATGGCGGTTGAAGCTGAAGTAGTTAATAATCTGACAAGTTATTAATTTGCTTTTTAGAAACTAAACTAAAACGAGTATAATTTTAAAAGATTAAATATATTTTTACTGCTGATTCTATAATTGACCAATCAAATATTTAGAACTTTAATTCACTCAGCCAATAGGTATTTTGAATGAGGTAAAGGTTAAATTACAATTACTAAATTAATATTTACTAAGGCTGTAACCTTAGAAATAAGCGTCTGAAAAAATTCGAAGGTAGGAACCTCTACAGGTCTTAAACACAAGCTTACGCTATAAAGAAAAGAGGAAATCCTTCTTTACTTCAACCTACTTTTTTATATATGAATAGGTGAAGCTGAAGAGGTTAGATCTAAGAGTGTGAAACTATTCAATACTTCACTAATTAAGTCCACAATTCTTAGAGGTCCCTACCATCGAATTTTTTCAGACGCTTATTCCTAAGGTTACAGCCTTAGTAAATATTACTTAATATAATAATGTGCGTTTAATAAAATTTATAATTACAACTTTAAATTATCGTAATAGATTTCTTACTATAAGATCTTTCCATTGACTCGTAGTAAATCATAAGATTTCGCGAGTATTAATGTATTATAAGAATTGTGGACTTAATTAGTGAAGTATTGAATAGCTTCACACACTTAGATCTAACCACTTCAGCTTCATCTATTCATATATAAAAAAGTAGGTTGAAGTAAAGAAGGATTCCCTCTTTTCTTCATAGCGTAAGCTTGGGTTCCTGTAGAGGTCCCTACCTTAGAATTTTTTCAGACGCTTATTCCTAAGGTTACAGCCTTAGTAAATATTACTTAATATAATAATGTGCGTTTAATAAAATTTATAGTTACAATTACTAAATTACTATATGAAGTGTTTTAAAAAAATAACAACTTCTTTGTTTTAAAATCAGTTCATTAAAATCTTTTGATTCTCCAGAACAAATTATTTTCATTTCTCATCGGGAATACAGCAATTAAACATTTTAAAAATTTTAGCTCTAGTTTTACATAAAAATAATTTATTTTTTTTCAGCTTTTTCCAACCTGGGTTTATTTTTGAGATAGGCAATAACAGTAGGTGTTATTTTAAATTTAACTATTTTTAAACAAAAATAATTTTGAATTTTTCCTTTTTTTATTTTTTATATTCAAATCAGCTCTGAATTTATCACTATAATTTGTCAATGTTCATGTCAGCTTCGTAGTTGACTTCCAGAGACATTGACGTAGACATGTTTGCCTTCCCTGTATAACGGTTCATCCCTACCCTGATAAGGTGAGCATGTGCACATATCAAACATGAAACAAATATGGCAGCACACCAGGGTAGAAAGTAATTTCAAATCTTTTTTATGATCGGTTTGATACAGTCATCGGTACGTTTATAAAATATTGACTCTTACATACCTTTGAAAGATTTCTTTAATTTAAATCCTTCGCGCCACTCCCAGAACGAAAGATTAATCCCCCCTCCTGAAAGGATATGTAAGGCCAATAATAACATGAAATAAAATGAATCAAATGAAATCTAATAGAAATAGACACCCGATGACCAAAGATTTAAATCTCGATAAGGGAGTATCCCATATGCCAGCTGATCATTCTCTTTATCTCAGGTAAAGAAATGGGAAACAAACTCGCGCAATTATCTAAGTGTCTTATTATGTTAAAGAAAGAAATAATAAATTATCAAAGCAGTAAGGTAGTTTTATAAATATTAAATAAATGTTTATTGAATTCCTTCACCAATTCCCAAGATAAATATAATAATAACAAACCCCAATGCATAATAAATAATATAAATATATATATATGAGTGTATTATAGATATATTAACAAAGAAAGAGAATGTAAAATTATAAAGAATCAACTAGTGAGAAAGTGGTCTGAGGTTCATACACTCGCACACGAATACGTTTTACAAATACTAATTATTACATTAAATAAGTGTGATATTTTATACAAAGAAATATAAATGAAAAATATGTAACATAATAATAAATGTAAAGTATTTTTTTGTACTTCTCTGGGATCTAAGTAGGCTATTCCTCTGTTCATCCAGAACAGCAGGGACTTCTCTTTAACACGGCATCATTCGGCTTTCAGCTTCGTTGGATGGCTAGATTCAGGAGACATTTCTGATATGGCTCAACAGCTCTCACGATTGTTCGATAACTGGATTCAGGAGACCTTTCTGGTACTGTTCCATGGCTCTCATGATCATTTGATGGCTGGATACAGGAGACCTTGCTAATGGAAGGAGCGGAGCTGGGCGGGCGCGCTGACTGGGGGTTCCTACCCTATGATCATTTCACTGATGCGCATACATTTGTGCTTGAGGTTTAATTATAAATTTCTTCTTTGGTTGATGATTATTTTGTTTTCTACAGTGCTGGTAATGATTCTTTTACTTTGAGTTTTCAAATACCAACACCATCCCGCAAACGCAGTTCTCTACCACACTAATAAGAAATATCTAGTTGGAATCCATCTTGAAGCTTATATCAGCATGATTTAAAAAAAATAATTAGAACTGGGAATTCTTTAAGTTCAAACAAGCAAGTTCAAAGTTCAGATAACTCCAAAAAGTTAGCATGAGTGAGTGAGTGATTGACTTAGTGACTGGTTGAATACCAGTGCCTGATTTTTTCATTGACCTGGTAAACAGCATATAGCCCTCCTCATTAGAATCACAATCTAGTTAATCCTCTGAAACACATTTAATTAATTAATTTTGACCTTTGTTAGTGGATTCATACAATGCACGAAGCATTTCTATGAAATCCACTAATTAATCTCAAGAATTTATTTATTTTTAATTCAATTGATTATCTACTTTGATTCAACATACACACGCAAAAAAGAAAAGGTTTGATTATATCAGTTATTTTCCGATAATCAGATTCCACTTAAAATATTTTCTGATAATCAGATGACATTTGAAATATTTTTTTAATTAAATTAGATATTTTTCCCCACCCGCATTAACATAAATTTTAACAAACTCTTTTGTTGAGTTGAAACATTTGATAATTAAAAAAAAAAAAAAAAAAATACTTATCTATTAAATGTACTTGCCTTTAGGCTTTTCTTAAATTTGGAACAATGGGTTTGTAGAGAAAAATATCTAGTACAACTTTTGATTTAAAATTACCTATATGTTAGATTTTTTTTAAATATTACCATTTCTCTTTCTTTTCACAAGCATTTAACAACAACAAAAAAAAAATTATACATACAAATTACGCATACACATCTTTGCGTTTATATAAAAAAAAAAAGAACATAAAATAATAAATTATAAGCATATAGCTAATACTTCAAGTTATAAGCCTTAATTATTTGCTTTTCTTGTGTGTGCGAGTATATGACATATCCACAGACATCTCTCACTTATTTTATAATTTGACTTAATTAAAATTTATAAAGATGGTATACACACACGTTTAATGGCTTTATTACATATTTTAGGCCCATTTTATTTTGTAATACCATCTTATGCTTGGCCATACGAAGTGTGCCTGTCATAATACCCCCATCTCAAATGAGACGTTTAAATGGGATTATCATTTAACGTCTTTTAATCACTAATTACATTTTCTTTCATTTTAAATCCAAAATTTTATAATATAAAACAATACACATACGAAAAGTAAATATTTATGTTTTACCCCCAATTTTATCCGCACAAATCTTCAATGAGCAGAAGACATGAGTCTGAAAACCTGAGGTATGGAACCCCATCTCCCAATCATCAACACACAGGCCAAAACTGCATCGACCTCTCCAGGCCAGAAACACCAAGAGAAACAGAACCATGGCATAAAGATCTCTGTTATATTCAGAACTCTGCGACAGCCTAGCAAAGTAAAAAGTGAGAGTAAAATGACTACATCTTAAAATAAAAAGGGCAGGTATCTGTGACCAAAAGCCCTACTGAAATGTAAATAAGTAAATGCACCCCTGCTCATTCTCTATTGAGACTTGTAGGGTATTTTGCATTATTGAAGAATTTGACCCAGAGGAATTTTCATCTCTGCCCATCTACTGCCCCCATGCTCATTCCTTATTGAGGCTTACAGAGTCTTTTGCGATGGAATAGGTCCTAGAGGAATTTTCATTTCTGCATACTCTGCCACAGCATCACAGAACTTCCAAACCACACAAAGACCTCCAACCATTTCTCTGTACTCTCATCATCTCTAACCCCAGGGCACAGAAAGCACAGACTGACCTACATACACACTTGGAAAACGGAAGTCCACACATCTGACTTTCAAACGACACGACCAACCACTTCACTTATTTTATTTCCGAAAAACATTTCTTTTTTTTTTTATTTATTTATTTTACTCGAATTCAGGTTTATCACCCACGTCAAATAATTCTATTCAAGCTCATATTTCATTTACAAATCCCTTGTGTTTTCTTGTTTTCTTTAACAGTCCGTCCTAGTATGTGTATATTTTTCTTAAATTAATTTAACCTCGGTCAGGCAGTTCCTTCTTACTTCTACTATCCTAGCTAGGACCAAAGAATCTTAATCCACTTTTATGTCTGGGTTGGTGTTCCGGGCAATTACTTTCTGGTTCATGAATATCGCATCTAATACTTCCATTTCTTTTAGAGCTCTCTGACAATCTCTGCCTGTTATTTCTATCCCAGTTATTCTGATCCCCGCAGTACTTTATATCACGAAACTTTCTACTTCTTTTTATTTTATTTAAATTATGTATATACGACAAAATAATCCTAATCAGTATTATTGTAGTGACAAACGTCACTTCACAAACAAAACAAAGTTTAGAATTCTTATTTATAATGATTCTCAATAGTAAACTTTTTTATTTTAAATATGCACACACGGTAAAGTAATTTAAATCAATATTATTGTAGTGACAAAGGTCACTTTTAAAACGAAACAAAGCTTAAAATTCTTATTTATAAAGATTTCTACTTGTAAACTCTTTTTTATTTTCGTAATCTTTTCTCCACCTAAAAACAAAAATTTTCTTTTAACACTTAGCTTTTACGAGATTTTTTTTTTTAAATTTTAATTACGTTCAGCGGCCACACTTTTTTTCTATACTGGTCACTTTAGATAGGGCCCAACACATTCAGCGCCAAAAATATCCTGTCTACACCAGTTCATCCCTACCCTGATAAAGTGAGCATGCGCACATATTGAACATGAAACAAATATGGTGGCACGCCAGGGCAGGAAGTAATTTCAAATCTTTTTTATGATCGGTTTGATACAGTTATCGGTACGTTTATAAAGTATTGACTCTTACATACCACTGAAAAATTTCTTTAATTTAAATCCTTCGCGCCACTCCCAGAAAGAAAAAGATTAATTCCCCCTCATGAAAGGATATGTAAGGTCAATAATAACATGAAATAAAATGAATCAAATGAAATCTAATAGAAATAAACACCCGGTGACCAAAGATTTAAATCCCGATAAGGGAATATCCCATATGCCAGTTCATCGTTCTCTTTATCTCAGGTAAAGAAATGGGAAACAAACTCGCGCAATTATCTAAATGTCTTATTATGTTAGAGAAAGAAATAATAAATTATCAAAGCAGTAAGGTAGTTTTATAAATATTAAATAAATGTCTATTGAATTCCTTTACCAATTCCCAAGATAAATATAATAATAACAAACCCCAATGCATAATAAATAATATAAATATATATATTGAAACAGTATGATTTCATCATCATACGTTTCACCTATTCTAGAAATCAGTAGCCTTCATTTTCCTAGTTCAAACCCTAAAGGTACACATATATATAACTGTATACTTGGGAATTTAACATGTATAAAAATGTATGTTTACACGTATATGTGTGTAATTGTATATGCACACACGTCTGCTATAATTGTATATATTTTGTAATAATTTTATTTGCTAAAAATGGTATATTCACATCTGAATGATATTATCATTATATAACGTACACACCTTATAATTTTATAAATATTCATCTTATGATTTTAAATAATTGAATTGGTTTCAAGCTGGGAAAATTATATTAGATAAGAACAGAATTCTCTAAAGTATTTCAAGCTGGCTTTAAAGTACCCAATTACTTAATCATGTAGAGCAACTAAAAACAAATGTAGATGTCTCATGTCTAGGATAAAACGCTAGCAGCTTAAATCTCTTTCAGTAAAAGAAAAGGAGAAGCAATCCAATGTTTAAAGAAAGAAAAAAAAAGAACTTTACCAATCTCATGAGACACCGCCGGTACAAATCCAGATTTTAGGATTCTTAATAAAATAAAAGTTGGACAATTAAACCTGCACTGAAATCCAGATTGGAACTGGAATCTGAGAAAAATAAAAGAAACAATGAATAAACCTGAAATCAATCAACCGATTCGTTTGAAGCTGATGCAATTAAGACTTCTTAGGTTTTAATGTCTAAAAATAAAGATTGTGAATGAACTGTAAGAGGGGGGGTTAAAAAAGTATAAAAAAGGCAGTTGAAAGAAAATTGTCATCCATTTTTGCTTTACTCGCGTTTCAACTTATATCCAGGCAGTGAGCCCAGTTTCTACCATGCAAATAAGTGGCTAGAAAAGCTAAGGCCATCTTCCCGATGGTCAAGAACCGTTTATGGAACCCGGAGACCCAAACCACAGCCCTACTTAAAGAACAGCCAACGATGAACCAGGTCAGATAAATCAGTCCATGCGTGTATTTCATACTTTCAAGCTGCAAGCCTCCAGATAAATAACCAGTAACCACTTCTCAATCAAACTAAATCTTAAAGCTATAGCCATCTATAAATCTTTCCTAAAGCTAGCTATATAATAAGTAATGTGCACAAACTCTTCCATTCAAATTTTATAAATTAATCACACTATGTTTAAAAGGTGTATTCTCTCTTAAAGTAATTAACTGTATTAGATAAACGTATCTCAACCTGTATAATTTTAAAATACTTTAAAAGTTAAATGTAAATCTTGCCTGATCACAAATTCTTAAATCTCTTTTTTAAATTCAACTTATAAAAGCTTATTTGCCTTATTATTTTCTCTATTTGCGTCTATACTTTTGCATCTATATATATATTTTGTTAAAATGCATTTATTGATTTATGCTTTGCCTTCGGAGCAGAGACTATTAATTATTATAACTTAAAGAGACGTTTTGTTCTCAAGTAAAGTAATTATGCTGTTTGGCATTTCTATAGATTGTCTCTGGTCCGAAACCTACCTTGATGTATTATTTGAACTGCTATGCGTAGCTTAAATTCACATATGTTGCTTATTAAAAGGTTTGTTTGGTTAAATAAAAGAGAGTGATAATTTAAGGCATATTCAGTAGTTAGCCAAGTTTAAGCCCCAGATATGCTTTAGACCCCCTTAATGTAATTGCATATAATATGTAGTTAATTAATAAACTAGATCAATTTTAATAAAGTCCTCTTTAGCACAATTTCAGTGTTTATTTAATTAACTGGCGTAGGGTAGTTTGCAGAAGAAACTATAGATTTCGCGCTTTACTAGTTGTTATAATTAAGATTCCAAAAGCGTTGTGAATGAGTTTTTACGAAGCACTGAGGTGCATTCCGCCTTGCTATCATATAATTATTAAGATAAGATTAGGTTTTAAGGGCTATCTTATCATCCTTAGTTCGGACAGCCTTCTCTTGAATGGGATAATGATTTTAAGGGTCATTCCCATTTCCTCCTTTAAAAACTGGAACACTGGAATCCAGCATCTTATATCGTGGCTGTTCGAGCATCCGAACTAAAAGTTCATGTATAGCAGGCGAGCGGTATCTGAGAACCGAGCAAACGTTGCTGAATCTCATGAGTAAAAGCACATTCAAGTCGCATCTGATGTAATTTGCATAGCGCCGTAGCCTCAGAAGTTATGCTACAAAACGCCAGTTCATCTGTTGTATATTAATTGTTCAGCATTGATCTGAACCTAAGATCTAGTTTATCTAAGAATATCTACATAAAGAGCACATTGACTGCTCATCGCGTAATGATAAATTTAAGTACATATTGTATGAAGTTCCCACTCTCTTAGAGTTTAACCCTTAACATACTGAGTAGGAATGGCAGACATAATTTAGACATCAGTATAGACGTAAAATAATTATTAACGTATAAACGATATAATAGAATAATGATCGTTAAGTACAATTGATTACAGAACGTGTAGTTCGTATTTTCACCATCCCACCTGCGAGTGGAATATTCAGTATATTTAATTGTTATTGTTTGTGTTTTGTCAATATTAAATAATTTTAAAATCTATTAACGTCTGCAGTATTATTCACTTTATTTATATTAAATCACCATCCATAATGATTTTATAGGCATGAGATAATCAGCCATAGGTTGTGTGAGTGTGTTTGGTTAAGCTATAAAACATTTAGTTAAATATCCCAGAGTCTCTCATTTTACCTTTTGCTATTGCCGGCGCGGAAATTGAGAGATTACGAGTGTAACCTCATATATGTCATTCATAAGGTAGTAAGTCAGGGAGTATTGGTGAAGGAGTTGAGGTGCGGTCAGATTTGGTCTCAAACCCTCATCTAGATCAGCCTTGGTATAATTTACCAAAACTCTGGATTTTGTTGCGTGGATGTTCAAATATGACTTTACAATATATATATAAGAGTATTATAGATATATTAACAAAGAAAGAGAATGTAAAATTATAAAGAATCAACTAGTGAGAAAGTGGTCTGAGGTTCATACACTCGCACACGAATACGTTTTACAAATACTAATTATTACATTAAATAAGCGTGATATTTTATACAAAGAAATATAAATGAAAAATATGTAACATAATAATAAATGTAAAGTATTTTTTTGTACTTCTCTGGGATCTAAGTAGGCTATTCCTCTGTTCATCCAGAACAGCAGGGACTTCTCTTTAACACGGCATCATTCGGCTTTCAGCTTCGTTGGATGGCTAGATTCAGGAGACATTTTTGATATGGCTCAACAGCTCTCACGATTGTTCGATAACTGGATTCAGGAGACCTTTCTGGTACTGTTCCACGGCTCTCATGATCATTTGATGGCTGGATACAGGAGACCCTGCTAATGGAAGGAGCGGAGCTGGACGGGCGCGCTGACTGGGGGTTCCTACCCTATGATCATTTCACTGATGCGCATACATTTGTGCTTGAGGTTTAATTATAAATTTCTTCTTTGGTTGATGATTATTTTGTTTTCTACAGTGCTGGTAATGATTCTTTTACTTTGAGTTTTCAAATACCAACACCATCCCGCAAACGCAGTTCTCTACCACACTAATACGAAATATCTAGTTGGAATCCATCTTGAAGCTTATATCAGCATGATTTAAAAAAAGTAATTAGAACTGGGAATTCTTTAAGTTCAAACAAGCAAGTTCAAAGTTCAGATAACTCCAAAAAGTTAGCATGAGTGAGTGAGTGATTGACTTAGTGACTGGTTGAATACCAGTGCCTGATTTTTTCACTGACCTGGTAAACAGCATATAGCCCTCCTCATTAGAATCACAATCTAGTTAATCCTCTGAAACACATTTAATTAATTAATTTTGACCTTTGTTAGTGGATTCATACAATGCACGAAGCATTTCTATGAAATCCACTAATTAATCTCAAGAATTTATTTATTTTTAATTCAATTGATTATCTACTTTGATTCAACATACACACGCAAAAAAGAAAAGGTTTGATTATATCAGTTATTTTCCGATAATCAGATTCCACTTAAAATATTTTCTGATAATCAGATGACATTTGAAATATTTTTTTAATTAAATTATATATTTTTCCCCACCCGCATTAACATAAATTTTAACAAACTCTTTTGTTGAGTTGAAACATTTGATAATTAAAAAAAAAAATACTTATCTATTAAATGTACTTGCTTTTAGGCTTTTCTTAAATTTGGAACAATGGGTTTGTAGAGAAAAATATCTAGTACAACTTTTGATTTAAAATTACCTATATGTTAGATTTTTTTTAAATATTACCATTTCTCTTTCTTTTCACAAGCATTAAACAAAAAAAAAAAATTATACATATAAATTACGCATACACATCTTTGCATTTATAAAAAAAAAATGAACATAAAATAATAAATTATAAGCATATAGCTAATATGCTAATATTTCAAGTTATAAGCCTTAATTATTGGCTTTTCTTGTGTGTGCGAGTATATGACATATCCACAGACATCTTTCACTTATTTTATAATTTGACTTGATTAAAATTTATATAGATGGTATACACACACGTTTAATGGCTTTATTACGTATTTTAGGCCCATTTTATTTTGTAATACCATCTTATGCTTGGCCATACGAAGTGTGCCTGTCATACCTGATATATATGTGTATATATATATATTAGTCCCATCTTTTAATTGAGTTTTTAAAATAGCATCTATCTATAATTGAAAAGTGAATAGAATTCTTTTTGATAGCAAATTTTACAAAAGATATTTGAATTTAAAAATATAGTTAATGTTTACTTTGAAATTATTATTTTCATAATATTTTTAACAAATTTTCATTTAAATTTAAAATAATTATTATGAACAAGAAAGAAAAAAAAAATTACCTGAAGATTCTGGTAAATGCATTCTTGCCAGTCCCATAGTAACTAATATTTCATTTATAATAACTTTTTTATTTTCTTGTCTATCAATAATAAATATCTTTATTTTGTCAGAATCATTTCTACATAAAAAGAAAAATATTTAATTGTTGTCATTCTTTAAATCATAGTATTAAATCCAAATAATTTCTTCCAAAAAACAACAATGCAAATTTTAATAATAACTACAGCATTTAATAATTAAAAATGTTTCAGATTGATGTCAAATATTTTGAAGTCAACTTCCTAAATATTGTATATGAGATTAAATAATTTTTCATATTTGTAAAATTATCATCAACAGATTCAAAAAAATATTTAATCCTATGCATATGGAAAGACCAGTATTTAGAACAATTAAAAAATTTTTAAATAAAATATGGAAGTGATATCAAAACATTTGTCTTAAAATATATTCATAATTCCTATTCCACACATATATTTTAATAAGTTGAAGAAAGATGTCAGGAAAAAAAAAAAGTGATCCCAAGATTTATTTCTGGTTGAACCAGTACTTAATCATTGGCCAAGTCACAATCTCTAACATGTTTGCATTGTTTTTAACACTGATTTTCTGCACATACATTTATGGCAACAACCTCTTTAGATATATTTCAATGACACTTACTATTTTATAAGACTAAATATTATCACATTATTTTAAGCCCATATTATAACAGTCTAAAATGCACAGTTAACGGGAAAATTGCTCAAGAATAACTTGCATGCAGTTCCATATTCCAATGTCACAATCAAAAACTTTTTATTTTCTATCCTGTTAGATGCAAGAGACTCTCATCATATTTTAATTACTATTATTGATTGCAATAAATGACAATTTGCTAGAATAATGAGAAATTAAGATTTATTTACATATATACATAATGATAAAACAAATAATAGCATAATTGACAGAAATCCTTGGAAAACATCAGACTATTGATGTTTTCTCTGGGATTGATTTTAGAATAGCAATATTTAATGATCTAATGTTCAATTTCCCTACCCCAGCTAGTTTGATGAAAAAATTTAACGATTAGATATTCGTTGCCTCTTTATTATGGCCTTATGCATCTTAATTATTCCTGGATAGATAGAGACTTGCTGCACAGACTAACTGTAACTATTACTATTTATTAATATAACCCAGTTTTAAGACATTAATTTTACAAGTTTTAGATTATGCTAAAAAAAAATCATTTAATAAACTATATTATTAACAGAACTAGATTAACATAAATCCTTTCAGGCTGTGTAGTGCTTGGAAAATAAATACTAAAACTCAAACAAGGGAAACTAAATATCACATGAGCCAGGCACTCTTTGAAGTCTGTTTAATACTAATCAAATAATATCACCAAAGTCCTGGGTAGGAATCATGCAACTACCTGGCATTAGTGACTAAAACAAACTAATTGGTAGGAATGAATGTTTACCTGGTAAATAATGATACTAACAAATGCAAGTGGTAGGAACAACATCTGCATTATACTTATTTATGAATGATCAAAGACTATAGAATACATATGACATAAGGTAGGAATGTGTATCTACCAAATAAATATACAGTAGAAATGTACATCTATTGAATATATAATACTCAAATTAAGTCGCTGAGTACAAGTGGCGGGAACACATCTGCTTTACATTCATTTCTGGATAATAAAAACTTTATGTATAGAAAACAGCCTAAAATAATACTAGTACATTAGCTCAAGAAAATTTAATACACACAAATATTCTTTCCAAAACTGGAAACTTTTATAACTATAAAAAACAATCTTTCTTAATTTAACCTGTCTATGCAACCCATTATTTTATTCAGAGATGATTAATCCACATTATTTACATTAATGGTTAAATTGTTATTCTA
Organism: Epiperipatus broadwayi; assembly: GCA_028023455.1. Lineage (NCBI taxonomy): Eukaryota > Metazoa > Onychophora > Udeonychophora > Euonychophora > Peripatidae > Epiperipatus > Epiperipatus broadwayi. The sequence goes on along the minus strand of JAQFVV010012439.1, from coordinate 1,405,921 downwards.
ATTTTTAATATATTGAAGGCTACTGGAAATGATCAGTATTAACTCTTATTTTAAAATAATTAGCAAAATAATACTAAAGAAACTTTTAATGAATGGTGAGTGTTTGCAATAATTAGCCAGTTGTTTTGTTATAAATATTTCTTTTTAGGTTACGTTGGCTGCTGATTTCTAAACATACATAAATTTTTATGTAAAATAAATCAAAACAAAATTTCAATGTAAATGAAATATATAGATATAAGGGATTAAATATCTAATGTTAGTGAATAAAGTTATAATAGTATAACAATCAAAATTCATACAAATTACTCTTTTCATCATTAAAAGTTCATGTTCTGAATTCAGATACAAGTACACTTTTTGCGGCATAATAGGTATAACGTAGCTATGTTTGCTGGTGTTCTGCGAAGTTTCTGGATTTTTCTTGCTGACTGAAATGGTCTTCATTAATATGCGTTTCTATTTTATTCAATGGGCAGCATCTCATGGTGTTTTTCTCACTGAATGTTGGCTGGTCTCTTTCCCAAAACTATAGACAATTTTGAAGTTAGGCAGCATACAATTTGCATATAATCTGGACAACCCTCCCTGGAATGCTTTGATATTATTTTACGGCTTTCTTTTAGCAATTCACGATGGAATTAAAGTTGCACTCGGCCAGCTTGGTCAGAGTAGTGTAAACGGCAGGCTTCTCTATTCTTTCAAGATATAATGGCTGATTGCAATATTTTTAAGTTACTTTGATGATGAAGACAGAATGAGTGAATAAATAGTAATAAAGAATCAAAGCATAAGCATACTAACTTGATCTTCTGAGGGATCCCTATTTATAGTTCACTAAGCTGCCTTATCAGTTTTCATAGTAATTCGATTTCAAGATCTATCCACTGCTTGTAGATTAATCCTAACTTTGCTATGGTCCATGGCATATTGACCAATTACAGACTTTACAAAACTAGCTTTTAAAAGGGATTATAACAAAATAAAAGATGTTTTGACTAAATAAAAGATATTTATCTCCTAATTAGCTGATTTGTTTATCTAGAATTTAATTACTTTTATAAAAAATAATGTCACTTCCACATCTAATTATAAAATAACTTTATAATTATTAATTAATAAAATATTTTGTTTTTAAATTACTTAAATCAGTTTAGAAGTAATGAGGCTTAATATATTTTGTTCAAGCATATGCTTATATAAATATTTTCCATTTAGTAAAATCTTTAATTAAAAAATTCCTTAGGAATTTTTTTTTAAAATTATATATGTGAAGCACATATAATTATATATATATATTTTGTTTAGTAAAATCTTTAATTAAATAATTCCTCATTAATTTTTTTAAAATTATATACATGAAATGCATATATATCGCTTCATATCAGTACTGTCCACCAAAAAAATAAAAATTATTCGGTTAGCATAAAATACATACAACATAATTTGTATCAATACATATATGTATATATTTACAAAAAAAATATCAACTGATAATACATGAAAATTTTTTTAAACAAGCCATAGATGTCTATAACTGTTGCCTCCATAATTCCCACCTGAATCCAGTTCACCTCATGTTGAAAATTGTACTCTCTACCAAGTACTATTTGGGTCTTGATTTTCAGTATCATCATAGTCAAACATTCTTCTGGCCTGGTTGCATGCTGGGAAATATGTCTTCTGAGTAAATGCTACATGTACTTTAGGTTGCTCAGTTTTCTGGACCTTATCTGGAAGTTCTTTGGCCACCTTTCAAAAATCAATAGCTGTTAATAGCTTGATAATTTCTTCGATGTTGCAATTACTTTGCCCCAGCATGATTTGCTGTATGATTGTAGGCATATTAATTTTGCTACTTGTTGATAGAAAAATTGTGTTTCTCCTGGTATACCTGGATATCTTTCTTGTGATATTTTAATGAAGCAGCCCATCTGTTCCTCACTCCAAAAACTTTTTAATAACTTCACTGATATTCTTCAAACGTTTGTGGCTTTGTCCTCGTGCAATGCTTCCAGTCTTTTGCAGCTCCATGCAGATGATTGCAAGCTACTGCTATCAATTCTTCTTCAATAATCCTGTGAAAATAAATAGCGCCCTTAAGCTTTCAAGGTGTGCTAGCAGGCTCCCTCCCACATTACCCCTAAATCCTTTCACGTGGATCATTTTTACTATTGGCAGATTAGTACTTTTGTTTTTCTCATCCCTACCTTATTTCAGGATATATTGGTATATGAGATTATTTTATCTGTTTCTATGAGGCTGCTCATTCAGCTATTTGTAATTTTAGATTCTCAATTTTAGATTCTGAGCATTGCACTGCAAAACTGCTGTATCCCTTACTTAATATCAATTTTAATTTCTTTATGCTTTTGATTTTTTTCTCTCTACAGGCTTCCTAATTCCCTGATTGTCTCATTTGTTTGGATCTAGTATCTTCGGAAATTTATTTAATCTGCTCACACTTCCTTTATCCTGATAACCGCCTTTTCCATTTCTTGTTGACCATTTGCATATCATTTATCTGTTGGTCCTATTCCCTCAACTGCTCTATCTTTTGCCCTTGACCATTTACCATCTCTCTGATATTGAAGTGGTAAATCTGCAGTACATATTTAACTTCACTGCCTGATGACATTACATACCTTTAAAGTAGAGTTTGAACCTGTTTATATGTTTATTTGGTCATCCAGGAATGTTAAGCACGCACATATACACATATCACTTCCACCCTGTTTATTTAAGAAAAGGTTATGTGTAACCAGTTGAATTATTATTTTAGCTTAAGTATATTTTATTTTCAAGCTTGTAAATTCCCTTCATTTAGATAATTGTGTATGTGCGTATATGTATTATAGATATAAAAATAAATACAATTAATGTAGAGCTAAAGCAATGCCAGAAATTCTAAAAAAATATTATTACAATTTAAAAATGTCATTCTCATTTCAAGTCGAACCAAAAATCATATTTTAAAGTTATTTGCAATTTTAAAAATACGTTTAAATAATCTGCTTTCTGGAACGTATTGTTTACATCTTCCAATATTGCTAAATTTCAAGTATAGGAGGAGCAGAAGTTCTAGGAACGCGCAAAAGGAGTTCAAATCACTCTTCTCTCTGGTATTTGTGTAGAGAGTGGTAACAAAATGGACTATGAGTAAAAGGAATTTGCCTTACTGATCTTAAATCGTCTCTGTCCTGCCTTCTGCCATGCCATCGCTGCTTGAGAACTGCTATGTTTAATTGTAAAGAATATTGGAAGATGCCTACCATTATTTTATTAATATTGTGCTTTGCTAAACTTCGTATACGTTATTATAAGTGGCACCATAGCTTCTAAAGGTAATCCGTTTTGCCGAAGAATGAACTCTTAATTCTCCTCACTTCATTTCTTTCCTAAATCTTAATTGTAATCTTAAATTTTTAAACTTGTTCTTTGAAACGCTAAGCACAGATTTATGTACTGTAAATTTATTATTAGTTTTTTTTTAAAGTTTCACACTCTAATTATTTTATTTCATGCGGCAAAACTTATTTTAAATATATATCTTATTAAATTAGTTTTAGTGTGCTAATGTTTTAATCTAGCGAACTTATATTATTTCAATCATCATTCCGATATTTTGGAATGTTTAAATAGTTTAAACGTAAAATTTTTTACTGAATGCTGTTCGCTCGTTAAATATTTTGAAATTATGGTTAATGGCGGATTGTTTAAAAATCATATCACTATCGATATTTAAATGCAATTTATGTTCTTTTAATAAATTTGATTATTAATATACTTTAATAACTATTTATTACTTATACACCATTAAGAGTTAAATTAATTATATTGTTGTTTAGGAATACTTGGGCTTGTTAAATAGGAAAAATAATATTTTTCCTTCTATATTCGACATCCTAAATTTATTAAAGTTATACGTACGATGCTGAGTGGGTTATTATTTTATCATGGCGTTACGCATGCTATTATTGCTTTATTTAAACTTAAATTATTTCATTAGTCATTTAAGACTTAAGCCATATTCGCGTTGCTTACTTATGATAGCATTTTAAAGAATTATATTTTGCTTTATCATATTTACTCATCCGAAATCCGGATTTTCTTCACGTAACTCGTATAGGAATGAGGTTTGGTATAACCGATCTCAGAATAAACATTAGAGTATTAAGGCTCTGCCTGTGACACATTGGAGGGCGTGCCATGGAATCCTTACCACTCATATTTTCGAATATCGCCTTGTGATAAATACAAGCGGAATCATATATGTGATAAAGCCTTCCAGTCCAAAGACGGACATCTTCTTCATTTTAAACGCTGTCATTATAGTTAGCACTGCGAGTTCTTTTATATGTCGTTCTCATTTTATCTATAAGACATGGCGCAGTGATGTTTATAAACCACTCATTTTATAATTAGTCGAATATTTTAGGATTGTCACAGTAAAGCTAATTTAGGCTAACCCATTCCTCATTTGTACAGGCCCAAATATGCTCATAAACGATAAATTATTAATTATCATATCAAGAGTAAACTTCTCTTTAGAGATGAATTTGTAAATATCCTTATCATCACCGCATTGATAACATTAATTTATTATTATACTATAACTCATTAGCATACTAAATCAGTTGCTTATATGCAAAGTAATAACTTTATTAAATCTGTGCTATGTTTTCTAATGTAAATTAAATTGTTTATATTTATTAAATTATTATGTTTTAATAATTACTCACGCGTTGTGTCTTACTGACTCTCACTCATTGAATTCCATTAAATATTTATAATAATGTCAGTAATATTTAGAAGTTATAACTGATTACTTCAAATAGATATTTATCTCTGGGTTATTCTGCTCTTGCTCATTCTGGATGGATACTATTTTATAATTCATGTTTCTTTTGCAATGCTAGCTGTGTGCAATTCATTTAAAATTTATAAATTGTCCCTTCACATAAGATATTTGATTGAGCCAAGTTTTAACATTATTTATTTATGCTAATTACTCTGTAGATCTCATGTTTCTCTGCTGTGTCTCTGGGACCAGAATGAATAAAATTTCATGTTATCATCAGAAGTGTTGTTTATAATGTTATAGTTTTAGAGAAAAGCAAATAGGGCAGAATTCATGATTGCTCCTGACCTGTGTATCTCGGACATGAGTGGATTTAGGGTACTTTTGCTTAGATTCTAAACCTTGTTAAATGAACATACAATTCTGACCGGTACAATATCCACAACTATTTTGGAGACACTTTCCATTATCCGTGTTAGTATTTGTTCAAATTTTTGGTCTCTTTCTTCTCTTCTTTGCTCTGCTACCTCTTGTTTATTCTATCATCATGTTAATTAATATACTTAATTCTGTCAGATTTCGATCTCCTTTATCTTGGTTATCCCTATTGAGACAATGTTTCATGGCATACAACAATGCAGTAGTGTGTGTGTGCATGTATATATATATATAAAGTTGAAAGGACAAGTAGAAATAAACACAAAACTTTTTTATATAAGACAGTTTTTCTTCTAACTCTTGCAATCTTTCTTCACTTGAAAGTGATCTGCTGTTGTAAGTACCTAAATAAAACAAGGCATCATCAAATGGCAGCCTGTGTCCACAATCAGGAGTTCTGAGCAGCCTCTACATTCGACCACCAACTGCTGCCTTGGTTGGTGACTTTACAGTCTCCTGGGAATAAGGGCCATGTTTTATCTTTGTCTGTCATAATTGTATATATATTGGAAAAATATTATCATTTACACAAACATTCATTCTGCCTTATCAGGCAACTAAGAAGAAGTCCATGGAGTTTTTTGATCTTCAATTCAGAGGTAAAAATCCAATAACCTCGTCGTGCTGGCTAATGCGTGTTGGTGAGCAGCTCATCCATGTTTATATACTATATGAATAATCACATAGTAATAACAGCTGCAATGACAAGAACGTATGGAGTGGACATTAAGAATTTGCCTTGCTCAGTTTCTTTAAGGCCTCCAAGAGGAATCAAAGGGTTTTCTTTCAATTAATAGGATGACAAGAAATTTGTAACCTCCTGAGTGAAGACAATTTCTTGCATTAAATCAAATCTTAATGATTAATCAAAGTAAATTATAGTTTATTAGTTGATATTGTGAAATTGGTAAATATTTAAGTGTCTCTGTTGGGTGATATATATTAAAATTTGTCTATTTAGAAATTCATTTATAGATTCATTAAAACACCTAATTACTCACAAACATTATATTAGAAAATCTGTAGAGATTCTAACCAGTAAATAAATTCAAGTATATTTATTATCTCCTTTAAGTTTGCCACTGTTTTCTGTTTGATCACAACCCCATAAGTTAATAATTGTTGAAATCTACCGGAAAATGCTATAATACATCATAATGACAATTCTAGAGATATCATTCAGGTATAGATCCAAGATATTATCATATTTTAAAGAATATTTATAAAAATGCAACAGCAACAATTAGATTAGATAATGATACTGGGAAAGTCAACATATTAAAGTAATTTCCTTGAAGTATTAAATTGAAAACATTTTTATAAAGCATGTTTATATATATTATTTGAAGTATATTTCTAATATTTAATGTAATGGGTGCTTTATAATTAACAATTTTATAATTAATGAATATAAATAAATATAAGAAGTAATTTTCTTTTGAGTGGTATGTTAAAGAATTATAATTTCTTTGTTCCTAATATGAAAGATACCTTCTATATCTTTTTTCGTATCATTAATTTGAATTATTTGAAAGTAAGACAAAAGAGTTACTAATGAATAATATTTTTACCTAATTTTTCACGTTGTTAGGTTCAACTCTAAATTATCTTAAATATCATAAGAATTAAGAGGTTATTAAATGTTTAGGTATTTAGCTTTTATTGGTACATAATTAGATATGAATGAAATTAGAGTTTTATTTTGTATATTATTATCTTTAAAATGAATCACAAATTATGCTTCCCCCTTCCCTAATGCAATTTGAGAATGTTTGTAATTTTTATTTTTATGAGATTAGTCATATAATTTAAATATTTAGGTTCAAGAATACAAAAATTGGATAGGTACAATAGTTGTAGGCTACATAATTGCCCAGTCACAAAATTAAGGTGTAGCTGCAGTACAAGTTATAAATGAAATTCTATGGAGAAGTCCAAAGATACTAAACCATTTTAATAGCACTTTATAGTAAAAACAATTACTGTGTGCATTGGATTTCTGACTTTCAATGCTCACATCTTAATTAAAAACAATTAGGGAACAAATAATTTTAAAAAAATTTCAGGAGAAAAAAAGAAAACAGACAAAGAAAATCTTTGACCATTGATCATTTTTTATTAATCTGAGCTAGGATGAAATAGTGAAAGCCCATGCCTTATTCACTCCAATTTTATTTAAGTATAAATTTGGTCACTTAACTGCTGGAGGCATTCAATCAAGAGCACGATGTGCAGTGCTAAATATTCTAGAAATCAATGTTTGTGTGTGTATTGGGGGAGGGAGAATCAATGGTCTGGCATTCAGTCAACTCAAATACAATTACTAGCTTTTTAATAACAGTGATTTTAATATACATCATTAGACCTGAAATTATCTTGACTGTATAAAACAGACTTATCTTCTGATAGATTTTCATCTCACCCAAAGCAATGTCATTCTGATTGTAATGCTTTGCATAAGTTCATTTACTAAATCAAAGACTTATGATTTGGAGATGAATAACACAGGTGATGAATGAACATATAAAAATTTTGCAATTTTAATTTTAATAAAGAACAACTATTGATAAGCAAATATTCTATAAAAACAAAAATAAATGAATTTAGGAAAAATTACTGATTTTAGCTTTTTCAGAATTTCAAAATATGATATACATGTATAAACAACATCCCATTAATAGTTAAATCCCCCAGCCAGATAGTTAATTAATAAAACCTCAAAATATCTAGTCAACATACCATTGCAGTCAAATTCCTTACTACAATAGGTGTTTCAATTCAAATAAGTCTTTAGACTATTCTGGAGAAACAAAAACAGTCCCAAGCATTACACATATTGACTTGAAAACAGGAAATGTTTATCTAAAAATTTGTGATGATAGGGATTTTACCTGTAATTATATATTGAACTATTTCCATCATCTGTTATTAATTATGAAATATTTTTAAAAGATATCAAACTTTATTTAAACTTTTAAATACATTCAACTGCTAGCAAAGTATACAGATTAATTTATTACAACATTTTGAGTGCTGTTTTTCTCTCACCTCTTCTTCAAATGTTGCTGGCCTTACCAGTGACAGTACTAACATGGAAATTGAACCTTCGATTTTTAGTTTTGTGAATTTAAGATAATGCTTGCTCTTACTAATTAGGCTATTCTGAAAAATCAAGTCACTAGAAATTTTATATATTTATCTATGAAGATTATCTTGGTTTCTCCAGTTTTTTTAAGGGCAAGGTTAATGAGTAGTTTTGAAATATTATGAATTATTTATATTAGACTGATTTATAAAGTTATCTACTATAAATGTGAATGGTTTATACAAATTTTACTTTTTACTTTCTGCCCGTTATTTTTCTTGTCCAATGTATTTTAGATGCATTTGGTTTTTCTTTTTAATCATTACTTTTTGCTCTTTTAATTATGTATTTTGAAATGAGTCAGATGATTTCAGCCATATATGTTCTTCCATATTCACATGGTATTTCATAGATGCAGTTTTTGTGTTTCAATATTTGCAGTTTGTGTTTTATAGAAGTTAGACTTTTTCATAGGGCACTTATGACTTTGGAAAGGAATCTTAATATACTGATCACAGATTTTCTTTAGTTTAGCTGCAATTACTATTTATCTATGGATACGCTTTAATACCTATAATTGTTTTTCTTATGGTGTTTCTTTTAATTGGCTATTTCATAATGATAGCTGATGGATAAGTATTTTTCATGAGAGTTTATGCTATATGATTTTTCTTTTTCCAAGTTATTGGTTTCTGAATAAGAATTTTTATTCTGATTAGAGTGTGTGAGTTTTCTGTTGATTGTAATTTTGATTTTGCTATGAGGGAATCTTGTCAAAAGAAAATTAAGAACTGTAGTGTCTGTTCTTGTTTTAATTCTATTGTGAATTTAATTAAAAGAACATAATTATTGATAGTATCCAGAATGTTTGTAGTAATGCTTTACCATATGGCCATAGAAAAGCCAGACTTTAATTGTAGATAGAATTTTATTTATGGTTGTAGTTTCAAGTTCTTCCATGTAAATATTGCTGATCAGAGATAGCAATAAGGAATCAAAAAGCATCTTTTGATTTTGTTGGAAGAATTCTATAGTATATAATAATAGTATGCTGTGCAGAATGTTAAGTGTAATAAACTATCAATTGGAAGCATTATTCTGGTTTGTACACTACTATTATTACTTAATCTTTTTTTTACATTAGATAATGCTTCATCGCAGAGTACTTTTGTGATTAAGTTTTTCACATCAAAATTTACCAATATGTTAGTTCTTTCACTTTTCATGTTGATTAATTCTACAATTTTCTTAGAATCTCTAACACAGAACTGTCTCTTGTATGCCAAAGGACTAAGAACATTAGAATTTTTGATATAGTGAGTTTTCAGAATTAACAATAGATATTAATGGAATCTGGCCTTTATTGATTTTAGATGACCACAAAGATGTGGAATTTTTGCCAAAATAAGTCAATGTAATTTTTTCTGAATCATTGAAATAGCTGTGATCAGGGATGCTTTCTGAATAATATTTACAGTTGTGATTCATAGCTAGTATGGGATTTTTAGTCTGTTGGGAGAAGCTCTTATTGTATCATAATTACTATTATCCATTTACAAATGTTACATTGCTCTAGCTAGCAGGAAGAATGTTTATAGATTTGTCTAGTTTAAGATTTAATAGATTTTTCTCTCAACAAAAGTGATAATAGATTTGTATTAATGGTGTCTCATTTTCCAGCGTAATTTTGCTTTCTCTTAACAAAGTCTCACTTGCAGTCTAAATAATTCTGTCTGGGAATGAATTAGAGGATTTAGTTATAAGCTTTTAGAAGCTGATTGGAAAACTCTTATGAAGTCTTTATCAGTAAATTTATTTTTTAACAAAGATTATTAAAGTCAACATTGAGAAGGGTGTAAGACAAGGTGACTCCATATCTCCAAAACTTTTTACAGCAGTGCTGCAAGAAATATTTTGTGGATTAAAATGGGAAGCTAAAGGAGTGAAAGTAAATGGAGATTATTTAAGTCATTTAGATTTTTCAGATGATGTAGTTGTTTTTGCAACTTATGCTTCAGAGCTGCAGGAAATGTTGCAGGAGTTATCAGATGAAAGTAGGACTAAAGATAAAAGACTAAAGTAATTTTAATGGATTTTCTCAAAATATGAAAATAAAGATTGATTATGATGAGTTAGAAGAAGTTAACAGTTACAAACACCTTGGTCAGATTATTAATACAGATGGAAACATAATGGAAGAAATTAATCATAGAATTAAACTTGGTTGGAGTGCTTTTGGTAGAAATAACTTGATACTAAAAGGAAATATACCTATGTGTTTGCTCAAAATACGAAAATAAAGATTGATTATGATGAGTTAGAAGAAGTTAACAGTTACAAACACCTTGGTCAGATTATTAATACAGATGGAAACATAATGGATGAAATTAATCATAGAATTAAACTTGGTTGGATAGAAATAACTTGATACTAAAAGGAAATATACCTATGTGTTTGCTCAAAATATGAAAATAAAGATTGATTATGATGAGTTAGAAGAAGTTAACAGTTACAAACACCTTGGTCAGATTATTAATACAGATGGAAACTTAATGGATGAAATTAATCATAGAATTAAACTTGGTTGGAGTGCTTTTGGTAGAAATAACTTGATATTAAAAGGAAATATATCTACGTGTCTGTAAAGGAAGATTTTTAATAAATGTGTTTTACCTGTTCTTACTTATGTATCAATAATGAAAGAAAGAAACAGTGCACTGGAAAAGACAGTACCATCAGGCTTCTGAATTTTAGGCTATTAAGATCATATATAATTTTCAATGATCATCCAATTTTGACAGGCAATGTCTTCCAAATTATTTATGAGGACTAATAGTTTTAATTTTAACAGTATACAAGCCTAACACGAGCATCAGTTTTGAAAGAAACTTTTTAAATTCCACCATCAATAAAGATATTAAATGTATATATATTTTGCTCTAAATCTTTTTTTTTCCTGACTCTTACTTTTCTCATACGGTACTTATTAAACCTATTATTTTGAAATTATGTTGTGAGTATATGACATTTTTAGTTATTAAAATGATCCTAAAATTTTAAATACAATTTCAATAAATATTTATGCCTTTAATATTATTGTGAGAGTAAGTTTTGATAAAAAGATCTTCGAATTATTTTGCTTGCGAGTAACAAGCACACGGTATACCCAGCACGCAAATAACACTTTATTTTTCGAAATAGTAATCTATAAACCGAAATATAATTTATATTACTTTAAAATTTATTGAAAATATTAATTGAAAGTGTAAAAAAAAAAGTTTTACAAACAATAATCTTTTAAAATAATACATTTTTGAACGATATACTGCCGTAGGAAAAAAATTAGCTTTTTTTTTTTAAAAAAAAAAACCCACAGACTTACGTTTTGTTTTATTTACAAAAAAAAAAAACCCCCACTTTTAGAGTAAATAATTAAAAAAACAGATCGCTTTTTACAAAGTCATACTTTAAAAATACATCGATTCATGAAATGGTGAAATAGAATGTAAAATTATTACGTTTGACCGTATATTTAAATAGTTATGACTTCATAAATTTTTCACCCCTGTACATTATAGGCCCTGAATGTTTTAAGTACTATGTTCATAAACGTTAGCAATGAGGCATTTAGAGGTTGCTGTTTTTACCGTGTGTAACGTGGAGAAACAGCGCCGCGTAGTGGGCTAGAATCTTGGTAGTTTCTGATAGCAGACGACACATAAGCTAGATGTGTTTACGGCAATCAGCGCCATCTAGGTTCTTGGTAGCAGACGATGTAAGCTGCCAGCTAGCTTGTGGAAGGTTCCTGTGCGTACGCATGGTGAACAGCGCCACCTAGCGGCAGAAATAAGCGTCGTCTGCTTTCGAGGCCCCTACCCTGTATATTCTGTGTGAAAACACAGAAACAGCGCCTCTAGCGGCCACATAGCAGGTCGGGTTAAAGTACCGATATTTATTATATTACTTTGGAATAACAGTTAAGATCAAATAATAATTTTAAATTTAAAAAAATATTATAAACTATAGTTTTAAATCAAACATTTAAAAAGGTCTAATAAATATTTTATTAATTCTGATTTTGATCATTACAAAAAAAATAATCTAAAATATGCTTGTTTTCATGTTACAGTAGATAGTACCGATAATTATAAAATTCCTCTATTTTAAAATTAGTTCAAGAAATTTTTTTTAAAATTAAAGTCTGTGATAAAATCCTACAATCTGGCGTTATTTAAAGGATTAAAAAATACTTTTAGATAAAAATTTATTATTTAAGGTGAGTTAAAAAAGTCATTAATTTTTTTTTAAAATCAAGATAAAGAACTTACTTTTAATTTTTTTTTTAAAATTCCATGATACAGTACACAAAGATGGATTTAAAAAGATCATGACATCATTAGCACAATTTTTATGAAGTTATAACTAAAGGCAGCTAATGTCAGAAGGGTAATGTGAATTCATACAGAAGGTCAGATTTTATTTCATAGCCCATATTGTGTACTAGACAGTATGCATGAAGTCCATCAAATTATAGACGGAATGAAACTAACTGAAATCCAATAGTTTCCTGAATTATACCTTTGCCTGAAATGTCAATAGGACATTATACTACTCTATTACGCACAAAATATAATGGACCAGCTTACCAAGAAAGTCCAGTGCTAATCGGCTTGCTGAAGGATTGTTGTGATATAACTTTATATGTAAGCTGTTTAATCTAATATGAAAGGAAGCACAAATGAAAAAAAAATGGTTGTTTTTTCATCCCTGGTGTTCGCCACAGGATGGCGTTGATGCTAATCAAAAACATATACATATAATGATTCGGGCCGGACCTAAATGATCAATTTGATCTAAAAAGATCTGATTTCTTAGATTTGTATATAAAATATTCTACTAACTAATACTATTATATGATATTAGTTTTTTCATTTTTGTAAATGTTTATTAATCTTATCTTGTTTTTGAGTTTGTGTGTGTCTTTAAAGTTACGGTGTTTTTCTAATTTTTTTTTTTTTGACTTTACGTGTGTCTTTTTAAAGTTACGGTCTTTTTTTTTGCAAGAGTAAATCAATAATTTTATTCAAAAGCAAGATGTAATAAGTAAATGTTTATTAATCTTATCTTGTTTTTGAGTTTGTGTGTGTCTTTAAAGTTACGGGGCTTTTTCAAATTTTTTTTTTTTGGACTTTAGGTGTATCTTTTTAAAGTTACGGTATTTTTTTTGCAAGAGTAAATCAATAATTTGATTCAAGAGCAAGACGTAATAAGTCAAAATTTATTAATCTTAGATTATTTTTAAGTTTGTGTGTGTGTGTCTTTAAAGTTACGTGGCTTTTTCTCATTTTTTTTTTGGACTTTATGTGTGTCTTTTTTTAAAGTTACAGTATTTTTGGTCAAGAGTAAATCAATCATTTTATTAAAAAAGCAATACATAATTCTAAATCTATCAAAAGTAACGTAATTTATATACTACAATTTAGAATTGATACCAGACTACTATTAGTAAGGACCATCACTGAAAGACTCAATTGAAAAATGATACCAGACTAATTTCCGTTCTTTTTTTTTTTTTTGGGGACAGTAATGAATCAGAAAGTGGGTATTTTTTGTTAAGTCTGTCTATATAAAAAGGGTACCGTTATTGAAATACTAAATTTAAAAATGATAGCCGACTAATTTGCGTTTCTTTTGACAGTAGTTAATCAGCAAGTGGGTTTCTTTTTTGGTAAATCTTGTGTATATATAAAAACAAACAAACCGTAATTCAAATACTCCATTGAAAAAATCAAACCTTGTTGAATTTGCTTTTTTTTTTTTTAAAGACAGTAATTAATCAGGAACTGGGTTGTTTTTGTTAGTGTGTAGATATAAAAACTAATCTTATTTTGAAATAAAAAATGTAACAAAAAAAAATAAAAATAATATCCGACTAATTTTCTTTTTTGGACAAGTAATTCCTAATAATTAAACACTGGGTTGTTTTTGTTTGTGCGTATATATATAGCAAAAGTAACTGGTCACGGACAAATTCTCGCGAAAACGGTATTTTTCGCATGATCCTTCAATTTTTTTCCCTTTCACACCCTTAAAAGCAATTTTGGAGGGTTACCCCTTCGTAATGGAATCTTCAGGACATTATTACTAAACTTACAACAGTAAAGTAAGTTACAACACATTAAAAAAAATAGACGTCTTATCAAATTTTAAAAAACTACGACTGCTTCAAATACACACACTCTCACACGAAACTATAGAGAAAATAGATATTCTACTATTACGAGAAAATGATGAACAAAATCGACTACTATGGCAGCCAATCAAGGCATTTCTTTCTCTTTGCTTTTAGCATAGAAAAAAAGCCATAACCAGCAGCCTTCGGGAACTCTTTCTGTGTTTTATCATAGAAAAAAGTCTCTTTGTGTTGGCTTCTGTCGCCGCCTCCTCCATCCAACATAACGTGAGGAATCTTTTGTGTTTATAATGTAGAAAAATTCCTCTTTTGTTGGGTGAAGACCGGTGAAACAGTATATTTCTAGGAATTGACCTAGAAATAGCGACATCTTGAGGCAAACACCAGGGATGAGAAAACAATAAAAAAAACTAGACTAACATAAATCCCTTCAGATGGTAGTGCTTGGAAAACAAATACTATGCGACTTGAATAAGAAAAGCTAAATATCATGTAAGTCAGATACTCTTTGAAGTCTTGTTTAATATTAATAAAATAATATCACCAAAGGCCATGTAGGAATCACTCATCTACCTGGCATTAGTGACTGAAACTTCCAAACTAATTGGTAGCAAGGTGCATTTACCTAGTAAATAATGAAAAGAAGTGCAAATGGCAGGAACATGTGTTACACTTATTTATGAACGATCAAAGAATATAAAAAAACATATGATATATGGTAGGAATGTGTGTCTACCAAATAAATATATAACAGAAATGTATGTATACCGAATATAAAATACTCAAACTAAGTCACTGAGTGCAAATGGCAGAAACACATCTGCTTCATACTCATTTCAGAAGAATAAAAACGTTATATATTGAAAACAGCCTAAAATAATGGTACATTAACTCAAGAAAATTTACGACATATAAATATTCTTGCTAATACCTTTCTATCCCAAACCTGTGAGGATATTTTGCTTAAAACTGGAAACTTTTATGACTAACAAAAACAATCTTTTTTACTTAATCTGTCTATGCAGCCCATTATTTTATCCAGAAATGATTAATTCGCATTATTTATGTTAATGGTTAAATTGTTATTCTAATTCTTAACGTATTGAAGGCTAGTGGAAATGACCATTATAACAAAATAATACTAAAGAAACATTTAGCGAATGGTGAGGATTTGCAATAATTGGCCAACTGTCATGCATCTGATAAAATTAAACAAACCATCACCATTTTGATTTCTAAACATATATGTATTTATGTAAAATGAATCAAAACAAATTTTCAGTGTAAATAAAATATATAGATATAGGAGATTAAATATTTAATGTTAGTGAAATAAAGTTATAATAATACATAGTCAACGTTCATACAAATTACTTTTTTCATCATTAAAAGTTCATGTTCTGAATTCAGGTACATGAAGACTTTTTGCGACAGGTATATGAAGACTTTTTGTGACACAATAGGTATAACATAGCTATGTTTGCTGGTATTCTGCAAAGCTTCTGGATCTTTCTTGCTGACTAAAATAGCCTTCATTAATCTACCCATGGGTAGCATCTCATAGTGTTTTTCTTACTGAATGTTGGCTGGTCTCTTTCCCAAAGCTATAGACACTTTTCAAGTTAGGCAGCATACAATTTGTATATAATCTGGGCACAACTGTCCCAGGAATGGTTTTACATTATTTTACGGCTTCTTTTTAGCAACTCATGATGGAATTAAGCTTGCACTCGACCAGCTTAGTCAGAATAGAGTAGATGGCAGACTTCTCTACTCTTTCATGATATAACGACCAATTGCAATATTTTTAAGTAACTTCGATGATGAAGATAGAATGAGTGAATAAATAGTAATAAAAAAATCAAAGCATAAGCACACTTAGTTGATCTTCTGAGGGACCCCTATTTATAGTTCACTGAGCTGTCATCAGTTTTCATAGTGATTCGATTTCAAAATCCATCCATTGTTGTAGATTAGTCCATGGTCTACTGATCAATTACAGACTCTTAAAAGAGACTTTAGCAAAATAAAAGATGTTTTTGATTAAACAGCATATGATATTTATCTCCTAATTAACCGATCTATTAATTTAGAATTTAATTACTTTTTATAAAAAATAATGTCATTTCCGTCCATCTAATTATAAAATAACTTTACAATTGTTAATTAATAAAATATTTTGTTTTTAAATTACTTAAATCAGTTTAGAGTAAGGCCTAATATATTTTGTCCATGCATATACATATATTTTCCGTTTAGTAAAATTTTGTAAAGTCTTTAATTAAAAAATTCCTTACAAATTATTTTTAAAATTATATACGTTAAGCGTATATATATATCACTTCAATATATATATGTCAAATTTTAATTAACGATCATATCAATTATTATGTAACATAATTATATTAAAGCAATGGATCTGTAGGTCAGATCCACACATCACATCTTTCTAGATTTCTAAACTAGGATCAACCAGATCCACGCATGTAACGATGTTTGGAAAACTTTCTGTCTGCCATCTTGTAAGTGTTGAATTTCTAGACCAGTTAATAAGTGACTAAAATATCAAAGTTTTCTATTTAAAATTTTAATTATAAATATTGGAGGGGCCCAGATATATATGCGCAAATACATATATATAATTACAGACAGAAACTTTTATAAAAATCAACAAATAAATTTTAATATTCTATTTTTTTTTTAAAGTAAAAGTATTTTATTCTAGAGATTTACTTTCGCAATAAACCCTGCTAACATTCTTTAGCGTAAAACAAAAGAAAGTCCATTAACAAAATAGTAATGGAATTTCTAATTAAATTAAAACAGAAAATATATTTGAAAAAAAAAATTAAAAATAGATTTGAAACAATAAAATCATTGGGTTTATCGGGAGAGTGGATCTTAAGAATACAATACAAAAATATTTTAGATCGATGATTATGGTCGCCTGAATTTTATATATCCACTTGGCCTTGGGCGAATGAAAAAGGGGAATTTTCAAAAAGTATTCTGAATATGTATAAATAGCCCATGAGAACAATAGGGGTCAGTCAGTGATAGATTCGTTCAATCAATGCAAGGCAAATCCACACCTGTTTTATTTTTAAATAAATGTAGATATGTGTAAAAGCATGGTAGTGGGGTGAATGGTCCTTAGCCTGCCCGTTTTCCATTGTCCCAAGTATGATCGCCAAAGTACCATAAAGCCGGAGAAATTTCGTCAAATGTTTGAATTTTGGACTGCCGAATTCTTAAATCAAACTCATAACTAGTTATGCCTGTGCAGAAATAATGAAAGATCACTCCAAATTCGTATTTCATCATGGGACCTAGATTTCCAAAAAAGAATTCAGAATAAATTAGGTAATATTTTTTCAATTGTTCATTTCTAACTGCCTGATTTATTCTTCAAATTCCAGTTGACCTTATAATTTAATTTCGCTTCAATTAAATGTCTTCTTAAATGAAATTTCCCCTAATTAAATGTCACTATTTTATTAACTAAACTCTGTAATCTTGACTTGCTATAATTTAAATTTAATGTCTCTGCTCTGTGTCTGTCTTAAAATTATGCCTCTATTAATGCAAAACTTTTCTCTTAAAGCAGTTTAGAAAGATATTTATTATTTACTTCTGAATGTATTTGTTAAAGATTTATAAATGTCTGATTTTAAAATGATATATATATGCCACTTTGTTCCATCTCGACAAAAGTTTAAAAATTAAATAATTTTGCTTCCTATTTCCTGACCAACATCTGTCGCTAAATAAATAACTCTTTTGCTCTAAATGATTATTACTTGGAGCACCCTTTTTGTCAAGGTGAAATAATTTTGTTTTATTTTATATATTTTGAAAATATTTTATGCATATATGGTTTAGTTTTGGGAGAGGCACTGGGTCAAGTGTGAAACTTTATTTAATTTTATTATTTCATTTTAAAAGAATGAAAGGAAGGGGGTTTAGAAAGTTTCTTCTTGTTAAACAGAAGAGATTGGAAAATGTTAAATTAAAAATATTGATGGGATTTTGTTTTGAAAGGAGAGACATGCCAATCAAAGAAATGATATTCATAATAGTATTTAGGTTTATTTTGTGTGATCTGATCTTGGTCAATCCGTATAATATCAGTATAATCTTTTGTGGCTCAGTACAATTTTCATATCTAATTTTAAAATCTATTTTTCCAGTATTCCTATTTTGCCTCGTCAGCACTTTGCTTGATCGCCTGTTTTATCCTTTGATTGCTAAATCAGAATTATAACATGATATATTCACGGGCTAAAAATTTCAGTCAGAATATGAAAGACAAAATTAGAAAGACCCGGGGCAAGCTGAGCTTAGCAAGCCACAGCAATTCCTGATCTTTCACCTGAAATATCTTGAGGTTTGCTAATTGCGCAGACCATTAATCTTTATTTCTTGGCATCACTAGAACGGGGCAGGGGAATTGAGTTTGTGCTGGCTATGTCATGTCAAATGCTGGGTCTGATCAATTTCTTTTGTTTCTGAGCACATCAGGGCGGGTTGACGACGGTCTGATCACATTATTTATGCTTTACTATCAGTGAAGTATTTAGTTGCGAATATCGCGATCCGCTTACATTTAAGCGGGTCACTCACTTCAAAGCCAATTCGTAAAAATATGATCAAATTATTTCTCTCTTAGAATAATTTTTACTTATATTAAAGTTACTCAAAATAGGGCTGTTAAATTATTTTTCCTTTATCACATACTTGAGTGGGTGTCCACCATAGAACTCTAATCGTTTTTATCTGTTTAAATTGGCATATAAACTATACCGCTCCCTTATATGAGGCATAATAAGTTATATGATCGAAATTGATGTTAACAAACAATGAAATAAATCAGCAAGACATTAAAGAATTATAGAGATGTTTTTATTAAATATATATGTGAATTTAATCTACCTGTGGTTCGTTTCCATTAATTTTATTCTAAAATTAGCATTTCTATTTAATTATTGTGCTGCTATCTGATAACTCAAGATCACACACACATCATTCCTATTTTGAAGTTCATGAATAGGTGTAATTAGAATAAATGTTAGAATTAGTCGAGGCTCATGCTCCACGATTGATGCTACTGGCCGGAGTTTAGAGAAGATTAATTGCTTGTCTCAAAAATGTTGTTAATTAGTTGGTAGATTTAGAGAGTGGGTAAACAGGGTAGAATCCATAAATATTCTTGATCTTTGATCTCGCGAATCGTTGGATTTGAGGTATTTTTACCCAGGCTGTGAATCGTGTTGAGTTAACATACAATTTCGACCGGTACAATATGGAATCATTAATCTACTTCATTAGTCAAGATATTATACATGGTAAAAAGAAAAATGAAGTAAATTAGTGATTCCATATGTTTGTGTTATAGAGTTAATACATGTGGTTGTGTGACCTTTAATTAAAGTTCACACATAGGCTTCATAAATGATTAATAATAATCATTAAGGCATTTATCTAAAGAGGATGTTATCATGGGTGTAAGTGAAGAAAATTTGTCATTAAAAAAGTGAATTTAAACTGAGCAGAAATAATGAAGTTATGTGATAGATTGTGATCTAGGCCAATAAAAAAAAATATGCTGTTCTGCCAAAAACACATCTTGGGGGCATTTATTCTTTTCAAATGCATTTATTCACATGATAAATATGTGTGGTGAAATAAGTATATTTAAGATATTGCACAAAATAAAAGAAGAAATGTAGCAGATTGATAATTCCATGTATTTATGTTATATAATAATTGATATATTGACATCTAAAAAGTATATATCTGAGCTAAAAATGTTATGATTTCTAGCTTAATGAAGAATAAATAATAATTATTGAAATATTTACTTAAATAGAATGTTGGCATAGATGTGTGCAGAAAATTTAACTCTCAATAGATTAATATGTAGTAACAAAACATATATGCATGTATGTCTGTTGTTTTTTTAAAATCAATTACAGGCTTAAATCTGCATTTATATATGTAATATATACGGGATTCGAATTCAGACTTTCACATGACTCACTACTCTCAGTGCCATCTCATATTGCTGGCCCACCTGATCACACACATGTTGAAAACATAAACAATCATCAATATACATATTTTATCCTAAACCAGCAATCATCAGTTGGTCTAGCTTACTATCCTCACACATACATACAATCAGTGCTCAGCTTTATATTAAGATAGCCAATCTTCATACTTTAATGGACAGGCTTCAAACTATTCCAACTCACAACTCCTCAGCCTTCCATTTCATTGAACATCTGATGATGGAACATTCAAAGCCCTTGTTAGTGTCAAGGTAGTCATCCTACCCATGTTGACATATTAATCATTCTGACCCCTCATGTACAGGAGAATAATCCATTTATACATACATATGTGAGGGATGGGCAGACCCTTTACACACTATTTATATAAATTAGTACATTGTACAGGCTTAAACCTGCATTTATATATGTAATATATGCGGGATTCGAACTCAGACTTTCACAAGACCCACTATTCTCAGTGCCATCTCATATTGCTGACCCACCTGATCACACACATGTTGAAAAGATAAATAATGACCAATATAAGTATTTCATGCTAAACCAGCAATCATCAGTTGGTCTAGATTACTATCCTCACACATATATACAATCAGTGCTCAGCGGCTGAAGAGTTGGAATAGTTTGAAGTCTGTCCATTAAAGTATGAAGATTGGCTATCTTAATATAAAGCTGAGCACTGATTGTATATATGTGTGAGGATAGTAATCTAGACCAACTGATGATTGCTGGTTTAGCATGAAATACGTATATTGGTGATTATTTATCTTTTCAACATGTGTGTGATCAGGTGGGTCAGCAATATGAGATGACACTGAGAGTAGTGGGTCGTGTGAAAGTCAATGCACATATATATATACAAAATAAGATTTAGGTTTTGTATCAACTTCAAAGATGGTTTTCAGACATTTCTTGTTCTGAAAATAACTTATTAGATATCATTGGTCAATTGCAAAAACCAAGTAAAAAATTTCTCCCTTATGAAATATTATCAATTTATCATTCTTTATGCATAGATAAAATTATAAAAAATTAAACAAATCCATCTTTCATAGTACTGTTACAATCCTTATTTATTAAAATTAATTAGCCTTACAGAGCTGATTTACCATCAATCTTCTTTTATGGCTGCAAGATAGACATATATAAATACATGAATATACAAATAGTTTATCATTTAAACAAACAATTTATTTAAATGATAAACTATTTGTGTATTCATGTATTTATATATATATCTTATTGTTCTGAAGAAGATTGCTAGTCAATTGAAATTGTAAGACTAATTAATTTTAATAAAATAAGCATTGTAACAGTAATATGAAAGATGGATTTGTTTAATTTTTTTAAAAAAATATCTTAAACAATCTGAATACTATGCTGTTAGACAAAAAAATAAAAATAGCCAAAATATTATAACTTTCATTTTTAATATTATGCAGCATATGGTAATATATGTTAAAATTTTATGCCCAAAATCAAATATTCCTTTGTTATAAATAACATCATCAGTGGCAATTTTCCAATTTAGAATTAGATTGTAAATTTTAATAAAAATCCTTTATATTATTAAGAAATCTAAAAACATAATAAGAAATATCTGTTGGAAAATTAATGATAATGAAAAGAAATTAAGATATAATTTTAAGAGGTACAACTGTTAGTGATTGATTACTTTGAGACATATTTCCAAAACTGCTAAACCATATAAAGTTTCATAATCAAGTCTTAAAAGTAATGATAGCATTCACTAATTATGAAAGAAAAAAACTCCTTCAATCAATTGTAGTTGAAAAATCAAGACTAGCAAGTGATCAATAGACATTATGAAAGTTTATATCACCTCCCACCAACATACTCCAGTGGCTATTGTAACAAACTTTTGTAAACTTTACAAGAACAATATTTATAGTTAAACTACCAATCAAAAGTCATTGGTTTCTTATACATGTTATGACATAGAAATTGCGGTGTCACAAATCCAAGAATGATAAAATGCATGAAGTATACCACATGATTAGATAAATCATTGTTTACATTTTCTGATTTACTGAAATTGACTGATAATTACCGAAAAAATTATTAATCAATTGTAAAACAGAATAAAGTAACTCATGATTTGGGTAGCTATATCGCAATAGTTTCTTGATTCAATTATTAATCTGCATAAAAGGGGGGGGATACCTTCGTGAATACGTTACTGTTCGGTTAGCTATACTATGCTGATAGGCGACGCTGCAGTACCCATCAAGAACCATACAAATGATAAATTTCTATCGAAGAAATTGCTGAAAACACAGTAAAATTAAAATGCCTAAGGTAAGAATACGCTGTAAAATACAAATTACAAAAACAAGAAATCGAAGAAACGCTATTTTCAAAAACCTATGAAATAAATCAAAAATTAAAATGCCTAAGGCAAGAAATCAAAAAAATTGCTCTAAAATACAAATTACAAAAACAAGAAATCGAAGAAAATGCTATTTTCAAAAGCATATGAAATAAAACAAAGCGATAATTACAAAAATGGCAGGAAAAATGAATTGCACTACATTTTTTTAAAAAAAATTTCTCTGACTTTCAACACTTTCACGGAGTATCAACAAAAAAAAAACCCTAATTAATCTACTTTTCAAAAATATAAAAAATATATAATACTGAATTTCATCAATATTTAAAAAATAAAAGACTTTCAACAGTAGTTTTGGGTAGGTTTTGAATTTGTATATATTCCTTTATGATGAAACTAGGGAGGAGGAAGCATATTTCACACATTATACATTTACAAATATGTCTGTGGGATCATCCCTGGCCGTTATTTAACTAAGAGATATAAAAATAATCCACAAACCTTAATAATAGACCAATATATATTAAGTAATTAAATATAGATAACAATGAGCGCATAGCGATCTGTTGTTATCTCTTAGAATAGATTTCAAAGCAGCGATTTATATCAGCTAAAAAGCAATGAAAACATTACACCAGAGAGCTTCTAATTGTCTTTCCTCAAAATTTATTAAATTAATTATTCTCTGATTTGAAATTATGGTATTTTATAACATATGAATTTAGAAATGAAATAAAATAATTAGAATAGAAAATAGGCATGGACGAAGATTATAGAAAGGCTAAAAAAATAAGTGATTATAGTTACAGAAAAAATTAATAATAACAACATATTCAAAATACCTGGATTACAAATAAAATACTTCATTATTACCATTGTTATTCTTTATGAGCGTTTATCCTCCCTATGACAGAATCTAGATGTTATTTACAATCTTATTATTGGGAAATTTATCAACTTCAGAGGCCACACGATTATGTATATATATATGTTTAAGACACTTTCACTTAAATAATTATTTATTTTATTTATTATAAAAATATCAGCTCATTATCTTTTTACATGATTATATATTATGCAGATTAGCATAATTAGTCGTTGTTACAATGGGGGATTGAGATTACAACTCTGAAATTAATTAATATTTTTTTCTTTTAATCTTATTTTCTTTTCTTTAAATATCTTAATTAAGAGTAACTTTTGGCATCTTCATGACTCAGCCCATCCCAAGAGTTGGAGAGTCAAGAAGCGTAAACAATATTTATAATTTAATTTTCTCCATTGTTCAAGGTAAACACAAATAATAAATAAATGTTTAATATTAAATTTAACAACTAAACCAGCAAACTGAATTAATAATTATATATATAAAAAAAAAAACATATACCGATTATATAGGCCAAGACCAAGTAATAGTATTTTGATTAGGTTAAATTACGGTTATGATTAAACAAATATTATAAAGTTTACCAGCATTCTTGAGAACTTCGCTTGAGATTGATGAGCAACTTCAGCACTTGATGCAGCATAAGGTGGGCGATGAGGATGATTTCTTCTTACATTCTATTGTTTATGGAACAGTTCCGGACACCCAGCTCCCCACTATGATGACCCAGAGAAGCTGACGCCAATCCACTCACGCATTTTAGCAGGTACTGTGCAGATTGCTTTCTATATTGAGCTAGAGTGTAACGAAAGTTCTTCCTTCTTGAATTAATACGCTTCACTCCAAGACATTACTAATAACTTCAACGAACAGTTCTCTCTCAAATTTTGAATAGATAAAATTTATTAACTAATAATCATAATAATGATAATCCTAAACAATGCGCCTCTCTTTTCTTATATACTCATGCTTTTTGCCTGTGGTGGGTTTTCTGAAATAGATGATAGATTTAGATCTAAATGCATTTCATTAGCGTATGCATTCCTGCATGCTTCTCTGTTGTCAATTTGGTTTCTTTTACATTGTTTCTTATTTCCTCTTAACAATGCATTTATTGTATACAGGATGTACATGTGTCAAACTGCAACTATTCTGGTAATGCCAGGGGATACAGTATTTATTTTACTTTTCTTAATGTATTACGACTGTTTACTCCTTTTAACATTTTTCTTCTCTGCTATTATTAATTTTATTAACACTACAATTTAGCCAAATTTTAGCAATGAAATATATTTTCTTTTTACTTAAGATTGTTTGGCCTGATTAAAGACTAAACTTATAATCCTTTCTATCCCGCAATTGTACACACATATTTCTAATGTGTGAGGGTTTATTTACTAAATAAATCATTTATACACTGGGAGATAGGTTTAAACTTAACTAACATGATGCAAGTATATCTACTGGTAAATATGTACTCCTTCATTATGCTTTCATCTGTATTAATAACCTGACCAAGGTATTTGTAATTGTGAACTTCTAATTCATCATAATCAATCTTTACTTTCATATTTTGGAAAAATCTATATATATAAATTATTTAATTTAAAATGAGAAAATGTATTATTTTACTTTTTTTTAAATGCCGTTGTTTTCTTTTTAGTCAGTGATAATCTAAAAAAAATATATTGTTGATTTTAAAAACGTCCAAATTGATTTACCTATGGGGACCTGACATTGATAAAGATTAATAATTTTAAAATGGAAAGTAATTGGGTATTTTGTAGTTTGGATATTGAGAATATTTATCAATCTGTTAACATATTAAGCAGTATTGATGTTCTTATGTCTGTGTTGATTAACACAATCTTTGTCAAAAAATAAAATTCAGAGTTATTAAAGATTTGCTTTTATTATTAGTGGATTCTATGTATTTTACTTATAATGGTAATTTTTATAAGAAAAACGAAGGGTGGATGATAGGTTATTTCTCCTTTAATTTGTTCAGTTTATATAATTATTTGGAAGAGAAAATTATCGTTAAAAATAATCGATTGTATTTAAAGTTATTTGTTAGATATGTGGATGATTGTTTGTTTTATAGTTGAGAATGATAAATTGAAAGTGTTGATAAAGGAATTTGTTTTGATGATTCTATAAAATATGTGGTAGAAGGAGGGGGGTTAAATATTGTTAAATTAAAAATTTTAGATCTATTGGTGATTAGAAATGTAAAGACTAATTGTTTGGTATGAAGTTATTATGTTAAGAGTTTATAAAGAGTTAAGGTCTATAATTTAACCTGATAGCTATCAATCTGTATCTCATGATAGCTGCTTTAAGAAATTATTGTTATAGAAGTAAGAGATTAAATAATTCTAGTGGGATAGCTTTGTTTCAAAAAAGTCAACTTTATAAAGATTATTTGAATGTTGATTATTTTGATAAATTTGTTAAAAGTATAGGATAAAAAAAAATATAATTTTATTTCTTTGCCATTTAAAATTGTATGTAAAAATAGTAATTCGTTTGGAAATAAGAAAATTGCTTGGAAAAGAGGTAATACTTTGAATAATTTATTAAATAATACAAAGGAAATTTTTGTTAGACTATTCCTGGGGTAGTTATATTATCCCTTCTTTTTATAAGAGGACATATATAGGTCAGAGTAATTTGAGCTTAAATGAAAGAATAAAGATACATAAAAGTAGGGTTAGAAATAAATATCTTAGTTCTGCCTTGTATATCCATGAAAAAGATACAGGTCACACTATTAATTTTGATGAAGCTAAGATTGTCTTGAGAGAAATGAAATAATAAGAATTAAGGAATCTTTATTATTAAAAATTTATGATTCTGAAGCAATTAATTAATTTAAGTTCTTTTAATATTAAGGGTGGATGGGAAGTGAAATTGTGGGTAATGTTTAGTTTAAATATTTTGTAATTCTTTACACTTGAAAAGTATGCTTGTAGCAGTGAAACCATTGGTAGTGTTTTAGAGTTTATTTTCTTGGCTAGTCTGGTTGAGTTGTGAATTTTTATTATTTATTTATTAATTTAGCTTTACGCTTTTAATGTTTATTATAGATTATATAATTGTAATTTTAGTTTAGTTAAAAATTCACTACTAAAGATTATATCTGCAAAAAATTAAAACAATCCACTGAAGTTGTATGTTTTTTTTGCAAACAGAATTATCTTTTTGTTGCATTACACTTTTTATATTTTTGCTAAATTTGTAATTAAATATATTTTAATAATAAGTAAAGCATTCGTGATTTATAAATCAGCCTGGGTTTATTTTTTTGAATTCCTTACTAACCATTAAAAATATACTAATATCAACTTGGAAGCAAAATTTTCAATACACCTATTCCTTATTAAAAACATGAAAATTTGATTATGTAATTTATTTAATACACATAACAATTAATTTTCTTACTTAAACTTGCAGAACAGATATATATATAAAATGATACTACACAAAAATAATTCATAAAAATTAAGGGGATCAATGGATCATACTCACTCTATTTGTCTGTCTGATTCCTTGAAAATAACTCCTTCAAAAGATGTTTCAAAACCAGTCAATGTAATGAATTGTTCAATAGCTGTCAATGGCCAATTTGACAAAGAAGTGTCTGAAACTTGATTAGGTTCCACTGCAGCTAAACAGCAACATATTGCTTGGTTAGGAAATTCAAAAAATATTGGATCCAGCACCCGAATTTCTGACAAAATTTTTATTTCAGAATTGCCATAATCTATATAGCAAATCTTAAGTTTTGCCTTTGCTGTTCTTTTATCATTAGCATCTGATTCTATCTCAGTAATACGGGCTCGATACCATTCATTGTCACTACTATATTTGGCACAACAAATTAATCCTATTGGTGGTAATTGACTGAACTGATACTTTGGATCTTCAAACCTTTTATTGTAAAAATCATTCAAATAATCTTTCAGATTATCTAATATTTCATATTTTGAATCAATTATATGTATATAAAATTCCCCTGGATTGTAAATATATGACATGGTAAATCTAAAATTTTTTAAAATTTTACGTTTTGTAAGTTTTTTGATTACACAGTTAGGATCCACTAATGTAGTAACATTGTTTTTTGTTAATGTTTCAGCTTTTATGAACTTAGATGTCAATAGTGTTTTTTCTGAAACTAAGTTATTCAATATTTCTGGAGTGTCAGGCCAGTCATGTACCCTACAATGAAATACTAAAGAATCTTCTGTATTACAAGTACACTTTTGTGACGGGGAAAGATTTTCTTTATCTGCATGTGGATAAGGTTCACATGGTAATTTATCAGAAATGGGAAGGCTAAAAGTTAATGGATTATCAATAATATTTTTCAAGTCAGTTTTATCAGAAGCTGGTAAAATTGAAGAAATTGTGTTTACTTTACAATTTTGTAATTCAGAGGGTAATATTTTTTGAGAATTTATTTGATTTCTACACTCTGGAATGGACAGTGATTCAACTAGAATGCTGGAATTATTAACATTGGTTTCATTCACATATTTGGCAAGACCTTCTTCAACAAAATAATCAGAAATATTTTTTAATGAACCATTTTTATTTACTTGATATAGTTCAATCTCAAAATCGTTAGAATTTTCAATTTGTTTAAACTTTCCTTGCAAAGCTTGATTGGTTACAATTTCAGATAATATACTAGTTTCTGTTGATCTCCAAGTTTTTAAATCAGAATTAGGGCAAATCTGAAATGAAGAAAAACAACAGGCTCATTAAAGTGATTAATACAAATAAATATGTTTAATAACAATATCAATAATAATAACAACAATAATTATTATTATACTTTATTTTTTTATTATATTAAACAAATTATATAAGAAACAAATAGAACAACTTCAATCAAACAAAACTTGTTCAAGTAGTTACTCATAAGTCATTGTATTCCAAAATAATTATATAAAAAAAGATGACGATGATAATAAAAATAATATAGAGTGGATTGCAGATCATCCAAACCTAAGATATCTTATAGCTGAGTTCAAAAGTGAAGAAAAAAAAAGAAATTTTAAAAAGGGATATTAAAACACTAAATGAATTTGCTTTTGTTTTAATAAACCCAATCAGAAATTGTCAATTACAGGCATTCTGAAAAATGCTTATCTTACCTATACAACTAAAGACTTCATAAAAGACTGATGGAACAGTTTGGTGTGATAATTAATTTTCAACCAATATTTCTCGTAAATATCCCAATTCCAGTTTATGGAAATAGTTCCTGATTCGATTACATAGGAACATCAACCCAAATGACATCTCTCCTGAGATCATTGACCAGGTAGCAATTTATTTCTAAAAATAGGAGCACTAAAGCTTCAGTATTTCCATTGCAAAGAACATGCTTATATAATAAGTGCTTGACCTAAATTATTTAGGGTGAGTTGTAAAATTCAGAATCACTATGCATTTATGGACTTAGATTCCTTTGAATAGACAATAAGATGGATAATAATACAGATAAGCATTCAGTGAACATATGTGTGTTGTGTGAACTGAACCACTTATTCAATTTAACTCTTTAAGAAGTATGAAAAACAAACCTATTTCCAGAATTCACTGGTGGCTGCTGGCAGTGAACAAAGTAAATAGTTATTAGTATAATTAGAAACACCTATTACATAAATTAACAGCTCTATATACATAATTAATATCTTATATAATTTTATATAAAAAAATATAATCCTACTTTAAATAGAATTAATGGAGTAGATAAGGAATTTTAAATAATGTATAATTAAAATAAAAGTTTTTTTTTTTTAAGTGTCATAGTATCGGCCGGGACGCGAACCCGCAATCCGGGCAACTGCCTACAAGTGCAAGGCAGTCGCGCTAGGTTTAGGTAAATTGTTAAAAGGTTTTTTTTTTGTTTTTTTTTTAAAAAAAAATGTTTATATTCATTTAAAGTTATAGTTTAGGAATGTAGTTTTTGAGATGGGTTTTAGGTAAGATTTAAAAAGGGGGAGGTTTTTTGAAATTAGGGTTGGTTTTTAAATTTGTATAAAAAGTTTTTTGGATGATTTTAAGAAAACAGATTTATAATTAAATAATGTAAAAGAAAGTGTAATAAAAAATAGCTGTGGGAGAGAGATGTAAGTAAAATATAATTATGTATGTTTAATATGTTTGTTACTGTTTATGTTAATGTAAGATGAAGGTATTTACGTAATTGAAGTTTATTTATAAATATGTATTTCATTGTTGTTGCAGATCCTTGACAATGACTGTATGATGATAAAGACAGTTGAAATGTTGGAGTTTTGTATTATATAAATATATATGTGTTCAGTGGTGATATAAGAAAATAAAGTTTTTGAAAAGAAAAAGGAGAAGGATTTTTAATTTGCTGATGTTATAATTAATATCTATTAATAAGTAGGATCGAGCAAAAGAATTTTTTTATTTTTTATTAATGTGTAATTATTTATTGTGTATATTCTCATTCAAGCATAACCCTGACAAAGCATGGGAAATAAAACTTAGACAGTGATAATGAGAACCAATCTAAAGTAATGAATG
Organism: Epiperipatus broadwayi; assembly: GCA_028023455.1. NCBI lineage: Eukaryota > Metazoa > Onychophora > Udeonychophora > Euonychophora > Peripatidae > Epiperipatus > Epiperipatus broadwayi. The sequence goes on along the minus strand of JAQFVV010012439.1, from coordinate 1,375,524 downwards.
TGATTAAAAAAGTAAAAACTTTAAATAAAGCTGGAGAATCAAACCCTGCATCTTCTGCAGAGGATGACAGTAGCCTAGTTATGCTAATGATAAGGGGCAGGGTTGTTACACTAGTTATTCCCATGAATGCACTAAATTTTTTATCAACGTGCAAAAAAATCTCACAGCTAAGTCATATATATTTTGTCTGTTCTAATGTATCATAATTTTATAACATTTGATTTCAAATATTAGCCGCATTTAAGTCAGCAATAAAATGAAATATAGAATAGATGCTTCTAATTTGGAGAAAATTAAATTCTGTTGATAAGAATTTTCAATTGATCAAGTGGTACAAAGTTATTCAACCACAACTACTAAATCTATTTGAAACCAAGATATACAGTGATTCAGAAATTGATTCATTCAATTATCACAGTAATAGAAGTTTTGTAGCCATTTTTAGAACTTCCAATGTGCCATTTGCAGGAGCAAGTTACTTATTGATAAGACCATTTAACTCATTTAAAATTCTGTACACTGATGTGTAATCTTGCATCACAAAGAAATGGTCTTAAATATAGTATTCATTTACATTCCTCCTGGTTCTATTATTATTAGTTTTATTGATGAGGGATTTCAACATGTTGTACAACAAATCTGTCAAGAAATGGCTCTATATTTTGCCATTCTCATTGATAAGTAGAGAGATTTCTGCCATAGAACACTATTTCTTTTAACAATGGTAGATATTCATCCCTAATCAACCTTGCATTTTACATCCAACCTTACGGACCATGCAGCATTTCTAGGATTCCTTGATTTTAATACTACCACAAGGATAAACACAAGTAGAAGCATCTGAGAAACTCTAACCAATATTCTGAGATTTTACTTATTTAAATTAAGATAAATTGTGATTGATCCAATTCAAGAATGGATTGCATTTGTAAACATTATATCCCACACAATTGATCATATTACAGAGATATACCTTTTACCCTTGGGGCTAGTTCATTTCATGCATAAATTATATAATATTAAATCTCCTTCATCAGAAGACAGATCATGATTGCTTGTCTTAAAAGCAGCATATAAATCATTTACTGATACCTTAAAAGAACACCTGGCTATTAAAAAAAGCATTTTTTTTCTTAATTGACCTAAAATTAAGTGGGCTTTGGGTCAACCTTTCCCAGTTCTTGTGACAACTGCTCTTAATATTTATGTAGAGATTATATATGAGGAGTTAATGATATAGCTTATCTACTTATTCTTTAGGGATAAACTTCTGAGGCGAGAGACTTAATCTGTCTTATCAGTTTATTTTGGTGACCCAAAAATGATACCATATTCAAGACTATCAACTTTGCTCAAAATGTGGATTCCTTGCTGGACTCATTTTCCTGGGACACATTGAATCCCTTACTTTATCTATGTACATCTTAATCATTTAATAGCACAATATCTGTTTAATTTTGTTTCAGAAGAGTTATATACAACCCAATGACTCAATCCAATTTCTCTGGTCCCCTTAATGAAACAGCAAGCAAGGATCTCATTATTTCATCATCTTATATCAATGAGCCCATTAAGTGTAAAAGTTCTTGAATCCATAATTACAGATTAATTAGAGCTTTATTTAATGCTCACAATATTAAAAATACAGTCAGCTAAAACGGTTTCATCTATTGGGCAAATAGCCTTTTTATTTAAATATTATAAATGCAGTTAGACCCTATTTGATATGGCAATCCCCAAAGCTTACCTCTATGTTCTAACTAACTTTTATTAAGTAGACATATGTAATTCTTAAGAAAAGTTAACCCACCTCATTATTCCATACCATTCAATACTTCAAGGCTTAACTCTAATTGCACTTCTATTCATCTCTTTTATAAATTCACTAATTAAAGCTATTGAAAATGAACTACCTGGATTATACACAGCAAGTTAAAATCTCATATTTCATGTATTGCATACAGAAATATCAGTTTTTTTCCCCAAGAAACCAATTCAAAAGTTCCTAAAATTACTTTCTGATTATATCAATAAATATAAACTTGTCTTCAGAAATGGAAAAGTCATGTACTTGGCAAATATACTCCAGGCATTGTCTGAATGAACATTTTAATGAAGTGCCAAGCTCCTTCCTCAGTTTTCAATTTTATCTAAACTAATCTGAAATGAGGACAATAATAAAATAGTTAATTCACTGTTAAAAGTTTATTTTTCACTATATGCTCATTATTGATATCATTGTACTTACAAAAGACAGCTAGTAAGGTTTTCAAAAGCATTCACTATCTATTGATTTACATTCCGTAGAAAGTTGTTTTGGGGAGGGGCGAGGAGATAGCTGCTGTTTCAATTAAACTTTAATGTTTATTGCCAAAAATGGTCTATGGTTTCATAATATAGAAATATTTAGAATTTAAAAGACCCTCAATAATTTTAATATGTGCCAAGGACTTCATAAACCTGTAACTTGTTTTTAAAATTACTCTCACAGACAGACGTCCTCCTCTTGCAGAGAATTAATCACTAACAGATCTGCATTCGTTGATTCAGAAACTGAATTTTGATCTCCCAAAAAATAAACATAATTACTGAGAATCCATGCATTACTGTATCCCTATCCTCAATATAATGATAAACCTACTCTCAGCATAAACAAACAATTTTGTCGCAAATTTAGATTCTAGTCACATGAGCCCAAATACTTTGATTTTCTGTTAAAAAGAGAACTTACTCTTTACTCCCAGAGTACTTTATTCACAGGGTAAAAATATCGATGATCTGTATTTGCTTTGCTATAAAGAATCAGAAGTCCAATTTCACATTTACTTTAATGTCAAGCCTGTGATTGCTTTCATTCAGTCATCCCCATATAATTTAAAGACAAAAAAATTGATATCAATTACCCTTTAGGGATTTTCACCATGGGTTATTTCTCAATTATTAGTGCCAGTATGTTCATACTCTATAGTCTATGGTGCAATTTTACACAAGACAAAAATCCAAGGGGGCATATAAATACATTTGTAAAAAAAGTACACGATTAGATCATGATAAATATTGATCCATCAAGACTACCAAATATAATGTAATAATAACAATAACTATTAAAAGGATTTATAAATAAAAAAAAACTTAGTTGAAAATTAAATGTTAAAGCAATTGTTTTTATGTATGCTATTTGCCTAATAATTTTTTTTAATTTTTTTTTTTTTAAAACAAATAAACTGAAAACTGTGTAATAGCATAAAACAATATTCAGTTATATTTCTCTAGCAATAATCATTTTAATTTATTTCTCAGCGACTTAATATTTTGAATGATGTAAATCAACTTTATTTATTCTGAAAATAAAAATGCTTCTCTATTCTGGGGCGCCATCTTCAACTGAAGGACTGATTTTATCACCCTTATTATTCTTTAAATATTTGTTTTCTTTTACTGACTTGGTACAATTTGAAGCTTTTGAAAAGTCTCTTGTTTCCATTAGATAACCACCATCACATGTACAAGTGCAATGTACACTATGAAAGCAGATTGAGAATGGAATAAAAAATGAATATAACTGCTACAATTAAATTTTAAGAAAACACTTTAATAAAAAAATAAATTAACAAAATTACAAAGTTAAAGTATAAAAATCATATTGCATGCATATACAAATATGTAAATCACTCTTAAGAAGAATGCAACTCTGTGGATATCTCTGACTGAGTTCATTATCTTATTTAATCATTCTTGATTTTATATAAGAAAAAAATAAACAAAACAAAAAAAAAATAACTTTTTCAAAGATATGAGTTACTGAACATAATCTCTTAAATTACTCATTGATTATATATAATAAATTAATAAAACACATTCTTAATTCAAAAATATATATTGTTAGGTATTTCATATTTAAAAAAATATATGTAAAAAACAAACCAAGTGTTTCTTCTCAAGAATTCTTTCTTGATAATTTCTTGAGAGAAAAAAATAGAATTTGCTTTTCTTAAGAATAGATATAAAAATTACTCTTGTTTTTATAAACAATCTATTTGTAATGGTCCATATTTATTGCTTTTATTGCAATGTTACGAACAAATGGACAATGGATATAATTATATCATTAATTACAATTATTTAAGATTTGGACAATTCATGCATGAGCATTGCATTTTATCAATATTTATTTTTTTCTTTAAATAATAATTTGTATAAAGTTCATTTCAATATATTTAATAGGTATAAAAATGTTTTTACAATTGTAACGATATATAAATATGCCGTTACATTAAATTGAAATAAAAACTTTTAAGTTCGCAAATAAAAAAAATGTATTAAAAAAACAACAACTAAACACTAAAATTAAAATGTTTGTTAAACGTATATATTCGCACAGATGCAAAACTTTAAAAATATTTTTTTTAAAAAAAAACCAAATAAATAAGTATTTGAACGTACTTTTTTATAAAAAAAGTTCAAGATTTAAAGATAAAATCTTTTTGTAGATGGGGGTGATTGTTTATTAATTATCCAAAAGCTGTGTAATTAAAAGGTCAGATGAAAAATAGATAAGAGAATAAAGAGATTTTAGCTTGACCAATGGAAGCAAATAAAGGCCCAGACCATAACGAAAAAAATGGAACAGTGACGTTTTTGTTCGTGGAATCCATAGGAGGACTATAAAAAGAAAAATATCGAGTTCCAGACAGTTTTCCAGCTTGGTTTGGTGAGACGAATGATAAGACGCACTTGTCGTTCTCTCTCATTTTAAAAATGAAAAGACTGTGATACCAGGATTGTTCCAGCTAAAGATGCCTTCAAATAGACCGGGTTTCAAATAAAGACTCCGTGGAAAGTAACACCAGGAATCGGGAGCTCTTCTACCGTAAGCTAAATGAACTGAACAATTGTTAAAATCATAAAATTAAGTAAGAACTTTCGTCAAGAGTTGACAAGTTTAATAAACAAGCTAACCTAAATTTTGAATGGACTCATCTGATTTTTGTAAGTTTCAAATCAATTAATAATGTTTAATTTTATATGTTTGCGTTTGATAAAAAAATCATTTCCATTTATTATTTTATTTGTATAAATGTTTGTTTAAATTTTAAATGAGGAAAATTAAGATTGGGTATAGACGTTGCATAGATTCGTTAGCGGTTGATTATGTTGGGGTTTTCACATTCGATTAGAATATATAAGTCAGCGATGTCACTGCAGCATCTTACGATGAATGCTATTAGGTTTTGTGTATTCCCTATGCAATTGACGTTATTGATGATTTTGTATTTGGATCGGTTGTGTTTATTTTGAAATATTTTTAACAGTGGAATCTGTGCAGCCGATCTGTACTCGACATTATAAAACAAATTGTATAAAATTCATCTGTGAGAACGTATCTCAATATTAAATTTAAGTCGGGCGTGAATGGTTATATAGATTTGTAAAGTTTATATATATAGTTTAAGGGAGAGTAATCTTAGGTTATTTGTTTCGTAGTTAAATTGGGTCAATGGATTAGATGTATTGATGTAATTAGTAAATGTAGCAGGAGATCCGCTATGGGCAGGATTGCACATATACGCCGCACACCCCCTGTTAGCCTAATGGAATTGGATAGTAAGACGGAAGACGTGATCCATTCCTATGGAGTTTTTTGTTTATTGTTCTTCTCGCCAACAGATGTAGCATTCCTGTTTGGTTGAGAGACAATGTCTTCTCTAACTATACTGTTCAGATGTACATTCCTGACAGTATAGTATATTTAGTGCTGTTGTATTTTTATGCTACATTGAATACATTAATGTATCAGATGGATTGACGCCGGTTTGACTGCGAACTTTTGGCCTAAGGTTAAATAAGGGAAAGAATATTTTCTTTTCAAATGCAGATCTATGTAGTCTATTCATACTCGACCCTCTAAATAAATATTAAACTCATTATTGCAATCTATTTAAAATTAAAGGTTAATATAAAAATATAAAATGTTGAATGTATTCCTTAAAGTTATTTATACGTGCGTTAATAAATATTGTTTCTGTGTTAATTACTGGCAGTGGCTTTTATTTTTTATATATACAAATTAAACAAGTTATTTCTTATCTCTGCGTCTCCACTGAGCTAGTGACAATAGGTTAACGATCTGAATATTTAAATAAAGTGGAATCTTAACAGCATGTATCTGCCTACTTTATAAATTTTTCTAGGCTCAAATGCCTAGATGGCACCCGTGTAGTGCAGATTGCGGTTAGATTCGATCTCCACTTTCTTTTGGATCGTTATACAATATTGTTCACATATATAATAACACTTTTTATATAACATTCGGAAATTAAATATTTATTGAAAACTGTTTGTCATTATTTCTGAAATTTTATTAGAATACAAATTTGTAGATAATTTTAAAGCTATAACTGTTGGTTTTTCTAATGAAATATAAATCACAATTCTTCCATTTGTAAAATTTCTTATCCCACACACTAATACCATGTATGTAATTTTTTACACTAAAAACAAACTATATATGATGATGTTGCAAATCATGATGCCAATGCAGCTATGCAAGTCGCAAATTGGTGATTTCGTTTTCAAAACATTAATTCATAAAACAATACAGATGATATAGTTTATGTTAATCACAACATTCATTTTTAAGCATATAAAATCTCACTAAATTTTTCATAGTACTTTATAATTTTATTGCACAAATTAAGTTATATTTAGTGAGCTATTATGTAAATAAAAATTTTCAGGATTTCAGATACATAGAAATTTGTAATGTAAATTTTTTTAATATAACTGATGTTGCCAGTAACATTGTTTTTGTTTTGTATTCTAGCCTATAAAGATAAGCATATTTTATAAATGTTGGTCACATTTTAAGAATAGACAGAAAGGATTTGGAAAGTTGTAATGTTTAATACAAGACTTTGTTTTGTAAGGACTCGGCAACAATTGGACTATACAGGCACCTTGAAGACAACCAGGAAAAATCAAATATTGAACCAAATAGTTCCTGTTCCCAACAAGTCAGATAGCTATTTGTAGCAATGATCAAATAATTTTAATGTTTATAATACATCAAACTATGGTGGAATTTATGTCTAAATTGATAGCAGTCAATGGATTCTCATTTAATAAAATTATTAAAAGTGAATGTATAAATTAGAGCATGACTGTAAAGGAATTCTATCTGCCATGTAAACCTGCAAATGAGACAAGCGATGATGAATTTTTTATTATTATAAAAAGCAGAAGTTCAGACTATAAAAAAACTAAAAGATGAAAAAAAAAAATTATTGTATGTAGTGACCAATGAATTAATACTAAAAATGTAAGATACATTGATATTTACATATATATAAATTCTAAAGATTCTTTCATTCTAGAGTTTGTTTTGATTAACAGTAGTGGTTTTAACACAAAAAAAGCAGAGGGTTTTGATATTACTTTTTAGAAAGATATTGCATCTGCAAATGAATGCTGCCATTATGCAAAAATTTGGAAGATTATCTCTTGTGCACCAGCAATTAGGCTATAATCATAATTTGCATTTAACCATTTTGAAAACTTTTTACATTGAGAATAAAGAAAGTGATAAAGAAAATAATAGTAATGGTAAAGATGAAGATTGTTTTTCAGAATATAAATCTGATTTTGAATTTGAACTAATGAAAAACAGAGTGGTAAATGCAAAATGTTGTAGAAGATATAATTACAATTATACAAAAAATTATAAAAATATTCAAAGTTCTTGCTGTCAAAAACAATGTTTTGCAAAAATATATATAAAAATATGGAAAAAAAAAACCTCCCTGTAACTATTTTTTCAATTGTAAGAAAAGACGGAAAACCATGATGATTAAATGTTTTTTACTAAAAGCCTATAAAAATTTAGCTAAAACAATTATATTAGTCTGTTTGAGTAATCGTTGAGTATCTGAGCCAAGGAGATTCTATGCTGTTAACCTTAAAATTTTTGTTTTCAAAATTTGAGAAGGTTAACAATAAATTATGTAAGCTTTTTATTGTGATTAATGATGAAATAAGTAAAAGAAGTAATCTCTTTATAAATTTGTACAAAATCCTGCTTGCAAAAAAAAAAAAAAAGATATATATTTTTTAGATTAATCTCAAAAAATGAAATTTACATAAATGCTCAAGAAGTAATAACTAAATTATCTGCTAATTAATACTTTAATCCTGACAAAGAAGATGTTTATAAAGTTCCAATTAATGGAAATGAAGATTTGTCATTTCAATAACAATTAAATTTATCTATAACAGAAAATGTGAGAAGTAAAGTCTGATCTTACTGACAAATATCAGATTATTAAACAAGAATTTCATATATTTCAAATAATGAATATATGAACATCAATTACGAATCTATCTAGGGATGCTTTATCCATGATAAAGTTTAAGACTATACAAAATGAAGGCAATTTTCCATTATTAATAATTTGCTATATTTTTTGAAAAATTATTTCAAAGTTGAATAATAAATGCACAAAATTTTATTTTGCAACCATGTATATATATATTGTTTGTTTGTTTTTTGCATTAAAATAATAAATAAAAGTGAGATTTCATTGTTATATAATCATTTAAACTGAATTTATGTGGATGTTATTTATGTATTATATGAGAATTCTCAAGATTCTTGAAAAATAAAAAGTAAATTTTCTTTTCTCAAAAATATAAACTACCAAGAAATCATAAACATAAAAAAAAAAAAATTTTAAAAAGAAAAAAAAATTAAAACAAAAAGTTTCCATCATTAAGACAAAAGTTAGCATATTGAAAATATTTTAATAATTTTACTAAGTATAATTGAAATTTCGTTCTGATCACTATTTTACTGTTTGGTATCATTCTTTAGTATTTCCTTTACTATTATCTTTTTATTTTAGCTATGCACACACTATTGACAATATTCAAAAGAATCTTCTTCATGCAAAGTAAGTTCTTCAAATTTGAAATTCTTTTTCCAAATGTATCAATAGGTTTGCTTCATTTTATTATTGTTTACTTTTCTTTATGGCATCAATTCTATATCAATAATTTTGTTTGATTTCAGTTTATCATATAGACCAATGACTCAGGGATACAATTCATCATAGAGTACAAATGTCATGTAGGTTATACTCGTGTATAATTTCTCCAGGTTCCATATCCAATATTCATCCAGTAATTATATTTCCAGATAATAGACAGTAACTTAACTAAGGTTTGAGCTTTGCAGTTATCTTTATATGATAAAGACATGCTGAATATATTGGTCAAAGTAGCACTTAAAATCAATAAAAACTTATGGTTTTCAACGTGGCTTAACCTTAAAATTAATCTCCTTTCTGTCAGTTCTTTGGGAAGTGATGTATTTGATGCTTTAAAACAACAGGTGTTTCCTATCAATTAACAATGGGCAGCTCATTTCACTGAAATGATTAATGGGTTATTGTTTTGGGTTCTTCATATACTCATAGTCCTTGCATAAACAATGTGTTGGTCCGCAATCAAAAGCAATGCTATATATTTTTCAAAAAATATGTTGATTGTTTAATGACATGTCTTGTTTTTTGGCCAGCCCTTTTCTCATTTGTATTAAAAAGTAATTTAATTTTTCAAAAACTTAACACATAAAAAATAATTTAAGTTAAAATTATATATATATTTTTTCTAAATTTATAATATTTGAACTTATAATATTGAAGCTTAAATACTAAAGCAAATTGTTTCATTTATTCATATTTCACAAATATTTATTAGAAGTAAACAGCAAAGGTTTTTATTCACTTAGTGAAAAATTATTCCACCCTTTAAATTTAGTTAAACTTTTTTGCTTTATTTTACAATTAAGATTGAACTATACTGTTATTATCCAATCATATTTTAACCACTACCATTCAGCTTGTTTGTTGAGACAAATTTGATTAAATCCTTAAGCCTATGCATATAATTCACAGATTTATAAATTAGATAACATAGTATCTTACACACTTTTTTAATACCTTCGGTAATGTTCTGATCTATCGTGTCAGCCGCTTATAGATGTTGATGCTAAGCAACAACACATTGATATAACGTTCCTGGGCCAGCGATTCTATAGAGCTACGATGTCCATAAAATTAAAAAATTCAAACAAAATATAAAAATGTAAGCAGACTTTTTTGGGACAGTAATTAATCAGAGACTGGCTTTTTGTGTGTGTGTTGATAAAAAATTACATTACTTACGAATAGCAAATAATAGTACATTCAAGACTTTTTTTGGACAGTAATTCAAAGAAAATTTTACACGAAAGCCGACTTTGACCTTTTTGGGACAGTATTTAATCAGAGATGGGCTTCTTTTGGTTTTTTTTTTATTTATATACAAGAATAACTTCTCAGAAATATATACAAGTTTAAACATTACACACATGTCGATATTGTATGTATCATTTTATAATACTGCATTTTACAATATGAATTACTATACAAAATTGGCAAGAATAAATTTCAAAGTCACAGCCTCCACTAAATGAACTATTTATTTAATAATATGGTTGATAATATTTTATTTCATTTTCAAATTGACAAGTTATGCAGCTATTAAAATGTATTATTATCAGCTTGATAATATAACAGCACTTTCAGTCTGTGCCTACACTCAATATTTTATTATAATTTTTTTATTTCATGATTTCGCTGCTCCAAATTCTTTGCCTTTTCTCAGTTGGCTAAAATGATCCAATTTAATCTTTTATTTCCATAAATGAAAGTCTATATAATATTATCATTGTAATATATACACTTATGCTACTAATGAATTTTTTCAAGTGTAAGCATTATTATTTTTTTAAAGAAAATTTTATTTTTTACTAATTTTAATATTATTATTTTTAACCTTGTTTGATAGTTATGAAATTAAATAATTTTATAAATTACTTAACTCTATTATTAAAAGAAAGTTACATAAAGTATTAAGATTTTAAATGCAATAACTATTTTGATGAAATAATGGCTATTTTGTTGTACATGTATAAACACAAGCCAATAATTATTCACAATTTATTTTTTTTAAAAAGTACTGATTTCATTTTGATATATTAGATTTATTGCAAGTTACAAAATCTTTATTAAGAGCAAGATATTTATAAACATCTTAATTCCTAATTTACTAAGATTCATATAAATAATTTTAAAATAGAAACAATGCTGAAGCAAAAACACATCCTTATGTAATATCAGTTTTCATTTCAAATATCTCAGATTTTTCTCTTGGAGTAATAACACTTTCTCTTATTCCACCATGTAGAAGCTATATAATATGAATAGGCTTTGATAGACAATTAATTTCAAACAGTACCATAAACCTATTCAATTAATTGAATCAAATATTTTAATTAGATCAATAAAAACAATATATAAATCACTCTATGATTCCTTATACTTTTTTGGGATTCTGGATATACGGTATGCTGATGATGTTGCTATACATGTTAATTCAAAAAATAATCTATAAAATATACTTAATGTTTGAATGCAATATATAAAAATTTTAGTTTAATAATTAATTTTCAAAAAAGTTCTCTATCAACTAGTAATATAAGAAAAACCTTCAGCAACATTTAGCTTGGCTTGGTAGCATTTTGAGAACATAAACAAACTTAGATATTGAGGTGCAATAAAGACTTCGATATGCTGCTTTTAACAAGTTAAGAGACAGGATAATTTATCAAAGTGAAATAACTACTTCTAAATTAACTGTATATAGAACTGTTACTTTATTTAATTCATTGTATTGAAATGAAATAAATAACTCTATTGACATAATATAAAAAAATTAGAATTTAAATCATATGAGCAATCAATATATTTAGCTTACTATGTGATACTATAGAATATATTATTTGTAAACTCAAATTTTTATTGGTCATTTGTGTGAAATGAATAAATTATGACTTCCTAAAAAAAATATGTATGATGAACTTATACATCCTTTTATGAGAAAGATCCCACTTATATTACATAGATTATCTCAAAGATATTCTAAAAAAATACAATATACATTATTTTTATTGGGAAGATATGGCAGAGGATAGAAATTATTGAAAAGTTAGAATTAGACATAGTATTAAAATATTTCAAAAAAAAAAAGTTTAATAAAATCAAAAGACAAATGTGTAAAATATCAAATAACAAAATGATGGAGCTGTTGCATAGGATTTAGATACAATTAATAATGTCTGACAAGTTTCTATGCTTTTCTTATTGTTGTCTTATTTCCATAAAAGAATTAATTAAACAACAATTATGTAATTTTGATTGTGTTATAATTAGTTAATTAATTGTAATATGAAGCATTTATTATTTTAAACTTGTAATCTATGCAAGATTTCTATTAAAGTTATGAGGATTTATGCTGACTTTTAACTTCTGCAGCAAGCTTTTCTTTTTGAAATATTTCAACATCTTATCTAATTATAACTCTATATTATATTCTATCTTCAGCTATGTCTTTCCAATAAAAGTAATCAATATTACATTCCCTTAAAAATATCACCGAGATAACATTTCTAATGTAAATGGAATGTCTTTCACAAAAACTACAGCAAATTCACATATTTTTTTAGTATTGTTTGCATCACACAGATGTCAATAAAAATGTAATTTTACAATAATAGACTACATAGCATCACATTCAAAAAGCTGAAAAACATATTGATTGGACTTAGGATCTTGCTATCATATTTTTGAATTTTAATGGAGCATCTTTAAAAGACCTATATATTACAATGACAGGATTTCCAAGTCAACTTCCATACAATAAATTTAGTTGTTGCAGTAGTTATATCACTTCCATACAATAAATTAAGTAAAATAACAGGTTTATGTAAAAAATTTAATTGTAGTAATTATATACTGAAATAAAAACAATGTTTTAACTAACTAAATGCAGTAGTGACACAATGAACTGTGCTGCACAACATCTAGATTCACTTTTCTACTTAAAATCCTTTCAAGATATTTAGTGGGAAACATTCTCAAATTGATAACCACCCAAGCAAAAAGTTGCTAAATATTCTTTTTTTTATCACTGATTAATAAATTGAGTTTTTTGAATATTAATTATTATATCAAAGTCTTATGTTGCATTCAAAGTACATTCTGTAGATTACCTTTTAAAATAGCAAAGACAGAACAATCATCAACATAATATAAATCCAGTGGTTAAAAAAATAGTTTTTTTTTTGCCTTTCTTTTAATAAATTGAAATTAAAATTTTTATTATCAAATCTGTATTATACATTGATCCCTGATTCAGAAAGTCAGTAATAAAGAATTCCAAACACAGCTGCCATAAATAATGAAAACAAAGTTGGAACTAACATACATCCTCATTTAACATCAGAATTTATTCAAATGCTTTAGATTTTCTACCTTTCCTCTTATTCAACCATGCAGAAAATATAAATTTTGGTTAAAAACCCAATTAATTTTAAATAATTTGTTCAATAAAAACAATATATAAATCATTTCTATATTAGCAACACTCATATTTCCCTAGCAAAAAAAAAAAAACTAAGACTATAATGCTTCTTAATTCTTTTAAATCATATTGATTTTCTAGAAACTATTCATCAGTAATAGGAAATAATCTATTTAATAAAATTCTTGAAAATATTTTTTTCTTGTAATCAACAAACTAATCTATCAAGATTAAATCAATTTTTTTTAAAAAAATATTTCCTGAATATATAAAATTGCTACTATTTTAAATATAGATGTTTAAAATGTCCAAAATAAAAAAATCTAAGATTCACATGAAATATTGTAATAGGATTTAAATATAATTATCTACATAGTAAAATATTTATTGTTTATAACTACTTAAAATTTAAAATATCATTCACATAAAATACATTCAATTTTGAAAAAAGAAAACCACTCCAGGATAAAGTATATCAAATAAATTTATCCCTACCCAACTAAAGCCTTTGAAAATAGTGTTAAGAATAAAAACATGCAATATTAAGAATACAAATAAGCCAAAGAAGGTAGTAATTTATTATTAGAAGTGAAAAAGAAAAGTATATATATTGTAAAATGAAAGTTAATGATTGTACGAAAAAATAATAATAATATTAATAAAAGTGTAGGTTATTTTATTCTAGATGTTGAAACAAATACAATACAAGAACAAAACATTTTATAAGTAGCATTTCATAAAATAATAGATTACTGGTGGTTAAACTTAAAATAGTTCCAAAAATCTAGAGATTATCAGGTATACATGCCAACCAGTGACCATGATAATGATGAAAAGATAAAAATCATATATGACCAAATTGAAAAAGTTAATTGCAAAATGCAAAAAATAATTACAAAATTGAAAATTGGTTCTTTATAGAATGGTAATATGAGATTTGAATGCTATTGTGGTTCAGGGAAGAATTGATAAAGTTTTAAAGGTAATGAAAATAAGAAATGATAAAAGATGAGATTAATTTTTGAAAAAAAAAAAATGCATGGCAATAATGAATACAGTTCAAAAATCATAAAACAAGAATTTATAAAAGGAAAAAATTTCAACTGAATTATGTTTTCATAATGAATAAATTTAAAAACAGTATGAAGAGTTCATTTGCATATTCTGAAGTTGATAAAAATTCAAACTGTAATTTACTGCTGACAGCATTGAAATTATCTTTTAAAAAAATCAAAACAACTAAAGACTAAAAAAAACTGAGATAATAGTAGGAAAAGATTTTCAAATATTTTGGATAAAAAAATAAGCACAAATGATGCTGGGTCAATTAACAAAATAAATTCAAACAAAAGATGATAATTATTTAAAGACTTAAAAGATGCTGCAGTAAAGATGGTAAGTTACAAAAGAAGTGCAAAGATAAAATTCTTTAGAAGATAAAAAAAAATATATAGAAAGTTGAACAGTGAATTATGATGGGAAATTGAACTAGGAAAAAAATATAGGGAGATAGAAGAATTACAAAAAAAGTATAGTTTGATTTAATAAATAATAGAATAAAAAAAAATTTGGTTGAAAAAAGCAATCACAGAAATAAAAAAAGATTGAACAAAAGAATTTATTAGTAAAGACAGTCAATATATTGGAAATATAAAATAAATAAGTGATTTATATATAAGTAATGCGCTTTCATTTACGTTAGTTGGGGGAAAAAAGCAAAAATAGAAAAGAATAAAATATAAGTTGTGTTATAATAAATTAAGAAATTGTAACAGCTTTAAAAAAAAAAAAAGGCAAAATATTGTGACATGCAGTCATCATTTATTATCCACATATAGTATACAAATGAATAAATAAAGAAAACAATTAGAAATTCTATGTTTAATAAATATATGTGAATTTTGAGTCAATGTAGAATGAGTGAGTGGTTTATTTATTAAAATTAAAAATACATTTTTTTTATGTCATATTGAGTAATAACAATAGACTTTATTAAGTTTGAAAGAGAAAAATTTTATGCTTCATGAGCTAATATTTAAAAAACTGCATTATTGTTGTTACTATAGGTAACAAAAAAAGCTTAGCAAAAATAACACATATACTTTCTTTTTCATCAAAATTTTTATTTTATTTTACCTACTTTCATTAACAGTCTGTGAATTTGTAATAAAAATTATAATGTACTGTGAGTAGATTCATTGGTACCTTTATTAATTCATGATACTATTACAACAGGAATTTAGATCATTATAAATGCATTTATGGATCAGTTTATTTATCTATCTACCAGTTATATTTTCAATGCTGTCCAAATGCAGCACACTTATCCATTATATTTTGGCGTGTCCAAATATGTAGGGCATTTGGGTAAAAGTGCTTTTCTCTATAATTATTAACTATTACAATATAAAAAATTACAATAATGAGAGTCTAGTGGAATTAGTAAAGGCAGTGAAGGAAATGGATTGGAAGTAGTGGTGGCCTATCCATAGATGTTACAGCCCCTCAGAGTAAAATGAATATTTTTGTTTACCATTCTTAAATTTGTATATTAATTAAATTCTTACAGGTGTCTTACACAAATGTGCAAGTAGAAAAAGAGGCAAAAAAAGTATTCACAATCTACTTGTAGTGATTTTGTGTCTCGCTTAGGTACATGCTCTTTTTATTTGTACTCTCTATCGGAAGGGTAAGTTATTACAATCCAATAGTAAAATAAGTGTAAAATGAATGTTTTGGTTTAATTATTATCATTCTTAAATTTGTATATAAATTAACTTCCTATATGTCTTATACACAAATGTATAAATAGAATACACTAAGTAAAGAGGCAAAAAAGTACCCACAATCTACTTAAGTAATTTTTTTGAGCTTAGATACATGCTCTTTTTGTTTGTGCTCTGTGAAATGGGGAAAAGTTACTGCAGCACAAAGATACAAGTGTTTTCATAGAAAAATAAGCGTTCGTAAACTTCTTTTACGTGATTATTTACTTCGAAGATACAGATCATTTTTGTTTACATTTTTCCACCACGACAAATTCTTATGGGTTGCCACTGGTTTGAAATAATTAAGTAGATCTTAGAAGAGTGACTATTAGATTTCCTCACAATTCACTATTGTAATGGAAAAAATACTTGGGGATAATGTTTTTAGAAGGTTTGAATAGATCGATTCCTAAAATATTAGATGTTTGTATTGGATGATTTATCTGGATTTAGAAAATATAAAATGGAGATAATTAATTTAGACAGATAGATAAAGATAATGAAAAGTTATTATTTGTTTCAGATGTTGAAAAGGTAAGTGATAAAGTAATTTAATTATTTTAAATATTTTGAAAAGTAAAAATTGAAAAACTGGAGAAATATTAAAATTTAATCTTTTTACTCAAAAGATACATATGATGAATGATGTCACTTAACTCCTATTTGATTTATTTTTATTTATATGAGTTGCTAAATGAATATCTTTTTGTAAATGATGATGAACTTAAAATACTGGAGATAAAAAGGCTAATAGCATCAATTTCCTAAAAATAGATAAAATTTTCTAATAATGAACATTATAAATCTTGTAGAATGTTTGAAAAATAAATCAGTAAAAGTGGATGAAGATAAACATATTCTAAGCAAACATATTAATGTTTTTTAATAATTAATAATTGAATAATGGATGATCTAAAGCAGGGGTACAGAACTTTTTTTCAGTCAAGATCCATTTGGGTATTTATAATATCACTCGCAGGCCATACAAAATTATCTGCTTAAAAATTAGCCTGCTATATTTGATCAAAAATTTAATTAATTTACCTATAATTATTAGGATGGACAAGCTTTTTAACTGGCAAACCAATTTCAACTTCCCCTTTTTAAACAAGGGCCATAATTTTTTTTTTGTAAATTAAAAATAAATTAATGCCATTATTATTGACCGTTTCACATTTAATGACAATTTTTCCAATTCACCTTGTAACTATTCTTCATGACATATTTATATTCACAAATTTCTTTTTATGTTCTAGATAGAATAATTCTATAGTAGCTAGGATGCCTTCAGAAAATGATTTTGAATTTTCTGCTTTTTATTATTTTTTGAAATAAAATAAGTTGCTTTCACAGAATTTTCTAAATTGTTTGTACCTTTTATGAATTATATCAGCCACTTAATGAAGTTCCTTTTCAAATTTTCTAGTTTAATATTTTTTTGCTTTTCCAACAATTTTATTGTAATTAGAATGTTTTGATAAATAGTGTCTCTTAATATTGTGTTCTTTATTAACTGAAATACTTTCCAGATATACCAGGCACATTGATTTATTATTAAATTCTATAAAAAAAAAAAAAAAAGGGCATTGGTCCATTTCTTTTAAAATGCATAATTTTCTGTATCAATTTTTTATTAAAAAAAAATTAAATGCAAAATAATAATTATAAAACAAAGTAAAATTCAAATTTTTACTTTTGCTATTATATGTTTGTCTGAAAAAAATTGTTATAAAAACAAACAAAATTCCATCAACATTATAGATTAAATCTAAGTCAGACAGACCACACAATATAGATAATTTGTTGGAATATTCACTAATAGAATGAACTAGAATAAGGGGCGGAGGTTCACCACCACTGATGTAAAGAATACTACATAAAAATTAAAAAATAAAATTACAATTGTTAAACAGATTTTAATAAAGGTGGGGGATTATTTTATGGTTCTTTAAAATTAGATTTAAAAAAAGATTTATTAAATGTTTTATTTAGGATGTTGCTTTATATATAGCATAAAGTGGATAATTAGGAAAAGAGTGGAATAAGAGGAGGCTCCTTATAAGCAGATTTAGAGAGGTATAAAAGATAAATTGGAAAGATAAAATTATTATTGTAAAAAATGAAAAAAGATTATTTATTGAGGAAATTATGAGGAGAAAGAAACTAAACTGATTGCATTATTTTGAAGTAAAAAAATTATAAAGGACTATTGTGGTATAATAAAGATAGGTGAAGTAAATTGAACGATGATATTAAGGAAATAGTTATAAATTACCGAATATTTAAATCACAGAGAAAAGATAGAATTATTTAAAAAAGGTAGTTTGCCATGTAATAGATAGATAATTATATATGACAAGTTTAGTTTGCAATTCATGAATATATATGTACAAATACTAAGACTATTAAAAAATTGTGAATTCAGATTTTAAATCTATGTAATAATAACTTCTTAAATAAGATGTTGCATCAATTAAAAAAATTACCAAAAGTTTTTAATTGAAACATGAAGTTTAATAAATGTTTTAAATTTCAAATATCAAATACATTAAACTTATAACATTAATAATCTTTTGTGTATATATATATTATTATTTTGAAGAAATACAGACTTCGATTTGTAGTGTATATATATATGGTAGCACTCTGTCCCCTTTTAATGTTCCTCTTTTTTTTTTCCTAAACAAAAAAAAAAAAAATGTTCCTCTTTTGAAGTCATTGGAGATTATTTTCTTCTGCAAAGGGGTTTTTAAAAATTACTTTATCTTATATAGTATTTTTGCATTTCCTTACTATTGACTTTTGTAACTAAAATGGTAGATTCAAAATAGTAAAAAAATATGCTTGCACACAAGTATATTTTAGTTCATAAAGTTAATATCTCAAAAGATTCATATATCTAGTACAATTTTATGTAATTTTAAAAGGTATAAAACTTTTAAATCATTGACAGGCTTAATAAAAGTGATTTCAAACAAAAAAAAAAAGTTGAAAATTAAAAATATTTGTATTGCAAACGAAGATATCATAATCATCACAAATCTTCAGGATTAATTCTAATGTTTTATAAAGTAATCACAGCAAAATGAAAAACTAAATTGATAAATGAAGATGTTACTTTTGTTCTTCCTCATTTAATCCACATGTGTAATACATACAAAGTGTATTCCAGTGAAAAGAGACTTATTCATTCTCCAAACTGCATGCGGTACCACCTATAAACCATTGTATGTGTCACACGGCATGAAAATTTCAAATTGATAGTGTTTTTGAATCATGAGTTACAATTTGAAATATCATAGTGTTTCATGCTTAGCCTATGATGGAAAAAATGCACTAACATTGAATTCTCTTTTAAATTGGGCAAAACTGGTATTGAAATATTTAAAATGATTCAAACTGTTATGGTAGTTGAGACCTGAATATATGTATAATATTAATATAAAAAATATTATAACAAAATATGGAAATGCTTTCCAGAAAACAATTTGAATCAAGATTTTAAGTTTATTTAATAACAATTTTTTTTTGAAATTACAAATTATAAAAAACTAAGACCCAGTAGATTCATTTCTAGAATTTTCCTTCATGTTGACTGCCAGAATTTTTAAATATCAACCTAAACTGTAAAACATCTATAATCAGGGCCTTTCAGAAAAAATGTGAGGCCTGGGGCAACTAATATTTTAGAAGCCCTTCAAAATTTAAAATAAGAATGGGGGGGGGGGAGAGTTTTTATTTATAGGGCCGAAAACAGGACTCTGGGAACAGTTAGTTACAAGTCGCCGAAACAAGCAAGCAGATCAGATCCAGACAGCACTTGGATAGGGTAGATTCATTCTAGTGCTGTTACTATTGTAAAACACTATTAGCACAGAACAGATTGACAGGGGGCTGAGATTATTAGTTCTGCTGGTCGCCGAGTGCTGCAATCGCTTTCATCGCAGAGTCGTCAAATTGGCACCTCATCCCTAAACTGGCTTATGTTTTCGACTCAAATATTTTTTTGGGGAATTTAACTGTAAAATTAAGATCATTCTATGAGCCATGACATTGCTTTGTCCTCTTCAATATTTTTGTTTAACATATTGAGTTGTCAAGTTGAGGCCCCCTAATATTGCGAGGCCCAGGGCAGCTGCCCTTCCTGCCCCCCCTCCCCCAATTGGCTCTGGCTATAATTTTTTATATATATGCACAAGGAGTAACAACAGTGTCTTTACTCTATTGCAGAGTCATTAATAGTAAACTTGAAGAACAACTAATGAATCAAGATAACAGATAATTATATTATGATTAACATCCTCAAAATAGTTTCTAGTAAATGGAGTTTACCAAAGGATTTTTGGAGTTCTGATAATTATACATGTAGTAGTGTTTTTTAAATTTCAATCCATTAGGTTGATAGTATAAATGAGTTAAGAGTGTTTCCTTAAATAAGATATTTTTTATTTAATTAAATTGCACTTGAATATTATCATGGCAGGTAGTGAAGATCAGCAGATACAAAAAAAAAAATCACAAGAATTTGTTTTTTTATATTTCAAAGAGGATAAAAACTAATAGCAATTTTCATATTGTTGTTCTTTTTTTTAAAAAAAAAAACTACAGTTCTAAAAATTTTAAATTAAGAACTACATTTAAAAATTACATAATGAAAAGTAATACTTTTTATTCTAATTGAAATATTACAAATTTTAAAATGTCATTACATTTATATTTCTACCAATTACAATTTGTATCTCAAGATTAATCACTACATATATCCTATCTAATATATAGGGTATATGAGCACAGACTTTCACACGACCCACCACTCTCCCCACTATCTCATAACACTGATACACTTGAACACATATATGTTGAAAAGATAAATAATCACCAATATATGTATTTCATGCTAAACCAGCAATCATCAGTTGGTCCAGATTACCATCTCTACACATGCATGCTATAAGTGCTCAGATATATATATATTAAGATAGCCAATCCTCATACTTTAAAGGGCAGGCTTCAATCTACTCCACACTCCAACTCTTCAACTGTCCATCCAATTGAAAATCTGATGATGGAAAAATATCAATAGAAATATTTTATTCAAAAGTATTACTTAGAATAAGTTGTTAATAAACAATAAATTTGATAAAGTTCTTTACATCTATTGGTCATCCGATCTTCACTTTCAAATTTACAGAATGTAATAAGGGTTAAATGATTGCTAAATGGTTTTAATGCACATTATGCTGTGGATATTCTAAAAAAAATTTAATTAGTATTATACATACATACATACATATGATCACTAGATGGGGCTTATCAATAGCTATAATTAAGCTCGAAACCAATTGGTCCGGAAATAGGGACTTTCCAATAGAGATTTTGAATTCTTTCTCTTTCGGCACTTATAGAATAAAGCTTGATTAGAGTTATTGGTAAGCTCCATCTAGTGATCATTAAATGCAAGCTTAAAAGCAAGTTACAAAATTTATGACTTGTTTTATTAATTATATATATATGTTATGTACATAATAACTAAAAACAAGTTTTATAATTGTAAACACATAAAGAATACCATGATCAAACAATCAACTTATGACCTTCATAAGTGGTAGTTTGTCATTTATTTCCACCAACGTTAAAATAAAATTATAGCATCAAATTTAATATAAATTGATTTATTTTTTTCACTATACTCCAGAGCCATCTAATGTTTCACTTAGCAATTAATGGATGCTAGATGGTAATATTTTATCTACATTCTTCAAGAAAGAATAATGCTTTTCTATGAAAAAAAAAAAATCAATAACCAAAAACTAGTTTGGAGATGTGGACATAAGTTTAGCACCTAGTAAAACGTTAATTAATCAGTTTACAATAGCAAGGAGGGCAAACAAAAGCTCATATTTCACTTTGTTGGAATAATTCAGTATAAAGCAAAGATTGTAGTATCAATAAGATTCATGATATATTTCATTATAATGGGTTCTATAAAAAAAAAAAAAAAACTTTTTTTTTATTTACTTACTCTAGCCAATGAACTACGGACAGCATGACGAGGAAATGACATAAATTGTTTATTTAAAACTCTAATCTTTGAAAGAGGCAAAAGTTCAGAATTTCCATAATCAACATAAAAAACTTTCACATAACAATCTGAAATATATATACATAAGTTAAATGTTATCAATCGAATATTCTTTTTTTTAATGTTTAAAATGCAGTAATTTGTAATATTTTTAATTATACATTATTAATATTATATTATATATTTTGAAATTTTTCTGTATAGTACACATACAAACATATAAAGTAACTAAAAGCTAAACACACATATAGGTAAAAGAATAATACCATTTTAAGCAGGCCATTGGAAGGCAAAGATAACATGGAGGCAAAAATGAGGGCATTACATATCATGCTTGACAAATAATGCTGATGGTGAAAGCTTGGATGGTTTTCACTCGTTTACACTCAAGTTAAGTATAACTAGATACCCATTTCTATGATTAACTTTCTCTAATTTTCCATAACTCTTGCACTATTCATTAAATAATCATAAGTACCATTAAAATCATTTTATTCTCTTATCTTCATCCTAAAATATCATTCATAATTCCAATATCATTAATAATCTTCTCAAGTCAATTCCCCTTTTTTAAATTTATTTTATAATCATTTTAATATTCACCTCATCTTTTTCATTCTTAAAACCTTAAATATTTTTTCTTTCTTTGTAATTGTTCAAGTGCTCAATACAAATATATACATGAAGAAAGATTTTTAATAGTTATTTTTCTTAAGTTTAATAGCCAATGGTTCACAAAATAATACCACTCTTTTAATAAATATCTGTTGAGATATGACTTCTTGATTTGGAGAACTGTAGTATAAACTTTAACTGATGATTAGTACTGAAATGCATATTGTTATTCCAAATATATATATATACATAGTAAAGATTTAAGTTAAAGTGCCTATGACTTATCTAAAGAAATCAGAAATTCCCTTTTATTAAGTGAAAGGAAAATCTAAAATATTTTGTTAAACTTGGGAGCAATAATTATAGATATATTGATTTGGTTAACAATAACTATATATTTTTAATAATTTCAAAAATTAACAAAAAATATAATTCATCTGACTTTTTATTTTTTTAAGAGTAAGTTAGATAGGGGGGGGGGGCAAATTTCCATAAAACAATCAAATTACTTTAGATGATTTCAATGATATGTCAAAATAAACACTGTTGAATATTAATTTGCTTATGAATAAAAAAAAAACAAATTTCTAAAACTTTAAAGTTTCTTTAAGTTACCAAAATAATTTTTTCTTCTACTCTTTGTAATAATAATAGTAATGAACTACTACTAGGGAAAGTTTAAAATTTTTAATAAAAAATAATATCTAAGCATTACTTTCGAGAAAGTCTGTCATAATCATAAAACTACAATAAAATATAAATAAAAATAAATATATACATTAAAATTAAATATGCCATTTACGTGATAATGCATTGCACGAGTCTTTCTTGTTTATTGCGTTAATATTATTTGCTATAAACCAGGCCTCTTTATATTTTCTTTATCAATCATTACTTTCAACACAAACAAAATCAATATTAATAGGATCAAAATTATATCCAGATTTAATTTCATGTTCCAAAAATATAGATTTAACATTAGAGTCTGTTTTAGCATGTTTATATAAATATTTATATTGTGATAATCTTGAAGCACAAGATTCTCCATAATAAATTGCATTGCATTTTGGTTCATTACATTTAATTTTATAAACCATTTGTAAAGATTGGTTTGGAGATAATTTATCTTTAGTATTGTTAAAAATTTGACTAAGATCAGAAGGTGTTCTAAAACTGATATTATAATCGTTTGAACAAATTGTTTCATCCTTTTAGATATATTTGGTAAGAAGGCTGATCCATGCATTATTATTATTAGTTTTTAGTATTCAAAGATGAATAAAAAAATTTAAGTTTTATTTAATAAATTATAACTATAACCTGATTTAATTAAATCTTTCATATAAATTTCAATGTTGTTTATTCTATCTGCTTCAAACTTATATAATTTAAAGTTTCTATATAAAAATCATTTATATTTCTTCTACCTGCTTCAAACTTACATTGCTTTCGACCAGGTTGGTCATAATCATAGAACTACAATGAAATATAAAAATAAATATATACATTAAAATTAAATATGCCATTTACATGATAATGCAACACATGAATCTTTATATTAATTAGTCCTACTACAAACTGATCTTACATATTATTTTCTACACAATTCCACAATACGCTATATTCTAGTTTAAAAAGCCAACAACTTGATAAAGAAAATAATGTGAATTTACATGTCAAATTCTTTTTATTACTAATTAATTTATATGCAAGGATAGCATTGAAATGGAAACTGAATAACCCTCTATAACTAGCTTTTTTATTTAAAAAAAAAAATCATAAGGTTGAAAGCTTAGGAGGTTAAATAACATTCAAGCAACAAAATGGTAGGCTGAGCACATCTGCTCCATTCAAATGACCAATATTGAGATTTATTTATTTCTTCATCTGAGAATTGATTCATAAATCTTTTGAGTTCACGAGAAAGG
The DNA here is from genome assembly GCA_028023455.1 of Epiperipatus broadwayi. NCBI lineage: Eukaryota > Metazoa > Onychophora > Udeonychophora > Euonychophora > Peripatidae > Epiperipatus > Epiperipatus broadwayi. Next base: position 1,350,673 of record JAQFVV010012439.1, on the reverse strand, counting down.
CAATCTTTTGTAGCAGGGTGAAATTACAACTTAGAAAAATTCAGAAGTCTAAAAACGACTATACTTATAAAATTTATTGCAAGAAATTCCTAAAAACATGGCATAAGACTTAAAATTAATATTAATTCAAACAATGTTTGAGCCCAGAAAAACATTGCATTTTATCAACCTATTTCTAGTTTAGGCTAGACATGTTAGAAATATTTTTTATTAACACACACACAATAAGAAAAAAAGTTGAATTTAGTCACTAACCAATTTGTTCTTTAATTATGAACCTCAAAAAAGTAACTAAAAATTTGTTTTCTGTTTTTTTTATTTTCTGGGATTATATAAACTCATTATTTAATTAGCATTTAATATAAATTGAAACATATTAACTTTCAATAAAAAATAAATAAAATACAAGTGTCAAAAATATTTGCATATTTAAAACTTATAAGAATTAATCAAGATTTTGTGTGCTCTATTCATACACGTCATCTACTTCATACTACTTAAAATAATCATCATACTGCAGCCCCCACTCAAATTAGGGAAGTAAATTTTATAAAGTTTATTAAACTCTTTTTCTTGTCTAAATATAGCAATAGGAAGAAATAAAATGGTGTTGAAAAATATTCTGCAAAAATAAAGATTAAAAGTTTGTACTAATTTTATTTGCAGGGATGAGAGAAGTACTAATAACATTAAAATGTTGTTCATTTATGAAGCAATGAATTTATAAAAAAAACTGCCATTTACATACAATCATAAAAAAAGTAAGTTCAAAGCCAAAATAATTCTTCAAAAATAAAAAAAAGTATTAGATTAATAAGCCAATCGAAGTAGATGCTTAGTATTTCGCATAGATTCACCAGTGATTACAGGTTTATTATAAAATGGCATTAATACTTGCTAAAACTAAAAAACCCTATACAATATCCAAGACATTGGTGAACAATATCTGCCTGAAAGTATCTGCTGCAAAAAAAAAAAAATAACTCAAATGTCAGTTCCCAATAAAAACATATCTCTATTTATTGAGAAATATGAAAGATAAACCTAGAAGCAAATAAAGCTAGCAAATATATTTGATCACAACTTGAATAACAAAGCAATTATTTTAATACATGTGTGATATGAGTATGATAGTGATAAAATGAAAAAATTCTTTTCTTTTTACTATATATAATATGAAAAATGATTATAAATAACTATCACTATTTGCTGAGGTAAGATGGTCATCAAAGGGAAAGAGTCTTTGAAGAACAATTTGAACATTTTGTATTTCAGTAACATAAAAAGCCAGCTCTGTCCAAACTTATTTATAATTGTGAATTGGCCCATAAATTATTCATTTGAAATCTTTAATATTTTTATGATCTTAATATTTCCATGGAATTAAAAAAAAATATTTGCAGTTTGTTTTATATTTTTTTTTATGTTAAATTTCCTATCACAACTAGCATTATAGACTCCTTTAAAAATTATATTATAGTATAAATATTAGCAGAAAACATTGAAAAGCAAAAATTAAAAAACAAGCTATGAAAATAATATTTTATAATTTTATAACCATTATCAATGAAATACAAATATTGCAAATTTTTTAGAATGCTGTCAATTTTATTTTCCATCAAAAAAGATATAGAAATTTGTGGATTCAGAATACACTTCATCAAAAATAAATATAATATAAATTTATAGGATAAAATGTTGGAATTGTTTATGATGGATTGAAAATGAATTTTGGAAAATACACATCCTTTCCATTAGTTTTGGATAAAAAATGAAAGGAATATTATGGACTTGGTGAAATTGTTTTAGAATCTCCCTTTTTTCACTTCCATCAACATTAGGCTCCTTCTAAAAAAATTATTAGAAACAAAACACAGAAATAATTTATATACACATGATCCTCTAACCAACAATTGTCAATCCATTAAAAATTAGATAAGTTCTAAAATAAATAAATTCATTATATTAAAATTATTCATCATTTATATAATGTTTGTGTAAAAAGTGTTTATAGTTGCTAAATATGATAATGTTATAACATTTTTACAATTTCATGATTTAACATATTAGATTGCTGTAGCCAATGTGCTACTAATTTTTTTTTAAATTGGGGACTATGCAGCCAATTATTTATTGGATACATTAACATTTTTATAATTTGAATATTTGCTTCATGAAGTATTATCAACTTATATCCTTCTATATGCAGTAATAAAATTATAAAAATTAAACAAATCCACCTTTCTTATTAGTTTTACAATATTTATTTTATTAAAATTTATCAACCTTACAGTTTCAATTGACCAGCATACTTCTTCAGAGATATAACATATATACAAATACATGAATACACAAATAGTTTAATATATAAATGTAAGATAAATTTTGAGCGTATTAGTGTATATATCTGATATATTTACAGTATATATATCAAATGTATATTAGTTTATATATTATATATAAATGGGGAATAATATATATATATGTGTGTGTGTATTATAATAAAAAATGAATTGATTTATAAATAAGGAGATATTATGTTGTTTATTTATATGATAAACTATTTGTGTATTCATATATCTTATAACTCTGAAGATAGCTGGTCAATTGGAACTGTAAAGTTGAGGAATTTTAATGAAATAACCACCATAATAATAATAAGAAAAGTGGATTTATTTAATTTTAATACTTGCATGGGAAGAAATTCAATACATTTATCAATGGCATATAAGAACGAAGAGCTAAAACGCTGGTACAAACTTAACATAATGTCATACCCAGAAACCAGCTTCAATATTAAGACATTTTTGATCTAAACAAATAAAATATTCAAAGCTATACAAATTATTAATGGATGTCTCTGTAAATAAACACATTATGATAGATATCTATAGATATTTGTAAGCAACTATAATATCAATACATTTGCTGCAGATAGACAATAAATTCTCATTTTATTTTTCTATTTCATTCTTTTCCTCGTTAATTAGTTATCTATATATTTATAGATATTAATCTGCAGCATGACACTCTAAAAATTATCATTCTCAAATCTGTATTTTCATCACACATCTTTATAATTTTTACTTTATTTCTATTTATTTCACTTCAAATTTATCACAATGAAAAGTTTAACTGCAATACATATATTATATACATTTAAACTTATCCATTCATAAAAAACTACTCATAAATGAATATAATCATTTTACTCCAAGAAAAAAACCAAAACAAAGATAAAAATTCAAAGACTGATAACAATACAAATCAATCTTGAAAAATAAATATATCTACATATATTTCATGCTAGATCTGTATCTAGTCTGTTTGTATTCATCTTGTAATGATGCCTATAAACTTCTTTTGAGCAAACTTTTTTCCCTCAAAGATTTCAATATTTTGTCTGATTGTGGCTTTCCACAATATTCTATCATCAGATTCCTCTTCCCAACAAAATCAATCATGATTACATTTCTTCACAATGACTTTGAGATAATCTTTGTAATGTATATAGAGACTCCCTCTTGCATAAAACTAATGCTTAATTTTATCACTAATAGTATATTAAAAAATCTTATTATCATTGATGTGCCACACATGGCAAATCCAATTTCAAAAACATATTGATCAGTCTTAAGATTTTACAATTATATTTTCAAAATCCTATAGAACATCCTTAAATAAAAATTTTCGGGTGACTTGGTTACAATGGAAAATGGTTCGTGTCTCTCTTCCATAGAAAAAACTTACAGAATAATATTGAAGTAGTTATATCTCTATAATAAAACACTCTTATCTTTTAATTTATTAATTATAACAGCAGTACTGCTTTTATATCTAAAAAATTAACAGGATATTTATTCATAATAATAAAATTTAGTATTATGATTTATAAAAATGTGCATATATAAATTTAAAAATGACATATTTTGATAATGCATAAAACAAAATTAGAGTAATTAAAATTGCAAGGCATAATTAAATATTTTTCAAAATCATTTAATAATATTAGTTTCAACTTTAAAGTAATAATTTTGTTTTAGTAATATTACTATTCACTACATAACTATCATAACAATATGGGCCATGACATGTAAAGGATGATGGAAAATCATTATCCTTCAAAAATGAATAGTCATCCATTTTTTTTTTTTTTTTTACTGAACATAGATAATGAACAAAAATCATCATTGGTAAGTGAATAATAAGTAATAAACATAATACATCATCGGTTGTGTTTATATATATTGTAATAAACACAAACACATATTAATATGATTAAATATTTTATTAATGTTTATATAAAAAAATATATTTTCAATATTTTCAATACAAATATATTTTATATACTTGGGGTCTAGGTGTAATATAGGGGATTTGAATATAGACTTTCAAGCTCCTTTCAGCCATCCGCTCTATCTCATAAACCGATATACAAGTGTTAGATTGTCGCCTGATACCATTGGCTAGTATAGAATCTAGTTGCAGTGCAAATATTGAAGGAAGAAACTCAGATACTCTTCTAGGTTTATCTAACACTTCCAGCTGTACCATGGCAGCTTGTAAGTTTATACTCCAGGAGTCCCCGGTTTTACTTTGAATATTAAAACAATCGACCTTAGTAGTCGAGTTTCACCCTTCTACCATAGTCCACGTGTCATCATGCTCCATTTTTTCTTTTTTTGTTGATGTAAAATGTATATTATAGGAGCGTATATACGTAATTAAAAATATTAGATAATTTTGAATCTTCTAAAATTATATTTTTTTTATTATTTTAATACGTTATTATTTTTTTCATAAAACAAAATATAAATTCAAGATAACTGTCTAAAATAATTAAAGGGGTGGGGAGTTTGTCTCATGATTTAAAAAAAAGGGAAATTGTAAATTAAAATTAAAAAGTAAAAACTAAAACAAAGCTAATGGATTTTAGTTAGATATCAATATTGTTTTGTCAAATCCATTTCCAAACAGGAAATTGATTTGAATTGATTTTAGACAGTTATCTCAAAACTGAATCTTTACTAACAATAGAGTAAAGATTCTCCAAAATTAGAGATCCATTAGAGGCAGGTAATCTAGTTTAGAATAAATATTCTCTGAGGGGCTAAAAACTGATATAAATAGAACTAAAACTCTATTAGGTTAGAGTTTGGTTAGTTGTTGTTAGGTGACTTCACGTCCGTTTAAAATTTTGGAGAGCCAAGTTGCTGTCTGCCATCTTCACCAGAGTCTTGCCGTGATGTGGCCCCAAAGAATGCCACCTGCCATAGAAGATTCGCCAGTAATTCCAAAGAATCCTGAGGTAACCAGCCAAAAGACTGTATAACCGCCTTATCCACTTTTAACTATGTAATTTAATTTGTAAACTAATAATTTCATTCTATTTAATGTTTTTTTAAAGCTCTGTTAATCGTTTGTATATCAGTTAGTGTGGTTATGATTTAATTTTAATATTTTTACATTTTCTCACTTTATTTATAAATGCCACTAAAAACTTAATCTTACAAACTTCTATTAAAAAGGGAAGGGGTGGGGAATTAATGAGTTCTTGTTAATTATTCTAAATACTTCATAAGATTGGGTTATACTTTAAATGAATATTTTTTATCTAAATGTTTTATCGTAAATTTATACAAAATGTATAAATATTTTTGCAATCTGGGGTGGCTATTGGTGTCTGTTAGTTTTATAAAATTTCTTATTCATCATCGTCGCCACAAAGACTGGTGACTTAAATTTGTTTTGTAATTTGCACTACTTTAGTTTTTTTTATTTCCTATATTAAAATATTTGATTCATGAAGGGGGGATCACTGCAAGCTTCATTAATGTTAGTTAATTTATAATCAATGACTTTAGATTACGTAGGCCATTATCCTAGCATGTCATTACGTATTTGTTAAACCATTTAAGGCTTTTCTTTAATAGTTAAATTTATTGATTTTATATTATTATAATAGCGTTGCTAGCATATGTCCAATTAGTCATAAGTCGCATAAGGCTTCGATCTGATTCGACTGTACTTCACTCCAGGGAGTCATGATTATTTCGTTAGTCATTTTTCTCCCAGTATATATATTATATACTGCTTTGAATCGCCTGTACCTCACTCCAGGGATTCAAAGCCTCATCGTTCGTATCCTCGTTTATAAAAGAAGTCTAAGTTTACTTCTAGAACCTTCAGGTTAGGATAGATGATACAATGTATAAATGCGACGCTGACCGGCCCATAGAACCATCCTACCCACCTTCTCTTCCTGTACCGTCTTAGCATAAAGCTGGCGTGTACCATCGTTATAGAAAATTGGAGAATGACCTTATCCTGGTCAAATGTGCCATTTCCTCTCACTGATATTATGCTAGCACTGCCATTTCTTACAGTTAGTTTCTAGCCTGTTTAGCAAAGTAAATCGTAATGATATGCGGTAATAAAACATTCTGTTTGCTCTTTATTCGTTGGAGTTTAATCCCAACTTCTCATGAAGCTGCCCTCCCTCTTTACTGAAATAAACCTTTCCCGCAATTATTGAGTTTTCGCTATATCCCATCGTTAAATGTTGAAAATGTAAAAGAAATAATGTTTTATGTTGCCTATCAAAAATGTATCCTCATTGTTATTATTATAAATCAAGTATCTAAATAAAATAAGCTTAAGTATTGAAATCGTTAATTAGCGAAACTCGATTATATCTTGATAAATGTATTTTTATGTATAAAACGGTCACCAAACCACTCCGATAAATCCATTTCTTGTAACCGCTGCACTAACTTAATATTTGTCAAAATCAACATAATCTTAATAATAACCTTTAATGTTTGTAATGAAATAAAGTTTTATGAGCGTAGAGTTAATTATATATCTACAACTCATCTTTAATTATGTTCAAAATAAATATTTATATTTAAACTTAATCCAGTTGTTCGAATCTCCTTATTATTTATATTATGTATACTTGTAACTTAATATCTTGGGTTCACTCAATCTCTCATCATCATCACCAGTTGAGTCTCATGTAACACGTTGTAGCACCAGACCGGGATATAATGAATTTATGTGGTATCAACGTAGGTGTTGTTCATAATGTTATAGATTTGGGGAATGGGCAAATAGGTTAGAATTCATGATTGCTCCTGACCTGTGTATCTTGCGCATGATTGGATTCGGGGTACTTTTGCTTAGATACTAAATCTTGTTGGATAGACATACATTTTCGACCGGTACAATATGTTTTACTAATTTAACCATATCTTGAAAAATGTGCTTACTGCTATTATTGTTCTTTCACTTTACCTACCAATGGACTGCTTATTTATAGTCAGATCCCTTTCCATAAAGAGAGCAATCGGATTCACTGAACATCATAACCTACTGGCCTATAGCGTATTTCAGTTATTGGGTATATCATCTATTCATATATCCATTGGTCTACAGCAATCAATGTTTAATCCGATCAAAATAAGATGGAATCTGGACAAGTCTATTAGTTAAACTGAGCTATAACAGCATCACCAGCATTAACTATGAGTCAATAATCACTTGTGATTAGATTTAAAACATACACAAAATCTTAAACTAATTATCATCTAACCAATGCTAAACTTGGGGAATATTATAAAAATAATTAATATTTCATTTGCATTCACATATTTAAGTGCTAAAATTACAATAATAAACACATCACAAATGCTGTGATCATTTTATCAATATTGATCATTATCAATGTCTTGGCCAATCATCCTCAGATATATAAATAAAATGAAGTATCTGGACTTTAAAAGTGATCTTTATCTTTGCACCTTCCAAATAATTTTAAAAAACCATATGGATGTCCACACACACATATATAGCAAAAAACAATATGTTCAAGCTATTTAGGGATAACAAAAATCCTAGTGATTATGATCAAGAGAAAATGTACACATATGTTCTATTATTAAATAATTTCAAAGGGATAATTTACATATTCCTTAAAGCAAATTCTATGATGAAATAAATACACATTTTTAATTCATAGGATAGCTAGAAGAAAAGGCATTTAAAAAAAAACAACTTTGAATTTTTTTTATTTATTTAAAAAAAATAACAAATAAAGTATAAACCCAAAGTTAATATGCATAACTTCATACTATACATATAATTTCATATAACACATAGGTACTGTTGGGTGTGGTGTACTGTGGCCGCTAGGCGATGCTGCAGTACCACCAAGAAACCTGCAAGTGATAAATTTATATCCAAAAATGGCTGAAATCAATGGAAAATTAAAATGCCTAAGGCAAGACATCAAAAGTAAGCAAAAACCAAGTAAAAAATTTAGCCTGAGGCAAGACATCAAAAGTAAGTAAAAAATCAAGTGAAATAATACATAAATTTTAAAAAAGTACACACATACACAAAATGTTGAAATGGCTCAAAAATAAGTAAAATTAAAAAATAAATAAAATACAAATTAAAAAAGTACACGCGCAGAAATCGGTAAAATACATAAAATAAAACACCCCCAAGCAATTAATTGAAATGGCTCAAAAATAAGTAAAATAAAAATTAAAAAGTAAGTAAAATGCAAATTAAAAAAGTACACATGCAAAAATCGGTAAAATACATAAAATACCCCTAAACAATTAATTAATTGGTACTGCAGTATCACCTAGCGACCACAGTACGCATCACAGAACACTGTCAACACATATTATTATCCCCTTCTGATGCTTCTTAATTAATACTTAATTTAAATAAGCTATTGTCTTACATATTTCACAAGAAAATATATTTTAACTTGAACTTTGTATCCTTTTTTCTTTTGAAAATGAGAATGTCATCATATAATTTTAACATAATAAAAAAATATATTTTCAACAAAGTTATTAAAAAAAAAAATCTCAATTCTAATGATTTTTTTAAAAATCCTTTTGTAGTTGTCTAGTTGAGTGTTTCTTTATGTAAATTTTGCTCATAGTAATTTAGAGTCTCTTGGTTTTATTTTTTATAGCTTTCTTAATTGTTATTTTTATCCCCTTAGCTTTTCTTTTTTTCCTTTTGTAGCATTAGATGTCTAGTTTAATAATTACTTTCATTTCATTTTCCATACATTTAGTTCTTTTTTCTTTTTGTAACTCCAGGTTTTCAGTTCAACAATTATTTTAATTTCATTTTTCTTCCATTTACCTTTTTATTTTTTTAATCTTTTTATAGCTTTAGGTTTTCAATTTAACAATATTTATATTTCAGATAAACATAAATTGAGAGAACAATAGTTTTGGATGGAACAATGCAAAAGGCTCGTTAAAAGTTTACCCCAGAGATATTTTCCTTCTCCTATATTATTTTTATTGAGATTGGTTACATAGTTGGGTTAGCAATGATCAGCTGCTGGTTGACAAATAATGCACATATTTTTTCTTTATAATAAAAAATGTTTTAGAAGCAGTACTATTCCATTACTATTTAGGATAAGCATAAATGCTGCAATATTTAAAATCTTCAGATTAGTTTCTGGTTAATGTTCTTCAATGCAGAGTATTAGATATTATGATCATAATGTTTCTTATTGAAGAAAGACAATCATCAAAACTAATCTGGAAATTTAAATGTGATACTACCATTGAGAGCCCATTAATTAGCCAAAGATGATTTTGGACTAAACAGAAAAGATTATTTCTTCTGATCCAGATATTGAAACTAAGTTGAAAGAGTTATTTGGTATTTTGTATAAAAATGTTATACATATTCAAAGACCACACAATTCTCATATTCATGTTTATACAGAATTAATTTCTAAAAAATGATAAATTTAAAAATTAATTTCCATAATGTACTTTTAGTTATACAATAAACATATACTCTCTTAGAAGTATAGTTTAATTTCAATATTTGATGTTCAACTGTAGCTGAGATGAAGATAAAAAAATTTGAATTGGCTATTCAATGAATGTTATTGCAAGTCAATTTAGTATATTAATTATGACTGAAGCATTAAATTCAATACAAGAATCTATATCGTACAATTATAAAATAGTTTTAATATTAAAATATGTGGATGAAAATATGTAAGTATATGGATATTGATTTTTCTTTCACTTGTAATTCAAATTTGCATATCTTTGTTCATATTCATAACACAGTGTTCTTTATTCTTTAATAGCTTCAAAGCCTTGCAATCAGCAAGTATATCTAAATTTGTTGACGAAATGCAGTATTCTCAATATACATATATAAACAAAAGCATACAAAAATTATAAATATTTATATAAGCAGTATTTGAAAAAATAAAAAAACTTTTATTACCAGATTTGTCTTTACCATCCATATTAAAGATTTCAACAATTTCAGCTCGATACCATAAATTATCAATGGAAAATATAGTGCTACACGGAAGACCTATTTTAGGTTCTGTTATAAGTTCACTGCCTTCACCTTTGGTATAGAATTTACTGGAAAAAATATTACATATATATATATTATATACATACAAGCCATACACACATATGCACATACAAATATAAAAATAAATTAAATAGTCAACTGCAGGGTAAAGACTTCTCAAGAAAATACTAAAGGAGCAGATATGTAATCCCTAGATTGTAAATTTACTATTGGTGAGAATTTATATAATTTTGTTTTTCTTTACTCTCTAGCCAAGATATCCATTTTGAAGCAGCTTTAATTTTGCAAGATACCTTAAAAAAATCCTTACTTTGTAATTTTCCAAATATCTAACAAATTTGACTCTTATGGATTTGAATCAGGTTATAGACTCATCACTTGCATTTCTTCCTATATATATATATCATCATTAATTCTGCACATTAACTAAGCAATCTTCTTTATATTTTCTTATCCACTGTTCACCTTAAATATTCTTAGCTTTCTTTTTTTTAATGAACATTAATCAAATTCTTTCTTATACTTTTCTTTCTGTTATCATTCAAAGATTCTTGCAATATATCTAATAATTTTTCTTAATTTTGAGAACTCAGTCGTTCCATTGTCCTATAAAACCACATCGCACAAATCTCCAATCTTTACTCCTCTCTTTTTATATTTATATTTCTAATCTACACATACCAATCTTCATACAAAACCTTTAACAAATTTTTTTTTAATTCTAATTATTTTGATCCCCAAAATAATCTTATTCTCATTTTTTCAACCATTACTGACCAAATACAAAGTTAGGTCTCTGAAATTATCCTATTAATTCTGATCCATTGCTTCTCTTTTTCACATTATTCTAGCAAACTTCTTTGTTTTATTTTCATTTCACACACATAATATATATACATTTTTAAAATCCAGTTTGCGATTTCAATATATTCAGATCTGTTCTATTTAAGCTACTAAATTATTTCAATGATGATATTAATACTTGTATGTAATATTATCTATGTACATGTCCAATTTGATGAACTCTATTTGTTATCCTAGTACATATTTCTTCATAATTTGCTATTTGTTTTGCAGTCTCAATAATGCTTTTTTAAATTAACTATCCAAGTTTCAGATACATAATAAGCACTAAAATAGCATATTTATTATATTTTCATCTAGTATAAGGTTATTTAATGAACACAGAGACAATACTTTCCATACAGTAGCACCAATCAGTGCAAGCCAGAGTAATCAGTGAATGCAGGAAGATTTTTGCATAAAATCCCTATCTAGTGCCTACTCATTCAATATCCCAGACTAGTTTCTAGCTTATGGCTTTCATCAATGAGGAGCCTTGGATCTGAGAGCACTGCACTTAGATTTTAGGAAATAACACAACCTTCTAGCAGCCACCTTTTACCTTATTACCGAACTATAAAGCTTTGAGTCCAAAATGAAAACACAATAATGTTTTCAATTCAAGCTCATTAGCTCGTATAGTAGTACAGATCTAATCTCAGTTCAGCATCCAGACTTTTTGGTGTCTTTGGTTCTAATAACCACAGTCACTATAATCCTATTGGGCAGGATTGGTATTAACACATTATACCTCACATGATCACCTTTGTTTACAGTGGCAAAACTCTCCATACAGTAGTGCCACTCAGTGCAAGCCACAGTAATCAATGAATACTCCCAGATCCAAGGCTCATCACTGATGAAATCCACCTAGAAACTAGTCTGGGGATATTGGATGAATAGGCATTATAGGTATTTTATGCAAAAACTTTTCTGCATCCATTGATTACTCTGTCTTGCACTGAGAGCGCTACTGTATGGAGAGTTTTGCTTCTGTGTAAACAGCTTGTGTAAGCATAAAGACAGGTAATCATGTGATATATAGTAGTTATTTAATGAAATTAGAATTAAATTTTTACTTCATTATGTTTGCATTTTCTCATACTCTTATTTAAAGCATATTTATCCATTCCAAATTTCATTTTAATATCTATGTTATTAATCCATTGATAAGATATCTGATTCTAAAACATTTAAATATATTAATTTGTTTAAAACTATTTAGGTAATTGATATTCTTAATTTTTTTATCATTTTCATTTATAATTATTAATTTAGACAAGAATGCATCTGGCAATTATTTTCTTATCCAACAAATATCCCTCTTTAAATTGTTAATGAATCCCCTCCTCCCCTTTTAAAGAAACAAAATTTTTTATATTTCATTAAGGGTAGCAACTCTAATGAAGAATGAGCGATTGTAGGCATGAAAAATATGTGTTAATGACAAACATATCCCCAGACTAATTTTTAAATATTAGTCTCTATTAATGATGGTAAGTAAGTAAGCACTCTACTTCTTTTATACTACCAAAGCTAATGACTTGAATCCTCTGTAAGATTTTGAAATCAAGTTAAGTTAATAGTCTTGTATTAGATGAGTTACTGTATTTATATTTTAGTGATTTCAGTTATGAATTAAGTTATGGTGTTTTTAATATCAGATTTACATAGTTATATAGCAAGCTGCTTGGGGTTAAAACTTCAATGTTTGAATTTAAGTCACTAACTTACTGTTGAATATATGTTCAGTTAAATTCATGTCATCACAAAATCCTACAACTAGAAATTAATAAAGTGATTCAGAAGTTTTTGTCTGGGAATATGGTTGGTCCTACTATCTGTGACCATTGATTACTAATTTTTACAATAGATGGCTCTAGATTAGAATGTTAAGTGGAATACTGCTATTAATGCAGATGTTAACTGTAAGTGAAAACACTAGGGTGATTCTCTGTTTAGTATTTACTCAGAATCAAGGACAGATTAATTATCAAAGTTTAATTGTAATATCTTTTATATTTTAATTTTTATTTTATTAATAACAAATTTGGGTTGTGATCTGAATCAATATCAGCTCTAGCATGTATGTAAATGCATTCATATGCTTTTTTTTGAAATATATCCATTATTTGAAGATTTCAAAGTGTATATTCTTCTCTTATGACTTTCAAATGTGTGTCCTTCATTATAATGCTATTTTATCTTTAGAAATTTCTCACTTTCAACGGTTTCATGTCTTAATCATAAATAAAATCTTGTAACGTTTTCTTTCCATCCTATTACAACATTACAATTTTTCTGTTTATTTTTAATAATACTGCTAGGTGGATTTCATACCTGTATAATCACAAGTATCTTAGAACACTTCAATAACAATAACATGTTATTGAAAAAATTACTACTTATAATATTATCCTTTGTTTTTAGTCTTAAAACAATATCTACTCCATTACATGCACTTTTATCACTAAAACAATAAATTAGTTCTCACATCCATTTCATTTTTCACTTCACAATCTATTCATTTTGTTTAACAGAGAACTACAATATTACACTTTTTCTATTCAACTCTAGAAATAGATTTATTTTTGTGATTTATTCACTGTTAAATACTTCATGTATTAATTCTATTATTAGTTTTAAATGATGTATCAGTCTGAATTTTTCCACCAGAAGAGGGGGAATGCATCTATGGTCGGATCTAGGGTCTTCTGGTAAAATGTTGCGAACGACACGGAATGCCTAACCTATGATTGTATCGACCTCCAATGGACTAGTTCTAAGTTTACACATTAAATATAGATACAATTTTGGGCAGGTTCATCCACACCTCATCCCTTTTTCGGATTCCATTATGCCTCAGTATTCGAACTCAGGGAGAATTCTGCTTTTGGCCCTCTTCAGTGGTGAATTTACTCTGGATAGCAATTACCACACCTCTATACAGGTTCCCACTGACTTACGATCATCCAACCTTATTGTTGCATCATTATATAATAAGAAGTGTGTGTGTACATATATAATATATATAGTTATATAAGTTGATGAATGAATGTATGAATAATTAAGATAAACTAGAGACCAGTTTAATTTAAATCAAATTAACAACTTTTATTTAACAACAAATAAAAATTCCAAACTCTCTTTAACATAATAACAGATGCAATTATATGTATCAAGTATGCATTTCTACCATATCAACGATTAAATGTGTCCACTATTCCAACCCTTACCCATGGTAGAGATACATAACTAGGCACTCATTATTTACAAAGCTAATAAAATTAATAAAAAAAAATCATTATTTAGAATATTATACAAACATATAGGTAATAGCCTCGTCATCAAATTCCAGTTATTGCCATTGCATCTTATTTGGGGACCTCCCCCTATCTATGTACACGTTCCCTATGGTTGATAGAAAAGAACACCTGTCCAAAAAGGTTAGTCATTTCATATCAAAAAGATAAATATAAACAATCATTAGTTAACAACAACAACAAAAAACAAATAACATGAACTCTGTCTTGTAGTACTGTATGTGCTTAATATGAAATAATATCAAAACTGTTACCTTATTCCACATTACATGGGTCAAGTCACTATGGAGGGAATTGACCTAAACTTTATTTACATAAAAAATTTTTTTTTAACTTAATAATTTTTCTCAAATGTAGGCACGGTTAAACTTCCAGTTAGAAATAAAAATAGAATTTTACAAACATATCAAAAAAAAATATATAACACATAATAAATCAAATTTTCTTCAAATTACCGTGATTAATGTCTGTGAATTTAGTGATAATGTCTCTTATGGATACAGTCTATCTCTCTTTTAGTTATTCTACTCTAGTAAGTCATTTATTATTTGCTAGAATTCCTTGACAACGCACTCGAAATGATGTTTCCATTTTCTGCAATTGCTTTCCTTCTGGATCCATTCTGATATTTGGTGTTTCTTTAGGCAGTATATAGCCAAGTAGATTAAATCATCGCATTTCTATGGTCGAGACAGTAGCGATATGGTCCTATGGCAACATTTATTAAACCAGAATACATTGCTTAGCAATTTATAACAGATTTAATTTTCCTCAGTTTGTTATATGCATTTAATGGATGATAAAAAAAAAATTACTTCAATATTTATATATATATATATATGCTGGTGATATATTATTTCTTTTTCTCCTTGTTCGAATAATAGCGCAGTCTTTTATTTTTAATTATCAGCTTAAAATCAATTCAGTTCTTTTGTTAAAATGCTCGAAATTATCAAACTTTCTCTGTTTTAAATGTTAATTGTGATTTCTCTTGACTTTTTGCACTATGAGAATTATATGAATAATATGGAATATTCAAACAAGTCGTCCATCTTCTCTTGTATTTTAAGATTCAATCTTAAGATATTGGTTTTATATGGTTATCATATCCTTCAAAAAATAGCAAAAGACTGGAAATGAACTAGGTTCACTTTTATACCCCGCTTAGTTTCTGTTGTTTAGTGTACTAGCATTACCATTTCCTTTTTCATTGACATGGTTGTCTATTGTTGCGTGTATTAATGGTTGTAGTTAAAATTAAAATCACATAATAAAATTCTATCATCACTATGTTTACTAAGTCTAAGTCTTAAATCGTGATGCCTAACACATTGACAAATAACTCATTATTAGTATATATATATATATGAAGGATTTCTTTAACTGGGTTTTTTACATTTCATTGAACAAGAGAAATTATTTCATTATGACACTATTTAATTTGGTACGTAATAAAACAAACTTTTGTCGCATATATGTATGTTTGCATTAAAAAAATTTGACGCATTACAAACACCTGTTATTTAAGTTTATCTTTTAAATGGGCTTGATTTAGTGGTATGGATAAATAAAGGCTGGTCTCAATAGATTTGTAAGCTACCCTTACAATATAAAGAATTTGGAACTAAAATTGTGAGCTGAATTGATATGCTTAAACTTGGGAATCAAATCAGCAGCGAGAAAATATTATTTGCTTTCTTCTGCATCTCTAATTTCAATTTCTTATAAAATACTTTATAAATTTGACCTTATTTTGCATTATGATACACGAATGCATATGCCTATCATTTTCTCATTTACTTAATACATAATTAAGTGTATACAATTGTTATATATATTAAATTGTATAGTTTTCAAAAACTAAAGGTAACCTGCATTAAAGCTCAGCTTGTTAATTCTGATGTTTGAATATCATATGATTTCTTGACTGACTAATCATAAAATTTAGTCCTGTCTAGAAAAAGCAGTACCTATCAAATTTATCATTTGTTGGGAGAAGATTTGAACATTTTTACAAATTTATTTTATTTTCTAGGTAAAAACAGTCAGATACCCAATTACTAATCAATGTTGGATAGTTAGTGGAATTAATAATGAGCTATCTACTTAAAAAAAAAAATCCAAGTTTAGTAAAAAAAACTTGGAAGATTACTTGGCTTAGATTAGAATCAGGATAGAAAAATAGCTGGCAGATATATTATCATTCCACCATGATGACCTTTTCTTATATATATGTATACACACAAAAAAATGTTTTTAATTAACGGACATTTTATTTGTATTATAGATACACACACACATGCATAACTGCAATATTTATTAAATTGTATATGTAATTTGCTATTATTTGATATTGTCAATTAACAGTATATATAAAACCACTGATCTAACAATTTATTTGATTTATAATCTTGATACCAGATATTACTAGTATAAAAAAATTTAGATATTATGATAAGACACCAAGCTCAGATATATACATGTACATGAGAGATCATGTAATCTATAATCCATCTAAAAAAAAGGAAATATGCACAATATATACATATGAAGTCACTTGTTTTCTCTTAGCATGTTGAAACTGAGGGCGTAAATTTCTATGTAAACAAACACAATTATAATGTTACCTAGTTGTTGTTCTTTTTTTTTCAACTTTATAGTGCTTTTTTTGATTTACAATAAAATCATAAATAATGAAATTTATCTAAAATAAATAAAAAATAAATTGGATAAACCTTTTTTTTTTTAATTTTTTTTTTTCTAAAATGAAATTTGTAATTTTAACAAGAATAAAAACAATATCGTGGTGATGCAAATCAAATTTTAACATGAAGAAAATAAATAATTTCTCCAATACAAAAACATCGTTACCACGCAAATAAAATTGTTAATTTTAACAAGAATAAAAAGAAATAATTTCCCCAAAACAACATCGTGGCCACGCAAATATAATTTGTAATTTTAATAAGAATAAAAATAAAGAATTTATTTAAAACAACATCGTGGCCAAAAATAAAGCCAGTATTTTCGATTGGTCACATGATTTATCTCACGCAAACATGAATTTTGGCATGATTTCGTAAAAATCACGCTTATACCTCCCCTTTGACAATTGATTAAAGTGTCACCCTTGTCTAGAGAAGTGGGGCAAATTTCACAATTTTTATTACCTCATACTACATCATTGGATTTGGAAAATAATGACTTGGGCATGCGAATTTGAAGACTTTTGACAGTGTCAATTGCAGACACCCTCACAAAATACTGTAGCATAATTTAAAATGGGATTGTTCGTAGAAACTGTGTAACACAAAGTTTACCGTAAGCGGCAGAATAAATCATCCTACTTCTGTGCTGTAAATGCCTGTATCCGAAATGTTAATAATGAGATTGTTCGTATAAACTGCGGCAGAATAATACATTCTATTTCTGTGCTTTAGCATAGAAATAGGCGCCGAAGAAAGTAAACGGACTATTTCTATGCTTAACCATTGGAATAGAACTTATATAGTGCGCGGCCATTTAAACGGCATATTTCTGCGCATTTGCATAGAAATTACGCCCTCAAGCGGTTTCAACATGCTAAGAGAAAACAACCATTAAGTCTAATATTTTCACGGATAAATAAATTCATAATACTATTTCTGGGAGCTTCCGGGCAATAAGAAGTACTTTCCTCACAGCTTCTTCCTCAAATCATAAGAATGTGTGTAGTGAGATTTAAAATCATTATTTTTCTCCTCAAATTTAAATTCTATTGGTTGAAAAGTTTTGAAAAATATTTTATCTTCCAATAGCTTTTTTCAAATATTGTTAATTTTCTTTAATTCACATTTTTTATTTATGTTTTAGGGCCTTTTAAAAATCTCTATAGCTTCCCTTAGCAGTTTCTGGCCATATTGTTCAATTTTGCCAGAATATGTATTTTATTAAAATTAATGTCATGGTTTGTTAATTTAATGTGTTAGATAGAAATAAGACACTTTTTGATAACATTTTCACCAAGATACCTTTGCTACTAAAAAAAATGTAGCTTCAGGAATGGTTTTGATCACAGGATTAATAGGACTTTTTTATATAAAGAAAAAAGATTTTGATACTTAAAAAGTAAGACTGTTCTGCCATATATAAAGGGAGTAACTGATAAAATTGATAATGTTTTAAAGAAAAATAATATCCACATAATTTATACATTTAAAAAAATTAATGAAGTATTACCAAATCCTAAAGATAAAATTTCCTTGGAGTCTCATGGTGTATATGAAATTTCATGTGGAGTTTGTTTACAAACATAAGAAAAGAAAAACACATTTTGGCAGTTAAGAGAAAAATCTAATTCATCAGCCACGCATTAAATTAACAAACCATGACAACGATTTTAATAACACTCATATTCTGGCAAAAATTGAACAATATGATCGGAGACTGCTAAAGGAACCTATAGAAATTTTTAAAAGGCCTAAGAACATAAATAAAGAGTGTGAATTAAAGAAAATTAACAATATTTGGAAAAAGCTATTGGAAGATAAAATATTTTTTAAAACTTCTCAACCAATAGAATTTAAGAATGAGGAGAAAATAACAACAACAAAAAAAAAGATTTTAAATCTTACCACACACATTCTTATGATTTCAGAAAAAAGCAGCTCTGAGAAAAGTACTTATTATTGTAATGAAACGTCAGCTATTTAGCTATTATATTTTTATTACACGGAAGCTCCTGGAAATAATACTTTGAATATATATATAACATCTAGAATAATTCATAATTTTAAACACTTTCAAACACATATTCAATTTCAAACATCAATTTATAAATAAATTAAAGACAAAAAAATGTAATAAGTTAAATATTTATCATTCATAAGATTACTAGCAACAAATAATGAAGCATAAATTTTATTTATATAAAAAACTTATTTGACCAAGTAATATAAAAGACAAAAGAATAACTCCAATGTCTAATGCTTAACAATAATAAAGTCTTCATAAACCACAATTTATTGCACAGATAAAATTAAGTTTTTTTTAAAAAAAGATAATATATGACAGTGCATAATAATTTCAATAAGGCAATACATAATTCGCAGTTAAATCTAACTATCCTATACTTAAATTTTATTAAATCTCTAAAAATTTGTCCATAACTTCTAATATATATTTCTCATAGTATACTTCAACTTAATGCTTGCAATTAAAGATCTTTACATATATGGAAAAATATCATATATGTAAGTAGACTTTATACTTTTTTAGCCATTAAAAAGTATATGAAAAATCAATGTTTGAATTAAATATTACAACAGATACTTGAACCCAAAAACTAATTGGTCGATAAGTTGAGTTGAATAGTTCATATGCATTTTTTCAATATAAATTTCTATTGGACTATCAAATCATAACAGTGACTAGTAGAGTAGTGACTGGTTTAATTTTCTTAATATTGTGAAGAAATTAATGGTAAAACTAATGAGTTTTTGCATAATTACATCGTTTATCAAAAAGTTCTTTTCCAATCCTTAGAAAGCATGAACAACTGTTTTATCTACTATACCATAGTCTTATTAAAATAGGAATTAATGACTTAAAAAGATTTTAATTAATAATATAATTAGAATATTTAGTTGTTTTTTTGGTTTACACAAAAATCAGGCTAAAAGATGATTAAAAAATTGGTTTTGTATCATCAACCTATCTAACTAAAAATTACTATTAATATTAAAAAGTGGTTTGAAGCCAATGCAATGTTTTATATATAAATTCTTAATAACAATAACAAACTCTCCAAACAGTAAGCATATGAAATGGTGATCATGTGATGTGATGATTTTATAAAAATTCTTAGTGAAAGATATGTAGTTGCGAAATAATTAAAAATCAAGAGCAACAATCATGTGATTAAAGACAGAATGAGAAATCCTAATTTAAGATCTTCGTATATTATGATGAACTGTCTTTTTTTTCCTGTAAGCATTTTAGTTTTGCATAAAAAATAAGTAAGTTTAAATATATGAATGTTATTCATTTTCATTTGTATACAAATGATGCTTAATTTGAATAAGAATTACAATATCTATTCTATTATTCTAGACTTAGTAAAAAAAGTTTGCAAATAAATGATTGCTATTTCTCAAAAAGGAAAAAATAAATAAAAGTCAACAAAATACGAATAACATCAAATGTGACAAATCAATGTAAACAGATTATCAGTAAAAGTCAAAAAGATCTGGATAAGGTTAATTTTCTCTTTCAGTGCTTTTCTTACAAACAATTCATCATTACTGTTAATCACATTTATGACAATCCACAAGCTCTCTTATATTAAAATATACTATAGAATCCTGATTACATTCAATCTAATTTCTGAATGCAACAATAAATTATTACATTCAGCAAGTAGCCCTTGGCTATTTTCATTAAAATTAAAATTAAATTTTGGAAAATACCTCAAACTACTACTCCGTTGTGGCTTTATTTTAAAATACAATATAGATAATATTATAAAATAGATAAATTTTCTATATTAACCTTTTCAACATCCTTAATCTATGTTTAGCAGTTTAGAAATAGCCTATTTTGATCTGTGATGAAAAAAAAAAGCATCTATTTAATCTTAATTTCAAGAACACAAATGAAGATGTGATTATTTTATGTCTTAATAAGTATTTTTACGAAAAGTACACTAAAAAAAAAAAACTATAGAAACTTCAAATATGCTTCTGAGTGACCTATTTCACTGCCAAATGAAATCTATGTTCCTGCTGCCATCTAATATCAAATAACTTTGGAATTCTTCCTACAACATTTATCTTACTTTTGACTAAAACTTCATTCTGCCAAATTATCAACAATCAGTAAGCTGTATAAAGTACACTACTTGTGGTCTAAATGAATTGCTCACCAAGTATCATTTCATTTCCACTAGTATAGAATAAAATTTCCGAAGCTCTTAATAGCATCATTGTAATTGTTATAAAAAAGCCAAGATCAATCTACACATAATGCAAAATACAATTCATGAGACACAAGACATAACAAAAAAATCCACACACATCTATAATCAGTATTAAATAATTGATTTGACAGATCAATATAAATTAATTTTATATTATTATGTCAATTACTCAAAATAAATCCATTTTGTAAATCACCTCCTCCTCCGCACATCCAATTTCCTATGTATATTTCATACTGTAACTGGACTAGATCTTCCTTACCCTTTTTTGGTCGATTTATTTCCTGATGGCCATATTAAGGAAGGAGATATCGACTGCCATTACCCAAGGCAGACATCACTCCCCCCTACAATAATATTTCCTGCTCATCGGAGAATATAGCATTAAAGAGACTGGAACAACTAGAAATTTAGCTGTTTGGATTCCCAAACGGTACCACTTACTCACCTAGATCTGGAATCCCAGCTGACTATAACCTTACTCACCTAGATCTGGTTATGCTAGACATAGCTCAGGAAAAATGAGGTTCCTGTGAACAAGTACACTAGAAAGTGGATGACATGAAATGAAATGGACAATAGGTATTTTTTTACATAACAATGGTTTATTTAAACAATATTTAGATTATTTGTTTGATTACTAGTATTCACTTAATAGAACATATATTTATCTGTCTGTACATCACAGATACATCCCTTTATAGTTCATAAGTGGAAATAAATCTCTTACCATATCCTTATATATAGCATTACTGGTCATAGATTTGTCTCTTAATTCATATGGCAGTGCATTCCTAGGCTAGCTTGACTTCTTTTTGAGATAGGTAGACGTGGATTCAATCCCGGTATAAAAGTATGTTTAATCCATATAGTTAGATACATTTTACTTCATGAAAATAGAAGGAAATCTCATTCATGTAGATAGAGTTTATTTAATCCATATAGATAGAAGCACTTTATTTCATATGAATAGAAGTACATTTAATTCATGTAAATAGAAGCATTTTATTTCATGTGAATAGAAGTATATTTAATTTTATTCCCGTATTATGTAGACGCAGATTTAAGTCATTCATATAGAAATATAGACACATATTGTATAAATGCAGAATTAATTCATTTATAAAGAAGTATACATACACATTGTATAGATGCAGATTTAATTCATCTATATAGAAGCATAGACATGTATTGTATATATGCAGGTTTAATTCATTTATATAGAAGTATAGACTCATATTGTATAGATGCAGGTTTAATTTATTTATATAGTAGCATAGACACGTATTGTATAGATACAAGTTTAATTAATTTATATAGAAGCACAGACACATATTGTATAGATGCAGGTTTAATTCATTTATATAGAAGTATAAACACATATTGTATACATGCAGGTTTAATTTACTTATACAGAAGCATAGACAAGTACTGTATATATGCAAATTTGGAATCACGTATATAAAATATTAATTCTTGTATTATAATTTCTGGATTCACATATATAAACACATCTTTAATTTAATTCATATCTTATATAGAAGCATTTTGTAAAAATAGTAAATGACATTTTGATAATCAATAATCACATGTATATAGACACATTTTATTATATTTTTCATTACAGAACTTATTTTCAAATCAATATTCTGAAGTTTATAAAAATCGATGGATGTCCATAGAATCATTATTGCGTTTTCATTTTATCTTTTCAATGGCAATTATATTATTCCATCAGAAATTATTCCAGTATGCTCCATTTTATAAATTAATCATTTAAATAAATACATATTCAGAAAATATCTTTAAATATTACAAATGTATCTAAAATTTCCTTACCTTGACATTTATCTGTTAGTGGTTCTCCATTAATAAATCATATTAAGAAGGGTTTTTTTCTTAGAGCTGAATGGCACATCCTTCTGGTGTTCATTAGGCATGTTCTCTGATTTATCTTGATGATTGCTTCATGGTCATGGTAGGAAGACAGAGAGTAAGCTATTTCTTTCTAGCCACTCATTCTTCTATTTTACAAATTAATAATCTGCTTCTTCATCTTTCAGTTATCCAGTAGCTATGAGTTTCTTCTCTGATGATCACTGTGACTTCCAACTTGATTATTCTGGACTTCTAGGTTGTGACTACTATGTAGCAGTGAACACAATCAACTCAATAATTACTCTAATGATAATTATAACAATAACTGCGAACTGCCTGATTCCATTATTTACACTTTCCCGCTTCCTGCATTTTTCTTATCAATATCTGACTTTATCTAACCCTTCTGACCATCATGTTTTTCAAAAACATATTTACTTGCCCAAAGCAAGAAGTGACGCTATCTTTTACCGTGTTTTTTGGTAATTTGTATACATACAGCTCTAACAAAAAAAATATACATCTGTAATATTTTTACTTGAAACTGCGAATTTTTATTGATACAAATTTGTTGATTAAATGTGTCTTTTAATTTCTAATTGTTCATCTTAAATATTTATTTTTCTCTCTTCTTTTTTTTTTTTTGAAAAATTCAAATTTATACATTTGGTTTTTATAACACAGTTGAAAAACTTCTCTGCAAATTACTTCTTTATTTTTAAATTTCATTCACTGAACAGCACCAGCTTTTATTTTAATTAAATCAATTGAAAATGGGGGGGAGGGGATGGACTTCAATATATATGTGAAACAATGTGTCTGTTTCAATATACAATATTTAAAGCATTAGCTACAATTCTATCATAAATAAACTGATAATCTTTAAAAATATTTTTCATATTATCCATGAAATAAATTGCTTTTCAACTATTAATTTCTATCATTTATGGTCATGCACTCTTCATACATTGCTAAAAATCTCCCATTGTGATCATTACTAAATATCTTATTGCAATCAATAATTATATAGATAAAGTTAATCCAAAAAATGGTATAAATCAGTTTCACAATAATCAAACCTATCAAATCCTTTATTCAGTCTATTTGTCATGTAGCTAAAATAATTGTGTTTCTCTAGATTATTATTATTGGATTCATTATAAAAATACAAATATTTTTATTAAAATATTAAAGTCAATTAGCAGCTTTAGTATAGTACATTAACATTAGCATTAGATAAAATTTTATTGGTCACAATAAAGATTTAGTTAGGGATGCAGAGAAAAGCAAATATAGGAAACATAATTAATTCCTGATCCTGCCATAAATCCAAATGCTTTAGATTTGTGATCTGACACAAGTCAGAAAACAATCTACTGTTATAATACAAAAGACTAAATTTTATATATGAAGTAAAGTTAATAACTGTAAAAAAAAAAAAAAAATTGAAAGAGGTACATTATTTTTTTTATTTTAGTGTAAAGAAAAACATAATAGAGCAAAACAAAATGCAAACAAGAGTTTTATGTATAACAAATATATAAATGATAAATGGTTGGTGGTTAAGAAGAAAGAAATTTTTTAAAAATATATGTAAATAATTATATAATTACTAGTAAATTGAAATGTTGTGATAAAACAGAAAATAGAAGATTGTAAAAGATTATGGGTCAAGAATAAAAAATGAGAGAAAAAATAGCATGTAATAATAAACAATAGATTTATGATTCACAAAAGAATATGCACATGAAAAGGTGAAAAAATCAATTTCAAATGAGTTACATACTGATTCAAAAAGAATATGTGAATATTCTAGAGGAATATCAAAACAATATTAAAAAAAAGGTGTACATTAGGAAAAAATATTTCAATTGTCTAGATAAAAAAAGAATTCTAAATAGCAGAAAACTAAATAATATATAAATTCAAATAAAAAGTAGGAAATATTCAGAAACACTTTAAAGAAGTTATAGCTCTGGCAAATTGAGGGGGGTGGGGACGGGACGACATAATAACAAATGATAAGAGATAGAAGAAAAAAAGGAAAATAAATACTAAAAAAATAATATTAGTTGCAGAGCAGTAAATTAAGATATAAATAAATAAATAAAAATTAGAAGGGAAATTATAGAATTTAAATTTTAAAAAATGAAAGTTTGTTTTAAAATATAATAACATGATCAAGTGCAAATTAAATTAATTAAAAAAGTCTTATGTGTTATTTTGTTTTAATATATATTTAGAATAAAACATTATCCGGAAAAAGCAGTGTTGCAGAAATGAAGTAGTTAAAATAAAAGATATTAATATATTATGAAAATATATATATTAAATGAAATAATAGAATGTCTTCATTTGTAGTAATTAAAAATAATAAATAATTAAGACTTCTACTGCCACATTTTCCTAATTTTTTTCTTTTCAATATTGATATGTTAGCACAAAAATGAGAAATAAAGGTATAAGAACTATAGCTGAGATAATAACAAACAAAACATAGATTCCCAATATAAAATTACAGCTTAATTATGAACTATTTATACAGAAAGATAAAATATTAGAAAGATAACTAATTGATATTTTTTACAAGTAATGATTTTTATTAGAAAAAAAGATTAACATGATGAAATATGAATTTCAGTTAATCTGACTTGTAAAAGTGTTACTGAGAGTCTTGGATAAATATTATCATTATATATGTGTCATCTTTTTTGATTTTTTTATATATTTTAATTATTTAACTTTAAAATACTTTTTTAAAAAATATGAGAATATTGCTACTTTGAATGTTTTGCTCTTGTTTAGTTATATATAGCTTATATGAATGCTTATATATACATAAAGATTGAAGTCTGTCCATAAAAGTTTGAAGTTTTACTGTATTAATATAAACCAAGCACTGATTATATATGTGTGTGGAAGATGATGATCCGAATCAACTGATGAGTGCTGGTTCACCATGAAATGCCCATATTGCTTATATAAGATAGAGTGAATGACTGAAAGGAGCTTGAAAGTCTGGTTTGAAATCCCCTCTAATTACATCAAGCTTAAATATATATACAATATTTGTATTTAAATATTACAGATTCAGCTTGTATTCCGCCAATCCCTCTTCTGTGTATTTAAATGGTCTTAAGTTCTACAAATGAGGGGTCAGAACGATTTACGTTCAACATGGGTATGACAACAAAATTGGCAAACAAGGGTTTGCTGAAGAGTTGGAGAAGATTGAAGTCTGTCCATTAAAGTTTGAAGATTTGCTCATCTTAATATAAACTAAGCACTGACTATATATATGTGTGGGAGATGACGATCCGGACCAATTGATGAGAGCTTGTTCAGCAAGAAATACATATATTGGAAATCGTTTATCTTTTTCATATGTAGGTGCCCATGTTTATCGGTTGTATAGAATGGAATGGATGACTGAAGGGAGCTTGAAAATCTGGCTTCAAATATATGTACATTTGTAAATATTTTTTTGTTTCACAAAATGAAAAAATGCAATAGAATACTTATATGTGTATATTAATATAAACCAGAAATTTTAGACTGACTGAAATTTCAACATAATTTTGATTATCACCACATAAGATGCACCCCATATTTTAAGCATATTTTGAGGGAAAGTGCATCCTGTATGCCAGCAAATATGGTATTTTTACTAACCAACACAGGATGACTATGGATTGGTTACCAGATAGAAGAATATCTTGAGTTTACTTGTGACTAAAAATTTCCAAAGTTCATCTGGTTCAAACTTAAATTTCAGATTATGGACACAGTAAATAGATTTGATAATCATTCTGTCAAGAGATTTTCCTTTAGAAAAAAATAGAGAAATCTTCCAAATCTTAGAAATGATGCAATTTTTTTTACTACTTGTTAATAAGCAGAATTTTACAGCTACATCAATATTATATGCAATAAGTTTGTGTGAGTGTGTATCAAAATATGAAATCTAAACATTTATTACAAAAACCTCTATGGTTGAATTATATTATAGACAATGAGAGAAAAAATAATGACATCCACGAGAAGTTTTGAGACATATCTATATATAAAATAAATCAACCGATTCTTTCCGTTTAATACAATATCATAAGTAGAAATGATTGTCGACTCTAACACCATCTATTTTAAATTGGAATAATCAATAGTTACAAAAAGACAGTCCAATTTAATCACTATTCCAGACCAACCTTTATCTTTATCAATCACAATTGAAATTCAAAAATGGAAACAATGCAGTTGTGTATTTGATAGCTACTTTTAACCTTTTTTAACTATCAAGTTAATAGCTTGAAAATATAAACCACCTAAGATTTTGAAAAGTTAATAGCTTGAAAATATAAACCACCTAAGATTTTGAAGTCAAGCCAATCTGTTTATAAAGTAATATAAATCTGACACCAAGTCAGTACTATTTATTTTAGTAATCTTAGTCTATTCTAATTGTAGTAATGGTTTTCTCCCTGTCTAGAAATGTTAATACCAATACTGTCATGTTATGGCTAATTCTATAATTACGGATTGATGCCTAGCGGTGACAACTGAGATTAGCGAGCGCGCGACATCGCTCTCATGTTAGAGAATGCAATAGTTTTAATAAAGTTTGTCAGTTATGTTAACTGTGTGTAATTATTTATTTACATATTATGGCCAAGAACATAACATGGTGTCAGGAGTGAATCAATGAAATATTAATAAAAAAAAATATTTCTAAAGTATAAAACAGTGAGTATTTAAAGAGTGATAAAAATAGTTTTTAATAGCAATTTTTTTTCATATCATTTTTGCCGAAATACAAAATGGCGTCACAATTCGATCGTTTTTATAATATCGAACCGCTATTTATGGAAGGAAATATGTCAGTCAAATGGACTGATTGGAAAGAATTATTTCTAAATTTCCTAGAAGGTACAGAAAACAATATGAAATCAGATAAAATAAAATTAGGAATATTATGTCATCTCATTGGAAAAGAAGGGAGAGATGTACTAAAAACATTAGATCACGCGAATCCAGAAGATAAAACAAAATTTTTATCCGTCTTAAACCAAATGGATAAGTATTTTAACACCATGAAAACAACATTATATGACAGAATAAAAGCATATACAACGGAGCCACACGAGGGAGAATCAATTGATCATTTTCTTACTTGTTTGGCGATCAAAAACAAAATATTCTCCGCGATAGAATTATAATGGTATAAAAATAAGAAGGACTAAAAGACAGATTATTTGAAAAAGGAAATATACGTTAGAAAAAGCACTGGAAATAATACGTTGACATGAAACTAGAAGACTCAAAAATGAATTACTGGAAAAGTCTGAACTATGTATTAACGTAATAGCGAAAAATAAAACAAACATATGCAATTGTCAAAAGTGCAATTGTAATCATCCAAAACGTGAGTGTCTTGCATTTGGTAAAAAATGCTATAATTGTGGAAAGTTAAATCATTTTGCCAATAATTGCCGTACAAGAAGCTATGACAATAAAATTTTAAAAACACAAAAACGCTCAAACATAAGGTATCATAAAAATATTAATAGAAATGGACATTATGTGAACGAAGTACATGATACTACATCGGATTCATCATATACCAGTGATGTTGAAAACACAATTGCATACGTCAGACATGTAGACTCAACTCATTCACTTAATGGTTGGTATGAACAGATTTTATTAGACAACAATAAAGTAAAAATAAAAATAGACACAGGAGCTGATGTAAACATTATGTCTAAAAAAGTGCTTAACACTATTCATCCACAACCAATAATATACAAAACAAAGAAAAAATTACGCGCTTTTGGAGGATCATTTCTTACCCCAATAGGAAAAGCAAAACTACAATGCAAAATAAACAAAGACCTGCGTAATTTACGTTTTATAATAATAAAAGAAGACGAACCAACACTTCTTAGTGGCCGTGATTGTGAGTTATTAGGTTTAATTAAACGCAACAAAATTACAGTTCAAAAAGTAACTATGAAAAATAAAAGTAAAAATGATCAAAATATATCTAACAATAAAGATAAAATAACAAAGAGCAGAAAAGATAATAAAAGTATTAAAACACAGGAAGTAAAAGAAAATGAAAACTTTAAGCCTATATATGAGACAAACAAAGATGTTTTTCAAGGTGTGGGTTGTTATGAAGGAGTAAATCCAACATTAATTCCACTAAGTGTACATGAAAAATTACACGAGGAATTAAAAAAATTGGAAGATATTCGTTTACAACATGAAATATTAAAGAAATTGGGTGAAGAACAATCCCATCAATTAATTGAAAAGGAGTGAGAAATACAGCGAAAATTTCAATTAGCAAAGGAAGAGGAATGCCATAAAATCACTAATATAGAAGCTGAAATGTTAGAATTAGAAAATAAAATTCAAAAGTTGGAAAGATACAAAATTGATGAAAGTAATCAAAAGCAAATAGATGTTAAAAAAACTGAAGATAATGCCAGGCTAGCAATTCACAACAAAGAATTATTTGAAAAGGAATGTAATGTGCTAAGAATCAAAGTTCACAAACATCAATCTAGTGTAGAAGAATTAGAGAAAGAAAAGTTTGAATTCTGAATTACATCAACAGCTTAAAGACAATCTTCACAGTTTATCAGTTGTTCATCAGGATTTGCGATTACAAAACAGCAAATTAAAATCTTCTATTGATTTATTAACAAATGAACTGAAAGTTGTCAAAGCTGATTTTATCAAAATGAACACAGCTGAAAGATTCATAACAACTCCACAGTCACTAGAACCGATGAGGAGACACAGTTGCCTGTACCTGAGAGAGAGAAATCATCAACATCAAGTGATAATGGCACAGCAATAAGGAGAATACCAGTTGAACGTTCCGGAAAGAGAGAAAAATCAAACCGAAGAAGAAGACCTTCAGTACATTTTAAAGACTATGTTTGTAAATAAAATAAACAAAAAAAGAGAGTTGTCATGTTATGGCTAGTTCTGTAATTACGGATTGACGCCTAGCGGTGACAACTGAGATTAGCAAGCGTGCGACATCGCTCTCATTTTAGAGAATGCAGTAGTTTTAATAAAGTTTGTCAGTTATGTTAACTGTGTGTAATTATTTATTTAAATATTATGGCCAAGAACATAACAAATACAATCTCACTTGACTGTTGGCTTACTTACAATAAAATTGTGGTTATTAAAAAAGTTACTGATCTGTTATCAGATCTCTGTAACTTATATATAATCAGGTTGGCTCAGGTTCAAAATCTTAAAAAAGTTTTTTGAATTTCAGGCTATTAGTTTGATAACAATAATAAAAAAAGGAATTAAAAAAGATTGCCAGATGCATAATTACACTGGTTCCAGTTTGAATCTTAAGTCGTCATTAATAAAAACAAAAATCAGGAACTGTTCTGGGGATTAAATTGCATTACCATTAATAAACACTGATTTAAACTTACAATAGGTAGTATTAGACTATACAATTGTCCTTACATTATGCAATTTAAAAACATGATATGCAATTAGATTTTTTTAGTAAACTAAACTTAAAATATAAAAAAATCACATATATAAAAAGATTTTTTGGATTTCAATAATTAGTTTGAATACAACAATAATGAAAATATATCCAAATCTGTATATAAAACAAATTATAATTTACTCTTAGTGAATAGAAAAAAAAAAAATACAATTGTATTACATTCAAAGATCAGCCTTTCAAGCTAATTGTGCATGTGTCTTTTGAGAGTGTTAAGTAATAAATGAATACTTCCCTCTACAATACAAGATATAGTATTTATGCAGGAATCCTCTTATTCCTATGACTCAAATTCTTTTATATGAGCAAATCTGAAGTATTATTGTCATTCATTCAAACATCGTAAATAGTAATTTAAAGTGAGAATTCTACTCTCATGCTTTCCTTAACAGTACTTCAGATTTGCTCATATAAAAGAATTTGAGTCATAGGAATAAGAGGATTCCTTTTATTCCTGCATAAATACTATATCTTGTATTGTAGAGGGAAGTATTCATTTATTATTTAACACTCTCAAAAGACGCATGCACAATTAGCTTGAAAGGCTGATCTTTGAATGTAATACAATTGTAACAGTAAAAAAAAAAAAAAAAACAGAAAAAACATTGAATATAACCATAAGATGATATATGGTTTAACATTAACCTATTGGAAAAAAACATTTAACATACTTATGATTTTCTAATAACTATATTAAAGAGCAAAGTTTATTCGCAAAATTTAAAAAAAAAAAAAATCACAATATCAATATTTGCAGGAATAAGATAAGATGTCACTGCAATTTAGAAATTTGAGACTCCACTGATTATGAATTGAAAGAAACTTTTCTATAAAAATGAACAATGATATCAAATACTGTTTGAGTAAGATTGCCCATTCTTAAAAAATATAATCCTTTTCTTTTTGAAAAGAAGAGATCAAAATATAAAATATCTGAGGATGTAGGTAAATCAAAATCAAGTTGTTTCAAAAAAATAATTTCTGAAAGAATTGATAGTCCTAGTAAAATAATGCTAAATGCAATAATTGATTAAAATTATTTTTATATTTCAGTTCATATTGCTTTTTTGCATTAAAACTACCTATTCCTACCAACTTATTCTTTTTCAAAATAACACAGAAGAGATCAATCCTACCCTACTAAAGCACAAATAATTTCATACTTTTCTACAACTACAGCATATCTAGCAACAACTCGTTATCATGAAAGACTAATCAAATTACCTTAAACAGTGAACAAAGATAATGAATATGTTAACTATACAAATAACATACTTTTAGAGATAATATACCAAAGCAGTCTATTCAATCATCCTTCATGTAGCATTTTTTAAAAAAATATCTTATTGGCAGAATCTCTATGCAATATGTTTAATTTTTTCTAAATATTCTGCCAAATCAGGAATAAGAGAAAACAAAGTGACAATCACTCTTATTCACTTTCAATTAAAGTGATTAATGATGTATAGCAACTCACTGAAAAATTAAAAGCTTTTGTCAATTTTTCATTTAATTTTACAAAGGTCTAAGAAGATTGACTTCTAATGACACCGCTTCTAAGAAATCATCAGATAGTATCAAATTTGTCACTTTATCTGTCAGTTGTATTTTTAATTTATGTAAAGTAAGCAGCAATACAACTTTTTTTCTAACTAAAGATTACAATTTGATAATATATATTCTATAAATACAATTTATCCAAACCACTTCAAACACTTTTTAGAAAAAACTCTTTATTTGTACATATACATACACCTATGTTTCGACTGACCTACAGCCTTTTTCAGAGCAAGTCTATTTTGATTTTTTAAGAGATCAAAATAGACTTGCTCTGAAGAAGACTGCAGGTCAGTCGAAACATAGGTGTATGTACATGTACAAAAAAAGAGGTTTTGCTAAAAAGTGTTTGAAGCAGTTTGGATAAATTGTATTTATAGGATATTACGGCAAAAATAAAGAAAAGTGTGATTTTGGTAATATTTAATATATATTCTAATTAATGCTCAATAGTACTGCAGATGTGTTACATTCTTATAGAGTGTGGATATCATACATTGTTGTGATTTAATTTATTCTAAAAAAAATTTTTTTGTAACAATAAAATTCTATTTTCTCTTTATTGAGTCTCTAATAAAAATATATGAAGAAAATTGCAAAAACAGTCAAAACTTTAATGGAAGCAAAAAAAAAGCATTCAAATACAATGCTTATTATTATAATAGCTTGATTAAATTACTTATTAAATAAAAATATAATTATACATTTGATTAAAATAAAAAAAAATTACCTTACTTTTGAATTAAAAAAACAACAACATTTAAAAGGCTGTTTTATTCTCTTTTGTGCACATATCTAACAGTAATAATTTAAAGTACAAAAATATAATTTACTTTGTTTTGTTTTTTTTTTTTTTAGAAAAAAATACTTCAATTATTTAATTAATAAAAAACATTGGTAATAATTTCTAAAATCATTTATTAGACAAAAAATTATTGTTTGATATGTCCAAACATTCGCTAGTTTTAGTTATATGGATAGACATATTGTTAATTATAATAAATTAGTAATATTAACAATAATAATAGTGTTCAAACAATAAAAGAAATACGATAGTTAACAGTAGTGATTGATTGAATAATAAATTGCTATGATAGAAATCATCAAAGCAGTAATTGATATTGTAATTCACATAATTGTACACATCATTAATAGCATGCTATTGAATAATTATATTTCATAATTAATTTTCATATATTTATTTATCCCAATAACTAAATATATAAACGTGATTTCCCACTCAACTACTTTAAGTTAGGATTTAGTTACTAATGTTATAGCATGAAGACATTAAGTTTCAAAAGTCTAACTACATTCTAATTCTTTTAAAAAAATTATTCATATATAAATAGAAATAAAAGCAATTTAAGCAAAAATTATGTACATAAATCAATTAATTTATATGAATAAATTTTCATATATTAGACATCCTAATATGGTAATATCTAAAGTGTTTTATATTTTTATTATTGGATAAACTCATAAAATTTCTAAAAAAAAAAATCTTGGCTGGACCCAAGGGTTTCAAGTTTCTTCTGCATTTCACAGAAATACCTAATAACTGTGAAACAAGCCTGTTATGAGAATATTTTAATTTTTAGATTAAATAACAGTTTACATTTTGACTTCCATGATAAAGATTAAACTAAGTAAAGGAAATATAAACTAAAAACAAACAAAATAAAATTATTTATCCACACAGTTTTTACCAAAAAATATAGCTAAATGAAGTTATTAAAAAAAAGAGTTATATCCAGAATTTAATAAAGCAAATACTGCTTATAAACAATCTTTTCTTAAAAAAATTAACCAATTATTTTTTTTTTTTCATATGTCATAGCATCTGCCGGGACGCGAACCCACACCCGTCTGCAACCAACTACTTGCTTGCATGGCGGCTGCGATACCTCTCGGCTAACAACGCAAGACAATTATTTGTTAATTTATTTTTTTCCTATCAAGGAAAAAAAAAATTTATTTTCTTAATAAAAATTTTGAATAATTAATTAAAAATCCATGGATATAATATATATGTGAACAAAAAATGTGTATATAAAATACATATATACAAAAAAAATCTGTATTTATAATAAATTTCAAATAAAAAGCAATATTTTTTATCCTACCACTTTTAAACAATAAATACAAATAATTAATATTAATTCTAATGATATAGAAAAACTTTTTGTTTATTTAAACACATATATTATATATATTCTAGTACATATC
The DNA here is from genome assembly GCA_028023455.1 of Epiperipatus broadwayi. NCBI lineage: Eukaryota > Metazoa > Onychophora > Udeonychophora > Euonychophora > Peripatidae > Epiperipatus > Epiperipatus broadwayi. Next base: position 1,315,953 of record JAQFVV010012439.1, on the reverse strand, counting down.
CCTAAACTAAAAATTAAATAGAAAATATTTAAATTATTCACTCCAAATGTGATGTGATGCACTATGGCTTCTCCTTTCTCAGAGTCAGGAATCTCAACCACTATGCCCAGAGAAACCTGTTACGCATCTTATCTTCCCTTTCCATTTCCCACCCTAAGTTTTTCCCATATTCTTTTCTATCTTGCTCTATCCCATTTCCACAACATTATCTTTGTCAACTGTATGCTCTTTATATCTAAATCCCCCTTATCTTTCCCCAAAACCAGCATAAAAGCCAAAAACCCACTTTCTGTATAATCATTTTGTTTTTATTTATTCTCCCACAATTTCATTATTTGTACCCTTTCTGCTTGTAGGCATTTACATTCAATTAACAGATGCCTAATATTTTCAATGCCTTCCTTACATAACTTGCAGACTAAATCACCCATATTTTTCCATTTATGGGTGTATTCCCGTGTTGCTAACGATACTGTTCAAGCTTTAAACAGTAAAGTACTTTTCTTGCTATTATCATTAATTAACTTGCACCCAATATTCTGTTTACTTCTATATATATTTAAACTTTTATTCTCCATCCTAGTTCTCCAACTCTCTATTTTTTATTAATGCATCTATTCTTCTATCTCATTCCTTGCCACTATAAGACTCATCCCACCTTTTGTATAAGTATACTGACATAAAATTTTTATCCAAATCTTCTGCGTACTGTACTATTTTTCTCATCCATCTTGTTGCTTGTACTTTACTCATAACTCAATTAAATATTATTTTAGCTATTCTCTTATTATTCATAAATTGCAATCTATTGAACATTTTCATTTTGCTTTTTGTATCTCTCATATTAAAAACTTGACCATCCCATTTCCCCTTAAATTGCCTCCTTTGCCATCCACACATCTGCATCTAATGCATGTCTTCTTACTTCTCTTTGTACTTTTTTAAAGTAATCTAACACCTCTTTACTAACACACAACACATCGTTACCATAAATTAACCCTGCTATTGCCATTCCTTTCCATATAATTCTAGCTACATCATATTTATTATATGAAAACATGTAATATTAATATCATCTATATTCTTTATTACTTTTTACACTGCTTTTTTATAACTCCCTATTGACAGTTTCGATTACCCCAGCAATCTTCTTCAGAACTATAACAAACACAATACAAATACATAAATAAAAATATATATGAACATATGAAAACACTGTTAATTTCTTTATCAGTCCCTTTCTTTTCTTTGCTTCATTTATCATTTTTTCTCCCATTCATCCAAGAAATTTCTCTGATTACTTAAGACAATTCCCAAATAGTTATACCTATAAAGTTATGAAATTTCAGCAACATCTTTTGTGGATAAATATAAAGTTCGAACGAACAGCCAAACTCAAAAGGTATAGAATACCCTTTTGAATCTAATGCTGCAATGATGTTACTTATTGAAATTCAGACCTGTATAAGCAAAGAATTTGAAATTAAATTAGCAACAATCTCAAATTGCTAATAAACAAACATGTTTAGATTACATATAGAAAGAATGTTACAACGATGGTTATTTTAAACCTTGCTAACTCCCAACATAAATATATAAAAAATATTCTTATGGCATATCGGTAGCTGAAAAATAAACACAAAATATTTAAATCATTCACCCCAAATATAATATTTCAGCAAGACTCTCTGTGAATATGTATATCTAAGGTAAACATGTTTGTTTCTTAGCAATTTAAGATTGTTGCTAATTTAATTTCATGCTCTTCACTTACATAGGTCTGAATTTCAATATATAACACTGTTGCAACATAAGACTCAAAAAAGAATATCCTTTTGAGGTTCAGACTTTATATTTATTTACAGAGGTATTGCTTAAATATCATAACTTTTGGAGTGGGTGATTTAAATATTATATAGTATAATCAAATAAACAACAAATGAACTTATTGTATAATAAATTATAATATTCTGTGGATATATTTAAATCTGTATTTTTAAAATGATCGGTTATTTGTAGTGGAAATTTTTGCTTTGATAATGTTTTTATTTTGCATTTGAAAAAGAAAAATCAGAGGCATATTTTATAAAAATGTGATATATATATACATAACTATATTAATAAAAATAAATTATGGAAAGTTGGCCATTCCTGTGGGACACATTAATGTTGCATGCTTTAAGATTTTTTTTTTTTACATGTTAACTGTAAAATACTACTCAGGAAAGCAATCATGCTCTAAGCTGACTATAATTATTATTTATTTTTATATATTGGTATTGATCATTGTAAAGTTTATTTCACAGTTTTTTATTATTTTATCTGATTTCATACATAAATGTAAATATACATATACAAAAATAGTATAGCGGAAAAATAGGCAATTCAAAAATCTAACAAAGCTTATGTTAGGATTCATTCCATATGGATATAAAGTCTTAAATTAGAAAATAAGAGTAATATTACAGAATAACTTTTTTTCCCCGAGAGAGAGAAAAGAAAAAAAAATTTTTTTTAAAAAAATTTAAGACTTTACATTTATATGGAATGAACCTGAATATAGGTACTGTTATATCCTTGAATTACTTGGTTTCCTAATACATTATTTTTATGTATTATAAATACATAGATGTTTATTTTTTAGTTGTTGTTTATTTGATTATGGATAAACATAGGTACATTTAGTAAACAAAAAAGTTTTCTATCTTATTAGAATATTATTTTGTTTAAAGTGATAGAAAAAAAAGCAATAATATATTTCTTATATTTGACATTTATTATAAATATACAACAATTTTTTTGTATATATTTTTTTACAGACACATACTTTTTCTACAAACATGTAATTAATTATTTAAGAATTGATAAAATATTTTTTTGGGGAAAAAATTATCAGATTGGCTAGTCTTTTTAAAAAATGAATGTTAATCTATATGAATTATATTTGTTTTATTAAATTTGAAACTAAATTAAAAATTTTTGGATAATTTCGTTTAGATGTATTTTCTGATAAGTTTTTATATATATATGTGCCCATTTCAATTTAGCCTGTGGCTAAAATTGTAGCATTGTGCATAAAATAAAAGCAGAAAAAAATCATCATCACATTTTCTTATATAGAAAGGGAAGCTGTATGGCACCCAAGTTTAAACCCTATAGGATCAAGTCCAAAATCCTAGGACAGAGAGTGGGAAAATATTTATGCTCTTTGTTTGTTTGTATTGATAAAACCCAAAAAGAATAGTACATACCTTGAATTATTTCATAGTTATTTTAAAAGTTAGGATTAGAACACATATAAACAGTTGTCTGTGAACACAAACTATTTAGTTAATCATTTTCATATTTTGATGATTAACTTTCTTCAAAATTGATCTATACTTGTTAACTATAATTTAAGTCTAATAGTTTTAATAAAGTTAGTTTTGAATATTAAGTTATAGTTTGTAAAAATCATTCAATTATTTTAATAGGCAAGTTTTTCTGAATGATTTGAATATCTGAGTGTCTGCTTGTATTTTACACAAATAAATTTAGTTACACATATAAGAGAAAAATTCTGTTAAAATCATTTTAACATGTCAAAAGCTTTAGTGTTATAGACTTTATTGTTTATATTATGTTAATTAAACTCACAGGTTAGAGTTTCATTTAGCAGTACAGCTAAAAGTCTTTAAATCAGAGATAATTAGAGAAAAAAGTGATTAAATTTTATAAAACTAGATTTGAGACCAAGGTGTGATGGCCATTAAGATAATGGATTCTTTCCAGGCTAGTTAACTGTCTAGAACAGCATTTCCCAACCTGTGGTACGCGAGTTGCTGGTTGGTGGTACACGAAAAATAATCAATAATGGCGGACATAAAAAATAAAAAAATTAAATCATAAAAATATCATAGAAACGTTTTTTCCTATAATTCATAAAAATTATTTTAATGAATAATATTATACAGTAAAGTTGTTAATATGTACAGTCGTTGATCGAAAATCCAGCAATTGATATCGTTTTTTTTTTTTTGGAGTGCACTTTTAAATTTAGCCGTTAGCCACCAGTAACTTGAGATGTCACCGCCACTGTTGTGATAGTGCTGCACTCTCATTCACTTCACCGCATGGCTTACAAGTGACAGGTTATTGTTTGTGATTGTATCGTCTTTGTTTATTAAAATTCATTGATCCCTATATAATCTGCTTATTCGAACTTAGACAAGGAAGCACAGGTTTTTTTTTTTAAAGACAATCCTTTTGATCTCTCTTCGAAATTGTATGATTTTGATTGGCTTCAGGTGCTTGCATATTTATCTGATATTTTTTGCAAATAAATGAACTTAAATTTGACACTTCAGAATAACTCGATAACGATCTTTAATGTTAATGATAAAATTGAAAATATGATTAAGAAATTAGATTTTTGGAAACAGTGTATTGAAAACAATCAACCGGAAAAATTCGAAACTCTACATATTTTTTTGTTTGAAAATAAGGTTAGTCTGTCTCAAGATATACAGAAAATATAATAGCACATTTAACAGGATTAAAATTGTCTTTCATGGAATATTTTCCAAAACCCGAAAACACAAATGATAAGTGGATTTCAAACCCCTTCTATGAAGAAAAGTTAGAAAAAGCTACATCATTATCAATAAAAGAGAAAGAAAATTTAATAGAATTATCGACATAATCTAATTAATTTTGGTTAAACATTAAAGAATATGAACAGTTTTCTGAGAAAGCTCTTAAATTATTATTACCATTTACTAGTATGGAATTAGTAGAAAGAGCTTTGTTTTCATATATTTTTTTAAAAAAAAAGTATTGAAACAGATTGAATGCAGCTGTAGACTTAAGAATATATCTTGCATCTTCTGAACCAAATTTCAAAAAATTATGTTCTTCGAAACAAGCACAAGGATCTCATTAAATTTATTTTATAAAAACATTTGATTATGATAAAAAAATATATTAATTGGGTTTTTATAATTTTGTGTTTTTATTAAAACCATTTATTAGAAATGAAATATGACAAAATAGTATATAAATATGATACTTTGAACAAACACATACATATATGTTACAGTGAGTTTATAATCCAGCATGACGTTTAGGCATGTTACAATGTAATTTGTCTCATTAAGTGATGTGAATACATGGTCACCCTATAATATGTATAATGCAAATAAAATAACACACTCGCAATAACAAATTTCACAAAATACAATCATTTTTACGAAGTGGTACAATTTAGCATGATATACTACCAAGTGGTACGTGAGCCAAAAAAGGTTGGGAAACGCTGGTCTAGAAAGTTATTGGTCTGGATTTTTTTTTTTTTTTACCAACAATAAATTTGAAACAGATGATCAGTTTTAAATTACACTGGTTAATTAATAAAAATCAGGTGTTTCTGTCTATTGGTTTGGATTTCTTATCAACAGTAAATTGGAAATGGATGATCACCTTTAATCAAATAATTTAACTAATAAAATTCAGGTTTTCTTTCTGGGGGGGGGGGGGGGTCTGTAAAGAACTCAGTAATATAAAAAGGCTGGCAATCACTTAAAAGGTTATTAAATATTACAACTGTGAAGGGAGCAAGTTAAAGTGTGGAAACAGACCAGTTTGAATTAGTCATTTTTATATCTAATTTTGTTTGGAAGGTTAGATATAGCATAATGACATGCTAAGTACACATATGTTTCATCTGGCTGGTCCAGCCATCCATCAGCCCATGCATATCTGAAAAGTCTGAGCCAAAAATATTACACATATTGTGACTGATTGTGAAAAATGAGATAAAAGACACTGATTGCTCCCCTGCATTTTTAAAGCTAAAATAAAAATAAGTAAACTACGGAAGTGTTAAACCATGCTAGTTCAGTTATGCCAGTGACTGAGTTTAAACCCTAGCAAAAATGATAAAAATATGAAAACAACAGATATCCTTAATCTATTAAAATAAGTATGTTGAAAAGTAAGAAACAAACAATTCCAGTGCCCAAATAGTTCTGATGGAAGCAAGTGACTTCACCATCATCATCGCAATAAAAGAATTACAAGCCAAAAAAAAAGAACAGGACTGTTCCAGTAAACCACTGAAATTTGGTAGTATACGTGTGTTATAGGTTGGTGTATGTGGTTGCTGCAAAATTTATAAACATTCAACAAGCTGAATTTGAACTCTTGGAAAGTGCTGCCTCAAGAAAATAAAAGGACTGGTTATATGAATTTTAATTATATATTTTCCTTTTTATTATATCAGGGACTAATAAAAAAAATTTTAATAACAAAATTCTTTATCTGTTCTTATCTCTGAATTTTAAAACCAAAATTGAGTAAAAAGCAGAATTTAAGTAATAATAGCTACAAGCTTTATTAATGATTTTATGTATTCTAAAATTATTAAACATATCCACTTATTGATGTATTTTATTTTGTGAAATGTATTATTGTGGGTCAATTCCAAATTATGTAATATGTTTATATGTTGAAAGGTTTTTTTTTTTTTTGTTTAATACTAATGTTTTATTCATAATGGGAAAACATATACACACACATGCAGTAATATAATTATACTTGCCACATGGATAGCTGTGTTGTATAAATGTTGAAAGTGATAGAAAGGTAGCATTGGAGGAGTTGGATTTTCTTTTTAAAAGTCATGATTAATGACCTCAGTAGCTTAGAGAGGGAGATAAGTAATTTAAAACTTGTTTCTGTAAATGCTTTCATCTCTCTAGAATCTAACTAACCTTTTCTACTTAATCATTTTACTTTATATGTTAAGTTTAAATGTATAAGATTACCAAAGTATGTGCATTCAAAGAATGTTTATTTTTTTTTTAATGAAATATTTTCATTTGGATATACATTTTCAGTCCAAATTGATGCATAAACATTATATTATGACATAAATATTATACTATAATATAAACATTGGATACTGTCGTTAAAGGGAAAGAGTTTAATATTATGATTTAAATATTAACAACTCATAATTGTTATTCACATAAATTTTCATATATATCTTTACATAGTATGTATATTTTAGTAGTCCAGTAATAAATGTTAATTTGTTTTATTAAAAGAGATGTATATCTTTATTAAGAGTATTAGTTGCTTTATTGATTATGATCATTCATCATCATTGTTGAATATTAAGGGTTAAGTTAAAATATAATATAATAAAGTTAGGCAAGTAATTATGAATTTATAAAAGCTAAATCTTATGTTAGATGTTAGTTCTAAAGCTGTGGATGGAAGTACCATTGTCATCATCATCATGTTCTTAAATTAATAATCTAGATAAATGTGTTTAATGGCCATGGATAAATAATGATTTTCACTGTATTTGGTTATCATTTGTGAGTCATTATAAGATAATAACCACCATTCCATCATCCATATCATACAAGGATGAGTGAATTGCCACCATAAATTGATAGTGTTTGATATGAGCTAGCAAAACTTATGAAAATATTGATATGCATTTATAATATTAAAATCTAAGTGATAATTTTTGTCTGGTAAATTTTACATGCACAACCAAAAGCATAAGGATGTTTTTATGATTTCCTTCATGTTAGTGCAAATGTGATATGGTGCTAAAATCCAAAAATCATATATTTTGTTATAAATAAGGTACCAAATGGGTTCAAACCCGGTACATTTGAAATAGGTATAGAATACAATTGTCTAGGTTCAGATAATCTAGTGGCACCCTGATAGACCATATTCACTCCATATTCACTTACTATTCACTTAAGAAAACTAAGAAATAAAAGTGGGTAAAATACTATGGGATTTATTTTGAAATATTTTATTAGATTACCAATGGCTCTCACCCTCTGATACTTTTTAAATAGGTTACAATGTGTTATATCATATTATTTAGGTTACAATATACACACACATACATATAATGTAATATAAATCTCTATCAAGAAGACAAAAATAAAACTCAATTGAAGAATTAAAAATATTCTAATTAGGATCCAAGATTTTTCTTAGAATAGTTGATACATAAACAATACTGAGCAATAAATTGATAACTAGCTATTTTTAATTAATAAGTAAAACAATCCTAACCACCTAATAATTGGCAAGTTTGATAAGTTATGCTTTCTCCTTCACTCTAAAAGGGGGATATTGGAAAGATCTTTGTCAAAAAGCAGGTTATTTAAAGAATAATTTATCACACTTTTACTTAAATATCTAAAAACTTTTTAAGTATTCATTTCATAATATATAAACACATAACAAATATAATTGCATGTTTTATTCACACATATATTTTAAATTTATTATGGTTTTAAAAAAATAAGAAAAAATACTTACTGCATTTTACTAACTAACAACTCTAGATTAGGATCAAAAAGATGTACCCAAAAATCTGATGGACTTTTTAATTCTGTGATTATTACTTCCAAAAGGTCATCTTCAGATGGATGTAGATAAGGTAATGATTCAAATAAAACCACTTTATTCAAAACTTCAGATTTGTTTTCTTCAGAGCTGCTTTTGGAAAATAGCTGATTTGTGGACAAATTTTGAGTTTCACATCTATCAGAAGATAATGATGCCATTTTTTCAATTACAGTTAAGTTTGAATGAGCAGGCAATTTAACAGTTTCTTTATTGTCATAATTTTCACTTTTTAATTCTTGATTAGAAGATGTTGAAATGTCATTGACATTTAAGTTGTTACTAACTGCTGCAGTTTGTAAGGTATTTTTTCCCGAAGAGAAATCAAAAGGGATATTCACCATAATTTTCTTTTTCTTTTTACTTAGGTCTAAATTAGTAATATTTGCAGAAGGAGTACAATTTTGTATATTTTGATCCTTTATTGGATGACTTATATTGTCATTTGAAGAAATTTCTTTATCTAGTTTATTATTGGCTGAAGAAATAGTTAAAACTTCTGATAATTTGTTAATACTATTTTGATCACTGTCAACAATAGTATTTATATTTGATGATATTTTATTACCTGATTCCGGATCTGACGAATTTACAATTTCATTTGGTAAATGAACAAAAGAAGTCAAAGAAGAAATATCAGAACTGGAATTATCATCTAATATTTCTTTTACTTTTACATTTGATTTTGGAACTGATTGCAGAATCTGAGAATCAAGACCTCGGTGAATTTTTTCAGTACATTTCAAATCAATAATAATTTTTCCTTGACTTTCTTTTGTGACCGTTTCATGAATAGATTTTGATTTCATCCATGAGTTACTATTCTGATCATTAGAAGAGTTTCTTAAATCAGGAGAAATGTCAGAATTTTTGGTTGCAATTGTTGATAAATGATGTGTTCTAATAGTGGATATAATATTACAATCTGAAGAGCAGTTGTGTTGAAGAACTGCTGGCAATAATCCAGCCTGGCATATGGAATTATCCGAGACATTATCTTCATTACAATCAGAATCAGATTCTTTAAAAAAAGAAGAAAAAAAAAACTTTTAATATTTATTGTCAGATTATTTTATAGATTCACAATTAATAAAAAAAAAAACAACATACACATTTTAAAGAAAGTTTCTTATTGTATACAATAATTATAGTAATTATAATCAAAGTATACAAAAAAACTAGTACTACATTCAGAGCTATGTAGTGAGCTAACTTAGACAGGTTTAACATTTTGTACCTACCACCATAGTGAATGATAAAATCACCTCCCTCCCCTTTCCAATCAATTGCCACTGTAATGACCATTTTTAACAATAAAAGTAATAAACTTGAATTCTTTAAATAGAGTAAATAATTAATAAACCTAGAATGTGATCATATGCAACACAGAAGGAAATTAATATAAGGAGTTGCATTAGGAGTTCTAATCTATTCTATTATTATATTCCAGTCACTTATTGTAAAATTGAGTAACTAATGGATATTTAATCATAGTCAATAATCAGAAATTAGGGATTTAGTTAGCATGGGTAGTATAAAAAAATTATAGATGACCGCTGAAAGTGTAAATTTATTTCATTAATCAGAGAATAGGGATTAACTTAACTAAATAGCTAATTTCTATTGACTTTCATTAATGAAAAACATTAAATTTACATATTCAGCACTCTCCTATAATTCTTTTATACTACCCAAGCTAATTCAAATATCCTTAAATTTACAGCCAAAACAATTTGAATGTATAGTTATATAGCTTTGACAATAGCAACAGAACATTTTAGTGATCTTAGTTATACTCTAACTGCTGGCAATTTTAATCCTTCAGCAAAGATAGCATACAGCAAGAAAAGTATCTGAAGTAATAATTCATATCCACATCTAATACTCTTTTAACATAAATTTCTTTTTGCATGATTTTGAAATAATATGACTTAAAAAAAAAAAAAAAAATTCTTTTTAATAGAGTTGTTTTAAAATAACACGATCGATAAAAAAAAAAAAGGTACTTTGGAATTAGAGCTACTGTGACATAACAGATTCAAGATTGGAATGAAGAAACGAATGTTATTATCTGGAAGGCTTTAAAAAAATCATCTTATATTCTCAAAGTATTTCTTAGACTGTCTTAAGTTGTTAATAAACTTTTTTTTTAATTCTAAATAATTTCGTGTAAAGTAATTTATTTTCCTTTTTAGAAGAAATGTTTTTAAGTTTATTCATAGATTTGTTTCCCGAAGTCAAGTTCATCACAAAACTAAAAAAAAAAAAAAATTATACCTGTTATTATCATCTAATTTAAAAAAAAAAAAGTTTTATTTTTTTCTTTCCCATTATTTTTTTATTTAAAAAAACCATTTTATGGCTATATTCCTGCAAAGGGAGAAATTTGTTTGTCTGCATTGTAACATATTGTTTTGAAAGTGAAATACATTTTTTGTTTGCATTTTGACATTTGGTTTTTTTAAAAAAAAAAATCCTTGTTGGTATTGATATTAAAAAAATTTAATTTTATTTAAATTTGATTAATTTGTGTAAATTTATATTTATTAATTTTGCCAAAAATCAAAAGATGATTATATATTGCAAGTTTTAATGATAGCAATGGTATTCCAATCATGCACAAATGTATGCATTTATTGTCAGACAGTGATAGCGAATAAAATCTTGGGCACTTTTTTGTTTTATGGTCAAGCAAGATGTTGCCTGTATTTTTGATAATGTATAGTTCTGGGGACTATAATTTTTCTTTTCAAATGTGTTAGTTGTTTTATAAGTTAAATGAAATAAAATAATAAATTTCAATAAATTATATTAATAATCTTTAGTTCAATTTTGTTTACTTACAACATGGAAGTGATGATATACTTTAAATTTTAAAAGTTTTCGAAGGCTTGTGTAGAGAAACCAATGAGTGTCTCGTTGTAAGTATTATCACTTTCAATTTTTTTTATTTTCAAATGAAATTTATATTCCTATAACTCACTTTTTATTTATATTTAATGTGTATGAAATAAAAATTGTTAGCACACAAAAAATATAACATTCTAACAAAATTTTTCATATGATTTAATTATTTTCATTGATTCTTAGGTCCGGAACCAATCTCCTTATTTTCCATATATGCAATGTATTTTTTTACACAAATTTCTTTTATACATAATTTTCAGGAACCAATCTACTGTGTAAAAAGAGAATTAGGTGTATTTATTCAGAGTCCAATCTTTCTGCTTTAATCTGATAATTCTTTTACTTCTATTGCATTTCTTTTAATTAATATTGCAGTAAAACAATTGGAGGAATGGATGTGGAATAATCCTGCAACATTAATGCTACTATGTCATCAACTATTCTTTAGAATTTGATAATATCCTGGCCCTATTTACCAAAACTTTAGGCGCAGCAGAAATGCTCAAACAGTTCTACTATTTTCCTTAAATATGTAATATAAATTTTACCTTCACTTGAATATATAATTTTTTAGCCTATACGTGTGTAACTAAGTGGATTCTTTCTTATATTTATATTATAAAGCTGAGTGGACTTTCAGTGATGAGTACTATAATCATGTTAAAGTATTTCCTTTAATATATGGATGTTCTTGTATTTTTAACCATACTATTATTGCATTTTTCTAGACATCTGATATATCATTAACTTTTAATTATTATATATATATAATTTTGCCAATAATTTTTATCAACTTGTTTGAAAAAATAAATAACTTCATTATTGATGCTACAGATTTGATGGCATCTCTTCATTTAGAATATGAGACATTCATTTGATACTGTTATTAGATGAACTACTTTGCTTTTATGTTCTTTATTACTATATAATCTGTAGAGCTATTTAATATCTCATGATTCATCTTATTTTCAGTAATCTGCTTTTATGTTCTTTATTACTATATAATTTATAGAGCTATTTAATATCTCATGATTCATCTTATTTTCAGTAATCTGCTTTTATGTTCTTTATTACTATATAATTTATAGAGCTATTTAATATCTCATGATTCATCTATTTTCAGGAATCTTGCCATTTTTTCTTCTTACTATTGAAATAATAAAAAAGCAAGATGGCTGTTTTATTATTTCAATAAAATAGAAGTATTTATTTATCATATTTTTCTTACTACTGAAATAATTTACCTTCTCTCAATAAAATATTTCTTATTTTTCGAGAATTTTAATCTCTTCTATAGGTTTTCTCATCATTTTAGTTATTTTCTTATGTCACCACTAACTCTTTTTGGTACCATTTACCCAAATTCCCATATTTAATTATTCTAAATGAGTCACTTTAATTATTTTCTTATTATGTCTTTCCTATATACATTGTGTTGTCTCAAAACCTTCTTATGAGTCTCATTCAAATCTGAATAATCTATAGATTTTTAACATTTTAAAACAATTTATGAATTTTGTATTAGCTTAAATTCACTGAAGTATTTGCTAAAATAAAAGACTTTTCTCTTTAGATTTGTATTAATACAAAAATCAATCAATGAACATTTCCTGAGAACATTAATCTTGAAACATATAAAATCTGTTAGACAAAAATATAATTTCCAAGTTATTATATTTCCATTTGATTGTTGCCAAATTCTAGTTTTTCTCCACAAATTTCACATCTGAATCCCATTCACATTTGTACTTCTAAATACGAATTTACTCATCACACTTTTTCTAATTCTTGTATTATCATTTTCCATCATAATTTTAAAAAGCTGTTTGATTGTTCAAAAGCATTCTGTACATCTAATAAAAATGCTTTACTTCTTCAGCAGAATGAAATTTACTAGGGCACAAACTTGAATTACCTGCTGATTTTAGGGCCATCTTAATATCAATTCACAATTTATAAGAAGAGAAGAAAAACAGTATATGTTGCATTTATCTTCCAGTTAATTATATCATCAAATTGTACAATATTGTTATTCTATCTTTTAGATCCTATCCCACTTATATTTTCAATATTTGGGCTTTTTCCAGTAAAAAAAAATTTCATTTTTAAAGTCAAGTGTTTATTTTTCATTTAAAATGACAAAGAATGATCCTATTCCACTTAATACACAATCTTTCTTCATTTGGGCAAATATAAAGTAGTAGATAATGTATACAGAGACAGATTGATTTAAGACAGTTGTACACTCATTAAATTATTTTGGAAATAATACGCAAGAAAGTTTTAAACTTAATGAGATCTATTACTCAGAATATATAATTAATAGCTTGTTAGACTTTCAACTAGCGGCTCACTGTTGAATTCCAATAATTCAGTCTTAATTATATAAGTGCAATTGCTTTATAATATTGAATTAAAATATTGCATTTCTTATACAATACTTTATTTTACTCTATTAACTCATCTTTGTTGACTTTTCACCACAATGATCTTCAGCATAGTTCACTGCTCACGGACTGCTGGTTCCGTAATAGCCTTACTACTCGCATTACTTATCACTGAACTGCTCTATGACTATGTTTTTACTGTTCTGCTACATTTTAGACAGTCTGCTTGTTTTTAGATCTAAATTTGCAATTTTATTATTATCTTTTAGCAAATTACCATGTCATTTCTCAACTTGCCGTCAGAAGTGAACTAGACCAGATTCCTTATCTTATCAAATTGAACATTCACTATTGCTAACCAATGGGTAAACAAATACGTAAAACAGTTAGTGGTTAGTACAGACCAATGGGCAGTGATGCTCTCACAATCCAATGGCTGCCAATAAGGTTGGGATCTGGTAATAAATAATCAGCCTTTTATGAGGCAAGCAGAGAACGTCAGTTCAAGCTAAATGATTGAATGCCTCTTATTTGAAACCACTACCAATAATGCATGTTTCTATTATAGTCATTATGTTATAAGTCTGCCATAGTGAGTCAAGTTCACAATAGGACTTGAAGCTAGGGTGGACTCGCGGCAAGCTGTCTAATACAGCCGGAAGAGTCTCAGCGAAAACTCATGAGGCAAGACTATTATATACAACTGAAAGAGAGTCAAGTCATACGGGCACAACCTGCCCAGTATTAACTAAGTTTATATATATGGTATTTATTGAATGTATATTTGTTATTAATAATTGTTAATAATAAATTATACTAATTAACTTTTGAGTGTTCATATTTTTTTATAATTGTCAGTTTGAGTCTGCAATTCAGACCAAACACAACAGAATTGGCACAGCCAGATAAAATAAATATTTTCCCCCACGACTGGAAAAATAAAGTAAATGTGCGAGTGTGCAGTTAAAAAAACATTCATCGGATTTACAATACAATCATAAAGCCAACAGACTTAGCATAGTCAAAAAAAGGAATTATTTTTCCCACGACTGGAAAAAAATTTAAGCTAACAGCATTGGCAAAAGGAATATTTTTCCTATGACTGGAAGAATAATGTAAATACACAAGTGCGGCTAAAGACATTCATTGTATTTACAATACAGGGATTAATAAGATCATTTAGATCTGCTCGAATAAAAAATCAGATTCAACAGATCTGAAAGAAAAATTGACTGCAAAAGTTATAGGCATGTCAATTGAAGGCTTAAACCAATCACAAGAGCTTTACTCTTAACAAAGCAACAGAAGCTTGCCCTAATGGATTGTTAGCTTTGTCACTATCGATTGTTGAACAATTATGAACAGTAGTCGTAAAATTAACAAATGAATGGTAACTCGCAATCATTTCTCTCGCGAGTTAAAGAGGGAAATAAAACAATGGCAAATTTTGCTGGCTCCATGGAAGCTTTTGATCCAGCTCACCCTGAGGGCTAATCAAGCTATAAAGAACAATTAATATTTTACCTACAGGTTAACTACATCAAGAAGCCAGAGGTAAAATTAGCCACATTAATGACCATAATACTAATGGCCCTCAAATATGAGATACTGAAGTCACAATCTATGTCAGAAATGCTGGCTGACCTAGATTTTGACAAAACGTTAGCGATTCTCACAGATTATTTTTCTCCAAAACCTCTGACAATAATGCAGAGATAATTATTTCAATCTCGGCGTCCAAGAATATGGGGGAAAAGCCAGAGAGTTCGTAACAAGAATCCAAATATAAAGTGTGAATTCAAAGATTTCCCGAACGAAGCACTTCATGATCATTTTATATGCGGGATAAACGATCATAACTTAAGACTTAAAATGCTAATGATGCCGGATTTAGATTTTGAATCAGCTTTGGCCCAAGTAATACTAGCAGACTCAATAGCTAGTCAGGTAAAGCCATTAAAAAAATTATTAATTATGATGTGCAAAAAAATCGAGCAAAATACTGGGTTAGTCAGACACTGTCAGCTCAGATAATTCTGCAACGTTGCTATAGATACAATGAACAAATGCACACACATACAGAATGCTCGCACCGCTATACTACCATGTACATTTTACAAGTGAGTCGGACATATAAAAGCTGCTTGACTGAAATTAAAAAGACAGGTAGCCGATATGAGAATGGAAAAACCCATTCTGACAACAGCAAAGGTAATTATAAAAAAAATAAACATATTGCCTTATAAATCATATAAAAGACAATCAGTCTGGATTTAAATACAGCATTAATGATAACACCAGTTACAATAGAACTGGACATAGGGTCTGCAGTGCCCATTATTTCAAAAAACACCCGGGCTATCATTAATAAAAATAATAAACATAAGCTGCATCCTAGAAGCAAGTGAATCACAGACTATCACGGCAAACCAATAAAACTGATGGGCCAAACAAGTTAAAATTACCATGTCTAACAAGACTATATACCTACTACTGGTGGTGGCATCAGGTGATCATAGTAACTTATAAGGCCGTGAGTGGTTCTATCACTTAAATTTTGCAGTGACCAAAGTGAACCATGTCACAACATTAAACCAATTGCCTGCAAAGGCTGCAAACAATTTAACAATATCAAGTCAATCAATTAACATGATTGACTTGCAATCAAATACACCACTGAACAGTAAGACAGTGGCTGTATGGACCATTAATGACCCTGAATTCCAAAAGATATAAAAATAGATCCACAGTGTTTGCCAAAAAAAAAACAGATTAGTTGCATTCAGCCTACTGAACAAGAAGGCTGCACCTCTCAACTGAACATGGCTGCTCTTTAGACTTATATAACGGTGGAAATTTGTTCCAGATTTTAATTTTCAGTTTGGTTCTCTTGATGCATTCAATAATTGTTCCCAGAGATTGTTTGTAATCCTTATGTCCCAATACAGGTATAAGATTCTTAGTTACTACATATAATAGTAAATTTTTTGTTTATTTACTTTTGTTACTCTATCACTATTACCCTTATATTAGTAGGATTCTCATTTACATCTATAGCTATTAAATTTGTCTTTTTAATTTGAACCTATGAGTCCATTTTCTATAAATGGCTGTCCAATCCTTAAAATAGACGAATATATCTGCCCCACTATCAATTTCCATTTTTGTGATTGATTACAATTTTTTAACATCTAATAAATTGAAGTATCTTCATTTTTTTAACATCAGCAGCATTCACAACAACTCACAACAATTCATCCTCTTGATTTACTATTTGCAAGTAATTCCACTTTAGTCATTTGTTTGTAAAAACCTTTGATAAATGTTCTGTCAATCCCCAATTGACACTTGTATTTCCTGAATTTACACATTTTTTTTATGTGTAATTTCCTTCCGCAGTCAAAACACAGACTATGTTCACATTTAATATTCTTTTCCATCGTCTGTGCCTTCACTTTGTTTATACATGTGATTGGCTTAATTTCACCTGCTGTATTTTAAAATTCAGTTTCATATGCTATTCCTCATTCAAAGGTGGCAGCATAATTTAGTATAAACTCATTAGTGTTTATTTAAGTTTCCTATCTTGCATGCACCATAACAATCATCTCCTCTAAAGTCTTTAAATTTGCATTCCTTCAATAATTCTCACAGCACTAATCATAATTTCTTATGTTTTCATTTGGTGATTGCATTTTGTTTTAGAAGCAAAGGCACACTATGTATTTTGAAATTGATGGTTTAAAATATGAATTTAATTTTTGCAGAAATTCCTCATATGAAATATCTTCAGGCGTTCTTGGGTCACAGAAATGATTTTCTAATTACAGCACATCCTTTCCCGATATTCACAATAGGGTAGCAACTTTCAATTTATTATTGGTATGTCATTAATTAACAAGTATCTTTCAACATGACTAACATATGTTTGCCATTGTCTGGATTGATTACATCGAAAGGCATTATTGTAGTACTTGCAATGCCATGTTGTATATTCATGTTACTAACTGATGCTTAATACAGGTTCTTGAGACAGGCCAGATTGACCTAAGGAATACACAAGAAAGTTTTAAACTTAACAAAAAGTTTATTAATCAGAATATATATATATAATATTAGTAGCTTGTTAATCTTTTAACTAGAGGCTTATTGGTTGAATTCCAATAACTGTCTTAATTATGCAAGCACAGTTCTTTATAATACTGAACTATAATGTTACAGTTCTTATACAGTATTTTATTTTACTCTGTTCAACTTTTTTTTGTTAACTTTTCATCATAATGATCCCTTTAGCATATTTCTCCACTCACAGAATGCTGGTTTTCACAAGCACCTTACTGCTCTCTGGCTATGCTGGTTTTCACAAGCACCTTAGTGCTCTCTGGCTATGCTGGTTTTCACAAGCACCTTACTGCTCTCTGGCTATGCTCTTACTATTTTGCTGACATTTTAGATAGTCATTTTATTTTTAGACCTAATTTGCATAAAGTTTTATTATTTTTTTCTTGCAAATTAGCATATCCAGGTTAAATTAGGTAATTTGCATAACTTCACTTATTAATGCACTTTTATTATTTCTAGAGTGACTTTTGACAATTTTACTATTTCATAAAAATATAAGCCATAATTTTTTTTATTGTCATAAGCATTGAACTCGGTTATATTTTTGAGCAGAATGTAAGAATATAGAAGATCATGCGGCAGTTGATAGACATGCATTCTGCTAAGAAGTATCAAATTCAATTAACACACAGAAAGAGCAATCACGTCTTTATAACCACATACATTCTTCATGCCTCCAACAAAAATTCCACAAGTGACTTCTAAAAAACAAGTTGATGATTACTCAAGTACTGAAAAAAAAAAAAAGGAGTTTGATGTATTCAATGTTCAATAAACTTAATGACAACTTAAAACAGATGAATTAAGATAGAAGACAAAAAGCATATCAACCAATAGTATTTGATTGGATGAATGAATATTCTGATTTGACAAATTCCTATCCATTAAGTCATCTCCTCTTTCTGATAATATACTTCAATATATGTTCATTTAATATTTTCAAGCTCTTCCTGATTGAGATATGTTAAAGCATTCTTTAGATTTGTCAACACTTGCTTACTGTCTACTTCATCAAGCAATTCCAAAATTTTTCGATATCAGAGAAAATGTCTAAAAACTCATTTATCAATAGGTCATTATCATTATTTAAATCTTCTTGAAGCTTATTTCAATAATCAATGCTATATTTTTAGCTCATAAAGTAATTATCTTATTTTGTACCTTCTAACATGTTTTTAATGCTTATGTGGATTGAAGTGAAGAAAATTTTTGATTTAGGAAATCATTGTGTGAACATTCACAAGATAATATTAGCTGCAATTACAAAAATATGAAGTGGACATTAGATGCCTTTTCAATTTCTTTAAGAGCTTAGTAAAAAAGTCAAAGTATCATTTCATTTAATAAAGAATTTTTCTTGGCAGCTGCACATGAATATATGTATACATATATCTTTATATTTATTTATATTTTTTGTAAATCTAACTAAGATATTCAAAAATTGTTTTAAAATAGGCTTTTTTTTTTGAGACAAAAGAAAGCTAAATATATATGCTCTGTATATATATATGTATATTTAATGTTATATAAAGTAATATGTATTAAGGCTATAATCTTAAGGCTATGCGCCTTGTTTTTAAATAAATCTTGTGTTAAAGATTTGCATAGGTCTCTACTGTCTTTTTTTTAGGCGCATAGTCTTAAGGTTATAGCCTTAATAAATATTACTTTAAGTAATGAATATGCGCTTTATAAATATAATTATTAATGTTATATAATAACTCATTGGAAGCTTCAGTTACTTTCTGTTCAGTTACTATATATATATTAAACAAAATTTCTTTAAAATAAAATAGAAACAATCTTGCCTGCTAAATTATTGGAAAAAGACAATTGAATCAGGAAAAGTTTATTAGAACATTCTTCTAAAATTTGATTTACTCGAATAAATTTTTTGAAAAATACAGTCTTATTAGCTTCATTGACCAATGGTTCTGCTGACTCTTGAGCCTGAAAAAAAAATTTTTTTTTCACAATTAAAAAAACAAAACAAAACATGACTGCCTTATGAAAGTAATTTTAAACCTTAAAATGACAATATAAATAAATGTACATTATAGTTCAAAAAACAATACATTTTTAAGTTAACCAGTTTAATATTTACCGTATTTCCCCGAAAATAAAACCAGGTCTCATTAATTTTTGCTCCAAAAGACACTGTAAACTTATTTTCAGGGGGATGTCTTAACTTTTTATACATCTACATTATTTATTCAAGTACAAAAATGAACATTTATTCAAGTACTTTTTCTTTTTACAGAAAGCTGTAGGATTTTTACCTAGGAAGCCCCCCACAATTCCTCTCCTGTACTTGACAGAATAGCTCTTTCTTTTTTGCACTCATCTTATCTGGGTATCAAAATATTATTTCACTTAAATTTATCATTAAATCAAGTGTTAAATGAAGACTTGCGAGACAGGAGTGGTAACAAAAATGATTACAGTTAAGAATGGTTTGTCCACACAAAAGGAATAAAAAAGTGCAACCACAAAAATTCAGAAAATGTTTCTGTATTTCACACATGCACATTAAGTACACACATTGCATATTGAAATTGAATTATGATGATTCATATATGACACAACCATGTTCATCTGTTATCAAGTGCACATGCTGTACAAATTATTCATAACAGTCCTGCTTGAGAATTCTCTTTAAAAATTTTTCTTCAGGAGAAAAATTGATGATTTAACTTAAGCTAAACTTTGATTATTAAAATCACTTATATTATTTTAATAAAGTCTTTTAGGAGAAAAAAAATGTTTAGAAATCAAACAAATTTTTCTTTTACCGTAAATATTTAAAAGCTACCATGATAAAACTCTAAGACTAAATCAAGCATTTTAAATCTAAGTTATAATATAAATAAAATAAATATCTAAAAATACATAAATAAAATTATAAATTGTTTGATATACTAGCTTGTGGTAGATAAATTGTTTCTCTATACAGGAAGAATTACATTTGTCGATAATGGTCAACAGGAAAATACAAAAGAACCATATAATTTATATTATCATTTATTTAAAGCATTAAATAAGATATTTATTTTATATAGTGCTATGTTTTTATAAACTGTAATATTCTTTATTTATACATTCATTACTTTATAATTCAATATGTTCATCGTGTATTTCAACAGGCATTCAAAAGCCATCTATCTGGCTGATCTTAACTAAGGCTTATTTTCTAGCTAAGTTTTGAGATCTGGTCTCAGAGCTTCATCATAAAACAATGAAATTGCTTAAACCATTGTTGAAATATATTGACTTTCTTAAGTGTAATTAATAAATGAATTATAATTCAAGAGTAAAAAGTTCTGACATTCATGCATTAGATCTAGTTTCTACAGCTTCATTTTAAAAATAATAATTTATACATATGTTTTAGGTTAACTACATGAATGATCTGAGCTTAAACAAAACATACCAATATAAAACTATAATAAAAATTCTAGATAAACATGTTTATTAATTCTATTAAATTAATTTATTCATTCTGGAAAAAAAATCAGATGATTCTGCGTTTATGGGTAGATATAAATATTTTATATTACCACAGATACTTTGATATAGGTTAAGTGCAGCAAATTCTCCAATTAGTGATATTTCGAATTATATTGCAGTATCCATTTTTAGCCGAATGCTGAAGTTAATACTTCCCAATGAGAAGCAATTAACTTCCTTTTATGACAAATAGAGAGTGCAAAGATTTCTAAGGGCAATCTATCTATAAAATATATTACTAAAAGTTCAATGTTCAAATTAATATAGATTTGAAAAAAAAAAAAAAAAGGCATTTATTTAAGAATTATAATGCTGTCTCATGCATAACTAGCAGGCCTGCACAACAGATTTGAAAAATTAAAAAAAAAAAAATCTAACTATAAAAAAAAAAGAAGTACTGTATTCTCAATTTATTAACCATTCCAAAAAATAAACACATTCATTCCTTAAACTTTTGCCACAGATAGTATTATTACCCCTCCTCTTAATCCTGTATCTACTAAAAACATATGATACCATTTCCAACTTTCTTATACACTTAACAATACTATAAGAAAGTTGGAAATAGTATCATATGTAAATATAGAAATCAATACATAAAGAAAAAAGGAAGAAGAAGAAAATCGTATCTATTACAAAACAAATTTATTCTTATACTAGAAAAAAAAAAAAAGATAACTTATGCTGTAAACTGTCTAAAAAGTCATGATTCTAAAATCTTACATCTATGATTAAATAAACTAATGACAAGTAAAATGCAAAAGAAGCAATTACTGAAGATTGTAGCTATAAAAATCAGTGATTTAATAGAAATCAATACTTTTCCCAAGAATAATTAGATAGCTTTCTCAGATTATCAGATTTAGTGGTACTTTGATAATATACTTCAAACACTCAGGATGTTTAAAAAATTTATTCTAAATACAAATAAAAGTCAAAACAGACAATTACTATCATCACTCAGCTTTTCCACAAATAGAAAGTAAAAAGAAGTAATTAAAATATTCATATCACTGCAGATCACCTTTACCACATATTCAAATTTATCCATTTTCATGAGCTCCAGAAATTAACAAACAATCTAAATAGAATCAAAAAGCTGATGAAGAATCTTAAGGATTCATTGTAGAGCACATATAATAAAAAAATTTGTAAATAATACACATATTTCCATATATTTAGATCCTGGCAGGTCTTCAGAATAAACACAGAAAATGAAATCAAGAGTATTAAAAACAAGGATTTAATATTTCCAGTGGAGAATACATATATTTCCAAATATTTAAATCTTTGCAGATCTTCAGAATAGACACAGAGAACAAAATCATAAAAAATATAAAAACCAAGCATCTAATTTTTCCAGTGGAGAAAAGCCTGAAACTTAATACCAGAGTTGTTCTGATGACTTTACGAACTCAAACTATGAATGACAAAGTATTGACTGTATTTTATTGGATGAATTTCATACAATCGTAGGATCTTCTAGTAGTGGCGAATCCACAATTATAGACAATGAGAGATTCATTATCAACCACAGTAAGATCAATTTTCACTTGATGTTAAATATCCATATATATTGGAAAATATTTAAAATTACATGTATATAGGAGACGGCTGTACTTGTTACAGAACACAAATCTATTACTACAAAAATAGTTATTATAACATTTTACAGTGCAAAATGCAATTACATATATTGTCTCTCTCAAGAAGATAAAGTTACTAAGATAGTTTTCACAATGTTTCAAGACCTTAAGCAAGCACTACAGTACTCACATAAATTACTTCTGACACTAGTACACAATCAAATACTTACAAAACCTAAGAATGTAAAACTCTCATAGGATACTTAGTGGATAAAAAAAATCTTCCCATCGGATATCATGCAAATACGAGTGAGAATTAAGTATTTAGATATTAAATAGTCTGGCAGTGAAATTTTAGTCTTCATTAAAATCATTATCTACAATTGCTAAATATTTGATAGTAATTAATTAATTAAGTAAATTTAACTTTCAAAGATAAATTGTTGAAGATCTCTAGAGTATTTTTACATCTACTCTACATTATTTAATATTCAAATTTATTTACTCAACACAGAGATCATATGTAATTAAAGAGAAAGGATTTCTACTTTTAATATATGCACTGTATTGATCTTATAATAGTTCAATGATGTCATGTTGAATACTGAAGATACTCTCAAACTCAAACACAAGATAGAAACTTTGGATCTGATTGTGGACCCAGGATGCCATTCAATGATCACTTTTAATTAACTATCTATAAATGCATATTTTTTTTTGCATTAAGTAAAAATTACATGAATTAAAAGAAAAATTGTCTAATATTAAATGGGGCATTGCTAGATTTAGTAAAATTAGAACATGAAGAGATAATTGAAAAGAGAACATAAAAAAACACACATATTAGAAGCACAAATGAAATAGAATCCATTATAAATAAAAAGGTGAACAACCTTGTTGATATTGACATATATCAAACGGAGTGACAAGATTAATTATTCAATTTAATGAAGGTTACTAAATGCAGTTATTTTTTTTGTGAGGAAGTAGAATATTTTCACATACATATAGCAACCACTTTAAAATTGTCAAGAAAAACTTTAATGTTAGAAATAGAAAAAAATTGAAAAATAAAAGTGGTATTAAGATAAATTTAGTTATGATGACAGAAATGAGAGAAGATACATAGTTGTGGAATTTTCAGAAAAGGAAAATTGTATATTATGATTTTTTTCTTTGAATAAAATGGTAAACAGAATTGGACATGGAAGCATTCAAATGAAAGTATATCAAAATTGGATTATATTTTGACAAACAAAAAATATTTATTTCAAAATTGTAATATTCTTAATAGATTCAAAACTAAGAAATGACCACCCATTAGTAAGAAGTAAGATATGTGTTAATGCAAAACTAGAGAAAACTATGAAAATATTAATATTCCTAAACTTTAAAACCACTTCAATGAATTTAAATTAAAACTTACTAATCATTTTAAAATATTGAGACTTTGAAGATAGTTCAAACTTAACTAAAAAAAGGTAGCTGATACTTTACTAAAAATTGCAAAAAGATAACTACTACAAAAAAAGCAGTGATTCATCAATATATTTTCAAATGAGATGACCATGTATGAAGAAAAAATATTAAATATTTTAAAATGATCCACTAAAAAGAACTGAATATCTGGAGGTTTGTAAAACGAAACAAAAATCAATTAATAATAATTTAAAAAATATATAACTGAACATAAACAGGGCAAGTTATGGAAGAGAATGAAAGTTTTGAAAGCATAAAATAACATCATAGTATTGAAAAAGTTGTTTCAGCAATAAGACAGAAAAGATGGAACTATTACTATGCAGAGATAACATCGCAAAATGTGTTGAAGAATGCTATATGAAATTATATAATAATAAATACCAACAACAACAAAAAAAAAAACAATGTAACAATTAATATATCTTCAGAAATTGCCAAGCATTTTATATGAAAAGGTGAGATATGCAATTAAATCTATAAAGAAAGAAAAATATCTAGAAACTATGAAGTTACTATTGACATCTTAAAAGAAGTGAATATATAAAAAAATTGTTAGCAAAACTATATATCAAACATCTAAATGATAAAGATATATCAGCTGATTGAAATTGCAGTAGTAATATTAATATTTAAAAAAAGCGATAAAGAAGATATTAAAAATTACAGACTTGTCAGTCTTCTTATCAGTTCTATACAAAATTTTTATTAAGATGTTTACAAAAAACTAAAAGTGGCTTTAGCACACTGGATCATATACAAGTAATGAGAAAGGCTATATAACGGTCATTGAATATGAATTGTTATGATGCTTTGAATATATAGATAATAAATAGATCAGGATATTGTCATAATCTGAAAAATATTTATCAAAATACAATAGTAGTGATTAGTTTACATGATGATACTAAGAATAAATAAAAATAAACTCTTTCACCTTATTTTCTTTATTAAAAGTGGTCAAAATACTTTTAAAATAATTATAAAACACACCAAATCTTTTAAAAACTTGTTTTTTATTTTTTTGCTACCAAAAATGAAATATATATTAAAATAGATTTCCAACGTTTCGACTATTTCTTCATTTTTTCTATAGTCTTTTTCAAGGAACTAAAAATATCTAAGAAAAAGGAAAAAAAAATTTTTTTTAAATTTTCTATAAATAAATAAAAACAAAAATCCTGCCACATATACATACTATTTTGGAAAATATATTCTTTACTTACTATGATTTCTTTTTCATAACAGCTTTCAACTTTAGATTTTGCTTAAATAAATCTTTTATTGTTACAAAATATAGTTTTTATCATCCTATCTTCAATTAACACATTTTTATATTTCTTTCCTTTTAAAACAAAACACATTTTTACATTCCTTTCTTTTAAAAAAACAAAACCATTCCATTAAATTTTACAAAACATTTGTTCTCTTCTTTTTTTACCTTTTTTTAATAATATCCTATTCAAAACAGGATTTAACATCTTTATATATAAACTTTCCTTTTCAAATCTTTCTTTTTGTTTAATTATACATTCTAAAGGAATAATTTTAAAATTGACATGACCAAATTTTTTCTTTATGTAAATATAATGCTGAATTTCTATCTGACAAATGCTGTTTTAATCTAGTTTTAAAAAATTCTTTGTATTACTTACATAAGATATATCTTTACCATTATATTTTAAACAATCTATACATTTTATACAATAAAAGAGCTTGCATTATATTTGAAAAATCAACAAAATCTCCTTTATTAATTAAATTATATAAATTACTTTTTTTCTTGTATACAGGATAAATACTAAAACCATATTTTTTATTAAATCTATGAAACAAATTTTTTATCTTTTTAAAAATAAAATTTTGACTTTAAAACCATCACCAAACTTTTTTTTCAATTTTTCTCCACTTTTTATTTTATTTAAATTGCTATTTGAAAATTTTTTTAATACAACATCCCAAGGGTAATCATTTAATAAACATTTTTTAATATAATATTTAATTCTTCATTTAACAAATTTTTATTAGAACAAATTTTTATTCCTCTTTTTATTCTATTATTAATAATGTTCATTTTACAATGTTTATCTAAGTCAGAATTCCAATTACTTAATAAACCATGAAAAGTTTTCTTTCTAAAAACTGATGTTTCAATATCTAAATTATGATCAACAAATTTTTTATTTATATCCATATATTCAATTTCGATATATTCTTTTTCCATAGTAAATTTAATATTAATATCTTTACTATTTATATATTTTAAAAACCTTTTAACATTTTTATAACCTCCTTTAAAAATAGTAAATAAAAAAAAAAATATTTTTTCTCAAAATTATACATATATATACATATATCCGCCAGAAAATCACTTAAACAATTTCCCATACATAAACCTTTCTTTTGCTTATAAAAACATTCATTATAAGCAAAAGAAAGGTTTATGTATGGGAAATTGTTTAAGTGGTTTTCTGATGGATATATATATATATATATGTATAATTTTGAGAAAAAATATTTTGGTAATGGATATGGTCTTGTTTTTTATTGTAGATATATTGATGATTATTTTACTATTTTTAAAGGAGATTATAAAAATGCTAAAAGGTTTTTAAAATATATAAATAGTAAAGATATTAATATTAAATTTGCTATGGAAAAAGAAATAGGGGGATGTATTGAATATATGGATATAAAATAAAAATTTGGTGATCATAATTTAGATATTGAAACATCAGTTTTTAGAAAGAAAACTTTTTGTGGTTTATTAAGTAATTGGAATTCTGACTTAGATAAACATTGTAAAATGAACATTATTAATAATAGAATAAAAAGAGGAATAAAAATTTGTTCTAATAAAAATTTGTTAAATGAAGAATTAATTAAATATTATAAAAAAAGAATGTTTATTAAATGATTACCCTTGGAATGTTGTATTAAAAAATTTTTCAAATAGCAATTTAAATAAAATAAAAAGTGGAGAAAAATTGAAAAAAAAGTTTGGTGATGATACATTTTTTATAGGTTTTAAAGTTCAAAATTTTATTTTTAAAAAGATAAAAAAATTGTTTCATAGATTTAATAAAAAATATGGTTTTAGTATTTATCCTGTATACAAGAAAAAAAGTAATTTATATAATTTAATTAATAAAGAAGATTTTGTCGATTTTTCAAGTATAATGCAAGCTGTTTATTGTATAAAATGTATAGATTGTTTAAAATATAATGGTAAAGATATATCTTATGTGGGTAATACAAAGAATTTTTTAAAAACTAGATTAAAACAGCATTGTATTTACATAAAGAAAAATTTGGTCATGTCAATTTTAAAATTATTCCATTAGAATGTATAATTAAACAAAAAGAAAGATTTGAAAAGGAAAGTTTATATATTCTAACCGTGCCCGCCGTCAACCTCGTACCTTCACTTACAAATAAATAGATTACTATATTTAACATCACCGGATTCTAGCTCTAATAATTAAATATTATATTAAAAAATGTTTTACTAGCTCAAATTTCTTAAGAATTAACTTAGGTTCTGTTTAAAGTAAATTAACACAAAGATTTAATGTATTCATGAGACGAGAAGTGGAAATACGAGTTGGCAAGGTAGATCACATTGAGTCAATATCCCACAGGATACCACCTCAATGGCATAAGAACACTATCCCCCCTTTATACTATTATTTCAAATAATAACTACATAGTATTCTTATGACTTTCGCAACGTCTACTTACTAAGACTCATTTAATAACTATAATTATAATTCTGTTATCTTTAATAATAATAATCATCATCTAGCTCAATAAATTATAATCTCAGGTTCTTAATCTTTATTTATACTTCAACAAAATGCGGTAGCACATATGGTAAAGGATTTTATGCCATATCTACTACACTGCAATTAATAACAATAATGATTACAATCTTTCTTACTTAATCAAATTGGTATAAATTTCTTTTATTGCAAATTTATTACCATAATAAATCAATCAATATCAATATCATCTTTTGTCTTTAAACAATAAAGTAAACTAAGAAGTGGTAGTGTTTAGATAATCTGATAAATAAAGTAAGTGGCAATTAATAGCATATAATTTATCAAAATATTAGGATAGTGGATTTATGACCAATAACTTAATGCAATTTTATAATTACTTAATTATAAGAACATCAATAATAATTAAGATTAAACATATTTTTAGTTATCTTTTGTGCAAAATGTACTTCAGTGGTTGTGAAAACATTCTGTGAATTTGTACCATGATGTAGTGAAAACAATACCCAGACACAAGTTTTAATAAAACAAATTTAACAAAGTTTATTAACATCAAATAAATTTAAGTAAAATAAAACAAATCTATTTACATCTTATTTACAACGGATATCCTTCTTTCCTTACACATGACAAATGTTAATTCTACAATTTTGTACTTCTTTATAGTTAATCCAATCATTATACATTTTAAAAATTATTTTAGTTATTTTCTTTAGGTTTATCACACTATTTATTTGAACTACTTATGGGTAACAACATTTTTTACCTTTTAAATATACTAAATTTACAATATTCTAAATTATTTTTGTGGATCAATATTTTATAACGTCACACTTTATAATCAATATGGTCTTAAAAAAAGAAAATTTACATTTCTTGTTACTTTAAACAAATTGCACAGCATATTATTAAATATTATGATTAACTTTAATGTTTGTTCTCCCATGCTAATATAAATTATAATGCGTTTTTTGCATAAGCCATACTCCTGTATAATATTACAATGTGTTTAAATATCACCCTGTTACAATTTCAAATATATGATAATAATTATCGAGTGTTATAGTATTTTTAAATATGCAACACTTATCTCTTTAAATGTAATAGACAGGGTATGAGCACAGACTTTCACATGACCCACCACTCTCCACACTATCTCATAACACTGATACACCTGAACCCATATATGTTGAAAAGATAAATAATCACCAATATACGTATTTCATGCTAAACCAGCAATCATCAGTTGGTCCAGATTACCATCTCTACACATATATGCTACAAGTGCTCAGATATATATATTAAGATAGCAAATTCTCCTACTTTAATGGACAGGCTTCAATCTACTCCACAATCCAACTCTTCAACCGTCCATCCAATTGAAAATCTGATGATGGAACGCTCAAAGGCCACCCTGAGGCCGAGATTATTGTCACACCCATGTTGACCTAAAGTCAATCTGACCCCTCATGTACAGGACATAATCCATTAAATACATGTACAAGGGATAGGCAGACATCTCTAATATGTAATAGCTGAAATACACAGGCTTATATATACCTGCGTCTATATATGTAATAGACAGGGTATGAGCACAGACTTTCACATGACCCACCACTCTCCACACTATCTCATAACACTGATACACCTGAACCCATATATGTTGAAAAGATAAATAATCACCAATATACGTATTTCATGCTAAACCAGCAATCATCAGTTGGTCCAGATTACCATCTCTACACATATATGCTACAAGTGCTCAGATATATATTAAGATAGCAAATTCTCCTACTTTAATGGACAGGCTTCAATCTACTCCACACTCCAACTCTTCAACCGTCCATCCAATTGAAAATCTGATGATGGAACGCTCAAAGGCCACCCTGAGGCCGAGATTATTGTCACACCCATGTTGACCTAAAGTCAATCTGACCCCTCATGTACAGGACATAATCCATTAAATACATATACAAGGGATAGGCAGACATCTCTAATATGTAATAGCTGAAATACACAGGCTTATATATACCTGCGTCTATATATGTAATAGACAGGGTATGAGCACAGACTTTCACATGACCCACCACTCTCCACACTATCTCATAACACTGATACACCTGAACCCATATATGTTGAAAAGATAAATAATCACCAATATACGTATTTCATGCTAAACCAGCAATCATCAGTTGGTCCAGATTACCATCTCTACACATATATACTACAAGTGCTCAGATATATATTAAGATAGCAAATTCTCCTACTTTAATGGACAGGCTTCAATCTACTCCACACTCCAACTCTTCAACCGTCCATCCAATTGAAAATCTGATGATGGAACGCTCAAAGGCCACCCTGAGGCCGAGATTATTGTCACACCCATGTTGACCTAAAGTCAATCTGACCCCTCATGTACAGGACATAATCCATTAAATACATGTACAAGGGATAGGCAGACATCTCTAATATGTAATAGCTATCTTAATATATATCTGAGCACTTGTAGCATATATGTGTAGAGATGGTAATCTGGACCAACTGATGATTGCTGGTTTAGCATGAAATACGTATATTGGTGATTATTTATCTTTTCAACATATATGGGTTCAGGTGTATCAGTGTTATGAGATAGTGTGGAGAGTGGTGGGTCATGTGAAAGTCTGTGCTCATACCCTGTCTATTACATATATAGACGCAGGTATATATAAGCCTGTGTATTTCAGCTATTACATATTAGAGATGTCTGCCTATCCCTTGTACATGTATTTAATGGATTATGTCCTGTACATGAGGGGTCAGATTGACTTTAGGTCAACATGGGTGTGACAATAATCTCGGCCTCAGGGTGGCCTTTGAGCGTTCCATCATCAGATTTTCAATTGGATGGACGGTTGAAGAGTTGGAGTGTGGAGTAGATTGAAGCCTGTCCATTAAAGTAGGAGAATTTGCTATCTTAATATATATCTGAGCACTTGTAGCATATATGTGTAGAGATGGTAATCTGGACCAACTGATGATTGCTGGTTTAGCATGAAATACGTATATTGGTGATTATTTATCTTTTCAACATATATGGGTTCAGGTGTATCAGTGTTATGAGATAGTGTGGAGAGTGGTGGGTCATGTGAAAGTCTGTGCTCATACCCTGTCTATTACATATATAGACGCAGGTATATATAAGCCTGTGTATTTCAGCTATTATCTCTTTAAAATATAATTAATAATAAAAAGAGCGTGAAAATATATTTTAATATTTGTATATTCTCATTTGATATACTTTTACAAAAAATTATAGTTTATTTCTAAATTAAAATGATTCTATAACTTCTTCCATTATTTAGGACATCTGTATCTTTCTTTCAATGGTTATAATCTATTCTTAGTTAACTCTTAACTATTCTTATTCCAAGTAAAATCATAACATACTTTCTAAATTATCTATTGTTTTCCCTTCAATAAAACTTATCATATACGATGTAGTAGCACGAAATACAGATTAAGATAGCGAAAGATGTATAGGATATTGGGAAGAAAGATGGATAACTTGCTTGTTTTCAATGTACTTCAAGAATGCATGGAACAGTGTGAACAGGTTCGACATTTATTGTCTATTAACCCTTAAGATAAGAAAGTGATGTGGCAGCTATTTATTCAGCTTTACCAAACATCAAGGCAACTCACACGAAATATAAAATACCACTGTCCAAGACAACATGTGTATCAGTCGTAGGGCTACATTAACTACGCTGATTATCACCTATAAAACGAAATGTGGATCAGCCATAGGGCTATATTAACTATGCTGATTCTCTCACAAAACTACTTATTTCCATTCCCTATATCATCCTAGATTTTCATACATCATCTTGGTTTCCAAATCACCCCTGTACTCCCAAGTCACTACTTAAATTATCTCTCTAGATTTTCACTATATCAAGCATCGATAAAATACGAACAACTTTTTTAAAAAACAACAAACAAGATTCGCTACTATAAAATCATTTCTCTATCCCTTAAGAATAATTTATCTCGCTTTATAACACTGTATGTTCATTACCTACATTTTTGTTAAAACAATATTCAAACATCCCAATAGGAAAAATCAATAGAAAATGTAATATAATCATCGATTATATTAAATTATTATTTATCAACAAATAAAATGACTATCGTATGCATATTTTCAAAAATCTAATTACATCTCAAAATGTTTCAATGTGTTGTTTTAAATGCGTTTTCCAATAATAATAATAATAAACTTTTTCACTACATTCATTCAATTTTCCGCTGATCTAAATAAATAAAACATACATTATATCATTAATAATTAAAAATGTTACCAAAATAATTGTCATCTTCGGAACAGGCTTTGCAGTAGGCTTCTTTTCCTTCGAGCATTGCTAACATACAATTACACACATATACAATTTTATTAAAAGACATTCAAACTCAAAAAAAAAAATATTATTTCATATAATATTATATATCCCAAATTAATGTATTTGTTTCCCTGTAACTATCTGAAACTTATTGCTTATAATAATAATATAAAAAAAATAATTCAAACCATAATCAAATATTTTCTGACGGTAAATATTGTTTAGTCCCATAATATTTATTTTCTTCTTTTATCTGAATGTTCTTCTCTAGGATTATTAAAGTTTTAAAAATTAACTTGGTTCCTTTAATAAACTTGTTTAGACGATTTTTAATTTTAGCGTTTAGCATCAGATTATTAAAATATTTTTAGTTATTTATCCCTCAAAGTTTTAAATGCGTTCTGGCAAATATTCCCTCGGCGCGTCGATGCATCTTTCTCCTTTTTATTAGACTACGAATATTTAATACTTTAGGTACCAATTGCGTTTTATTGATTCAATATTTTTTTTATATTCCTCTTCCGTATTTTTCTTTATACAAATATTTCTCTTTAGCAAGCTTTATTTCATTCATTCTTAATTTTATGTACATTATTTTTTGATCTTTAACTATTTTTTTTTTTTTTCTTTTTCTAGAGTATACTTCTTTTTCGGGTCATCTTAAAGAAAGCAATTCAAATGACATTAATTTTAAAATTATATTTGTCCATTTATTCTTAGATGAATCATAATGATTTTTATATTTTATTCTCTTTCTGAACTTTGCGCACAATGTCTTTTCATCTATATTACACGCGTAACAGCAGTTTTCCTTTGGATATACTATATAAGCGGTATCAATGAACAATATAAACAATTTTGAAATACTATAAACTTTAAAACTGGTTTTAAAGAATCTATCCATATTTTTTACTGAAGATTCCGACTGTACTTCTATAGAATTCACTGGCAGGTTCGATTAAGTTAGTGATACATAATTTATGAAAACTTTAAAAATATTTATTTTAAGACTCTCTCTCTATGATTTTTAAAATTGTCAGTTAATTTGTTCTAATGATATTATTAGAATTATATTGAAAAAATTGACTAAATTGGAGAAAAGAAATTATTAGAGAGCTCAAATTTTTTTTTACCTCTTCACTCGAGTCTGTCAATTCTTGTTCTCTTCGATTATACAATTAATTGGCGCGATTTTTGTTGTCTGCCCAGATCTATCTTTTTATTGGTCAGCCCCTACTTTGGTTTGTAAACATTTTCTCAAGTTTTAAAATGATGACGTAATAGACTTAAATATTAACCTATTATTATTTTTAAATTAATTTAAACACTTTTAAAATAATTTTCAAAACAATATTTAATAAAATTATTCACTACTTATTTTTATTATGATGTTTAATAAATTCTATCCATTTCTACTATAATATTATTTAAACACTTTAAAATATTGGTATTAATTGAAACAAGTGCTTGTATAAAACATTCCAGACAGTTATGTAATCGTTTCCGGTATTTTGTCTATTTTTGTCTGTCTTAATAATTTTACTGCACTTATATTATATAAAAAAAATTTTTTTTATATAAAATTTTGAAGAAATAATTTAGAAAAAATATAGAAATAAATACAATTCTCAACATCATAATATTTACTATTCAAATACATTACACTAAATTTTATTATTTAATATAGTTTATAAATTTAAATACTATATAATATTAATTTATTCTAAGTTTTAAAGTTATTAAAATTGACTTATTAAATACATTTTTATTACTGATAGCTGTGTTATTTTAATATGGCCAGCTTTTACAACCATATGAGCAATTCTTTACTCTTTATTTAACTAATTTTTTAAATGATTTTATGTATCAGGTATTTGCTTTAGCTTTAAATTGCACTTTACAGACTCTATAAATTTAATATATTCAATACATCAATAAATATATTCTCAAATTTAAAATTTTTTAGTAATTGACCATTATAACTATTTCTTGACCTATAGAAAAGGGTACAATAACCTCCCCCTTCGAATTAAAAAATTTTAAATTAAACATCTATTTCATGTTCACCTCATCCATTGATATTTAATCTCTTTATCCTGTACTATGATTGAATTAACTCTTATCACTAAATACAAACTATACTGCTCTTAACATAGATTCGTATACTATTCAACTGCTATACACAAAGTTTTAACTAGCATTAAAATTCTATATCTCAGATGGGTATGGGATCAAGCTTCTCGCATTGTATGTCCCTTTCTCCCCCTCTGGTGTAGTTAATATAAAAGTGTTCTCTCCTACCTTGCGACAAATTTTATAGGGACCTTCATACAATTCAAGAAATTTCCTGAACTGATTTCTTTGCAGGTTGCTAACATTTAAAATTTTATATTTGTTTTGTAAAAAAAAATAAGGTTATAATATATTATTAAATACACATCTTATTTAGGAATTATTTGTCTTAATTATTAGGTATTTTCTTTTCTAAATATAAACTTTAATTCTCTCTCGCCTTTCTTAAGTCTCACCTTAGCTTTTCCTATCTTCTTTCCTTTATTAGGATTATTCTTAAGAAAATCTGTTATGGATTTCTCGTGCTTTAGACATTTAAGTCTTACTTTTATCTTGCTTAAATCTCTATTCCAATTAAATTTTTCTCTTATAAATTCACTATTAGGTATCAAGTTTCTAATTCCTTTAAACAATATTTCTTTAGAAATATTAAATTGCAAACGAATATTTCTATCATTATAACTACATTTAGATATCACATCTTGCATTTTATTTTTAAATTTATTACTACTTTTATCGATAATTTTTGGTAACTCATGTTCCAACAACTTTAAATACTTTTGCTCTGAAGAATTTGATTTTATCTTTGTAAATTTACCAAATCTTTTATCATCCATATAATATTTTTTAAAACTATTAATTTGATCTATAGTTCTTTCACCAACTAATCTTTCATAGGATTTACTCACCCCTATCATTTCATTAGTCAATTTAAAATACTCTTTGGGATTTTTCAGTATTCTTTTATATAATTCATTCCTACTATTAATTATTTCAATAGATTTTTTATGAATCTCCTTTTCTTCATAAATCATTTCATTATCTATAATAGTTTTTTCAATAAATGACTTGGTTTCTTTGATGGCTAATTTAATATAAAACTCATCTTTTCTTAACTCATTATCTGCCATCTTAACAAATGATACATCATTATATCTATCTTTATCTCCTAATTTAACAAAATCTATGTTTTCTGCTGTCAAATTACTACAGAAGTTAATATCTTTATTAACCATCTCAATGAATTGTGGATTTTCTTCATCTACAGTCTCTACAATTTCTCTGTCATCTACCACATTTTCACTAATTAAATTAATAGATTCTTGATTCTTTTCCAAATCTGTATTAATTATTTCAACAGATTGATTACTCATTTTAGTCTGAATTACCTCTTCCTTAATAATTCTAATTTCTTCATTAATATGATTTATATTACTCTTTACTTCATAGATTTCACTTTTTACACTTAAATTATAACTCTCTATTTTCTGATCTAACTTACTATTTTTTAGTTGACATCGGACAATAGATTCTTCTATTTGCTTACTTAAACCTCTGATAGTCAACTCGTAAAATTCCTCGAATCTATTCTTTAGTAACTCTTGATTTTTGTACTTTATATTCTCTACCTCATGTTTTAAGGACTCAAAGACCTTTTCATTGTTATCTAGTCTTAGTTCTAAATGGTTAAATTTATCTTGCACTTCTTCTTTAAGGTCCTCTACCTTTTGGCAGGTCTCCTTAAATTTAATCTCTAGATTTTCGTTGGTTTTGTTCAAACTTTCACTAAGAATATCTAATTTTACCTTATTATCCTTTGTATTCTGAATTATACTGTCATTTAGATCTTTAAACTTTATATCACTATCTTTTTTAAAACTATCAATCTTCATATTAAAACTATCAAACTTTATATTATTCTTATTTATGCTTTCCTGAAGAGCTTTAGTATTTTCTTTTTTTGATCCATGCTTTCCTGAAGAGCTCAAACTTTCTGTCATTTTTATTCATGTTTTCCTGAAGAGCTTTAAACATCTGGAATATTTGAGCCGTTGAGATACTCTCTACTTCCTTTCCAGGCACTTTTACCTCATTTGTCTCTACTTCACTTTTCATCACCTCTTTCTCCCCTTCTTCTATTTTATTCTCTGCGACATGAGTATCCTCTACCAACATTTCTATTTCACCTAAGTTCTCGCATTCTTTTTCCTCCACATAATCATCATCAACCGTCTGAACTCCAGTTCCATTTCTACATTACTATCTGGGTTATCCATTTTTATAGTAATATTATTTTTCAAAATCTAGTATTATAATATGTTTCTAATAAATTTTCATAAGTAAATCCCCTACCAGCTTCTTCTATTTCCCTACAATCATCACCTCCAATATCTATAGATAGTATCTCCTTTCCTCATAACATTTCATCTTAATAACAATAACAATAATTTAAAATCATGTGTCATAACATCATTCCCTACATGCATGATTCACAGATATTTTTGCACGTTTTAAAGCATTTCAAATATCTTTTTAATACTTCACTAATTGACATGGTCATAATAAATATCCAAACAATCATTAGCCACATATGCATATTTTAAAATTTTGTTTATCAGGTATTTTATAATAATGTAGTATTATATTTTAAACAATCAGATCATCCACCACTTATAATTGTAATTGTTTTAATCATGAACACTTAATTCTATAATAATTAAATCCTAATAATTATTTCTATAATAAAACATTAAATTATCACATTGCTATTGATTAAATATAATGCCCCTACTAACACATCTCAGGCCCCTAAAGTTGACGTGCCATTCTCTACTTAATTAACCTTCCCATTTTAATAATCGGGCCAACACGTTGTCGGCGCCATTCTCTAACCGTGCCCGCCGTCGACCTCGTACCTCCACTTACAAATAAATAGATTACTATATTTAACGTCACCGGATTCTAGCTCTAATAATTAAATATTATATTAAAAAATGTTTTACTAGCTCAAATTTCTTAAGAATTAACTTAGGTTCTGTTTAAAGTAAATTAACACAAAGATTTAATGTATTCATGAGACGAGAAGTGGAAATACGAGTTGGCAAGGTAGATCACATTGAGCCAATATCCCACAGGATACCACCTCAATGGCATAAGAACACTATCCCCCCTTTATACTATTATTTCAAATAATAACTACATAGTATTCTTATGACTTTCGCAACGTCTACTTACTAAGACTCATTTAATAACTATAATATTAATTCTGTTATCTTTAATAATAATAATCATCATCTAGCTCAATAAATTATAATCTCAGGTTCTTAATCTTTATTTATACTTCAACAAAATGCGGTAGCACATATGGTAAGGGATTTTATGCCATATCTACTACACTGCAATTAATAACAATAATGATTACAATCTTTCTTACTTAATCAAATTGGTATAAATTTCTTTTATTGCAAATTTATTACCATAATAAATCAATCAATATCAATATCATCTTTTGTCTTTAAACAATAAAGTAAACTAAGAAGTGGTAGTGTTTAGATAATCTGATAAATAAAGTAAGTGGCAATTAATAGCATATAATTTATCAAAATATTAGGATAGTGGATTTATGACCAATAACTTAATGCAATTTTATAATTACTTAATTATAAGAACATCAATAATAATTAAGATTAAACATATTTTTAGTTATCTTTTGTGCAAAATGTACTTCAGTGGTTGTGAAAACATTCTGTGAATTTGTACCATGATGTAGTGAAAACAATACCCAGACACAAGTTTTAATAAAACAAATTTAACAAAGTTTATTAACATCAAATAAATTTAAGTAAAATAAAACAAATCTATTTACATCTTATTTACAACGGATATCCTTCTTTCCTTACACATGACAAATGTTAATTCTACAATTTTGTACTTCTTTATAGTTAATCCAATCATTATACATTTTAAAAATTATTTTAGTTATTTTCTTTAGGTTTATCACACTATTTATTTGAACTACTTATGGGTAACAACATTTTTTACCTTTTAAATATACTAAATTTACAATATTCTAAATTATTTTTGTGGATCAATATTTTATAACGTCACACTTTATAATCAATATGGTCTTAAAAAAAGAAAATTTACATTTCTTGTTACTTTAAACAAATTGCACAGCATATTATTAAATATTATGATTAACTTTAATGTTTGTTCTCCCATGCTAATATAAATTATAATGCGTTTTTTGCATAAGCCATACTCCTGTATAATATTACAATGTGTTTAAATATCACCCTGTTACAATTTCAAATATATGATAATAATTATCGAGTGTTATAGTATTTTTAAATATGCAACACTTATCTCTTTAAAAATATAATTAATAATAAAAAGAGCGTGAAAATATATTTTAATATTTTGTATATTCTCATTTGATATACTTTTACAAAAAATTATAGTTTATTTCTAAATTAAAATGATTCTATAACTTCTTCCATTATTTAGGACATCTGTATCTTTCTTTCAATGGTTATAATCTATTCTTAGTTAACTCTTAACTATTCTTATTCCAAGTAAAATCATAACATACTTTCTAAATTATCTATTGTTTTCCCTTCAATAAAACTTATCATATACGATGTAGTAGCACGAAATACAGATTAAGATAGCGAAAGATGTATAGGATATTGGGAAGAAAGATGGATAACTTGTTTTCAATGTACTTCAAGAATGCAT
Organism: Epiperipatus broadwayi; assembly: GCA_028023455.1. Classification (NCBI taxonomy): domain Eukaryota; kingdom Metazoa; phylum Onychophora; class Udeonychophora; order Euonychophora; family Peripatidae; genus Epiperipatus; species Epiperipatus broadwayi. The sequence goes on along the minus strand of JAQFVV010012439.1, from coordinate 1,276,570 downwards.
GGAACAGTGTGAACAGGTTCGACATTTATTGTCTATTAACCCTTAAGATAAGAAAGTGATGTGGCAGCTATTTATTCAGCTTTACCAACCATCAAGGCAACTCACACGAAATATAAAATAACACTGTCCAAGACAACATGTGTATCAGTCGTAGGGCTACATTAACTACGCTGATTATCACCTATAAAACGAAATGTGGATCAGCCATAGGGCTATATTAACTATGCTGATTCTCTCACAAAACTACTTATTTCCATTCCCTGTATCATCCTAGATTTTCATACATCATCTTGGTTTCCAAATCACCCCTGTACTCCCAAGTCACTACTTAAATTATCTCTCTAGATTTTCACTATATCAAGCATCGATAAAATACAAACAACTTTTTAAAAAAACAACAAACAAGATTCGCTACTATAAAATCATTTCTCTATCCCTTAAGAATAATTTATCTCGCTTTATAACACTGTATGTTCATTACCTACATTTTTGTTAAAACAATATTCAAACATCCCAATAGGAAAAATCAATAGAAAATGTAATATAATCATCGATTATATTAAATTATTATTTATCAACAAATAAAATGACTATCGTATGCATATTTTCAAAAATCTAATTACATCTCAAAATGTTTCAATGTGTTGTTTTAAATGCGTTTTCCAATAATAATAATAATAAACTTTTGTACTACATTCATTCAATTTTCCGCTGATCTAAATAAATAAAACATACATTATATCATTAATAATTAAAAATGTTACCAAAAAAATTGTCATCTTCGGATCAGGCTTTGCAGTAGGCTTCTTTTCCTTCCTCGAGCATTGCAAACATACAATTACACACATATACAATTTTATTAAAAGACATTCAAACTCAAAAAAAAAAATATTATTTCATATAATATTATATATCCAAAATTAATGTATTTTGTTTCCCTATAACTATCTGAAACTTATTGCTTATAATAATAATAATAAAAAATAATTCAAACCATAATTAAATATTTTTCTGACGGTAAATATTGTTTAGTCCCATAATATTTATTTTCTTCTTTTATCTGAATGTTCTTCTCTAGGATTATTAAAGTTTTAAAAATTAACTTGGTTCCTTTAATAAACTTGTTTAGACGATTTTTAATTTTAGCGTTTAGCATCAGATTATTAAAATATTTTTAGTTATTTATCCCTCAAAGTTTTAAATGCGTTCTGGCAAATATTCCCTCGGCGCGTCGATGCATCTTTCTCCTTTTTATTAGACTACGAATATTTAATACTTTAGGTACCAATTGCGTTTTATTGATTCAATATTTTTTTATATTCCTCTTCCGTATTTTTCTTTATACAAATATTTCTCTTTAGCAAGCTTTATTTCATTCATTCTTAATTTTATGTACATTATTTTTTGATCTTTAACTTTTTTTTTTTTTTTCTAGAGTATACTTCTTTTTCGGGTCATCTTAAAGAAAGCAATTCAAATGACATTAATTTTAAAATTATATTTGTCCATTTATTCTTAGATGAATCATAATGATTTTTATATTTTATTCTCTTTCTGAACTTTGCGCACAATGTCTTTTCATCTATATTACACGCGTAACAGCAGTTTTCCTTTGGATACACTATATAAGCGGTATCAATGAACAATATAAACAATTTTGAAATACTATAAACTTTAAAACTGGTTTTAAAGAATCTATCCATATTTTTTTTACTGAAAATTCCGACTGTACTTCAATAGAATTCACTGGCAGGTTCGATTAAGTTAGTGATACATAATTTATGAAAACTTTAAAAATATTTATTTTAAGACTCTCTCTATGATTTTAAAAATTGTCAGTTAATTTGTTCTAATGATATTATTAGAATTATATTGAAAAAATTGACTAAATTGGAGAAAAGAAATTATTAGAGAGCTCAAATTTTTTTTACCTCTTCACTCGAGTCTGTCAATTCTTGTTCTCTTCGATTATACAATTAATTGGCGCGATTTTTGTTGTCTGCCCAGATCTATCTTTTTATTGGTCAGCCCCTACTTTGGTTTGTAAACATTTTCTCAAGTTTTAAAATGATGACGTAATAGACTTAAATATTAACCTATTATTATTTTTAAATTAATTTAAACACTTTTAAAATAATTTTCAAAACAATATTTAATAAAATTATTCACTACTTATTTTTATTATGATGTTTAATAAATTCTATCCATTTCTACTATAATATTATTTAAATACTTTAAAATATTGGTATTAATTGAAACAAGTGCTTGTATAAAACATTCCAGACAGTTACGTAATCGTTTCCGGTATTTTGTCTATTTTTGTCTGTCTTAATAATTTTACTGCACTTATATTATATAAAAAAAATTTTTTTTATATAAAATTTTGAAGAAATAATTTAGAAAAAATATAGAAATAAATACAATTCTCAACATCATAATATTTACTATTCAAATACATTACACTAAATTTTATTATTTAATATAGTTTATAAATTTAAATACTATATAATATTAATTTATTCTAAGTTTTAAAGTTATTAAAATTGACTTATTAAATACATTTTTATTACTGATAGCTGTGTTATTTTAATATGGCCAGCTTTTACAACCATATGAGCAATTCTTTACTCTTTATTTAACTAATTTTTTAAATGATTTTACGTATCAGGTATTTGCTTTAGCTTTAAATTGCACTTTACAGACTCTATAAATTTAATATATTCAATACATCAATAAATATATTCTCAAATTTAAAATTTTTTAGTAATTGACCATTATAACTATTTCTTGACCTATAGAAAAGGGTACAATATAAAGATGTTAAATCCTGTTTTGAATAGGATATTATAAAAAAAGAGAAGAGAACAAATGTTTTGTAAAATTTAATGGAATGATTTTGTTTTTTAAAACGAAAGGAATGTAAAAATATGTTTTGTTTTAAAAGGAAAGAAATATAAAAATGTGTTAATTGAAGATAGGATGATAAAAATTATATTTTGTAACAATAAAAGGTTTATTTTAAGCAAAATGTAAAGTTGAAAACTGTTATGAAAAAGAAATCATAGGAAGTAAAGAATATATTTTCCAAAATAGTATGTATATGTGGCAGGATTTTTGTTTTTATTTATTTATAGAAAATTTTAAAAAAAAATTTTTTTTCTTTTTCTTATATATTTTTAGTTCCTTGATAAAGACTATAGAAAAAATGAAAAAATAGTCGAAACGTTGGAAATCTATTTTAATATATATTCCATTTTTGGTGGCAAAAAAATAAAAAACAAGTTTTTAAAAGATTTGGTGTGATGATACTAAGAACATTAACAATGATTAAGTGACTATGAAAGAGTAATTCCATATTTCCCAAAATTATAAGAAGTATTCTGTAGATTGAAATAGAAAGTTAAGAAAATAAAATACATGGAACTAATTAAGTCATTTAGATATTATAGCATATGACATGGGTGTTTTGTATATGCAAGAGTTATCAGATAAAAGTAAGAAAATAGAGATAAATACTAAAAGATTAAAAAAAAGTTCAAGGATTTTCTCAAAAAAAAAAAAATTGATAGTAATGAATTAGAAATTAACAACTACAGATATCTTGGTGAGATTATTCAAATAGATTGAAATATAATGGATGAAATTAATCAAACAATTAAATTTGGATAGCGTGCTTTTAATAGAAATCCTTAATATCAAGAGGAAATATGCATTTGAAAATAAGATTTTTAATAATTTGTTTTGCCAATTATTACTTATGGATCTGAGACTTTGGGCTCTTAACAGAAGAGCAATACATACTTCAAACATGTGTACTGGGAGGATAAGATGAGAACAAAAATGAAATACTTGGAAGAAAAAACAAGCAATATTATTGACATCTTAAATAGATTGAAATAGAGAGCTGGCTAGTTATACTGCTAGAAGAGATGATAATAGATAGACAGTAGGTCTTGAACTAGATCACAAGAAAAAAAACCTAGAAAGAAACTTCATGATAGATAGATCGATGAAATAAGAAAAACTATTGGTGCAATGTTTAGAGGCTAAGGATAGGAGAAATTGGATTAAAATTGGAGGGGGATCAATAATGGCAGAAAATTGATAATTAAACACATCCATTAAAAAATATAAAAAATTTACTATGTGAAATAGAAAATTTGCATGCAAATGTAGAAAACTTGGTTCAGGACCCATTTCTAATCATATATTTGAATAGATAAAAAATGCAAAAAAATTCTTATGATCATTAGGTAAAATGGATGAACATATATGGCATAATATGGAAAATTTAATACAAAATATACCAGAAAAGATCATATAAATTAGAATGAAAACATTACATGATCACCATTTCGTACGCTTACACAAGCTATTAAAACACAATGCGCTATGGCTTCCTCTTTATTGAAGTCAGAAATCTCTCAGCCACTATACCTAGAAAAACCTGTTAGCCACCTTCCCTTTCCATTCCCCATCCTAAGTTTTTCTCATATTCTTTTCTATCCTGCTCTATCTCATTTCCACATCATTTTTGTCCAATCTATGGCCTTTATATCTAGATCCCCCTTATCTATTTCCAAACCCAGCATAAAAACCAACAACACACTTTCTGTATAATCACTTTGTTTACATTTATCTTCCCACAATTTCATTATTTGTAACCTTTCTGCTTGTAAGCATTTACAGTCAATTAGCAGATATGTAATATTTTCCATGCCTTTCTTACATAACTTGCAGACTAAATCACCCACATTTCCCATTTGTATGTATATTTCCTTGTTGCTAACGATCCTGTTCTGAGCTTTAAACAGTAAACTACTTTCCTCGCTGTTATTGTAAATTAACTCAACCCATTCTGTTTACTTCTATATATATTTAAACTCTTTTTATTCTCCATCCTAGTTCTTCATATCTTCAACTCCCTATTTTTTATTAATGCATCTATTCTTCTACCCCATTCTTTGCCTGTTTTATTTCATAATATAAAATAATAAAAAACGAATAATAATAATAATAATAATAAAAAAAGAGTAAAATATCTAATAAATATTAATATTTGTTTCCTAAATCTAATTTGAAACTAAGATATGAAAAGTGTGTTATCAGACAGTATTGTGAAGACACTAACAATAAATAGGAATAGATTATTATTTCAAAATAATTCTCAATTTAAATATTAGAGGATAATACTTATCATCATCATAAAAGATAAATGTTTTATAGTCATTCTTAATTAATTTGTTTCACTAACTATTTAATTATTAATCAAGCTCAATAATAATGCTGGAGAAGTTTCTATTCTTTTAAAAGAAGTAAGTACAAATCATTGTTTAGCATACCTAGATGATATTTACCATATTGGGCTTATTCATTAAGCCTCAACATCCTTTACTGGATTCATTGGCAGATTTAAATGTTAGGAGTGCTACTCCACTAACAAAATATAACTAGATCATTAGGATGCCTTGTTGCATACTATATAACAGTGAAAAATTAATACTAGCATATAAGAGTGATGCATAAAATATTCCTTACAAATTTACTCATCTACATAAGGATGATTAACTCCATTTTAACTTTGAGATTGAACTTAAGAAAAGATAAAACATATAATAATTGCAATATAGCACAGTTTTACATAAGTTTAATATAGTTTATACAATCTAAACCTAAGGTAAATCACATTTAATCCCATTCAATATCACTAATAATAATATTAAATAGAATATTTCCTGTATATGGCACAGTAATATCTTGAGAAACTTTATTATATTAATAATAATAACCTTCACTAACTAAGAAAGAAACAATTATGAGAAATGCATTAAATAATCCTAAAATGGTTATGACAATTTAAAAATTATCCCAATGAAGTACTGATATTTGCAAAATATTTCAGAGTTCTTGGGAATTAAGAGCACTTTTAAAATAACAGCATCACAGATGATGTAAAGCACAAATAATTTCACTTTGATTCCATTTACCATATTTCTTGATTCAAGGTAAATTACATTCAAAACATTAATCCGTTTTAAGATTGCTTATCACTTGGACATTTATCATATTTAATATTTGCTTTTATAATCCTTAATTCAGAAGTGGCATTTAAATATTTAGCACTGATAATCAATAATGCAATTCCTTAAGCATTGGATATAAATTTATAGTTTACTCCAGTTTATTCCACACAGTGATTTAATTCATTTAAACAGATACTATAATTTATCCAAAAGATTATAATTCATTATTTCTTTAATTTGAGATATAAAATTAATCTATTCATTTATAGATCTTTAATCCATGAGGCCAGAAATTCTGATTATATCTCTGATAAAGCAAATAGTTTAATATCCACAACAAAACAATTTTCATTATTTTTTTGAATCACAGTTTGTTTCTTTAAGCTACAAGTTTATAGAGGGATATTTGAGTTGAAAAAATTATTGTTTAAAGTTTTTTCTTGCACAATTAAAGACGAAACCATTTACAACTTTGAGACACATATGCATCCTTTCTTGTACTGAAGAAAATAATTATTTTTATAATAATGTGAAAATAAATAGTGGCTATTTATTTGAAGTTAATAAATATAATTTTACAAATCTATTAGCTATTTTCCATTACTTTCAATTGAAGAAATCCAGTGATTTATTGCTGAAATAGTAAGACAGCATTTCGTAAGTTAATTTGTCCATTTTTCCATTAATAGTTGACTGTAATAAATGAGATTTCTTGAAATAAAGAATTGATTAACGATGGTTTCTAGTTTATTTATTGTTATTCATCTTTTCCCTAGAATAATAAGAGTCTAGCCGATCATCAATGTAGATGAGAAACAAAATGGCTATTTAAAAAATTTGAACCTGTTTAAGTCCTGATTGCAATAAGAATTTGTGATGACTATGGATTTTCCAAACTTCAGCTTTTATACTTATTATCACGTCTGGATTACATAATATTCTCCATCATGCACTGGGGTTTCTTCATTTGTCTGTGAAATATTGGAAGAGGTTATCATGGTTATGGCTGGGCAAAATGTTAGTTAAGATTTTTGTATCAAGGTGGTAAAACTTTAAAAACGCTGTTTAAAAACGAAAAAAAAAAATGATAATAATAATTTCAATCTTTAATTGCTTCACTTTTATTTTCTGGTTTTAAAATAATTTTACAAATATTTATTTAAAATAAATAAATTACAAGTTCTCAGATATTTATTCAATTAAATTTTAATTAACCTTTTAATAAATGTAATAAGACTGCTTATAAGCAACTATATTCTAACAAATTAAATTAATCTTGGCTAAATAAAAAATCTAAATACATAAGTTTTCAAGCTTCCCCACATGCACACAAAATAACAAATGTAAGAATGTTTCATTCAAGCCCTTGGATTTATAATTCTATTCTATATTGCTATTTTTGAATTGTTTTATGTGTATGAGCACTTCTTTTGATTTATACAATTTGATAACTTTATTTCTTAATAAGAATACAAACAAAATATGAGCATACATATTTTCTTTATGCAAATATAGAAGTCTATAAAAAAAAAATCTGCTTGGGAAGCCATTCAAAATGTTTTATAAAATTATATATTTCTCATAAACATTAGTATGAGAGACTATTTAAACATGATAATGATTATATTTTATGCTATACAACCAATGACAGTGATGAAGATATTTACTTAACTATAAAAATTAAAGCCAATAAAATTTTTAAATTTAAACATCTAATACCCAGTTTACAATGATACTGTAAGGTTACAATATATATAATTATTAAATAAAATTCAATAATTACTACGAAAATAATAATAATTACTATAATAATAGAAATATAAAATAATTTGTTTAAAATAAAATGTTACTTAAACAGAATTCCAGTAATCATAATTTGCTTCTCATATTATCTCAATACAAATAAATCTGAAATTTTTATTTTGAAGTTCACCAATCTAGCCCCAAATTATACTGAAACTAAATATGAGCATGAAAAAATCACAGAGTGTAACTGAAATAGCGAGAAATAAAAGTAATAGTAGTGCTACCAGAAGTAGAAATATATAAAATAGGATGAAGAAAAAGATATATTTTTAAATAAAATTCTATAAATAAAAAAAAAGTGAAGATTTAAAAAAAAAAAGTGTCTTTGGTATATAATTCAGTTTATTTTGTGGGTTTCACTAAGAATGCACAATAAGATATGATAAAAATCTAATTCTATATTCCAATACTGCTAAGTACATACAGATTATTCTGATGCTTCTATTTCATTTTAATCTTGACCAACATATCTAAATTTAAAAAACAAAATGATTTTTATGTAGTTGCGATTTTTTTGCTTATATGAACACTGGTTAAAAAAAGCTGTTTTTGATATTGTCAGTATTGGAGTTACTGAGGCCCAGTAAAAATGAAATAATTAAACAGTAAAGGTATAAAAAAATTGCTATTTATTTAAGTTAGTAATCTAATATATAATTTTTTTTATAATTATTTAGCTTTTCTTTATGCATTGTTTTGACATCAGCTATTTTTAAAAATTTTGCAAACTGGAAAAAATAAACAAATATTTTTCAAAAAACGATTATTGGATTTAACAATCACTCATATAAATATTAGACAAATTCCTTACAATTGCATTTCACAATTATTTATTAAATATATATATAAATATTTCCAAATTATTATAAAAGCTTTGCTGTTTACTCTATAGCTATAGCTTTCTCTTTCTAATACACATACATGAAAAGACATCATAGTGCTGAGATATAATCTACCTTCTTGAACATATTTGAAGTTCAAATCTGAATCAGGTGAATCTTGAGATTTTTTTCAAATTTCAATCAGGCTTAGGATTTTTCTTTCAAATTGCTGACTCATATTTAAAAATTGATAACCATTCAATATCTATCAAATCATAAATGTCTTGTTTTAACTGGAGGATATGGAAAACCATTCAAATTATCATCAATTCACAATCATTGATAATGTCTTATCGGTGCTCTTTTAGTACGCGATCTCCACCATTTTGAATTTCAAAAACAACCAAAAACATCGTCTGACACATCTAAATGATAAAAAAGTATGTGAAAATGGAAAAAATTTAGAACTTGGGTCACGTGACTTGGAAAGGCACAGTAAAAAAAAAGCCAAAACAGAAAAAAATTTAAAACTCTGGTCACATGACTATAAAATAAATTAAAATCAACACATAGATCTGAGATCGCAAAAAATATTTTAAAAATATAAAAAGCTAACATGCATTAATGAACACAGGCTACAAAAGAAAACCATAGTTTTAACATATAAAAAGCATCATGTATTATTATATATAAAAAGCATAGATATTTAAAATATATAAAAAGCTAACATGCTTCATTAAATCATGCAGGTTACAATAGTAACACTTACATTTCTAACTTGTAAGCCTCATTTTTGTAAACATATAAAAAGATAGATCGAAGGTATATATATAAAAGTCAAACTAAAACTTATTCATTTTATAATTAATTGTATTTTATCTTACCAGAACCCTGATATTGTATGTTCCCTTTGTTTGCAAAATTTCAGATTCTCTGTCTAAAAAAACATTCAAAATGTACAACCCGGGTCATGTGATTCCATTAAATACCTTATCCATTTGTAGAACAGCCATTCCCCTCACACATGCAAGTAAATCAACAAGGTATTTTTTTTTAGATTATCATTGGCTAAAAAGTACATTTTCTCATTTTAAATTATAAATCAAATAATTTATTATACAGACTAGTTTAAGCATCACATGATCACATTTCCTATACTAGCACATTAATTGTTGATAAACAGAGCAAAACTCTCCATACAGTATTACTCTGTTTAGCACAGGTGGCAATACTGTATGGAGAGTTTTGCTCTGTTTATCAACAGACTAGTTTACGAAAATAATATTAATTTTAACTAATTTATTGATTATTATTTAGTTTTCGCAATTCATAAGTTATTACAAGTTATTAAAATTTATAAAATGATTTCTTATAGTTTACTTTCAATGATGGAGTGAAAGATTTTAGATAATTAAATTGTTTATGTTTTCCTCTGCTTTTAAAATCTCAAGGAAGATCATTTTAAACTCAACAAGATTTAAAAGTTTCTCTTCTTACCTCCCACCCCCATCATATCAAAGCAAATTGTTTAGATTCAAATATGTATTAAATTTAATAAAGGATGGCAAGCATTAATTAAGGTTTAAAATTATTCTATTTGTAATATTGCTCTCTCTCTATATATAAGATCTAACCCAAGAGTTAGAAAATAAATTAATAAAGTATTAATAAACAGACAATTTGTACACAGTTACTTCATTACTACCCAATAATTATTTGTACACAGTTACTTCATTACTACCCAATAATTAATGTCGAAAGTCACATAAAATATTTTATGTAAATAAACTTATAAAATGTGGGAATATTGTAACTTTAGATATATATAGAATTAAGAAGTAACTGTATTAATATTTGTAAAACCTAATACGCAATTCATCTATAACGTGTAATAACTTATGAATTGCGAAAACTAAATAATATTTAATAAATTAGTTAAAATTAATATTATTTTTGTAAACTAGGCTGTATAATAAATTATTTGATGTATAATTTAAAATGAGGAAATATACTTTTAGCCAATGATAATCTAAAAAAAATATCTTGTTGATTTACTTGCATGGAAGGGGGGGGGGCTGTCCTATGAATGGATAAGGTATTTAATTGATATTAGAATCATGTGACCAGAGTTCTAAATTTTTCATGTTTTGGCTTTTTTTTTTTTTTTTTACTGTGCAATGTTTGGGGGAGGGTCAGCAAATCACGTGACCCAAGTTCTAATTTTTTTTTCAGTTTTGCATATTTTTTTATCACTTAGATGTGTCAGACAATGTTTTTAGTTGTTTTTGAAATTCAAAATGGTGGAGATCGCGTACTAAAAGAGCACCATCTTATCTTATAAAGTCTACTGATGAAATCTTTAACCTTAATTATTCAAAGGCTGTTTTATTATTATTAATTGTTTTATGTATAATATGTGTATGGGTATTTATTTAATAAAAATTAAATTTTTTTAAAAAAATATGAATGATCAAAACTACCTTTTTATAAATTAAATCCAATTCCAATAGTATTTCTGTATTTTAACGGTCACTGAAATTTGGTCTTAAAGTATCTGCCGACAGGGCGCCATCTAGGCCATTCGAACCTAGAAAAATTTATAAAGTAGGCAGATACGCTCTGTTAAAAATCCAACTTTTCTTTTATTGACCGTTTGCCCTTGCCACTAGCTCAAGGAGATGCAGAGATTAATATAATATAAATTCTTATCCAATTATATTTCAATATAAAAATAAAATAAGCCACTGCCAGTAATTAACACACAAATAGATTTTTTTATTAACGCACATTTAAAATTGAGGAATAAATTTATTTTAGATTTTACATTAATAATTTTTTTAAATTTAAATTCACATTACTATTTAAATAGACCGCACAGATGGATATTTCTGAGGGTGAATTTTTATTTTACCGAGACGCATGTGCTACTAAAGGTCCTTCCCATACGAAGTTTTCCCGAAAACAAAGAGTCATTCACCCCTTAAAAGAAGTTTTCCCGAAAACAAATCGAGTCATTCAAAGGGGTAAGTGAAGCAACCGACAGCAAAACACATACATATCAGGTAATGAAATCGAATCCTCCCAACTTTAACGTAACTTTTAATTAGAACATAATACACACACACAAAAAAAAAATGAAATGGAAATGAATGCTTAAACATCTGCATAAAAAAAAATATTAATAATTGATTTTGCATTTTTAAATCAGATAAGAGTTCTTATTTTCAGCTATTAATTAATTGCAAATTTTAGGAAAGTTCTTATTAAATAGACACTATAGTTCATACGTTACGGATTGAGCAGATTTTAGGGATCCGTCTTCGTGATCATTTTCGTAGATTTTGTCATTCTTTGAAATGAAACCGCTACTTGCCATTCATTTGGTCAGGAACTGTCATCCCGAGGCCTCAGCTGGTTGTCCGGAAAATCAAACTTATTGCAGACTTCCACATCGTGAAAATCTGCAATATAGCCAGTTATAACGACATATTCATAGTCAGCTCTCAGATAACAATCCTCAGAATAATTTGGCTTTTATATTTTTATTAGTCTCTTATCATCCAATCTTTGGATTCAAAGAGCAAGACGTCACTAATCCATTCGTGTTTCAGTTATGGTCCGTGCTGTCATTTTCGTGTTTGCATTGGTCATTTAATTCCTTTGTATTCTCTTATCTGACCATTTAATTTATTTTACATGCTCACGAGTTAGTTTGCTTTTGAACAATCATTTAATTAATAAGACAATCATTTCCATTTTCTAAGACTATAGAAATCAACATTATTTCTATTTTTAAAATATCAATCTTTATATTTTTACTTTTTTACAAAAAAAAATACTTTCAAATGCTTTTATCTGTAAAAGCCTTCAAAGTTTCCTATCTGTGCGATCTATATACGTTACACAACTTTTAATTTTCAGTTTTTAAGTTAAGTTTTTTTTTTTTTCATTTTAATAAATCAATTTTTCTTCGCGATCTTTTTATTTTAGTTTTAAAATAATGTAACGGCATATTTATATACCGTTAATTGTTTTATGTATAATATGTGTATGGGTATTTATTTAATAAAAATTAAATTTTTAAAAAAAAATATGAATGATCAAAACTACCTTTTTATAAATTAAATCCAATTCCAATAGTATTTCTGTATATTGGTTTTCTATTTCCAGCATCTTCATCTTTAATTTCTCCTTTGCTTCTTGTAATTTGCTTCTTTTAGAATTCATCTAAAAATATTAAAAAAAATATATTTTTTTTACTTACTTAAAGCAACTCATGAAGAAATATAAGGGATATGTCTATTACTCAAAAGATCCATAAATAATAATAGGAAATAAAAAGAAAGAAGGTTGAATATGATTAATTTTAATTGGCCTAAAACAACCATTTAAAAAAAAAAAAAAAATACAACTTCTGAGGACTACTATAAACTTATATTAGCTCCCATCACCCTGGCAATTAATATTTTTAATAATATTGTATTGTTATAATTACAATCCTTTCTCAACTTAATTATAAATATGATAAAATATTATAAAAATATACACTGAATAAATAAATGTGCATTAAATAAAATTATTATATTTTAAAGTCTAATATATAATCTAGTTTTAAATAAAACAGATTTTTAATAAATAAAAAAACCCACTATCCACCATATTAAAAAAAAAATTACATCTTTCCTTTCAAATGGCTAATCATCCATTATTGGTCAGCATCTAGCTGATATTAGTTAAAACTCTGGAGTTGATCTAAGTTCTTCAGATGAGTGTTGATGTGCTGACAGTAAAACAAACATTAAGATACAAACTTTACAAGTAATGAAAGTGCAATGATTCTATAGTTACTGAATCCATGATTTACTACATTAGATTTTAAAATTAATAAATATACATATGCACATAGCGTTGAGCCGAAAATGAAAACACAATAATGGTTTCAGTATCCATAGTTTTTGGTGTCTTTGGTCCTTTAAAAACCACAGCCACCACAAACCTCACATGATCACCATTCTTTATGCTTACACAAGCTGTTTTTCACAGAGGCAAAACTCTCCATACAGTAGCGCCACTCAGTGCAAGTCAGAGAAATCAATGGATGGATAGTTTTGCCTCTGTGAAAAACAGCTTGTGTAAGTATAAAGAATGATGATCATGTGATATTTAACATATCCGCATACATATATATAAAAAAGTCCCTTAATTAAAAATAGATTCTATTAAGCCACACTGTTATTATACATAATTTTAAACAAATATACATTTTTAATAAATAACTGATAATGCACACTAAAAAAGAAAACCTCCATGTGTTACTATAATCTTGAAAATAAAGATGAAGCAGATCTCACAGCATTTCTTTGTGAAAATGGATCTACTGAGAAATCATGACAAGAAAACTATGATCTTCAAAACAGTATGAATCAAATACAAAGACTCTAGTAAAAATTACAACTAATATTGTAATAACCTTTATGTTCACATTGTTAAATATATAAGACTGAAAGTTAATACTTGCTTTTTCAACAATGCAAGACAATTAATATAATTTCATCTTTTAATTATTTAAAATAAATAAAGCTTCTTTTATTAGGTTTTCAATATATCTATTCAGACTCAAACTGTAATAGATTTTATTCAGATTATAATTTTTAAATATTTTCTGAGTACAATAAAACATTACTTGGTAAAAAAAATCTACTGTCCTTAAAAGTACAGGTGATTATCTTTCTGTTTCATATCTAGAAAAAGTACACTACAAAATCTCTATCTATATATTATCCACCATTTATACAGATGTTTTAACCTAGGAAATGTCTTTTGTTAAAGATATTTTCATCTTTCAAGGACACTCCATTATTTGTAAAGTAATTCAGATATTTGATTTCAACAACAAACAATATCAAAAAATAGTCTGTTTATCACTGGTTTAGAAGATTGCAATTAGAAGAAAAATATCTTTTTCAGGCAACCTCTCAGTCCTCTCTATGTATGCAAAAGAATTTTACAAAGATTAAAATGAGTCAATATTTAAGAAGTCTTCTTGTATATCTGTGAATGAATCTATCAAACATAGCAATCAATAAAATTTATCAGCTGGCAAAGAAATATATTTGGGATCTTTCATCATACTTCTAGACACTAAATATTATACAGATAGCGGGAGTGTCTTAAAACTTTAGCCACCTTTATGAAAGACAACTTTTATAGTAATAATGAAAGACAAACACTATGCAAAGCCAATCTCTGTATCATTCAACTTTTCAATAAATCTCCCATATTTATACAGATTACTATCAAATGACTAGTGATTCATAAGGATCTAGATAATTTAAATTGGAATACTTTAAATAATGGTAGTTTCCAGGAGATTAAAAAAATACAGATGATCATATGAAGCACTCTTTTACATTTGCATTAGAGAAAGCAATCATCCATTTATTTGCACGTGTGTATAAGTTATATGTTCAGCAAGATAACTTTTAAACAAAATGCTATGATATTCCCCAAACTCTGAAAACAATGTATACCACCGATAGCTATTTGTGCCTTTGTATTAAATGATAAAAAAAAAGTAAGAGCTTAAAATAAATGAAATTTGGCATATAATAGCACCATGTAATTATCACAAAAATTGAACTAAAAAAAATGGCAAATGTGAATAAATACATCAATAAGCTTTTGCTTCAATGGGACTAGTTCACTAATATTACTAAAGGCTTGAAGAAGTCAAGAAGTTTAGTGAAAAGAGTTGATACCAAAGACAGAAATGTGATTATTTATCATTTCATCAGTCAACATGTGAATCATCTCGACAAGAGTTTATTGTTATTATGATTGCAGTAAAATTAAAAATTATTTTTACTTATGTAAATATTCTGTTAATTGTAGTGTTATTTACAAATAGAAAAATAAATGAGATAACTATTTTAATAGCTAAACAATGGAATTTGACATAGAATAAAAATTTTAGAAAAGAAATTAAATTTATTTACACTATAATAACCACAAGAAAGGAGTTTGCTATTAACTGAAAGGAGACCCTTTGATTCCTCTTGGAGGTCTTAAAGGAACCAAGCAGGGGAAAGTCCTAATGTCCACTTCATACGTTCGTCATTACAGCTGTTATTAAAATGTGATTATTCATATAATATACGAACATGGATGGGCTGCTCACCAACACACATAAGCCAGGATGGTGAGTTTATTGGCTTTTTACCTATGAGTTTAAAATCAAGAAACATCATGGTCTTTCTTCTTAGTTGCCTGATAAGGCAGAATGTTTAGGTAAATGATAAATATTTTTCCCAATAGATATATACAATTATGACAGACAAAAATAAATCATGGTCCTTATTCCCAGGAAGCTGTAAAGTCACCAACCAAGGCAGGTTGGTGGTTGAAGGCAAAAGGAGCTAAATATCCTGATTGCGGACCCAGGCTGTCATTTGATGACGACTGTTTATTTAGGTACTTACAACTGCAGATCACTTTCAAGTGAAGGAAGATTGCAAGAATTAGAAGAACTGTCTTATATTAAATGGGACATTACTGGACTTTGTGAAGTTAGAAGAAAAGGTGAAGAGACAATTGATTTAAAAAGTGGACATGTACTCTATTATAAAGGCACAAATATTGGAAATACAAGTGGAGTAGGATTCATTATAAATAACAACTGGAAGAACAACATTGTGGAGATTGATGGTATATTGGACAGAGTGGCAAAATTAGTTATACAACTTAATAGCAGATACCAAATGCAGATAATTCAGATTTATGCCCCAACAAGTTCTCGTAGTGATGAAGTAGTAGAAGATTTTTATATGGATGTACAAAAGGCTTTTGATCAGAGTAAACAATATTTTAAAATTGTTATGGGAGATTTTAATGCTAGAATTGGTAAACAAATGAAAGACGAGTGCTGTAGGTAATTTTGGTTATGGTAATAGAAATGAGAGAGGATATAGACTTGTGGAGTTTGCAGAAAAAGAATAACTTTATATTATGAATTCTTTTTTTGAGAAAAATGTTAAAAGAAAATGGACATGGAAGCATCCAAATGAAGGTACAGCAGAATTGGATTATATTTTGACTAACAGAAAATACATATTTCAAGATTGTAATGTTCTTAATAAATTTAACACAGGAAGTGATCATCGATTAGTAAAATGTAAGATATGTGCTAATGAAAAACTGGAGAGACAAAAATTATTAAGAAAAACAATATTTACAGTTGATATTCCTAATCTTCAGAAACATTCTAATAAATTTAAATTAGAACTTACAAATCAGTTTCAAGTATTAGTAGATTTTGAACATGATTCAGATTTGAATGAAATTAATATGAAAATAACTGATACACTTTTAAAAACTGCAACAAAGATAGCTGGTATAAAAAAACAGCAATTGACCAATAAAATTTCAGAGACTAGAGAATATACAAAAATGATGCATTAAAAAGGACTGAATATCACGCATTTTGTAAAATGGTGCGGAAAAGAGTTGAAAATGATATAAGAAAGTAGCATGGAAAACTGTAGAAGAGAATAAAAGTCTCAAGAGTGTAAAACAAGATTTTGGTATTGGTAAGAAATTTATATCTGCAATAAGAAAAAAAGATGGAATTATTACTAAAAAGAGAGATGACATCATGAAATGGGTAGAAGACTTTTATCAAGAATTATACAGTAATAAAGAACAAGTACCTCCTATATCTATTACATCTTCAGAATTGCCCAGAATTTTAAATGAAAAAGTGAAACATGCAATTAAATTTATGAAGAAAGGAAAGGCTCCAGATAATGATGGAATTATAATTGATATATTAAAAAAAGCAGGTAAAGAAATATAATTTTTTTTAGCAAAGTTATATACCAAATGTCTAAATGATAAAGATGTACCAGATAATTGGAAAAATGCAGTATTAATATTAATATTTAAAAAATATGATTAAGAAGATATTAGAAATTACAGACCTATCAGCATTTTATCAGTTTTATACAAAAAATTTTACCAAGATAACCAAGAGAACAAGGTGGATTTAAAAGTGGTTTTAATACAGTAGATCATATCCAGGTATTGAGAGAAGTTATAGAAAGGACAAATGAATAAGAGTTGCCATTATGCTTTGGATTTGTAGTTTATGAAAAGGCATTTGATTCTATAAATATTTCTTCAGTGATTAAAGCATTGGATCAAGGTATAGATCCAGGATACTGTCATATTTTAAAGAATATTGATAAAAATGCAACAGCAACAATTAGATTACATAATGATACTGGGAAAATCAACATTGAGAAGGGTGTAAGACAGGGTGACTCCATATCTCCAAAATTTTTTACAGCAGTGCTGCAAGAAGTATTTTGTAGATTAAAATGGGAAGCTAAAGGAGTGAAAGTACTTAAATGGAGATTATTCAAGTCATTTAGATTTTGCAGATGATGTTAGTTGTTTTTGCAAATAATGCTTTAGAGCTGCAAGAAATGAGTTATCAGATGAAAGTAGAACTAAAGATAAATGTTAAAAAGACTAAAGTAATATTTAATGGATTTTCTCAAAATATGAAACTTAAGATTGATTATGATGAGTTAGAAGTTAACAGTTACAATTATCTTGGTCAAATTATTAGTAAAGATGGAAAAATAATGGATGAAATTAATCATAGAATTAAACTTGGTTGAAGTGCTTTTGGTAGAAATAACTTGATACTAAAAGAAAATATGCCAATATGTTTGAAAAGGAAGGTTTTTAATATCTGAGACTTGGATACTTAATAGAAGAGCAATACAGAGACTTTGGATCACTCAAAGAAGTATGGAGAGATGTATGTTGGCAGCAGCAAGAAGAGATCAAAAACACAATATATGGGTAAGAGAACAAACAGGTGTTATGACCTCATTAAAAAATTTAGAGACTGAAGTGGAGTTGGACTGGACATATTGCTAGAAGAGATGATAGTAGATGGACAATTAAAATCTTAAACTGGATTCCAGATTGTAAAAGACCCAGAAAAAGACCACATGTGAGATGGATGGATGAAATAAGAACAGGTGCAGGGGTGGTGTGGAGAAAAGAAGCTAAAGATTGAAGAAGATGGATTGAACTTGAAGAGACCATCCTGCAGTGGATTGATAATGGTTGATAATGATGAACCACAAGTATGAATCAAGATAGAATTTGTGAATTTAGCTTTCATGGTAAACAATATTCACAAGATTCTGTATTATAAAAAAGAATAAACATGGGTAGAATGTCTTGACTGATTATTTTATTTACTTTCAAGAAGCACACTAAACTGCAACAATGTAAGCATTATATGGGGCTCCATTAAATAACAGGGTGAAAAATTGTTCTAAAGATTTTAAAATATTTGAAAAATGAATATAAATATAAGAGTACAAAAACATGATTTTTTTTTAAAATACATTATTGTCTCTACGGTGTTTATTTATCTGTGTAATATATCATAAAATTAAAGTATATGTTAAAGTTTATTTATATATGAAAATAACACATTTTAGATTAATGTGCTACAAATATTTAAAATAGATAATATAATGGTTTTAAAATTTCTTTTCTACTTTGTCAATTTATTTAAGCAGTTCATTACACAAGCTTTTGCATAACTTGAAAAATTGTGAACCTTTATATTTATGATGCATTAAAACAAATCTTTAAATAATCAAATTTAGAAAACACTACCATATTGAAATAATTTATATAAAACATAAAAAAAACATTACATTTCTAATAATATTTAAAATAATGTTTTGCAATTAACTTTTATAATTCATAAAATTCTTCTGATGCTAATGAATACAAAAAAGAAAAAAATATTTTTTTTTTGTATTGCTAATTCACAATTCAACTTTGAATAATATGATAAAAAAATTAAAATTATTCTGCTGGCTATTGAATGAGTGGGGTGGGTGCTATTTATTTCCATTCTCTTTTTCATACTATTAAAGTGAAATATTCAACTGTGATAGTATGATAAAGGAGTCATTTTAGTTTGCTAATACTTTTTCCTTATTTTTTCATACCAGTGAACCAAATTATTTTCCAATCTTCAAACGATGTGATATATTTAGAATCTTTTGCACAACTTTCTGTAAACTTTGAATACTTCAAATATTTTTAAGCATGGGTTTTATGTTAATAAATAAATGCAGTTTTATACTTTGGTGCCATCTATTATAAGTTTGAGTAATTAGTGATTGAAAACTTTTTTATTTAAATATAGGCTAATGTAATTATAAATAAGAGCTATTATAAGCTTAAATAATCAATGACAAATAGATGATCATTATCAGAAATAAATATTTCAATTTTTAAAAAAATGAAACAAAAAATAATAATAATGGACTAGAATTAGTTTTATAATGACTATACAAACCATTCAATTATTTTGCTATGCTATCTTTTAATATTTCCTGTAGCAAACTTTTCTTTCCAAAAGAGTCCATTGGTAATTTAAATAATAAAACATTATTTCTGCAAATAATAATAACTCTGATAATATAGGGTATATGAGCACAGACTTTCACACCACCCACCTCTCTCCATTCTATCTAATAACACTGATACACCTAAACACATATATATCTTTTCAGCATATATGTGTTTAGGTGTATCAGTGTTATTAGATAGAATGGAGAGAGGTGGGTGGTGTGAAAGTCTGTGCTCATATACCCTATATTACATATATATAGCCACAGGTATATAACAAGCCTGTGTTTCAGTTATTAACTCTGATAATAAAAAACAATAGATAAAAACTTCATATTCTCCAATGATTTATAAGTCATCTATAAAAATAAAATCATATAAATAAAGTAAAAAATTAAAAAAGAATATCTAATTCTAAAATAAAAGATGAAAAAAAGAATAAAAGAGACAAATAGCTTATCTAATCATGATTCTCCCAATGAATTTTATCGTCAGCCGTATTTTCTCAATGAAAGCAATTGATATTGTACTTTATAAAATGTCTTTAAAGTAATCTTTATCATAATTAGGGTCCACTTTTCTCAAAAACCTATATTTAAGTTCACCATAAAATACTTTTTAGGACATCTTATATTTATTTCACATAAGCAATTCAACAAAAATGTGATTTACATTAGTACATTTTACAATGTGATACTCAGCATATAAAACAACATATTGTCTGATATTATTATCTTGGCATTGTATATTTAAATTTTTTTTTCAAAAACCCTTAAATGAGATGTTTTCCAATGACTTGAATATTGCTTCGATAGGTTAACCAATTCTCACTTCCATACAATAATTTAAGTATAAAAAAGCAACCCAGCTATCTATATAATTAATTTGGATATAATAATTACATCATTGAAATGAAATACCCTATCTTTTAAAGCAGCAGCAGCATATTAGAATCTGTATTGTACAACAATATCTAATCTATGTGGGCCTACAATATCTAAAACCACTTATTTCAAAAATTGTCAAGATAGTTTACATTCATAAGTTAATAACCATCCAAGTGATCAATTTTTTTTCCATCACTGAATGATAAGGGATAAAAGTTTTCTGATGTTGCACTCAAAACATTAAGTACATTCTATAGATTATCTTTTGAATTGGCAAAGGTATCATGACAATCAGCATAATATAAATCCAAAAGCTAAGATGAAATTCTATTTTTTGCTTTTAATCTATTCAAATTAAAAATTCCATCATGATCCCTGTTGGTCTGCTTACAAACAGTTCCAATGACCAGTCATCAAAAACACAATTGGAATCAGTAACATTTCTCGTTTATCAACAGTTTTTCTTATAAATGATTCATATTTTTTATTTGTAATAATACTTACTTTCTTTCCATCATGTACAAATTGTATTATAACTCTGGTGACAACCAAATAATTTCAGAGCCACCTGAACTATTTCATTAATTTAATTAAATGCTTAGATCAAATCAATAAAAGCACTAAATAAATTTTTTTCTTCGTTCATTTTTTTATTGCATTCTCTTGACAATAAAAACTCTGACTATAGAACTTGTTAATTCTTTAAATCCAAAATAGGTTTCTGAAAACCCTTCATCTATAACTGGAAGCAATATTATTCATTAAAATTCTTTGAAAGTATTTCCGCTGTTGTGAATAACAATATTGCAGGATAATAACTATAGTTTTGTCTGTTCCTTTATTATAAAAATTGGAATGTAAGCATTATTTGGCAGCATAGATTCTTGTGTGTTCATATACTCCTAAAAAAATTCCAATATTTTTGAATCTAACATATTTCACTGATGGAAGCCACAAGTTAAAAACTATTCTGAGGCTATTGGTAGGCACTAGATAGGAATTTTATACACAAACCTTCTTGCATCCATTAATGACTTTGGCTTGCACTAGGTGTCACTACTATATGGAGTTTTGCGTTTGCTATAACAATTTGTGTAAGCATAGGAAATAGTGATCATGTGATGTTTAGTGGCTCTTTTATATATACAATCATAAAAGATAAAAATAAATTATGGCCCCTATATCCTGAAATCTAAAAAATCATCAAGGAAGAAGTTGTGAATCTATATTTCCATTTATGATGACTTTTCATTTATTAAAACTTTTGATTACTTTACAATTAAAAAAAGGATTGTATGAATTAGAAGAATTGCCTATCTTATTGCATTAAGATGGAAGATGAAGAAACAATTTGAAAAGTGGACAAATACTTCACTACAAAGGCACAAACATTACAAACACAAGTGAAATGGGATTTGTTATAAATAAAAAAATAGAAAAACATTGCGGAGATTTATAGTATATGATACAGAAATAAAAAATTAGTTTTTCAACTCA
This sequence comes from Epiperipatus broadwayi, assembly GCA_028023455.1. Taxonomy (NCBI): domain Eukaryota; kingdom Metazoa; phylum Onychophora; class Udeonychophora; order Euonychophora; family Peripatidae; genus Epiperipatus; species Epiperipatus broadwayi. The sequence continues at coordinate 1,254,088 of JAQFVV010012439.1, read as the reverse complement.
AGATACTGAATGTAGACTATATATATATTGACTAACAGAAAATGTGTATTTTAAGATTATATATTTAATAGATTCAATAGAAAAAACGATAATTTAGTGATATGTATTAATGCAAATGCAGGGAAAAGCTATTAAGAAATACAATATTAACTGATATATCTAATCATCAAAAATAGTCTAATAAATTGAAAGTGGAACTTATATATCATTTTAAAATATTAAGAGACTTTGATGACGGTTAAGGCTTGAGAATGAATTTAACATGAAGATAACTGATGATTTAATAAGATCAGCTGCATAGATAGTTGTATCAAAAAAAAGCAACTCATTAAATTTTCAAAGTGATAAAGTAATGTATGAAAATATTTAAAAAAGATCCATTCAAAAGAATAAATATCTGTAATTCTATGAAATGGTAAGAAATGAGCAGTGTATTGATATAAAAATCTTTTTAAAAATGTAAAAGTACTGGAAAGACCTAATGACACGTGGAAGTTATAAAAGAACTAAATGGTCAAAATAAACTACATAGCACTCATTAACATATTACGAAATTGCTGAAATGCCTATCATTTTAAATAACGACGTAAAACATGCAATTTAAGCTAAAAGAATGAGAAGTGCCAGGAAATAATGGAATTAGGTATTACCTACTATCTTAAAAGATACAGATGAAATTGTTGGCAACGCTATATACAAAATCTCTAAATGATTATTGTGCACCAGATGAATATCCCTATGATAAATAAGAACCCCTTCTTTTGAGTAAATAAGCAAATATTAAGAATTGCTCAATATATTTTTTGTAACATTTTAAAATTAAATTAACCTTTACTATATGTTGAACAGATTTTTGTATTGAACTGGTTTCAATTCAAATCATATATCGTAAGCATTCTTCATTTTAAGTAATTTATTTGGCAATAGTACTTAATGTATATTTATTTTTTAAAAACAAAGATAACTTTTTTTTCTTCTAATTATTGTGTACTACAATTTTTAAAAATTCTTTCCGAGAGTCAATTTTCAGGATTCGCGGTAACATTCGATAAGAATAGGCAAACGTTATCAACGAACTTCAGAAAACTAGTAAAAAAAACCCAACAAATTTATTTACAATAAACTTACCTTTCATTAAATTACTTATTAAAAATCTGTGAGGAGTAAACCCATATATTGTTTTAATAGACAAATATTTAGAAAAATCTTACTGTATCTCTGGCAGACGCAGGTAGCTTAAATATTTAATTACGTTAACCAAGAAATAATTCAAATATTTATATACACGTTAATTTTTTCCTAATTTTATGACTGAACAACTATTCTCATAGTTTCAAAATAAATTTAGTTGTGCCTACACGCATAATCTTTGGAACACTACTAGACTTATAAAGCAACATTTTGAAAGTTGTGAACAAGCTCATTGTCAATATGAGCATGCGTTATTGAAATATACAGCTTTCAGCGTTTCAACGTTAAGGGAAGTTTGGTGTCTTAATGAAAATACTTTTTTTAAAGGATATAATATATATGAAATATTTATTTTTCACTATTGTTTTGTATTATCAATACAGTCTCAAATGCAATTCATAGTACTATACTACTATTATTTTAAAACAGGCAAAACTCTCTATACGTATTTAGTGATCATGTGATGTTTATTGTCTACTACTATTTTCCGAAATGACAACGTTTTAGTTTAATTTATTGATGTAAGTTATCAGTTTTGTTATAAAAAATATGTTTAAGAAGAAATTTTCTTGACCGTTATAAAAAAATATTGGATTTGCACAAAAAATTCGTAACTTATGTTATAATATAAACCGAAAAAGAAATACTGTACTGTAATTGTTGATTATTCGTGATGCGATGTGATGTACTGTGGCTTCTCTTTAAACGAAGTCAAGAATATCTTGGCAATTATGCCTAGATAAACCTGTTAGCCACTTTATTTTCCATTCTCCACTCTAAATTTTCCCATATTCTGCTCCATCCGATTTCCACAACATAATCTTTGTCAACTCTATAGCCTTTATATCTAAATCCCCCTTATCTTTTCCCAAACCCAGCATTAAAACCAATAATTCACTTTCTGTATAATCACTTTTTTCATATTTATTCTTCCATAACTTCATTATATGTACTCTTTCTGTTTTCAAGCATTTACATTCAATTAACAAATGCCTAATATTTTCTATTCCTTACATAATTTACAAAATAAATCACCCATATTTTTCCATTTACATGTATATTCTCTTGTAGCTAAAGATCGATCCCGTTAGTTTATCATTACTGGTGACGCCTAACAGTTTTTAATTACTTTATAGAAGTTTATTTCGTAGTTTTGCTAACTATATGCAGGGAAAAACCGGGAATGAGGATCGCAACTGGTAATTGATTTATAACTAACTGCTTTTATAAATCAATGTACAAATATGTTTTTATAATTTATTTTGATTAGATTTGTTGTTTAAGCTTGAGTACATTGTATCTTATTGAGTTAACGATGTATTTGCTAATGAAAATAATCATAAGTATAAATGTCATTTAATAATCTAAGTACAGCTAATGTAATAATTTTAAAATATCTGGTGAATTTCTTAGGAAAAAAAAAACATTTCTTATACATAGAAAGCTACTTGCCTACAAACCAACATTGTTTCCATCAGTTTTTTTATATCAATGAAAGCAATTTTATTCCAATATCTGCAATAACAACAAAAATACTAGTTCAACTTTTCTGTTTCTCCCAATTCCATACAACTTGTTTTTTTTTAAACATTCTATGTTTAAAAAATACTCTTCTCATAAACTATTTTTACACTTGAAATTCTTAATCACCCTCACTCCCCTTTTTTTTTTTTGGTTTTGTATATAAAGCTCATATTATTTAAATAGCAATAAGCTTTTCTCCTTTATTATATATCCCATTATACTTCATATACTTTTTATTTATTCACATCTATTTCTTTTTTCCTAACTCTTATATAATTATGAATCCCTATGATATATTTTCTACATACTTACAGGTTGCTTGAAAACCTGAGTTCAAATCCCTATACTTACAATTAAGCTCCCAGGTTTGTGAAGAGTGCCTGGTTTTCAAATATTTATACCTACAGAAGAATAAAATCTCTTTGATGTAAAACACCTTTAGTTTACTATGTTCTTTGCCTATTCTGCACATTGTTTTTAATCTATTTTAATTCAGATATTGTAGATTTAGACATTTTTATTTCAAAATTTCACACTGAATAGGTTGTTAGGTTTTGATAATTCACTTAATAGTTAACTTTTTTTTAAATTTTTTAATAAATTCTGAATCAGCCAATAAAAAGTTTTTCATTTCCAAATGTTAAAACTAGTACCATCACCTTTTTTCAAATTATTCTACTTATGCCATACTTACAATAAGAGAATGATTCCAGATTTTTAATTGGTTGCTTTCAGTTTTTTACTTTTTGAAGTTTTTCTAATTCCTAACTGTTTATTACTCCTTTTTCTATTTAATAAAGCATCTTAATGCCTATACTAATGTATAAATTTCTTCAAGAATAACTCCATATATTAAAGTACTAAATATCACATGATCACCATTGCTTCTTTTTGAACTCCATATATTTCCATATATTTGTCAAAAGTGTATTATAATCTTTAACAAAAAAAGTTGTAATGCTACATATTCTCTTGGCCCTGTAATGTCAGTGGTTCTAAAACTTTGAATAGTCGAGGATTCTTTTCTATAAAAAAATGTTTTGGTTGACCTCTAGTTCTAAATATTAGTTTTCAATCAATAAACAAATTATAATAATAAAGGCATTTTTTCTTTGTAAAAAAAGCAACATTTATTTTTATTATAAAGTTTACATAACAATAAAGTAGCAACTTCACACTATACAAATGTTTTACAAAATTATATGGGTATATGTAATAGTAGGAATACATAAATTAATTCCCACATACTGGTACAAAAACATGTACTCCTTATCATTCCATCTTCACTCATGTAGACTGCATTTTGCAAAAGAGTAAGCATTCCATGGTGATTGGGACCATAAATGATTTATATTTAAAAATCAGTAAAACCTAATAATATAAAAAAATAAGAATTTTTATTAATACTTACGTCTTACTATCATCAAAATATTTCCAAAATAAAAAAAAAAGAATTTTTAAAATTATAGTCTGGAATTTGAAGAAATATTTTACAAAAAATTTTCTTTTATTTCTTCTATTAAGTTAAACTCTGCAAAATAATCAATATTTATCATTTCTATCCAAATATTTATTTAAACATATAATATTTCTTCTAATATAATTTCAGTTACAGAGAAAAAACGAAATTGAAATGTAAAAATAAAATAGTATAATAATAATAAAAATATTTTATAGAACAAATGCAATTATATTTCCGTATAAATAAAATATTCAACTTTCAAAAATATGACTGTATACAGTAGCGTATAAATACACATAGTATTTGTTTGCAAAAATGATCTAAATCCAAATACTCTCAATCACATATGCATTGATTTCTGTTTTTAATTGCCATGAAATAATTATGAGGATAATGTGTGTGCATTATATATAAAATAATTGAATGTCATAAAACATTTTTTGAAATATGAAATTTGTTGTTTGTCTCTAAACCAAATTTTGAAAAAAAATCCCCATCTTATCCCTAATCTTTTATCAACTTTTCTTAGAAATAAATAATAAAGATGACAGTGAATATCTTTGGTTCATCTCAATTTTATATTTAATTTTCACAAATTATATCCCCCCCCCCCCAATTAATATTTATGGAAATTATCCTTATTTTCACTATTCTCTAATGTATTTCTGCTTTTCCCAAGATTTTCATATAAGCTATTTCTATTCAAGCAATTAATTGAATTGTTCATTGTGTAAAAGGTCGTCACATTTAAACACTGGAAAAGACTTACTTGAATTGTGATCTAGCATCTTTAGCTTGAGTCTATCATTCTATCATAGATCAATATATAACTGAATAGTTTGTCAGTGGGATTTGGAGCACTAGAAGTGCCAAGGTTGACTTTAATTCATAGATGCTTAATTTTTGAGTCTGCTATTCTATTAAACAATAATTAATCTCTTCAAACAATAATACCACCTATTGCAAGCCAAATTAATCAATGGATGCTAGAAGGGTTATGCATCAAAATCCTTACGTAGTACCTTACTCATCCACTATTCCCAGACTAGTTTCTAACTTGTGGCCTTTATCAGTGAAGAGCCTTGAATCTGAGAGCAATGCATTTAGATCTTGAATTGTGTAAGCATAAAAAATGGTGGTCCCATTCTATTCTTTTAAATCATGCCCAGCTATAATTAATTGTTAATTTTCAATCTTGTATAATGATAAATATGTTATCAGATTTCTTGATAGAAATCCATTTTGAATCTTCCTCAAAATTTTATTTTTTGATCCAAATCCCTACTGGTTTTTATTAACTGATATTTTTATATATTATTATACTGCGTTTCCAATTCCTACTAGTGAAGCTATTATTTTAATTGTATTAATTCTGGCATAGCACTTTAGGGGCATATATGCTCCCCTATTCATAGTCTGGGTCACTCTTCATTTTATGTTATCGATGTATGCAAATTATTTAACCAGTCCATTTCTTGGAGATCGAGAAGCAGGAATCTCATCTGTTGATGGCCTTCTGGTCATTTGCATTGAAATATGCTTCTTTTATTTTGCGTTTGGCATTGTTTTTTTCCAAGTACATGATTTCAGCATTGGTAGGTTTGAATCTGTTGTTAGATGTTTTTTGGTGTTCTAGGGATATCGAACTGCCTTTGTTTTTGGTACATGATCTATTATATATGTACATGTGTTATGCTACTCTGGTAGTGACAATAGCCCAAGTTTCCCCATAGCACATAGCCCCGCAGTCAGCTTGTGGGCATGCTATCTTATATATCATCAGGGGGGTCTGGTCTGGATTGATTTTCTTTGGAGTTGTTAATAAGTCTATTAATAGTTAGGGGAGTTCAAAAATCTACTTTAAGTTGTTTAGAAAGATTTTTAACTAGGTCTTTGTCCACTTTGGATATGTATGGTAATACTATGAGTGGCTTATTCTCTTTACACTGGTTATTTGTTAATTTTCAGTGAAACTGCTTGATTCTCTCTGCTATTGTTCAAGTCTTTGACATAGTATGTAATGTTGGTTTTTCTATCTGCTTCAAACTTACATAAATGATGATTTCCGAATAAGAATATTCATAGTCCTGCCAGTTTATGTGCCTTGGGTGCATTCAAATTTGGATGTGTGTAACATCTGATTTCCAATGGCTTAATGATCATTCTGTAATTGAGTCTTTCTCCATCTCTTTGCATCTTTAAATCCAAATATCTCACCTTCTTTGCCTCATTTTCTCATGTGTTATTTAGTTCTAGTTTTGTAAGTTCTTGCAGGTTGTTTTGGATACTCACTATTATGTTTTCAGGTGCTGCTATAAATAAATCATCCATGTATCGTGTGTATTGTATTTTAAATGCTATTGCCAAGTATTTAGGTATTTCTTGCTATTCAAAGTGATTGAAGAAGATAGCTGACACACTCCCACTCGTAGGGAGACCTATTGGCCAACCATCCTTCATTTTGTACAATTTCCCTTCGAATATTGCCATAATGTTGCTGTTGAGCCATAATAAGAATTCTGTTATGAACTTAACACATTTCTCAGGTAGTTTCTCTTTCTTAGCTCTTTATTAATTATACTTATTGATAGCTTCTTGTCAATAGATCCGTATTAGTTTGGCCACATCCAGTGCAGCGATTTTAAAGTTTGGTTCGATTTCATTCAGCTTAATTCTTTCTATGAATTCAAATGATGATTTGATTGTGTAATCTCCAAAACCAATGACTTTAACCAGCCACTGATTCACCAGCTTCACTGTGTTAAAATGATGCCCCCCTCCATCCCAAAGTCCAACTTGAGCCTCAGGGGTGGCTTATGCAGCTATGCATTAGCAAACATTCTTGGGGTTTGGAAGCGGAGGGATAAATCCGAAAGTATTCTGATTGTGTGAAAGCTTTATCTTTGTGCACTCTCAAAATTGACGTAATAAATTTATCTGTTTATTTTGTTGTTAACCTCTGCCATCAACTCAAATTTTAATTTCACCATCTGTGCGAAAATCTTATCTGTGTATTCTTTTCTTTCCATCAATACAAACCTGTTGCCTTTATCCTCCTTGAGACAAGTGATAGTGTTGTCTGCGAGAAACTGCTTTGTATTTTTAATTTTACTACTCCAGTTGTTGAATTGAACATTAATCTGTCTGTATTTAAATTGTCTTAGTTATAACGGTAATAATATTCTCTCTGCTAGGGTTGTCTATTAATCCAGCCTCCACTGGCCACCCACAAATTTTGGGCCCAGCGCTAGGATTGTGCTTACCCCTATTGGCAGAATCACCACTGTTCTATTAACATATGCCTTCTTTTATGCCACTGCTATAATATTAATATCCTCTTTCTCTGCCAAGAAAGCTAATTTATGCTCAAATTTGCAAGCTAATCTTGATTCTAAAATATTATGCTGTTGTCCACTGTGGGATTGTTTTATTCGCAGTTATCTTCCGCCATCTTTTCTTCTCTTTTTTTAATGCTCTTTACAACCTTTTATAATCAAGTTGAGCAGGTGCCTTTGCAATTGTAATGTGACTTTACTGCAGTTAAAAATTGCTCTGTTAATTTTTATTATATGGCAGTTGGGAATAATATGAAATTGCTCGCATTTTGTAAGAAAAAAAGGCTTTGTTGGAAAGTTCGAATCAACTTTCCCATCCTTTTTTTTTTTTTTTTTGGAATATTGTTTTGTAGTTTTATTAAACTAACTCATGCATATGTTCTGTAACTATTAATATACATATATATATATTTGCTTTTCCTTTTTTAGATACATTCATATTTGTGTTCAGTTTCCATTTTATGACCATCCATCTTTTCTTGAATCAACAACCTCTCTCCAACAATTCATTTCTGTTATATATCATGTCTGAAATTCTTTCCCAGATTGGTCAAATGTATATATCATTAGACTAAACTGATTCAACAAATTATAAGTTTGTATTACAAACAATCAAATATCGCATATTATACATATACATAGTTATAGAGAACAAACAGGTGTTTCTGACCTCATTGAAAGAATTAAGAGACTGAAGTGAAGTTGGGCTGGACATATTGCTAGAAGAGATGATAATAGATGGACAATTGAAATCTTAAATGGGATTTCAAGAGACTGTAAAAGACCCAGAAAGAGACCACATGTGAGATGGATGGATGAAATAAGAAAGTATGCAGGGGTGATGTGGAGAAGAAAAGCTAAAGATCGGAGAAGATGGATTGAACTTGGAGAGACCTACATCCTGCAGTGGATTGATAATGATTGATGATGATGATGATAGCCATCAAATATAATTACTAAGAATAACACAAGAGCTAACACAAAATAATAATCTGTGTGACCCATAAACTGTTTTTCTGTATTCACTTAAAGACTTCCAGCAAATGGATAACCCTGGGATACGAGTTATTCTTTGAAGTCTTTTATCTCTGCTAAATCCTTAAAGATTTTATTTATATCCTTCAAGTGTTTAGAGTAACTTTAACTAATAAGCTTTTAGCAATAGTAAATTAATATAGATTGATTTTTTGTGAGAACAATCTCAGTTAATCTTTTAATAACTAATCCCTTGGCAGACTGAGATTAACATAATTATATAGTTATTCTTATTACCTATGTCTAGTTTATGACTTAGGACTTTAGCATTCTGAATTATTTTAAATAATAAAAAATGTACTACACATATATCTATATCTAGAAAAATATTACTACTGATTGCACATACTTCCTCTTTATTCCGGAATTTGGAATTTTCTTTTTCTCTGGCTAAATCATCTTGATCTTGCAGAGTTGTCTTATTGATTAACTGCAAGATCTTTTTTTTTTTTTTAAATTTTTGAGTTGGTCTCTAGATGAACTGCCCATATAACCTACCACATCTTTAGCATGCTCAGTGTTTTTTCTTGCTGAACTCTTGTAGAATAACACTATTACTGTTACTTTCACTTTTATCATAATACTATTGTTACTGAACTGTCTCAAGTGATTATATGTTTTCTAAAGATGCAGTTATCTACAGTTATTATTTTAATTATCTGCTTTTATAGAATGTTAATGATTCTACTCTTAACTCTTTCAATAAACTATTTCAATTTTATTTCCTATTATATAATTCACTTTCCCAACAGGGTTAATTTTTGACTTTCCTATCATTACTATTTTTGCAGAAAATAAAAGTGATAATTTTGTCCTTAATTTTCTGTTCGTCAATTAAGTAAGTGAATGATTTATCTATTGTAATAGATAAAATGTTGCTTGTTAATAATGTGACTGTACATAATGTTCTTATGTCAGCATGACTTGATTTAGTATGGTTCTGTTTAAGGTATTGTAGTGGTTTTCAGCTAATCCATTGGATTCTGGGTGATATGGAGGTGTTTTATAAGTTTAGTATCTCTCTTCCATGAAATCTTCAAATATTCTGGTTACAAACCCACTCTCATTATCTGTCACCACTAGTTCTGGAAATCCAAGATAAGGAAATATTTCTTTTCTTAATTATTTTTACAGATCTTGTTTTTTTCATAGCTTTATATTCAATCTATTTTGTATATACATCTATAATCACTAGAAAAGATTGACCATTAATAGGACTTGCATGATCTATGTGTGTTTTGCTATAGTCTGGTTGTTACAAGCCATCTTAATAAAATTTTTTTGGAAGATTTACATGCTTTGGCATTATTTACAATTCTTTAATATTTTTTTTAACAATTCTAAAAATTTTTTTTCAATATTTTCATCAATTTTTTTCGCATCACATAAATCCACAGGCCAGAACTTTAATATGAACCATACCAGGATGACATTGGTGTATTAATTTTGAAATTTGTTCCCTACCCTGTTGTGAAACTATGATTCTTTGTCTCCCATTCCTTATGAGATTAGAAAAAAATTTTGATCTTTGAGTTGGCCATTCTTCATGAATCTATTTTATGAGGATTTGATATCTTTTAGCTCTGTGTCCACTCTGCCACCGTTTTACTGTTTAATGTGTGCGAATGTAATGTATATAATTAATTTCACCTTCACCCATGTGGATTTCTGTTCTGTTAGGTACTCTCAAGAGAGCATCTGCATACTGAATAGAACTTCTTTTTTGATAAGTTAGTTCAAAATCATATATTGATAACACAACTTAGATAACTTTAGATAGTCAGGTAATTTATTTTTTGACAAGCAATCTAAAAGTTGCTTGTGATTAGTGTTGATTCTGAATAATCGATGATTTAAGTATTGATGAAATTTTTTCACTCCAAACATAATTGATAAATCATTTTTGTCTGACTGGGTGTAGTATCTTATAGCATTTGACAATGTAGGTCTATTAGCCTCAGTTATTTGGTGATTGATCACTGCTTTTATTTGATACTCAGAGGCAACTGTAGTAAATAATGCTTTTAGATCATTATCATGATGGATTAATTTATCAGAAGTTAATAGAGTTTTAGTCTGTTCAAAAGCACTCTCTTGCTATTCCCATATCTGATTCTTTCAAAGAAAGTGTGTAATAGCTGTGCTACATGAACTTTTTTAAAAAATTATCATAAAAGTTAATCAATTATAGAAAAACTTAATGTTGTTTAACATTCTTACGTAAAGGGACTTCTTTAATTGATACAATTTATCTAAACCGCTTCCAACATTTTTAGCAAAACTCTTTATTTGTACATATACATACACCTACGTTTCGACTGACCTGCAGTCTTCTTCAGAGCTATGATATAATGAACAAAATAAAAATAAAAAACATAACTATATAATAACACCATGAAAAATTTAAATAATAAAAAATTAAATACAACATAAAATATATATATTAGATTAATAGTTGTCCTTGAATGTATCTTTTATACCTCCTCAATTATATTAAATACTCCAAAAAAAATTTATTTCTATTCTAAACACAGCTATTTTTCCTACCAACCACCTATTAATTGTTAAATGTCTATTGACAAACAACTTTTAATTTTATTTCATATCCAATTCCTAAATCCCTGAAATATTCCCACACCTCTCCAATGTAAACAAAAAAAATAAAAGATTTTTATTATATTTTTTTTAAGTAATTCTACCTAATGAGAATTAATGATTTTAATTATTAGTCCTCTATTGAAACATATTCAAGTAACTTATTAAATCTTATTACACTAAAAATAAATTTAATAATAAAAATATATATTATTAATACACAAATGAAATTGATATTAGAAATATTTTTAATTTTGACAAACTAAAATACTTCATGTTAAGTACTAATTAATACCTTGGAGAAACACATTTAATTCAGGTGGAAATATCCAGAAAATATAAATATCATTAAAATAACAAAATTCTTTAAATAAATCTCTCATATGAAAATTAAATCACTATGATTCTTTTATTATATTTTTACGAGTAGTTTTAAATAGTTAACTTTTCACAATCAGATAATTATTCTTACCTAAGTTTCATGAATTCAGTAGTGATAACTATGCATAGTTTTTGTTATAATGATCCTTTTTATTTGATCTTGTTCCATTTCCCCATTCCAACTTTTCCTGTTACATCATTATCCGATGTCTTCGGACCCTTCACTCACATAATTCCTTCACGAGACGATCTTGATCTATTAATGTTATCCAAGACCAACTAGAAAACAAACGACAAACTCCTTCAACCGATCCCTCCTTTTTATATCCAGGTTTCAGACTTCTATGCTAGTACCATGCCTTTTTAATCTTATCCAGTCTTTATAAATTTTAAATAAATCTTTATTTTCTTCAAGTTTTCATCTTTATTATTTAGTATTTACTTTCACTTATCTTTTTTTCTTCTTTTAATTCTTTTGTTCTCTCCAATTACTTAACTAATCACATAAAAAAATAAAAAACAACCCTCATTCGTTTTTTTAAAAAAATTCTCAACAAATTTTACCCTTTTACTTTTGTTTTTTTTCCACCAATATATTTCAATAAAAAAATATATGTATAAAGTTAGGAATACACATGTATAATTTATATTTATTTTCTATTTATGTTGTACGTTTTATTTTATATTGTTTTATTTGGGTTTGATTATTTATTTGTTTTTTTAATATATATATTTTATGTTATTTTTAGTTTTTTATTGTTTAAATTTTTGATGGTGTTATTATATAGTTATGTTTTTTATTTTATTTTGTTAATTATATCATAGCTCTGAAGAAGACTGCAGGTCAGTCGAAACGTAGGTGTATGTATATATACAAATAAAGAGTTATGCTAAAAAGTGTTTGAAGTGGTTTGAATAAATTATATTTATAGGATATTACGGCAAAAATAAACACAAGTGTGATTTTGGTAATATTCTTTAATTGATCTGAACTTTTACAGGTGTAGGATATATACCCTTTCTGATATATTGTACCCTAAAAAAATTTATTTTTTTGACATCTCGTGCATTTTTCATGTATAAGTCATTTCAAATTTATTGAAACAGTTATTTTCATTTTGAGCACTGTCTCGGAATTTGCAACAAACAGCATATCATAGCAGGATATAATCCTCTCTATCCCTTATACTAGTGGGTCTGCTTTTGGTTGGAAAACATTTGGGATTGTAGTGATCCTGAACTTTTGCCAATTTTTTGTCTATTGCAATCTGGTAAATTGCTGCTATTATATCCAGCAATTTTACATTGATGCTAACATTTTTCTAACATTTGATATGAGATATCCATTTTTACATAGATTTATGTTCATGGTTTTATGATAATCATCACAGACACATATCAAACCATCCGATTTGAGGATAATAACAATTGGGGTCACTCATTCAGATTTTTTGGTGTTAATATTCCAACCAATTGTGGAATTTCTTTCTATACTTTTCTCTTTGAGCGTAAAGAAACTCATAGTTTCAAATTAGAGGCTTTGCATTCTTTGTAATCAAAATTTATCTGGTTGAGTATTCAATTTTCCTTATTCTGCCTTAAAAAAAAATAGAGGAGTTCTTTTTCTATAGAAATACACTTTATCAAGGTTAGCTTGATCTCTAAAGGTCCGAACCATTCTTTCCAAAATTGATTGAATTTTTTTCCTTTACAATATGTAAATAAATTTGATTCTAGCCAATAAACTAATCAATTTGATTTTCTGATAAATAGAAAATAGGTTATTTTATAGAAATTGATGCCCTGAATCCAAAAATATTGCCAATTTCTTTATTTTATGTCTACTTGTGATACAATTTTATTTTTTTAGTATCTACAGCTGTAAGATATAATGCTGAGAGATGTTCTCATGCATCTTTTTTTTATAATACAGTTATATAACTTTAGTTGTGATTGCTTGTGTTCATTTGATTACTTAATGTGTATTGCAGGCTTATTAATTATTATATTGTAGTTGAGTTTTGACTGGTAAATTCACAAATTCCAGATATGCAATAAGAAAAGCACAATGGAAGTTTGGATGTAGATAAAAAGCTAGATGCTTCTCTCAAAATCTGTTAACAGAAGTGTTTTATATCTCATACTTATTTTATTTGATTGAAAATGTTGAGCTAACATTCCTTTTCAAGATTTCCCATCAGTTGTGTTTAAAACACAACCCAACACGTATGCTTTCTATCCATCTTTTACTTTCATTTGTATCTCTGTGTGCATTATTGTGAATATAAAAACATTATTTTAATCTTTATTTATAAATTTTTTATTCTAAGTTAAGAGCATCTTGGTTAATATATAATGGTGAACAGAAGGCAATGTCTACAAAGTTCTTCAGAGAGCACTCAAGATTTAAGAATGCAAATTTTATGGGAAAGGGAAAAGGGCGACTGATGAATTCTAACATGCATTTCAAAGGAGTATAATGTAAGTTCCTTTTTATTTTGCTTGCTAAGTTGTTTTGCCTATGTGTTATACTCTTTCCTCTGCATTTAATTTTGTACTTAAAAAGCAAAACTTAAAGATGAAATTGATAAATTTTTGAAAAGTTCTTTTAAATGCCAAAAAATGAACTCATACCTATAGAAGTATTTCTGAAATCTGAGGCACTTAATATTCCCTTTAAACAGTATTTTGAATCATATTCAACCATTTGTTTCATTACAGACAATATTTTCTTAAGATTTATTCATTTTTTGTTTTACTAAAAAGTAACTTCTTCATATGCATATGCTATGCACTTCATTTTTTTCTTAAATATACCTGATTATATTTTTAATAAAATTATGTATTGATAATCCTATAAACCTTGTTTTAACTAGGACTAGTAATTTAAATGTATTATGGACACAACTGGTTTGAAATATGCATTTATTGCTTTGGATTCCCATCTAAACATAAAAGCAGCATATAAGTCATCTTATTGTTTACAAAACAGTTTTTATTTGTGTTTAATATAGTAAAAAAATAAGACCACGTTGTATACTAACATTTATATATAACATATCGAATTCAATCAATAATAAATTATTGAATATTTTATGTAATGACAAAATAACATTTTGCATTATTGCTAATTAACCAGATATGGCAAAACAAAATGCATTGTTGAACTCAGTATAGAAAAATTAATAAAACCTTTACCACAGAAAAAACATATTTATTTATAGGCTAATGTAATCTAATGGCAACTTTTATTACTGGAATATATTTACTGAATTTTATTTACATTGTTTACTCGAAGATTAGTTTTCTTGATTTTCAGCATTCCCAGTTTCTTTTAGATATGAGTGATATGCCTGATCCACTATATAATGCCTCTTTTCTTTTAGAGGTCTCACATATCAGCTAACACTGATATAGTGCACATTTAGTGTATTTATATATACCTATTCATATAGGTTATTGTGTTTATGTTTATTTTTTTATGCAAAGATTTAAATATTTTTAACTTTTTTAGGTTTGTAAATTGAATTATCTCCTTTAACAAAACTATCAACTATTTTTCTCTTTTTTTAATACTATTGTTCCCTTCTTGTTTTTTCTATTTTTAATGGTCTTGTAGGACAGGTGGATAGTTCATTGTTGCTGAGAGTTAAACCACTAAACATCACATGATCACCATCTCTATACTAGCACATAATTGTTGTAAACAAAGGCAAAACTTTTTGTTTAGTGGTTTAACACCAATCCTGCCTAATAGGATAGTGGTGGTTATGGTTGTTTAAGAGCCAAAGACACCAAAATGTATGGGTGCTGAATTGAGTTCAGACCCATATGACTATATAAGCTATTGAGCTTAGATTGAAAATATTATTGTGTTTTCAATTTCATTCTCATAGTTTTGTAGTAAAGTAGAGTTAAAAGGTGGCTGCTGGAGGGTTGCATTAGATCCTAAGATCTAGATACAGTGCTCTCAGATCCAAAGGCTCCTTACTGATGATGGCCACAAGCCAGAAACTAGTCTGGGGATATTGGATGAGTAGGCACTAGATAGGGATTTTATGCACAAGCCTTCTGGCATCCATTGATTACTCAGTTTGTCACAGGGTGACCCTACTGTATGGAGAGTTTTGCCTTTGTTGCTGAGAGTGTTTGAAATCTTCTCTTGATTATTACAATAAGAAAATAATTGACAGCAATAAGTGTATTAAATGAAAGCAATCCATAAGAATTGAAATCTCAAAAAGTAATACATTTATTGCAAAAACTATTAAATGAAAGCATGAAAATAATTTACATTCTACAAACAAAAAGTAATTTATGAATTAAACCGCTATATAAAAAAATAAAATGCAGATATGTGAGATTGAATGCAAATCCATAAATGAAATTCCAAAAAATAATTCATTTATAGAGAATATCAATTGACAAAATGAATAGGCTCAAATGCTGGCATTATTTCTCATATTATAGCTCCATCTATATCTTAAAAAATGTAAATTTTTGCTTGTGTATATTTTATAAGGTGCAAGATTTTCATTTTTCAATTTAATGGATTGATTTTTGGAGTTTCATTTTTTACAGATTACTTTTTTTATTGTTGTGTTTGCTAAAATATAAATTATTTTTTAAAATGTAAATTATTTCCATGCTTTTATTTAGCATAGTCTTACTATAAATGAATTTTTCTGTATTTTTTGTGAATTGCTTTCATTTAAACGCTTATTGCCTTTTCTATGGATTGCCTATTGTATTGAGTGGTTGCTAAAATTTAATTTATTTTTATGCTTTAAATTAGCTTTATTGTAATGTGCAAATTAAATATCATTTTGTATTTCTTTTGTTGTTAAATAAATTATTTTGATTAATTTATTTCAGATGCTAAATTCAATAATAAAAATAAAAATTTTATTTTTTACCTATTACATAATTTTGATGATTATTACCATCATTCTGTACTTCTGCTACTGAATATTGATAGTACTAATAAATAGAATTATTATTATTAAATGATATCAATTTGATATCATATTAGTAGTTTATATTCAAAATGATCTTTCATCTGTTTCTTTTTCAGCTTTTTAGAGGTATATTTAATGTTATGAAATCCATTTTTTTTACTCCTGGTTACCTTTTTCACCATCAACTTATTTGAGCATTATCCAATAATCTAATTACTTAGGTCTTATTATTATATGAACAAAATAGGATATTTTAGATCCTGGTGACTTATCCTTTTAGCAAGAGTTTAATTGTAATCTTATTCATTACATTTCTGTTTTAATTTATTGGTATTCTCAAGAATTTTTATCAGCTTTGCAGTTCTGCCGCTTCAGCATTTTCCATAGTTGTGAAGATTTTTGATTTTCAGTCTAAAAAATATCTACATTTAATTTTTTTTCTTCTGATTTTTCATATTAATTTTAACAAGTGTTAATCTAAGATGAATTCTTATTCCTGTATTTTTGTTTTGACAAATAATCAAAGAATCAGAAAACTGTCAATTACTTATATTTTTTCATGATTATTTGAGCTCTGCTGCAAATCCTGTCATCATAATTTAGCAGTATTTCTGTTTTTTACTTTCTATTTTTAATAACAAGTGTATTATCATTAATATGTTGTCAAGCCTGAATTCACAGTTTTTTCTTTTTCAATTTAGTTTACCTCATTATATATTCAGTGCACAAGTTAAGTATATTAAATATTTGAAACTCCATCTAATTTTCTTTGCCAATGAAAAACTATTTTGTAGTTTCTAGTTTCATGTAGCTTTATCATGAAAGTGAATTCATAATTTATCATGACCGATTAAATCAAAAGCTTTATAGTAATCAATATAGCTCAAATATGTCTTTTCCCCCCGAAATTCCTTAATTTTTTCTATTTGTATTCAACATCCATCAGCGATAATATCTTGTTCCTTGACTTCTGAACATTAGGTAGATTTTTTTTTAATGTAAGGTTTTAATCTATGCTGAATAAGTTTTGGGATAATTTTATTTGTATATGATATAAAAGATATTATATGATAATTTTTGCATACTCTTTAAATAATTCTTTGTATAATTTAAGTATTTTAATTTTTTAAATCTGTAGACCACTGAAGTAGGCTTCCAAATTAGATGACAATATTTGAATCAATACTTTTATTTATTTTGATTTCCTGAACAATTTCTGATAAAGTGCTATAATGTTTAGTGGCCATTTGGTAGTGATCTCAAGACTAATTGATTTTTTTTTCAGTTGTTAAAGATTCTTGGTTGATATTTTTGTACTTATAGCTCTTCTATATATATTTTTGATGAGCATTTAGTAAGTGCTGAAGGATAGTTATTGAAACTCAGGGGCTACCAGAATACTACTTAAAATACCAAGTGATAAATGGAACAGGAAGTTGCAATGTGTTTACAAACAAAAATAAAGGAAAGTAATGTGTGTTATGTAAACAAAATTAAATATTATGTATACTTTTTTCAGTGATAATACAATTGTCAGATAGGTAAAAAATTTAGAAATTTAATTAAACAAATGAGAAGAACAAAACTATAAATGTATTTATACAAAATATTTTTTTAAAAAAATAAAGATTACAATTAAACAAGAAAATATAAATTTAGTTGCACAAAATAATTAAACAAATAAACAAGAAGAAAAAAATATGAAATGAGTTGTACAAAGTAATTTTTTTTATATATATTGAAGGTTGAAATTCTATGGGGCTGACAGATAGCATTTTATTTTTCAATTTATTGCCACTTTTGGGTCAAGGTAGATTTTGTTAATTTGTAGAATTAGCCTTTTTTAGAGTTATTATTCATTAAAATTGTCTTAAGTTTATAAACTGCCTATAATATCAGTTTAAGAAAATATATACATACAAAGTGATTATTTTAACTTCATTTCTTTGCAAAAATTCACCAAATCTCCATTACTATTTTTTTAAATATAGCTACATGGGTCTGATATCAGTTCAGTTTCACCACATAGTCAAAGCCTCTGCAATATATATCATTGCAAAAACCTTTAAAGGTATATTTATGAAAAACAAAAACAAGTTATAAATCATGTAACTTGCTATCGCTTGCATTTATGATCAATAGATGGAGCTTTACCAAAACCTCCGAACAAGCGTATTTTGTTTACATAAACGTCTAAAGAGTCAGAATTAACTATCTCTTTCATTGACTCCACCTTCAGATCAGCTGATTTCAAGCTAATTTGCTATCATCAGTGAAGGATAGGGTTAGAAACTAGATCTAAACACTGACTCCAAGCGTTTATGCAACAAGTTCTTATCAGTTTGCAAGCATGAATTTTTCAGACACGTAATGTCTTCAAACCCAGCCTAACAAGCCAGATAGCTACATGGGTCTGATATCAGTTCAGTTTCACCACATAGTCAAAGCCTCTGCAATATATATCATTGCAAAACCTTTAAAGGTAAAGCTCCATCTATTGATCATAAATGCAAGCGATAGCAAGTTACATGATTTACAACTTGTTTTTGTTTTTCATAAATGTACCTTTAAAAGTTTTTGCAATGTTATATATTGCAGAGGCTTTGACTATGTGGTGAAACTGAACTGATATCAGACCCATGTAGCTATCTGGCTTGTTAGACTGGGTTTGAAGACATTACGTGTCTGAAAAATTCATGCTTGCAAACTAATAGGAACTTGTTGCATAAATGCTTGGAGTCAATGTTTAGATCTAGTTTCTAACCCTATCCTTCACTGATGATAGCAAATTAGCTTGAAATCAGCTGATCTGAAGGTGGAGCCAATGAAAGAGATAGTTAATTCTGACTCTTTTGACGTTTATGTAAACAAAATACGCTCGTTCGGAGGTTTTGGTAAAGCTCCATCTATTGATCATAAATGCAAGCGATAGCAAGTTACACGATTTATAACTTGTTTTTGTTTTTCATATATCTATATAAATCACTGAATGACCTGAAGCCTTTTTCAGACCTACAACTAAGAATTAGTAAAACATATTTATTAAAAATCTTTTGGACATATTTCCTTTTGATACTAAATTATTTCTATCAAAAGCACACCATACAATTTCATTCATTATGTTTCCATTTGTATCAGTAATGTGGCCAAGATATTTGCACTTGTCTTTATTTTCTTTTGAGAAAATATCTTTAGCCCTACTTTTTTTCTTTCATCTGATAACTCTTGCAACATTTCTTGAAATTCTGAAGCATTATTTGCAAAAAACATCCACAAACATGCAAAATCTAGATGGTTTAAATAATAATCTTTACCTTCTGATTTTAATCCATAAAATACTTCTTGTAAAACTGCTATAAAAGGTTTTGAAATTATGGAATCATCCTGATGTGCCATATAATAATTTGTGTGGAAAGGTAATATTTAAATCTTTTTTATTTTAAATTGCATATTAATCAGCATTGCTACTTTCTTTGCAGGTCTATTATGAGTTTTTTATATTGAAATAAAATTTATTTCTAGACTGTAAATGTTGTGTTTATGTGTGAATCTATATAAAACACAGACATGTGAAAATACATTTATAATATATATTCTGTAATATAACATGAAACAAATATACGCTTACACGTGTATCTTATATACAGTGATTATATCATCACCTGTTACTGTTGATGAGAAATAGCTTCTAGTTGCCATTCAATTATAGAAAGAAGGGACTCCAAATACCTTTATAATTTTACTTACCACTTCCAGCTTGGATTTCTTTAATTTCAGAATAAAAACATAAATTTGATTAGTGAATTAAATAATTAAAAATTTTGTCTATTTGCAATTTTTATTCTGATGTTTAACCTTCCTCTTTTATTTTTATTTTATTTTATGTTATTTATTGTTGGTTCTCATAAAACTTTTTATCCATTTATTTTTTATAATATTGTTTTCTTGAGTATTTGAGTTTCTTTATCATTATCCATTTCTTATAAACATTTGCTGGGGTTGTATTGTTTGCTACAGCATATTTTTCTTAGATGACTTATTTTGGATTAATTTATTTTATTTTTTTCAGAAATTGTAATACAAATCTTCTATTCTCATATTTCTAAAGTAGTTAGGTTTGCTATCAGATATTTATAGTATATAGGATATCAACTTATACTATTAAATCTTGAAGTTGATCTTTTTTATGCAGAGACTTTTTGATTTGTTTGGTATGCTATTTTATTCTCCACTCCTGTCCATGTTATTTGTATTATAAAAATAAATCAGCCATTGAACCTTCTCATGCTACATTATTTATAGTAACACTGAAACTAAAATGGACCCTTTCTTTTTAAAGTAACTGTTATAGGCAATAAATATTTGATCAGTTTTTATAGTAATTGTTTTTTTGTTGTTGTTGTTATATACTTTTTTAAATTTTAAATTATTTTCAAGTCACTAGATCAGTGAGTCTTGACTTTTTACAGACTAGTGCCTTTTTTTCATACTAAAATATTTTTAGTACTTTCAGTCCTGCATACTATTTGACAAAATATTCTGAATAGCAATTTTTTACTAAAAAATACTACAGCTTGAAGATTAAAAAATATTTCTAATTGTTTTCTAATTCATCTTCATTGACACTTCACATTTTGAACACAAAACAATCAGTATAAATAAATATATAAAAACAAATTACATTGAAATTCAAACAAAATACACAAGAATGCAAATCTAACTTATCCAAATAATACTTGAATAATAATGGTAAATATATAAATGAAGTAAATGCAACAAAAAATTAAAGTTGAACAATGCAATCTGAAAACATAACTCGTTTTGTGGTATTGATTTTATTCAATATGCTATCACCAATTTATGATATTTAAAGGAAGTTTAATCTTGGTGAATCATTAATTTGTTCATATCAAGTTCAATATCTATAAACTGCAGTTGTATACCTGTTTAACAATGAGCATACAATTTGTTTATTGATTAAAATTTGTAATTCAGTACTAAAATCGTTTCAATTAAATGTAATGCTAGAAAAGATATATCACAAATTTTTTAAGAATTCATAATGCAGAATAATGTTCTGAAATTTTCTTTTGCAACTAAAACTCATGATAAGAATTATTAAAATTTGTTTTCAATTCAATATTATTTTGTAAATCAACAAGTTCTTTCTCTACACAACATTTATTAACAATGTCATAATTTGTATACAAATTTATTATCTAATCTGGAACTTCCAAATTAAGGTCTTCAAATCTTTCTATTATATTTTCATGAAGCATAATAATGAACAAAAATCAATAGGATATCTCCAGCTATTTCATTTTGTTTTTGTATTTATAACAAATTTAGAAATTGATATAATTCACCACTGTCCTATATTGCATTTAAATGCATTAATTTTGGCATAAATGTTCATCATTGAACATTGGTATGGTTTTCTAATGATAAATTCATTTCATTGAATTTACTAAACATATGTGACAGGTACATAATATCAATTTAAATTTTTCAAAATTTATTATTGAGACTGTTTTATGTATTTTCAAAATACTCCATAATGGTATTGAAGGTATTGTAAAATCACTACAAACACCCTTTACGAATCAAAAACCATTAGGAAGTAATAATCTCTTAAAATGTTAATCATTTTCATCATAGTTTTGAAATTTTGAAAAAGACAATCATTAAAGGGATATATTATAATTTAATTTCGTTTATAATAATAATAATCACAGTTAGTAAAGAATTGTGCTTTTGATGAAGGTTTTTTATAACTAAATACTAGTGGTGAATGGTGCGATAAACAGTAATAGTACATGATCTAACTTTTTAAAATATACTATAAAGCCTCTATATTGATCTTAAATTTATAATTGGGATTTCTTTGCCTTGAAAAAATTATATAGTAGCATAATAAAGATCTGTCTTTTGTATGACTTTCTAAATAATTTGTAAATAACAATTCTTCATTAAACTTTTCTTTTATGAATCATATATATATATAAAAACCAACATTCATTATCTAGAAATATTTCTGGTTGGAATATGAATTCCATCGTTCATAAAATGGCAATAAAGTATTTCTCAGGTTTTTGATTATTTTATTTATCCATTTTTGAAGTTTATTATTATTCAATGGATTAATATTAATTATTTTAAAAATTGCAGTTAAAATAATCACCATTAAGGGTAAAATATTGTAATAGAACTCATAAATAT
The DNA here is from genome assembly GCA_028023455.1 of Epiperipatus broadwayi. Lineage (NCBI taxonomy): Eukaryota > Metazoa > Onychophora > Udeonychophora > Euonychophora > Peripatidae > Epiperipatus > Epiperipatus broadwayi. Next base: position 1,231,388 of record JAQFVV010012439.1, on the reverse strand, counting down.
TATTTATTGTGATACACATCAAATATTTGATGTTTGTCATTGCACAAATTTGTTATGATGAAGTTTTTGAAGATTAAGACAAGTTGTTATTTATACTACATGGATAAATCTTTTTTAATGTTGCAGTAAACAAAAACTTTTTATGATCTCATTCGGAAATGTTTTTATGTAAATGAAGCACATTGGTAGTTGATTATGTTATGATGCTTGTATGAAATCATATTACAAATATTCATCACATTTTCACCTACAATTCTTGTTTGAATTTTGTAAGTTAGCCATTATATTTTTTTTAAAAAAAGATAATAAATATATAATGAAAATTAAAGTTTGTTTTTCCTTAATGTGTGAATATTGCTGAAATATTAACCATGTTATCATAAAAGAACTATGTGAAATGAATTATGTATCTCAGCATATATCATTTTTAAGTAATATGTATGTACATGAAATCAATTGCATTTTCTTATCTGAGATGACATATACAGTGCAGTTATCAGATTATATTAAAAAAATCACCTTCATTCATTTACAGAAGTTTGGTGAATTACACCAAAAGTCCACTCAGCTGTATCTAAGATGAAATAAGTATTTCATAAGATGAAAATAATAAAAACCTTTTCAGTCACAGATGGTAAAAACATTTTGCTAAATAAAATTAGAAGTATAATATTATATAACTTGAATTATGATCAATCTAACATTTAAAACATTAATTAGCAATCTCTATGTCAATGCCTTTTGTTCTTAGGAGCTTATTATGCCTCCCATGAAGGTAGTAACATACATATTGAGAATCATTTCAGTAGATGGAATTTAATAAGATATATTAGATATTTAGTCTTATTATTCCTGAATGTTTATGTGAGAGTTAAATTTATTATTAATTTTCAATTTTTGTTTTAATATAGAGGGTATATGAGCACAGACTTTCACACAACCCACCACTAACCACTCTATATACTTGAACATATATGTCAAGAAGATAAATAATCACCAATATGCATAGTTCATACTAAACCAGCAATCATTAGTTGGTCCAGATTATCATATGTGCAATAATTTCTCAGATATATATTAAGATAGCCAATCTTCATACTTTAATGGACAGGCTTCAATCCACTCCACATTCCAACTCTTCAACCATCCATCCAATTGAAAATCTTTATTAATGATTATATTCAATTATTTTTATTAATTTTGTGATCATTAGTCATTTTCCTATTAAATTTCTATTTATATAACATACCCAGGGCATAGGGGTTATATTCAAAGTTTAAAATTCAGGAGTAAATTTGTTGTATACAGTTTCAAATTTATTATCCTTAACTGGGAGGTTTTGCTAATAATGACGGTAGTCAAATATAATTTGATATTAATTGTATTAGTTTCTAAATAAACATTTTTTTCTAAAATTTTGGAGAAAAAAGACTGCTGAAAATTACATTTTTCTCTGAAATTTTAAGAAAAATATTACTTTATAGAATCTCCTGCAAATGATATATATTTTAATATATATTATTTAATGTATTTAATAATATATTATTAGTGATGCCTTTTTTCTGAAAATCATTTTATTTTCAGAAATCAGTCTTTTTTTTTCGTTTGTTTATTCTCCCACTACTCAGGAATACATTCAAAAACTGTGAAAAATAGCTATCAGTTACTCTTTACTAGTAGAAATCAATATGCTAATTTTTACTATTATTTTTATGTCAAATAAAATGTTCATGATAGTCAATCTATAAATATTTAAAAATTTGATAAATTATTCAAATTTATGGAATCAGTATTATTATTTTCAATCATTAACTAGAATAAATGCAAAAACACTACCCAAACAAAGAATGAAAGTTTTATTTCTCTGAACACTTTGAATAATCAACATAGGTACAGACAAAACAAACACAGGTAATATTGCTCAAGCCAAATTTTAATATCATTAGTCTTATATTGATAGATCAAGGAATTCCTCAAAAATAGAAGTTTTCATAATGAATCTATCAATATAATCTCCAATTTATATACTAAATTAAAATTTCTATTAAATGAGTTTACTGAAATTTATATCACATAGTCTGAAACAGTTTTCACATGTATCTATATTTAGAAAAAAAAAGTCATAATTATTGATTCTCCTCCTATTGACATGAATATCATTTTTACAATTTCTTATAAGAAATTCACCAGGCATGGCAGCTTGACCAGATTTTGTAAGGTAAGATATTTTAGACTATTCTGTTAAGATAGTTCCACATTTATGATGGGAGGCAGATCATAAATAGGGCTGTTTGGCATTCAAAAGAAAACTTCTGTCTTAGAAGATTTTGTCTGCTAAACTTTTTCATTGCTATTTTATAACATTGAGAACTTTTCATGTAATATCATAATGAGAATAAGTGCAAGGATAAACAACAGATAGAACTATGACTTTTACAAATATGCAATACCATTGTCACATTTATTGCAGAAAAGTAATTGGAAGTAATGGAAATTTGCAATGCCTGGATTCTTTTCTAATTAAATTAATGAAGGTATTAGGATAAAATTAAAAGAACAGAACACAGACAGAAGATAGAAAAAATTGCTTGTATCAGAGATAGTATTTAATCTTAGATGAACTAGAATTATATTCTGTTGTGCTGCTTTTGATTATTAGATAGGCCTTGTATCTTATAGTTTTGCAACTATCTGCCAAGTCTTGGATTTATCATTAGCCTAAGTTGAATACACTGCAAATACTGGTTGTTGTTTTTTTAAAAATTAAACCCTTATTTATATTTTTAATATAATTCTCTACCTTTTTGAATATGTGATGCATATACAGATTATTTATGAATTCATACAATAGAAAATTCTTTTTTCAATTATGACATTTTATTTTTAAAGTGATTTGATGGCACATCCTTATGATATGTCAGCTCATTGTGATAAGCACATTGGTTTTGGTATTAGGCTTTAAAATTGCATTCTATTTGGAAATGTATTAAGTGTAAAAATGTTATTTAATTAAAAATTATGTATCTAAAAAGAAAAAAAATACAGTTATATATATTTATCACATTGTGAGTTTCATGATACAGTAATTAATTGATGTAAATCATTCATATTTTTTTTAATAAAATATTTATTGAACTTTTATTACTGTACAATATACATTGTGTTTTTGGAAAATACTGGTCACAACTTTACAAAAGAGTTTTATATTTTACAACTGACAATAGATTTATTTATTCGTTGTATTAATTAGAGTATTAAATTAAAACTTAACAAAAGGAAATATATTAAAAAACTTGCAGCCCAACAATGAGATGTGCATTTGTTACTGACTGTGGAGAGTTTTGATGGCTCTGGATCTGTTTTATGAATTGATTCTTCACTATTTTCATCAAAACTGTTACTTGCCTTGCATTTATTAGTATGATTACTATTGATTATCTAAAAAAGAAAGAAAATGTGCACATTATTTAAAATTTTAAATGAGGTTAAAATATATTTACATTAGACTAGTCAAGTATTTGTCAATCACTACTTAGATCCACTTTGGAACAAAATTCTTCCTAACAGGCTATCATAGAGGGAAAAAATGGCTTACATATCACATTAATTTGTAGATAATGAATATTTGAGTAATTTTCTATTCTTGTTTATCCTCTTGCTAAGAATAGGTAGATTCCCATTTACTTATCAATGTGAATGGTTCACTAATTTTTCTATGAGTTCGTTAGCTGATAGAAAACCATAAATTTAAAATTAGAATCTGAAAAATTTCAAGTTTTATCTGGCCCAGTTTCAAACCTAGTTATAACTATAGCAGATGATTGCATTAATTTTATACCATGGAACTATTATTTATAGTACTATACTTTAATCAAAGTAACTGCTAGTAACATCTTCAACCGTGCAACTGCACAAATACAATAAAATTGGAATAGTACAATTTTAAGATTTCTAGTTAAAATAAATCTCAGCTAGATTAGATGATCCATATCTATAGAAAATGACACAATGTCATATTTATCAAATATTAAATTAATTTTTATAATCTTACTTTGTAACAAAAAAATGTTATTATTGCACATGCAATTTTTTTTGTAGTTTTCAAATAAAATTATTTTAATAATTTATTTTTACTACTTATAAGAATTATAATTGACACATAGAATATATGTAATCATGAGTATATTATCAATAATAAACTTGAATATGAATAAAAATAGAATTAATAGTCATAGCAAAGGATATATCTACAAACCATTGCTTGGATTTGGAAAAACAACGACAACAATTTATAAACCAAATTATATTGGAATTTATACATATTTCTTATTTTTCTCTTTTTACTTTTTTTGCATTTCATCATATATTCATATATATTGATTACAAGAACTCCCCTCATATACACTTTAATGCAAAAAAAAAAATTTAATGGTAGAGAAGATTAAAATCACTCTGATGAAGACTGCATGGCAGTTGAAACTGTCAGGAAAATAAAGAAATCATTAAAAAAAAATTTGCATTGAAGTGTATATGAGGGGGTTATTGTAAGCAATATATATTTATACATTTTTAATGTATTCAATGGTTATGAAATATAACATGGTAAAATATTTAATGTGAAGAATCTTGGCATTTGACAACATGCTAGAAAAAGTTATCCAAATGCTCATGCAAACATTTCTAATGAATTGTATAAAAATACTGAAAAATATGAAAGGCTAGATCATATTTTATTTAGATTCATCAAGAATGGAACTTCTAAAGAAAAACTATCAATTCATCAAGAACTGTTGTCAAAAAAAAAAAAGTAAAATTTTTAATCATGATAATTTTGCTAAAAAAAACACAAAAAAATAAAGATTGTGGATATATGTATCAATATTTGAAAAATTCCACATATGTTATAAAAGTTATATTTATAAGAAAAATAAAAAATTTCCAAACGATTTTAACTGGAAAAAGGGTTCTAAATTTGAATAGAAAGAAAACAAAGTGTTTTGTCATTAAATTTCTGTTGGCATTTAATGATATCTTAATAATTTTTTGAGGTTTCATTTTATTTCTTGACATTCAAATTATTATTTTTTAATATTTTGAAACAAATTAAGGATTACATTTTAGCAGGCATAAAAAATAAATTGGATCACGCTTTTGCAAGACTATTTTCATGGTTTAACTATATAATGTTTTCAAGACAGAATAATTAATAAGATTGTATTTCTTATAATTAAAGTCTAATTCTCTATATTAATTTAGTCATTATTTATATTACTCTGGTTTTATAAACAAGTATTCATTTGATTACAAAATATGATTAAATCTTTACATATATTTTGAATGACATATTAATGAAGTTGTAAAATTATACGCTTTAACTCAAATTATTGTAATTATATAAATATACGATAGCTATATTGAAAAAAGCTTTCTTACAATTTGTTTTATTTTATGTGCTTAGCCGATTTCCTACTTCTATGTGTCATAGATGTAGCATAAATTGTAAATTAGGAATGAGTGTATGTATGTTGTTATTGCTCATGGAGGACAGGTCATCTTTTTGAAAGGGGTATGCGTGATTCTTTTCTGTTGATGGAATTTTTGTCACATGATATTGCCAAGCCTCTTTAATTTTTTGTTTAAAGTTATTGTGTTCAGTGCACACTTGTGTCAACAGACAATGGCATGAAAGGATAACCAGTTGCAGAAAAATGTTCAAAAAATATTGAGAGTATATCTGTATTAGTTCTAGTCTTATTATATGGGTATGTGTGTTGGGCTATACACATAGATAGGTTAACCTGAGATTACCTGTAGTAAACTGATGGGCAGGTGAGTTCCTGGCATTTAATTATATAAATGACTTGAGAGCAGAGATCAGTTGGTAAGGTATCCTCTGCATTGTTGAGTAGCTAATCCAATAGGGGTGCAGTATGTGGAGCAATCCAATAGGTAGGGGTAATAATGTAATGGGTTATGTAGATATATAGGGCAGGAACATCCAGGGTTTGGGGTCAGTGGGGGTGTTGTACTTTCTAATGAAAGTTTTGAACACTTTTTAGAAGTACATAATGTTTATAAGAGACATTACATAGTTCAGATATATATATATATTAATATTGTCTTTCCTGTCCACTTCAAACTTAAACAAATGAAGATTGTGATACAGGAAGGCTTTAAGCCATGCAAGTTTGTGTGAGTGCAGTGTTAGAGAGTTGGAATGGATAAAGATCCAAATCTGTATTGGTTTAATAATCATCTTGTAGTTTAATGTGGGACAACTGTTAAATTCAGAAGTCCAAGTATTTAATGCTGTTAAGATTATGTTCTTTTTCACATGTTAATGTGAGAGATATAACATCAAAGATTTCTTGTTGGATTTGTGAAATTACAGCATCAGATGCACAGATGAATATATTGTCAACTTAGCAAATATATAGTGAGGATGGATATGTGGCATGTTGTGTTGGAATAATTCTGTCTGGCAATATTAAGGAAAATACTGAACATGACACCACTAACTGGTAATCCCACTGACCATCCATACTTCAAAAATGTATTAAAAATGTGGCCACAATATCATTGCGAATCCTCATTAAGCAGTATTTAATAAACTGCAGTGTTTGAGTAATTGGATGGAAGTGGTACATGGGATTGACCCACAAAGTTAAGAGATGTTGAGTGAAGCATTGCAGTCTAGACTGCAGAGTTAATTATTTTAATTGTGCTTGATAATATTATTCATTTATTATTCCATTTTTTCTAGACAAAATCTTGGTAATTTATTAATAGTGAATTTCCACCTTAATTTCGATTTAAAGCTTAGTCGTTTATCTACCTAATGCTTTTTTATATATATCAGAATCTCTTGTAACTTTAGATCTAAGTCCTAGATTTATAATTTCTATTTTAAAGGAATTGACTGAGATAGTGGTAACTATGATAATATATATAAATAAAGATTACTGTAATATATAATGGTGCTTGAAGTAATAGGCTAAGTCAAAACACAATGAAGAAAAGTTGTATTATCAGTTAGATACTAGCATCATTAATCAATTTTATGAACATAATTTCTATTACATATACTAAATAACTTTCAATTCAGTGAAAATCATAGTAAAAAGTCCTGATTGCCATAGACCTTTATTTCAGCATTCTATTACTTCCAAATTTTCATACCATAGTCAATAATATTAATGCAGATGAAGTCAGTCATCCATGGTTAGTTTAATTACATATAATTTGACATTTTATATATATTGAGATATAGTTAGAAATGGTAAACAAAATATAGAAAACTTCCATTATTATATACATGAGTGTGAATATGTACACAGTGGACTGCAAATGATCCTGTAACTAACAATCTTCAATTAAATGCTGCTCAAGAAAAAATATAACAAAAATGTAAATAAACAAAAAAACAGAATTCGGAAATTTTATGATATTTGAGCAGCTATTTTTTCTCCTCTGAGTGTCATATATGATCATGTTTTAAAAAAAATTTGTAAATAAATTTTATAATACACCAGTAGCTATTTTTCTGTTTTGCTGTGCTATTCATGATTATATTTATTAATATTTCTTCAATTTATGTTGAAAGCACATAAAGTTTATTCTTATTTTATTATCCTTTCTGAATTTGACAAACAATATTTTGTGTAGCAAAATATTTTCCAAGCATAATGCTAAAAGTTTTACAAAATTTTAAAACATACTAAAGTTGCTACTAACTTATAAAAAAATATATTAATTTCTTGATAATAAAACTACTGTCACATTTCTATAAGAGAAAAAGTTATTGAAAAAAAAAAGAATATTGCTTAAAGTGTATTTAACAGCAATGCAAGTCAGACATTTCCCTATTTTATTTTAAAAATAAAATTATAGTACTTAGGTTTTGTTTGTATTCTTATTGCTTTCGTGAATATAAGAGTGAACATATACTCGGTGAAATATATGTAAACATGTCCTCACATTTTATTATTATTAATTATTTTTTAAAACATTTGTATACTATAATTTTATTATACATATGCATACTATACATATAAAAAAGCATTGATGTTATCTATATGTGGATTTGAAAATGTACTGCATACTTGCATATTCAACTCTAATCAATTTTTTTTCCCTCAAAGTAACCTTTATTAATAAAAGATTACAAAAATTTTGGGTACACTTACCCATTGAGGATTACACAGTGACTCAATGTAACAAGGTAAAATGTACATATGTTCAAAAGTAATTACATCCATAAAAATTGCTGTAATGTGATTAATGTGTATCTGTATGTGAATCCACATGGCCCAGCTGTTGAGGAGTTAACCATCACCCAATGGTCCCACCCTTGGGGTCCTGAAGTGAAGACTCAAATGCTTCAGCTGAATAGGTGAAATCTAGCATTGTGCTAACCACCACAACAGGTAGTGAGGTCCAAGGCCCAAGTTCACCAAGCAATAAACTCTCGAACCACAGCCAGGTTTAAAACAAAATATAGCATAATTCATGGCTCCACAGTATATATATATATAATGCAATTCAGCAACATTTAAACACTTTCTGAAGAAAAAATATTTGATTAAAAGCTGCTTTGTGCAAACTTTATATCTCAATTTAAAATAAGATCTTTCAAATCTAAAAAATTTATGATCATTATAATGAATAATATTTCTGTAGTTTTCATTAAGTGGAAAACTTAATAAAAATTATTAATATAGTTTTATTAAGTGGTATTAAAGTTATGAGTGGTAAGTTTGACACATCAATTAAACTAGTAATTATGATCACTCATATTAAGTGTAAAAAAAGCTTTTACTTTCATCAGCATAATTCTAAACTCCCCATCTTTGATTTAATAAAATAAATTTTGTATTATATAGGAGGAAAAATAATATGAAGAGAATATAATAAACCAGAGCAGTGAGTGGACCCTAATCTAATGAATTCATACAGAACTTCTAGACAATAAATTAAAGCTCCAAAAAATATCTGAAATAAATCATAATGAAAGGAAATTAAAAGCTTGTGAAGCTCTTGAAAGAGAAGCTACAAAGAGTGCAAAAATATTAAATGCTTCTCTTTCAAGGCTTTGCACACTTTTAATTTTATGTATTACAATATTAAGAGAGAAGTTTAAAATTCTTAATAATGAAAGAAAGTAAAAGCAATAGAAATGATGTGATGAAGTTTTACTATATTTTTGATATTCTATCTGTTAGATGGCAATAGTGGAAGAGTTGTTTTTGTGGCAGATTTTGGTAGAGTGTACCATATGTAATAAGATTTTTCATTTAAAATGCTTGACTAAGACTAGGAAGGATGTAATAGGTGTATGGTTATGTAGATCATGTAAAAATGTGATAAAAGAGGTGAAGAAATGGTTTCTAAGTTTAGATAGTTTAAAGAAAAAGGAGAAATGGAGGAAAAGGTAGTTAAGGAAGATAGAATATGTATTTAATGTAGTGACAAGATATGGATGACAAAACAAGTAACACAGTGGTGATACTTAGCTAAAGAATAAATAAGAGAGAAAGAGGTAGAGGATGTAGAAGTAAAATTAAAAGCATTAGAGATGAAATGTGGGCAGATCAAGAATTTAATGAATCAAAACAAGAAAGATGAACTAGATAAGGAAGTCCTGAAGGTGAAAGAGAATGTTATAGATGAAGTAGTAAAAGTAAACTATGAGACAGTATTGATAGGAGACTTGTTAATTAGAGGATATGAAGATGTAATTGCAAGGGAAAATAGAAATTGGTATGCAAGATTATGTTTCATCGAACTAGAATTAGGGATGTTATAGATAAGGTAAAGAAACAAGGAAGTAGAGATGTTTATGTTATAGTAGGGACAAATAATTTGTCAGAACCATCAGAGAGTAATGGATGAATACAAAAAATTGATTAGTAATTTGAATGAGATTAAAGGAAGAATGGGAATAGTTGGATTACTACCAAGATTCAATAATAGGTATATGTTAGATAAGGCATATTCTATAAATGCAAGTTTGAAAAAATAATGTGAGAGAAATCATGTTTGTGGGTTTTTTTTATTAGTAAGAGGGAGTTATATAGTAAAGATGGATTGCACTTAGTGAAACAAGGAAGTGAAGCATTAGGAGGTTTGATTTATAAAAAATATTATACTTCAGGAAACTTATAAAAGGCAAGAGGTAGGTTTTAAATTTCAGTATTATTAAAAAGAAGAATGAACAGGATGTAAGAAATAAACAAAGGGTAGCTGATTTTGATATAAATGTAGATGAGAAGAGGGAATGGGTCTGTAAAGAGTCAAAAGAATTTATAAAAATATAAGAAAAGAAGAAATGGTTAAAATTGAATATTTGAATATGCAAGGTGGTAGGAGATCATAAAAGTGGCTGGAATTAAAGCGGCAAAAATGAAGAACTTGAAGCATTAATAGTAGTGGAAACACATCTAAGAGAAAAAGAACCTACACTGGAAAACTTGGTATGGCATGATATAAAAAGAAAAAAGTGATGATGGTATAACAGTTATGTCAAAAAAATATTTAAATGTTAAGTGTCAAGAACATTGGTTTGAGATGAGGTTAGGAAGACAAGAATGGATAGTGACTATAGTGTATATGGCCACTGGAGATAGTCAAATTATAATGGAGTGGAACTGTAGCATATATGAATGCCTAGTTAAGGATATACAAAGTTTCAAAAAGAAAGGAAAAATCATAGTCGTATGGGGATATGAATGGGCATATTGAAGAAATTGATGGTATGGATCACAAGAATTGACAGCTTTTGAAATTTTTTTGTCAGAAAGTGAATTTGAACATTGGAAATTTATAAAATATTTATGAGGGACAATACACATAGTCTAGAAATAATATATTTTGCACAATAGATTATGTGTTAGTAGAGAAAGAGGGAATGAATAAAGTGTGGAAAAAATATGAAAAGAGAGTATGCATTAATAATCATAATATCTTTTAAATAGAAATGTTTACTAATGTGATGGAAAATAGAAATAAAAGTAGAAAGGATAGTGAAAGATGTGGATGGAAAGTGAATGATAAGAAGAATATAAAAGAAGAAATCATGGAAGAGGTTGTTTGGGATGAATATAAGGACTGATGGGATGAAATAGAAAAAATGGCAAATAGGGTTTTAGGTAAGGATATTCAGAAGAATAAAAGTAATAGAAGAGTGAGAAATAGTAAAAGAGAGAGGGAAAAACATGCAGAGAATATAAATGTGCTACTAAAAACAAAAAGTGAAAAAGATGTTAATATTAAATGGGAAAAATATTTTTAAAGAAAAGGTGGCTAAAATAGATAATTATAGAGAGAAAATGAAATTAAATAGTAAATTGTTGGAGGATATTAATAAAAGTGAAAGAGATAGGAGAAAACAACTTTGGAATTATATTAAAAGAAGGAATGTAGGGTAGAGACAAATAGTATTACTGGATGATGAGGAAAAAGAGTAGCTTTAAAGAAGAATTGGAGCCAGACTTAAGTAAGTATGTAATGGATATAAAAAGATGTTAGATGTGAAGGACAGAGTGATAACAAAGTGGAAAGGCAAGAGGTTTACATGAATAGGAAATGGATGGTGATGAATTTAGGAAATAGGAAAAAATTAAATCTATTAGCATGTTTTAATAAAATGGCACAGAAGAGAGACATTTCCAGGTAGTTGCAATAATACAATGATAAAATTTAAAGGAAAGAGTAAGGATTATAGAAAGTTAAATAATTATAGACCAATAGTGGTAATGTCAATGTCATATAAAATTTTTGCATATATAGTGGCTGGAAGAGTTGCAAAATGAATGGAAGAAAATAGTATAATGGGAGAAATGCAAGAAGGTTTTCAATCAGGCATATAGTAGATAGTTTATTTGTAGTTACACAGCCTATAGATAGGAGTATGAATACAGGTAGACAGTTATATATGATCTTTATAGATATAGAGAAGACACATGATAGAGTAAATAGAAATATATTATGGGTAAGTAGTAAATTTGGGAATGAATGGAGCTTTAGTGGATATTATTAAGAGATTGTATGAAAATAATTACTATACATATCAATTAGAAAATATAGAATCAGAGTTAAAAGTGGGGTGGGACTAAGGCAAGGATGCCCTATGTCACCTATTTTGTTATATCTAAGAGAAATGGAGAGAGCAATAGGAAGAGTGGTAGAAATAGCATTAATAGATGGCAATGGAATATATATATATATATTATCATGTCTTATTTGCTGATATATTCTTGTGCACAGAAAGTAGGTATGATATGGAAGTTATGCTGAAGATGTGCTCACGGGTGGGTCAAGAGATGGGGATTAAATTCATTGAAGTAAAATTAAAATTAATGATGAATGCTGGGGAGAAGAAGAGAGAGGATTTTTATTGGGAGATATAAAGTTAAATGTGATGAATAGGTATAACTATTTGGAAATTGTCTTAAATAATCAGAGAAATTGCTTGGATGAATGGGAGAAAAAATTGATAAATGAAATAAAGAAAAGAAAGGGACTAATAAAGAAATTAACAGTTTTTATGTAATAAATATGATGTAGTTAGAATTGTATAGAAGAGAGTGGCAGTAGCATGGTAATGATGTGTTATGTGTTAGTAAAGGGGTGTTAGATTATTTAGAAAAAGTACAAAGAGAAAGTAGAAATACATGCAATAGATGCAGATATCTGAACAGCAAAAAGAAATGGGATGGTCAAATTTTTATATGAGAGATGCAAAATAAAAATGTTTGGTAGATTGCAATTTATGGATAATAAGAGAATACTCAAAATAGTATTTAATTGGATTGTGAGTAAAGGACAGGGAACAAGATGGGTGAGAAAAATATTAGATTTGGATAAAGACTTTATGTCAGTATACTTATAAGAGGTGTGATTATTGTGTTAGGAGAATTTTTGAGTGTTACAGTGGCAAGGAATGGGATAGAAGAATAGATACATTAATAAAAAAATAGGGAATTGGAGAACTAGTATGGAGAGTAAAAAGTGTTTAAATATATATAGAAGTAAACAAAATACTGGGTGTGAGTTAATTTATGATAATAGAAAGGAAAGTACTTTACTGTTTAATGCTTGAACAGGATTGTTATCAACAAGGGAATATAGACATAAATGAAGAAATGTAGGTGATTTAGGTTGCAAGTTATGTAAGAAAGGCATAGATAATATTAGGTATCTGTTAATTGAATGTAAATGTTTACAAGTAGAAAGGGTACAAGTAATGAAGTTATAGGATAATAAATATAAACAAAGTTATCATACACAAAGTGGATTCATGGTTTTATGCTGGATTTTGAAAAAGATAAGGGGAATTTAGATCTAAATTCCATAAAGATAATGTGGAAATGGGATGGAGCTGGATAGAGAATAATATGGGAATAACTTAGGGTGGGGAATGGTAAGATAAGGTGGTTAATAGGTTTTTGTGGGCATAGTGACAGAGATTCTTAATTCCAAGAAAGGAAAAGCCATAGTGTATCATAATATGTGTTGCCTACATATCAGATAGTTGTAAAAATAAAAGATTTTTCCTTAAATTAATAGTTTCATATTAATTTAATGTGCATTTATATATATATAGAATAATTACACCATGACATTTTAATATATAATATCTTTGGAACCTGGAATAGGTCTTCTAGCATCATCTTTGCTGAATTTAACCAACTATCTGCCATCATTCACCTGCCTTTCGCAGATAAAAATTTTGCAAATTCCGATTGCTTTTTGCCTTTTTTTTAAATGGCAAGTATATATAGTGATGCTTTTGAATTTCAACATTATGGAAATATTAATTCCAAGTCTATTTAGACTAATAATCTTGATAAGAGAAAATCATTCATCCTTGTGAATTTTCTTATGAATATTGATCAAGGCTAAATAGACTCAAGCCTTAATGACAATTCTTTGGCATAATGTGGGAGTTTGCAAGCATCACTGTCTATACTAGTCACTATAATAGGAACTTTAAAAAAGTTAAAATTAGTATCAATTTTATCAGCTAAGGGTGATTGGATGATGATGTCATGTGAGATGATTGATTGAATTTGGTAGGGATGACACTAGGAGATTTGTATTGGCTCTTAAAATTATTACTTATTAAAATGTGCCATATAATGAATTGGGCATTTAAAAGAGTATGAATTAAAATGAATATTTTGGGATTTTATTATGCGAAGGTTATTTAATTAAATAGAATAGGGCTTTTATAAATATTGAAGCTCACATGCATCATTGCCTATATTTGCATGTTAATAATAATTCAAGAAGCAATTATCAATATTAATATTTTCATCTATTAAAAACAGTTGAATGATGATGTAAGGCAAGGTAGATGCTTAAATTTAATAAAGATGGCAAAATTAAATCTATTATCATTCTTTAATAAGATGGCATGGAAGACAGAATTTCCAAATAGCTGGAATAATAGAAGAATGAGGCTATTATTTAAAGGAAAGGTAAAGGCCATAGAAAAACAACAATAGACCAATAGTGGTAACATCAATGTTGTATAATGTTTTTGCATATATGGCATATGGAAGAAAATAATATAGTGGGAGAAATGCAAGGAGGTTTTAGAATGGATAGATGTATAGAAGATAGTTTATTTTTGGCCTGACAATGTATAGAAATGAGTAGGAATACAGGAAGGCAATTATATATGGTCTTTATAGATATAGAGAAGGCATATGAGAGAGTGAATAGAAATAGATTATGGGTAAGTTTAGTAAATTTGGGAATAAATGGAGCTTTAGTGGATTTTATTAAGAGATTGTATGAAAAATAATTATATGTATCAAATAGGAAATATAGAATCAGAGTTAAAAATGAAGTGAGACTAAGACAAGGATGCCCTTTGTCACCTTTTGTTTTTGTTATATTTGAGAAAAATGGAAAGGGCAATAAAAATATTAGGAAGAAGGGTAGAGATACCATTAGTAGATGGCAAAGGAGTGTATATATTATCAGGTCTTTTATTTGATATTTTCTTCTGCACAGAAAGTAGGGGATATATGGAAGTTGTGCTGAAGACTTGTGAAGAAGTAGGTAAAGAGATGGGGATCAAATTTAATGAAAAAAAATCAAAAGTAATAATGGTAAATGCTGGGGAAAGTGAAGAGAAAGAATTTTTATTGTGGGATATAAAGTTAAATGTGGTGAGTAGGTCTAACTATTTGGGAATTGTCTTAACTGGAGGAAATGCTCAGAGAAAAAAATTGATAAATGAAGCAAAAAAAAAGAGAAAGAAACTGATAAAGAAATTAATAGTGTTTTCATATAATAAATATGATATAGCAAGAATTGTATAAAAGGGAGTGGCAATAGTGAATTTAATCTACGGTAATGATGCATTATGTGTTAGCAAAGAAGTGTTAGATTGCTTAGGGAACATATAAAGAGAAGTAGGAAGACATGCATCTGCTGCAGATGTGTGGACAGCAAAGGAGGCAATTCAAGGAGAAATGGGATGATCAACAATTCAAGGATAAATGGGATGATCAAGATTTTATATGAGACATGCAAAAAATAAAATGAAAATTTGGTAGATTGTAATTTATGGTAAGAGAATAGCCAAAATAGTATTTAATTGGATTATGAATAAAGAGTAGAGAATAAGATGGGTGAGAAAGGTAGTATGGTATGCAGAAGATTTGGATAAAGGCTGTCAGTATGATTGTGTTAGGATTATTGAGTGTTATAGTGGCAAAGACTGGGAATGAAGAATAGATGCATTAATAAAAAATAGGGAGATAGAGAACTAGTATGAAGAGTAAAAAGAGCTTATATATATATATATATATTGTGCCAGGCATTATCAAATGGCCTTGCACAAAATCTGCTGTAAAGAATATTACAGCAGATACATATATAGATTTGTACATATTAGGCACAACAGATATATAAACGTGCTATATTAATAATGGAAGTTGGTCTGAGCATTAAAATACCCACACACACCAATTTAAAGTAATATGAAATTGACATACAAAATATTGCATAATAAACTCATGTGTTGTTTTTGTTTTTCCTTTTTGTATATGTTTTATGATATGTTATTTTATGTATTTGGCTTTTCTCTGAAAAATTCAAATAGAGAAAAGCAATTGTTCCAATGTAATTGTACATATTTTCTTTTTTTAATTACTTTTCTAAAAACTAATTTTATTCTGTAAACTAAGAATGTTAATTGCTTTTGCAAAAATCTGATCAAAAGCAAAATGTTTGATAATGCTATAATTAAACTGTTATCTTGTTAAAAATTCTTTTGAATTGATTTTGTAAGCAAGTGGTCTGAGTTATTTAAGATGGAACCCATTATATCAAACTTAAAATGTAGAATTTAATCGGAAAAATTGTAAGGAATGTTATAATCTAAATGATAAGATAAATTGAAAGGATTGGCTGATTCATGCTTCTCAGGGGGCTAGTGGGATTGATATAGTTTAGTCAGTGCTGTGAGATTCATTCTTTTTTTGGCATTCAAGTCGTTCACTACTTTGGCTCCCGAGATTTTCAATCATCTAGCAACTTAGAGATAAATTTATGGACTAGACCGCTGCTGACATTTTCTAAGAAATCCATTATATAGTTCTTTTAAGAACTCTTGATTTCTTAAGAATTTAATAAACTAGTCAAGATATAAAATGAACATTTGATAAAAATTATTATCATATACAAACAGAGGAAAATACGAAACAATCTACCAGTGAGTCCAGTAAAATGACCATGGGGTAGACAACTAGCCAGTGCACCGCCCCTTCTCTGTCCCAAGCCGCCAAGATGTGACCACGCCAGTTCCAGCCGCCCACGATGATGACAAACGCCGCCTTGCTAAATAGATGAAATCCTCACTACACAGCCAGTTGACTTGAAGCCCACTCAGAGCCCAGAAGAGAAGAATGAAGACGCAGACATAAGTTTATTTTAAGATGTTTTATTAATATTGAGATAATTAACTTTGATATTTCCGATTAAATAGATAATTGTTTCTTTATTATTATTATTAATCATTTAAAAAAGAGAGTCGTCTCTCACATATGTATATTGAATTTAAGTTATTACGGCATAAATGATAAAGCTTTTACGTAAATCTTTTAAGTCAATTTTTCTATTTCACATTCTAGTATTTTCAACAAAGATTGCAATGAGATTCTTTTTTTTTTTGTTGCTATTCGTTTTGCTCTTGTTGTTATTCCTGAAATTCATCATATATAAATATGCATGTATATACATGTATAGAAATTTATCTCTGGCAAAAGGGAAATAGATACAGTACCTTATGGTGAGTACAATATAGTATCTGAGCCAATGCAACTTTGTTGACTTGTTGAAAAGTATGAAATTAATGAAATATCTCATATTGCAAATATACGTATGCATGCATAGTTGTCTTTTGTTTTATTTGCTATCAATAAAAAGTTTTAAAGTTACCAGTAAAAGCGTATGCCTGTATGACCGAAAATCTCATAGCTGTATATCAAATCACACAAAGTAAAATTTATTTCTATGGGGAAAAAAGAGCTCAGACCACTTCCATTACTTATAAACATTGTAAATAGCTTTAGGGATTTATTATTATTTTATTTCAAATTGTATTTATCTATTTCAATGCATACATGGGTTGTTATCATTAATTATTTAGTATTTTTTTATTATTATATCATCATTAGTATGAAATGGTGGTGGGTATTTGGGATTAAATAAATATTTAATCATAATATTAAACTTGTTTCGTATTATTATTTATATTGATAAAAATGTATTCTTTCCTTATCAACCACGTACCTGTAATAATCATTTAACTTACCCATTTGAAGACCCTAGATGTAGAGTGACTGAGCTAGCCACAAAGGGATATCGCTCTACCGGGGTGTTGAATCTTATTCTCATGCTTCGCTGGACATATGGTATTGCACATCCTTCTGGGAGGGAAAAAAAAATTCATTTTTATTCTTTTCTAGAAGTGGCGCGCAAAGGTCTATTTTGTAAATAGATTTTTCAAAGGTGTGTACTTGCCATTGTTCTAAATATTCGGGCATTCAAATAAGATATCAACAAAAGGGTGTTTTTTAACTGGAAGAGTCCTGTCAATCCACTCTTCTATCAGTTTAGCTGGAAGTACCCATATACATGAGTACAGACAATCGGCTAGATTGGTATCCATTTCTTTTCCTGTTAAATCTTGTTCACTTCATGCTCAGTGCAAGATTAGGATCAGGAAATCCGCAGGGAGAATGGTCTGGTACAGTATATATATATATAAGTAAACAGAATATTGGATGTGAGTTCATTTATGATAGGGAAAGTAGTTTACTATTTAAGACTCAAACAGGATCGATAGTAACAAGGGAATATACACATAAATGGAGGAATGTAGGTGATTTAGTTTTTCAGTTATGTAAGGAAGACATAAAAAATATTAGGTACTTGCTAATGGAATGTAAATGCTTACAAGCAGAAAGGTACACATAATGTGAGAAAATACATATAAACCAAGTGACAGAAAGTGGGTTATTGGTTTTTACACTGGGGTTGGAAAAAGATAAAGGGGATCTAGATACAAAGGCTATGGAATGGACAAAGATGATGATGTGGAAATGGGATAGAGCAAGATAGAGAAGAATATGGAAAATACTTAGGGTGGAGAATGGAAAAGGACTAACAAGTTTTTCTTGAACATATTGTATGAGAGATTTCTGACTTCTATAAAGGAGTAGCCACATCACGTGTTATATTTTCTTTTAATTAAATACAGTACTTTGCTATAAATAAAATTTTGTTTTTAAATTTTAATTTATAATTTCATTTACAACACTTTTTTAAATTGAAAAACCTATTTTAGAATAGTATTTTCTTCTATTTATAGATTGAATAAAAAGTACTATTAAAGTACTTTTACGGTTCTTTAACTAGATGTTACATCAACTTTTGTCTCTACCATTGGATAATACTCTGCCACTAGAAACTGTGATTTATAGAAATAATATTTACCTTATTATTGCTTGAAACTTTGTTCTTTGGAAATTGTTTTCCTTTGTTATTAATTATTGAATGGTGAAAACCTTCAAAATGAAGTCAGAAGATTGTATACTATACAATTGCATTTCTTCAATACCATAATGTAAATTTTTTTAAAAATCTAAATGAACATTTATTTATTTCATTTTAGACATGATTCAAAATAGTATATCATAATTAAATTTCATGTTCATATTTGTTTTCAACAATGCTTTTGCTTTGGTGTTATTGAATTTTATAAAATAAGTATATATGTTCGATAACACATCCACTTTATATTTTTATTAATTTTATTCATTAATTTTGAAATAAAGACTTTCAAATAAATAAGAAAAACATCAAATAGGTAGAGCCTATTCTGAAGTGTTAAATGAGCCTGTAGGTCATAAACTGAAGAACACCAATATTTCAATATAATACATGCAGTCATCATCATCATTTTCGACTATTATTAATCCACTTCAGGATGAAGGTCACCAAGATCAATTCATCTTCAATCTCTAGCCTCTATTCTGCACACCACCGCAGCATTCTTCCTTATTTCCATCTCATGTGTGGTCTTTTTCTAGGTCTTTTACAATCTTTTGGAATCAATTGTTCATCTATTGTAATCTCTTCTAGACATATTTCAGTACAACACCATTTCAGTCTCTTAATTCTTTCAATTATGTCAATAACACTTGTTCTCACGCATGTATTTTGTTTTTGATCTTTTCGTTACACCTAACATGCATCTTTCTACACTTTTTTGAGTGATCTAAAGTTTCAGTATTGCTCTTTTGTTAAGTGTTCAAGTCTCACATCCATGAGTATATACTAGTAAAAAATACTTATTAAAAATATACTTTTTCAAACACATGGGCATATTTCCTTTCAAATACTTATTAAAAATATACTTTTTCAAACACATGGGCATATTTCCTTTCAATGTTAAATTATTTCTAACAAAAGTACTCCAACCAAGTTTAATTCTATGATTAAATTTCATCCATTGTGTTTGCATTTGTAGTAATAATCTGACCAAGGTGATTGTAGTTGTTAGCTTCTTCTAACTCATCATTATCTTTATTTTCATATTTTGAGAAAATCCATTAAACATTACTTTAGTCTTTTTAACATTTATCTTTAGACTTACTTTCATCTGATAATTCTTGTAACATTTACTGCTGCTCTAAAGCATTATTTGCAAAAACAACTATTATCTACTAAATTTAAATGACTTAAATAATCTCCATTTACTTTTATTCCCTTAACTTTCCATTTAATCCACAAATACTTTTTGCACAACTATTGTAAAAAGTTTTGGAGATATGGAGTCACCTTGTAACACACCCTTCTTTAATATTAATATTCCTAATATTGTGTAATCGAATTGTTGCTGTTGCATTTTTATAAATATTCTTTAAAATATGACAATATCCTGAGTCTATACCTTGATGATCCAATGTTTTAATCATTGAAAAAATGTGTATGAGAATCAAATGCCTTTTCATAATCTACAAATTCAAAACATAATGGCAACTCATATTCGTTAGTCCTTTCTATAACTTCTCTGAATATATGGATATGATCCATTGCATTAAAACCACTTTTAAACCCAGCTTGTTCTTTTGGTTGATTAAAATCCAAAGTTCACTGTAGATGAGTTGAAATTTAGCTTGATAAAAACAAGACTGAAAGATCTAACCTTTTTTAAATATTAATATTAATACTGCATTCTTCCAATCACATAGTATATATCTTTATCATTTAGATAATTTGTGTATCACTTTGCCAATTTTTTTCTATTTGTTCACCTATTTATTTTAAAATATGGATTATAATTCCATCATTTTTCCTTCTTCATAAATTTAATTGCATGTCTTAGTTCTTCATTTAAAATCCTGGAAATTCAAAAGATATAATAGTTGTAGAAAGTACCTTTTCTTATTCTTTATTGCTATATAATTTTTGATAAAACTTTTCTACATCTTTTATGATGTCATCTCTTTTTAGTAATAGTTCTAATCTCTTTTTTTTTATTATTTCAGAATAAATTTCCTACCAATACCAAGATGTTTTACACTCTTGAGACTTATTCTCTTCTATAGCTTTATTTGCTAGTTCATATATTGTTATCAACTCTTTTTTTGCACACTTTTACAAAATTCTAGATATTCAATCATTCTTAATGCATCATTTTACATAATTTCAAATTTGTTCATAAATTGTCGTTTCAGTAGAAATTTTACTGGTCAATTACTGCTTTGTTGTACCAGTGATCTTTGTTGCAGTTTTTAAATGTGTATCAACTATCTTCCTATTGATTTCATTCAAGTCTAAATCATGTTCAAAATTTATTAATATTTGAAAACTATTTGCAAGTTCTAATTTAAATTCGTTGGAATGTTTCTGAAGATGAGGAATATCAACTGTGAATATTGTTTTTAATAATTTTTGTTTTTCTAGTTTTGCATTAACATACATCTAACTACTTGATAAATCATTTCCCGTGTTGAATTTATTAAGAGTATTACAGTTTTGAAATATATATTTTCTGTTAGTCAAAATATAATTGAATTCTGTGGTACCATTTAGCATTTTTCTCAAAAAAAGAATTCATAATATAAAGTTTTTCTTTTTTTGCAAACTCCATGCCCTCTCATTTCTAGCATAACTAAATTTACCCACATTTTCATCTTTCAATTGTTTACCAACCATGATAATTTTAAAATTTTGATTTGTCTCATCAAAAGCCTTTTGTACATCCATATAAAAAATCCTCTACTTTGTCATCATAATGAAAACTTGTTGGGGCAGAAACCTGAATTATCTGGATTTGATATCTACTATTAAGTTGAGTAACTAATCTTACCAGTCTGTTTGGTACATGATCAATCTTCACAAGATTGTTCTTTCACTTTTTATTTATAATGAATCCTACTCCACTCATACTTCCAATGTTTCTGCCTTTGTAGTACAGTATATGCCCACTTTTTAAATCAATTATCACTTCACCAAAGTTTTCTTCTAACTTCACAAAGTTCAATAATATTCCATTTAATATTAGACATGTCTTCTAATTCTTGAAATCTTACTTCACTTGAAAGTGATCTGCAGTTGTAAGTTCCTAATTAAAATGTCATCAAATGGCAGCCCAGCAGCCAACCACTGCCTTGGCTGACAACTTTACAGCCTCCTAGAAATAAGGGCCACAAATTATTTTTGTTTATTATGATTATAAATATCTATTTTAAAAAAATCCATACACCCATTCATTCTGCCTTGAAGAAAACTCATCTGATATTTCAGTTAAGAGCTATCAGACAACTAAAAAGAAAGACTATGCTGCTTCTTGATCTTAAACACAGAGGGAAAAAGCAAATAAAATAACTATGCTGGCTAATGCATGGTGGTGGGCAGCCCATTCATGTTCATATACTATATGAATAATTACATAATAACAGTTGCAATAAGAAGAACATATGAAATGAATATTAGGAATTTTCACTGCTCAGTTCCTTTAAGATCTCCAAGAAGAATCAAAAGGTTTTCTTTCACTTAACAACAAAATCTTTTATGCAGTATTTTATTGTAATAAAATATATAACAGACATAGATATATATATAATATGCATCATTTACAGTGCTAAATATATAACATTTCAAGATTAATTCTTTATGCGATTGATAATATAGATAATTGAAATGTCCTCTAACTTTAATGTAAGATAACCTTTTATTGGCAAATGAATGCCTTTTTTTACCTTTGCCTTCTTTATCTATATATAGAAATGTCTGTATATATATATAATAGTAAGTAAAATAAGAATAATTATAATAAATGTGAAAGTTATTCAAAGTATAGTTTGTTTAATTTACATCATTTATATAGCAATCTGTTTTATTCAAGATATCCTAAATTTTTAAATTTTACTAAAAATCATCAAATTCCTTTTATATTTGTATGTATCTGCTATAACAAACATAAATGATTCTAGAAAGTCATTTATTACGACATCTGTTTATTGTAACATATTGAAAGACATTTATTGGAGGCTCACCAAAAAATATACAAAATCAAAAATATAAATATAAAATTAATACCTCATTATATTGTATATTTTGGTTTTAATAAAAACTAAAATCTATCTTTTAAAAACAAAATAAAAACAAATTTGTTTTTTAAAAATATTTTTCAATGTGACTTTTTTTATATGTAGATTAGACAAAATATTTGGAGCACTTATTAATTTTTGGAGTATTATGTAAAATTATTTATCACTTGGTGTCAATGATTTTGAAGCTCCCTTTAATGTCCAAAATGGCATGGAATATTTTCTAAGATGATACATTTTTACTAATATTACTTTTAAATTTAAATAGAATTGATTAAAACTATATACATTTGTTTGCTTTATTTATAGTATTTATTAAATGTAACAATAGTTTGCAATAAATAAATGTAGTGGTTTATTTAGATGTTGACAAAGATTATGGATTTATTAAAATTATTTATAGTATTGATGTTTTGAAAAGTGCCCAATAAATACATCACAATTGTGAAACTAGAAGTAATAGCTAAGATTTAAATGTAAGAACAGGTATTGAATTGTTACATCACATTAGACATATTTAATTAGGTGAAGTAGAAAATATATCTTTTTGTATTTTCTATGTAAATTTATTCTAATCTGTTTTATCAGTCATAAAGTGAGAAGGGAAATAAAATGTAGAGTTGCATATAAAATTAACATATATCTGTATTTAGTGTAGATTAGTTATATTTTATACTTTATCTATATCCATAAAATACTTTGATAAATTATCCATATTTCTCTTTAAAATACAATAGGAAAAATAAAACACAAAAACAATTTTGTGGGAAATGTTCTTGTGGATCACATGAATTATCTGATCCAATTGTTGCACACACGTCCTATTTATTACATAGAAATAGGGGAATCATATAATGCAATCCATACATGCATGTCCCAGTCCTTTATTTACTATATTTCTGAGACTTTAGTTATATTATGTCATGCATTTGAGACTTTAGTTATATTATGTCATGCATTTGATATTGTACATTGCTATACTTATTTATACAAAATATGTTGGCAATGGTTATAATTTTTTTAATATCTAAAATAATCCCTGATGTCACAAAAAAGTCTTTATAGAAGAAAGTGCTAACTTAATACAGAATTGTAAAGTGAACTTGAATTTCCAAGCACAGATTAAAAAGTGTGACACTATATATTTTTTTATGCAACAATGAATTTTAAATTGGACTTAGTGGCTAGTCTGTCATTGATAAACACAAAGATACTTCAAAACAATACAAAGCTATAAGAGCAATTAATATTAGAAAGGCTCTCAATGTATATTTCAAAAACCAAGATGTGCAATCTGAAGACCATGCTTATGCAGTTGAAAATGAATTTTTTTCACACAGTTGTACATGAGTGAATTTTAAAATCATATGACTGACAGTCAAAATTTATTTCAAAACTTTACAATCCAAAATGTTCTAGAGCCAGAACAAAAGTAGAAGTCATAGGGAGTGATATGTTTGCAGATTTCATAATGGAAAAAGTATAAAATGAATTATAATATAACGATCAAAATGAAAGTGAAGATCGAATCTAACTGCAAAAACAATATCTGCAACTACCAGGGCGCCATCTAGACATTTGAGCCTAGAAAACTTTATAAAGTAGGCAGATACGTGCTGTTAAGATTCCACTTTCTTTAAATATTCCGATCGTTAGCCCAAGTCACTAGCTCAGTGGAGACGCAGAGATAAAAATCTATATCTTAATTTACATCTTAAATATAAATAAATAAAAGCCACTGCCAGAAATTAACACATAAAATATTTATTTACGCACATATAAAATCATTCTAAATTCGAGGAATAGGTTTAACATTTTTCGATTTTTATATTACTCTTTAATTGCACATTTACATAAATTTTAATGAGTTTAATATTTTATTTAGATGGTCAAGTATGAATAGACTACATAGATTTGCATTTGAAAAGAAAATATTCTTCCCTGATTTAACCTTAGGCTAAAATTCGCAGTCAAACTGGCATCAATCCATCTGATACATTTATGTATTCAATGTAGCATGAAAATACAACAGCACAAATATACTATACTGTCAGGAATGGACATCTGAACAGTATAGTTAGAGAAAACATTGACTCTTGTCCAATACAGGGATATGACGTCTGTAGAACAATAAAATAAAAACTCCATAGGAAGGGACCGCGATCCTTTTTGCCGACTTACAATCCCATCCATAGGCAAAGGGTTGGTGCGGTGTATTCAGCGATTCTGCACGTAGCAAAACTTATACTACATCTACTAATTACACAAATATATCCAATCCATTGACCCAATTCAACAATGACACAAATAACCTAAGATTACCCTCCCCTAATATAACTTTACAAATCTATATAGCCATTCACGCCCGACTTAAATTTAACATTTAGATACGTTCGCACAAATGCATTTTATAAAATTTGTTTTAAAATGTTGAGTACAGATCAGCTGCACAGATTCCATGGTCAAAAACATTCCAAATTAAACACATCCGATCAAAATACAAAATCATCGATAAACGTCACTTGCATAGGGAATATACAAATCCCATTAGCATTCATCGTAAGATGCTTGCAGTGATATCGTTGACATATATTCTAATCGAATGTGAAAACCACAACATTATCAACCGCTAACGAATCTATGCAACGTCTATACCCAACCTTAAATTTCATCAATTAAAATTTAAACAATAAACAATTTATACAATAAGAAAGAAAAAAAATGGAAATGATTTTTATCAATCGGAAAACATATAAAATTAAACATTATTAATTTGATTTAAAAACTTACAAAAGTCAGATAAGAGTCCATTTTAACATTTAAGTTGGCTTGTTTAGTAATTTGTAAAACTTGACGAAAGTTCGTAATTGATTTCAATAATTGTTCATTTCATATAGCTTATGGTAGAAGAGTCCAGGTTTCTGCTTTTAATTCCCGCGATGCCTCCATTGGAAGATAATGTCCTGGAGATGGCAATAGCTGGTTCAAGGTATCACAGTCTTTTCATTTTTCTTTTAAATAGAGAGTGTGGTATGTGCGTCCTACCACAATTCTCAAACACACAACGCTGGAACTGTCTGAAAAAACTGTATTTCCCTTTTTATATTAATCACACAGATTCAATCAACAAAATGTCACTAATCCATCGCTTTCGTTAGGGTCCGAGCCAAGGCTTAGTGCTTCCATTGGTCAAGCTAATTTCTCTTTTTCTTCTTATCTATCTTTCATCAGATCATTTTAATTATACAAGAGCCCATGGCTAGCTTGCTTTTCAAACAATTTATAAACAATCATTTCCATTTACAGATTACAAGAATTAATTAATACCTGTTTTTATTTTTAAATCTTATACTTTTTTTTTTTTTTTATAAAAAAGTATGTTCAAATACTTATTTATTTGTTTTTTTTTTTAAAAAAAAATATTTTTAAAGTTTGGCATCTGTGCGAATGTATATATGTTTAACAAACCTTTTAATTTTAGCGTTTAGTTTTTTACTTTTATTTGCGAACTTTTAAGTTTTTACTTTAAATTAATGTAACGACATATTTATATCGTTACATATCAGTAAACTTCCTCAAAAAAATAAAAACATTTAAAAAAAAAAAAGAATTTACTTAGTGTTAGTGATTACGTTACACAAATTTGTTATATATGAAAATTTCAAAAGGACAAAACTTTTTTTTACAAGACAAAACAGTAATTACACACAAATATAATGATTACAAAAAAAAAAGTTGACTGTTGATTCCCTATTACCAGCTAAAGTTCTGCCCCATCCCTTCCAAGTTTCTTTTCTTCTACCTTTAACTATTACTTAGGCAAGTTGAACGATTAGATTTTAATATATACAAGACTTTTTTTTTAAAAAAATATGATTTAGATTTATTATTATGTTTTATTTATTAGTTTTTATTCCTCGAATTTATATTTACATATGCGCAATTTTTCTTACTGGCAGCACTTTTTAAACAAAACTTCAAACTGCAACTCCACGTCAATACAACAAATATATTTATACTAATTTCAGAAAAAATATTACGGGCATGATTTATTTTCAAAAGTACTTTAAACTCATTGAAATTTATGTAAATGTACAATTAAAGAGTAATATAAAAATCGAAAGATGTTAAACCTATTCCTCGAATTTAGAATGATTTTATATGTGCGTAAATAAATATTTTATGTGTTAATTTCTGGCAGTGGCTTTTATTTATTTATATTTAAGATATAAATTAAGATATAGATTTTTATCTCTGCGTCTCCACTGAGCTAGTGACTTGGGCTAACGATCGGAATATTTAAAGAAAGTGGAATCTTAACAGCACGTATCTGCCTACTTTATAAATTTTTCTAGGCTCAAATGCCTAGATGGCGCCCTGGTAGTTGCAGATATTGTTTTTGTGGTTAGATTCGATCTTCACTATCATTTCGATCGTTATAATTTTTAAATTAAGTTTTTTTTTCCTTTTAATAAATCAATTTTTATTTATGATCTTTTATTTTAATTTTAAAATAATGTGACGGGATATTATATTCCATTACATATCAGTAAACTTCGTCAAAAAATAAAAACATTAAAAAAAAAAAAAGAATTTACTTAGTGTTAGTAATGACGTTACACAAATTGATTATACTAAATTTTTTTAAAAGGGCAAAACTTTAGTTATTAATGAAAAGACATAACTTTGTTAGTAATTACAAAAAAAATGCTGACTATTCTTTCCTTTTCACCCCATCTGAGATTACACCTCCCTCAATAGTTCCCTTTTCCTACATTTCATTTTTAACTTAGGCAAGTCAAAGAAGTTACGTGATTTTAGACTTTTTTTTTTTTTTTTAAATTATGATTTATATTAATTATTACGTTTTATTCCTCACATTTATTTCTACATATGCGCAATTTTCTCTCTGGCAGTACTTCTTACACAAAATTCAAACTATATATAATACAAACAATATATTCTGATTTCTGAAAAAAATATTACAGGCTTCATTTTCAAGGTACTCGTGGTTTATTAAATATCAGACTATAACATTACGTTAATACACAAATATATATACTCATTTTTAAATAAAAATCTTACTGGCATGATTTATTTTTAACATTCTCAGGGCACTCTTGGTTTATTAAAGATCGTGCCACGTTGGGAGTCCATTTTAACGATCGGGGGAGGAGACTTCACATAATCTGCACTACAGGGCGCCACTAGGCATTTGAACCTAGAAAATTTATATAGTAGGCAGGTACGTTAAGTTTAAAATAATTTTTTTATTTTAATTTATATATTTGGATTCCGATCGTTTGCCCAAGGTCACTAGCTCATAGAGTAGCAGAGATTTTAAAACATTTATAAGTTTCAATAGATTTCTATTCTCTCGAAGTATATATTAAATATTTAGAACAATAAAATAAAAGAAGCCACTGCCAGTAATTAACACACAAATAGATTTTTATTAACGCACATTTAAAATTGAGGAATAAATTTATTTTTAGATTTTAACATTAATATTTTTTTTTAAATTTAAATTACTATTTTAAATAGATCGTACAGATGGATATTTAAATTATATTTTTACTTTAGCATGACGAGCATAGATAGTCTACATAGATTTTTTTTTCCACTTAAAACTTATCAAAACATTCATTCAATCCCAGACTAAAAGTTCGTAGCCAACCCAATGTCAGCTTCCAGATATATATTTGCAACCAATGCAATATGAAGATGCTAGCATAAAACCACGCCGACAGGTATGGGCATCTGACGGCATGATATTATTTGAAGAAAATGATCCATGTCTAGAACAGGAAAGTGCATCTGTCAGACTAAGGAATCATGTATATATATTTTTAAAGAGTGCTACCTATGGGGAAGAGCGGTCTTTCTGCCGACTTATAAATCCCTGTCCATAGAGCTAGAAGGGGTTAATGGTGCAGGAAATACATCTGCAACCATTGCAACGGTATGACTGCCTCTTTGGGGTCATGCATTCAGATGGGCACATTGCCCTGTATGCTAAACACGCTTCACATTACATTAATATAAACGTCTATATATCTCTCCACTAGCACTGACACAACCACGAAACAAATAGCCTGAAATTAAAATCCCTTAAATTAAACATAAACGAATTTAAGCATAGTTATTAATCTTTATCCATGCAGCTATCTACACCCAACTTTAAATTTAATACATTTTAGTTAAAACATAATACACACACAAAAAAATGAAATGGAAATGATTGCTTAAACATCTACACAAAAAAATATCAATAATTGAATTTGCATTTTTTAAGTCAGATAAGAGTTCTTATTTTCAGTTATTAATTACTTGCAATTTTAGGAAAGTTCTTATTAGATAGACACAATAGTTCATACTTTACGGATTTAATAGATTGAGAAGTCCATCTTCGTGATCACTTTCGTAGATTTTATCCTTCTTTGAAATGAAACTGCAACTTGCCATGCATTTGGTCAGGAACTGTCATCCAGAGGCCTCAGCTGGTTTGTCCGGAAAATTAAATTTATTGCAGACTTCCACATCGTGAAAATCTGCAATATAGCTAGTTATAACGATCTATTCATAGTCAGCTCTAAGATAACAATTATAATAATAATTTGGCTTTTATATTTTTATTAGTCTCTTATCATTAGATATTGAGATTCAACGAGCAAGACGTCACTAATCCATTCATGTTTCAGTTATGGTCCGTGCTGTCATTTTCGTGTTTGGATTGGTCATTTAATTCCTTTGTATTCTCTTATCTGACCATTTAATTTATTTTACATGCCTCACGAGGTAGTTTGCTTTTGAACAATCATTTAATTAATAAGACAATCATTTCCATTTTCTAAGACTATAGAAATCAACATTATTTCTATTTTTAAAATATCAATCTTTATACCTTTACTTTTTTACAAAAAAATTACTTTCAAATATTTTTATTTTTTAAAAGTTTTTAAAGTTGTCCATCATGCGATCTATATATACGTTAAACAGTTTTTAAATTAAGTTTTTTTTTCCTTTTAATAAATCAATTTTTATTTATGATCTTTTATTTTAATTTTAAAATAATGTGACGGGATGATGGACAACTTTAAAAACTTTTAAAAAATAAAAATATTTGAAAGTAATTTTTTTGTAAAAAAGTAAAGATATAAAGATTGATATTTTAAAAATAGAAATAATGTTGATTTCTATAGTCTTAGAAAATGGAAATGATTGTCTTATTAATTAAATGATTGTTCAAAAGCAAACTACCTCGTGAGGCATGTAAAATAAATTAAATGGTCAGATAAGAGAATACAAAGGAATTAAATGACCAATCCAAACACGAAAATGACAGCACGGACCATAACTGAAACACGAATGGATTAGTGACGTCTTGCTCATTCAATGTCAAGATCTATTGATAAGAGACTAATAAAAATATAAAAGCCAAATTATTATTATAATTGTTATCTTAGAGCTGACTATGAATAGATCGTTATAACTAGCTATATTGCAGATTTTCACGATGTGGAAGTCTGCAATAAATTTAATTTTCCGGACAAACCAGCTGAGGCCTATGAATGACAGTTCCTGACCAAATGCATGGCAAGTCGCAGTTTCATTTCAAAGAAGGACAAAATCTACGAAAGTGATCACGAAGATGGACTTCTCAATCTATTAAATCCGTAAAGTATGAACTATTGTGTCTATCTAATAAGAACTTAACTAAAATTGCAAGTAATTAATAACTGAAAATAAGAACTCTTATCTGACTTAAAAAATGCAAATTCAATTATTGATATTTTTTTGTGTGTGTATTATGTTTTAACTAAAATGTATTAAATTTAAAGTTGGGTGTAGATAGCTGCATGGATAAAGATTAATAACTATGCTTAAATTCGTTTGTTTAATTTAAGGGATTTTAATTTCAGGCTATTTGTTTCGTGGTTGTGTCAGTGCTAGTGGAGAGATATATAGACGTTTATATTTTATTATATCAATAATGCCTTCAGCAGATTTGATATGAAACTTGTACTTTTTTTTTAGGTGTCATAGCATCGGCTGGGACGCGAACCCGCAACTCGGGCAACTGCCTGCAAGTGCAAGGCAGTCGCGTTGACCTCTCGACCACCAATGCAAGACAACTTGTACTTTTGTAAGTAGAATATTTGTTATACAATTTGGAATTAAAATGTGATTGATAGAATTTGAGGCAGTAGATTTTAATCAAGTTTAAGTATAGAAAATAAAACTATTATA